>OX328105.1:10027954-11227954 GCA_946811185.2 Hippopus hippopus
TTAAGGGCTAGAGCTCTCATAAAAAATCTTCTCTGAGGAAACCAGCAAACAGATTTCAATGAAACTTCACAGAAATGATCCTTAGGTGATGCACTTTCAGAATACTTCAAAGATTTGAATTCCATGAAAAACTCTGGTTGCCATGGCAACCGAAAGAAAAAACTTTAAAAATCTTATTGTCTCAAACTGTAAGGGCTAGAGCTTTCATATATGGCATGTAGCATCATCTAGTGACCCTCTACCAAAAGACTTCAAATTATGGCCCTGGTGTGGAAATTGGCCCTATGTTGTGGATTCTCGGATTTCACATAGAGATATGGAAATCTTTAAAAATCTTCTTGTCCTAAATCCTCAGGGCTACAGCTTTCAGATTTGGCATGTAGCATCATCTAGTGGACCTCTACCGAAATACTTCAAATGATGGCCCTTGTGTGGAAATTGGCCCTTGTGGGGTCACAGATTTTCATAGAGATAAAGAAGGAAATCTTTAAAATCTTCTTGTCTCGAACCTTAAGGGCTAGAGCTCTCATATATGGCATGTAGCATTGTCTGCTGGACCCCTTCTAAAAGACTTCAAATTATAACCATAGTGTCATAATGAGCCCTATGTTGTGGGTTCTCAGATTTTACATAGAGATAACGAAGGAAATTTTTTTAGAATCTTTTTGTCCCAAACTGTAAAGGCTAAAGAGTGGAGAAAAACCTGAGTGAACTTTGTTACTTACTGAACTATGTAATATGATTTTTTTTATAACACCCCCCCCCCCCACGAAGTTGAGGGGGGTATACTGGAATCGCCATGGCTATCTGTCCGTTCGTAGACGCAAATTTGTCCGGCGAAATACTGCTACAGTTTTTTAGGTACTGAGCTGAAATTTATACACAGTATTCCTATATATATGAAGTTGTGCATGTTCAATTTTCATGACCCTGCTGCAATGTGTTGCAGAATTTTCTCTCCATGAACTTTGCACTTTTTCATTTCCGTGCTCTAACTCAAGAACCATTTGACCTAGGACCCTGAAACTTTATACAAGTGTTGCTCATGACCCAAGGAGGTAATCTATTTGTCCATCTGTTAGTCTGCATGTCTGTTACAGAATTATCTCCCCTTGAACTTTGCAATTTTTCTTTATGTGCTCTAACTCAAAAATTTTTTGACCTAGGACTCTAAAACTTTATACCAGTATTGCTCATGACCCATGGAGGTGCATTATTCATCCGTCTGTCTGTTGCAGAATTATCTTCCCTTGAACTTTGCAGTTTTTCGTTTCCGTGCTCTAACTTAAAAAATGTTTGACCTAGGACCCTGAAACTTTATATAAGTGTTGCTCATGACCCAAGGAGGTGCCCTGTTGTTTTTGGTTCACATCGATCTACTGACAAGGCGCTGGTGGGCGGTATTTAGTCGCTTTGCGACAGTTCTAGTTTCTGTTATTTGTAAATTGCATTTTAAAATGTAAACTTACGAAAATAAAACAAAATGTAAGTTTATAATAAGTGTTGATTGTGGTATCACTGCCATGTTGATTTCTAGCCCCACTTGAAAAAGCCTGACAGGTGCATGTCATTGCCATGTATCTGCCATTCATGTGTGCATCTGTCTGTGTGTCAATGTGTGTGTGCATTAACTTGTATTTCAAACGTCTCTGAAACCATGTATCCAATTTTGGTAAAACTTCACAAAGATTATCCTGCCACAGTCCTGGTCAGAATTTTTTCAAAGAGTTTCAATTCAGTAAAATCTCTGCTTGCCATGGCAACAAAACTGAAAAAAACTCTTGAAAATTGGTGAGAATGTTTGTCTTAGTGGTATCTCAGACCAATACAATAATTGGTCATGTTGGGTTAAAAACTACCGGTAGGTCAAAAGGTCAAATCTTAGAAAAACTTGTGTACAATAGAAAATGGATTAATTTGGTCAAAAGACTCAGGTGAGCGACTTTAGGGCCATCATGGCCCTCTTGTTATGGGTTCTTTTCTAGCAACACTTGAAAAGCTGTATTGTTCAATAACCATAAGAAAAATCCCATTGATTTGATCTGATTCCACAGTTCAGATATACATGTATTCTCTTTCTTCAAACTTAAAAGCAACTTTCTGTTTGTATTATTGTAGTTGAACGACGAAGACGAGATAAAATTAACAATTGGATTGTACAGCTATCAAAACTGGTACCAGACTGCTCAAATGAACACACTAAAGGAGGACAGTTTGGAGTAAGTGTTCTATCTTCATATTTTCATTTATGTAAAACCTTTTGATAGTGGTTCATAGTTAAGCCAAAGATTGCAGATCACAGCCCCTTTTACAGTTTGTGTAAATACAGATTAGGCTGCATAAAATGTGCATTCTGATCTTTGACCCAGGCTGTCTGCTGTGCTTAGGTGCTCAGCCCAAAAACTTCTTGAACTGTTGAATTTGGGGGTTTTTTTTTTTAGACTGAACATGTTCATTCTCATAGGATTAACTGAAAGGTTATAGAAATCATTAATGTGAAGACAATGTGCTTTTATAGTAGTGCAAACTTCAAGCTGACATTAGTTAGTCTGTTTATATAAGAGCGTGAAATAAACAATAAATATGAGCCAGATATTTGCAACTAGTTGTTTTACAAACAGTATAGATTCAAGATCTGTCTGCAATGTCTTTAAAACAAACATAACTAGCTTTGGGTTTCTAAGGCTTCACTTAAATTGCCAATACCTTGTTACTCTATCTGGCGTCCGTCGTGCGTCATCCGTCGTCAACTTTTACCTTGTGTACGCTCTAGAGGCCACATTTTCAGTCCGATACTCATGAAAGTTGGTCAGAATGTTTGTCTCGATGATATCTCGGATGAGTTCCAAAATGGGTCATGTCGGGATAAAAACTAGGTCACTAGGTCAAATCTTAGAAAAACCTTGTGTACGCTCTAGAGGCCACATTGTCAGTCCGATACTCATGAAAGTTGGTCAGAATGTTTGTCTCGATGATATCTCGGACGAGTTCGAAAATGGGTCATGTCGAGTCAAAAAGTAGGTCACTAGGTCAAATCTTAGAAAAACCTTGTGTACGCTCTAGAGGCCACATTTTCAGTCCGATACTCATGAAAGTTGGTCAGAATGTTTGTCTCGATGATATCTCGGACGAGTTTGAAAATGGGTCATGTCAGGTCAAAAACTAGGTCACTAGGTCAAATCTTAGAAAAACCTTGTGTACGCTCTAGAGGCCACATTTTCAGTCCGATACTCATGAAAGTTGGTCAGAATGTTTGCTTCGATGATATTTCAGATGAGTTAGAAAATAGGTCATGTCAGGTCAAAAACTAGGTCACTAGGTCAAATCTTAGAAAAACTTTGTGTATGCTCTAGAGGCCACATTTTCAGTCCAATACTCATGGAACTTGGTCAGAATGTTTGCCTTGATGATATCTTGGATGAGTTTGAAAATGGGTCATGTCGGGTCAAAAACTAGGTCACTAGGTCAAATCTTAGAAAAACCTTGTATATGCTCTAGAGGCCACATTTATAGTCCGATACTCATGAAACTTGGTCAGAATGTTTGCCTCGATTATATCTCGGATGAGTTTGAAAAGGGGTCATGTCGGGTCAAAAACTAGGTCACTAGGTCAAATCTTAGAAAAACCTTGTGTACACTCTAGAGGCCACATTTTCAGTCCGATACTCATGAAACTTGGTCAGAATGTTTGTCTTGATGATATCTCGGACGAGTTCAAAAATTTATCATGCTGGGTCAAAACTAGGTCACTAGGTCAAATCTTAGAAAAACCTTGTGCACACTCTAGAGGCCACATTTTCAGTCCAATGCTCTTGAAAGTTGGTCAGAATGTTTGTCTTTATGATATCTCGGACGAGTTCTAAAATGGGTTATGTCTGGTCAAAAAGTAGGTCACAAGGTCATATCTTAGAAAAACCTTGTGTACACTCTAGGGGCCTCATTTTCAGTCCAAAACCCTTGAAATTTGGTCAGAATGTTTGTCTTGATGATATCTTGGACAAGTTTGAAAATGGGTCATGTCAGGCAAAAAACTAGGTCACTGGGTCAAATCTTAAAAAAAAACTTGCGTATGCTCTAGAGGTCACAGTTTATATGCATGTTTCCTTAACATTAGAGGAGACATTCATGCCTATTTCAATCACTTACATGATTTCTGCTGCACTACTATTTTCCTCTACCTGCCCTTTACAATTATTATCCCCCCTCAACAACTGGCGGTGGGACGGGCGTATCTTGCAACAATTTGCCGCTCTTGTTCACATTTGAATCATTCTCCATTTGGTTTTATTTCAGAGTAAAGGTGGAATCTTATCGAAAGCTTGTGACTATATAACAGAACTTAGAAATGCTAATACAAGATTAAGTGAAGGAATAAAAGAAACAGAAAGACTCTCAGTTGACAATGAATTGTTAAGACAACAAATAGAGGATTTAAAGAGTGAAAATATGCTTTTAAGGACAACTTTACAACAGCATGGTATAGTGCCACCAGACGTGACTGGCAACAATACATGAGAAATCTCATCAAACATTCCAGGAATATAATCTTGTTATGTATATATATAGTTTTATTGTTCATTGGATATCCTATGTCTTTATGTATTCCGTTTTTATTGGAAGTGTGTTGGAGAGAAGGTCAAATGTTTTTAACAATATGATAGATCTCCTTACAAATTAAGATGGCTTTTATGGGAATTGAAGAAGGGCGATGAGAATTTGTTTCCATTTACCAAGCATTCCTATTAACAACTATTCAGAAAAAGGATTTTGAAAAACATTGTGGGTAAAAGAAAAAATGCTGGTAACCAGTATTTTCTGCTTTTCGAAAATTTGTTTTGTACCCAAAGACAAATCCAACCATTTGTGCCACATGTAATAAGTAATCTATAAATGCTTTCAGTATGGATAAGTCAAAACTGTTGTCTCCTGGTAAAAAGTTAAAGATACTATTTCAGACGTATGACTTTGTATGCAATTATTTCTTTCTATGGACAAAACATGAAGCAAATGTGGAAGCTTCTGTAGGAATAGTATCAAAGACAAGAGAATGAATCAATATACATGCAGATAATAGAGGGGAATTTATTGAAATTATCAAGATGATTTTAAATGTTTTTCATAATTATCCTTCATCAACAGATTCAGTGTTTTAAAACTTGGAGGAAAAACATAGTGGTACATATAAGGTCTAACATCAGTTGGCATTTGATAAAATTTTATTGAACAAGTCTAGAAATATGTTGTTAAGCAAGCCTTTAGCAAGCTTAATAACATTTTTGTAGGCAAGTAAACAAAATTTTGCCTCAAAAATCAACAAGTGTCACATTCTTTTTATAACACATGTATAACAATATTTCACAAGTTGTGGGTCAGAATATGCAAAGCCATACAAGCACAGGTGGTACTTTCCATTAAAACTAGATTCACCTCACTGAAAGAAATATAAAATGATGTTCATATTGTCACACAATCCTTGTCTCAAATGAGTGGAAGATAAGAACATTGGTAATGGCTTTATTACACTAAAAACAAGGGAGAATTTGTGATAAAACTCTTAATACCCAACAATTTCTTGACATCCCAGAGGGAAAAAGAGAAAATGCTGATAACCAGCATTTTGTCCTTTTTCCCATAATGTTTGCAACTCTATTAACCCTTTACCACACAATGCCGACTTTTATTATGCAACTCTATTAAAGACAATTACCATCAATTGAGCCACACTGCATTTATGGTCTGCAAATGTTTTGAATACAGACGAGTCTAAGATTTTTTCATCTAGTGAAGAGTTCAGATGAAATTATTAGTACCCATCATTTTCTCTTTTTCTAACTATGTTTTGTTTCAAAATGAATCAGTCTAAAATTTTTGCACCTTGTAGAGAGTTGAGTAAATTTTGAACCAATAGATGACATGGCAGGCTAATTAATCCTTTCTCAAACAACAAATTCTAGACCCTTGGAAATATAAGGCATCTGCCAAGGACTAGTATGAAATTAATACAAGAGCGCCAAAGTTTTCTGATTGGATTTAAAATATTGTAGGAAAAGGAGATAATGCTGGGTACCAGCATTGTCTCCTTTTTATACGCCTGTCGAAGACGGGACGTATTATGGGATCACCCGTGGCGGGCAGGTGGGCGGCGTCCCCATTCTTTGTCCGGAGCATATCTCCAAAACTATGCTAGCTACGGTTATGAAATTTCATGGGTGGATAGATCTCATCAAGGCGGAGTGCAGTGCACAGGAATCATAACTCTCGCTTGCTTGATTTTTGAGTTATTGCCCTTTGTTGTTTTTCATACTTGAATTTTGTCCGGAGCATATCTCCAAAACTATACTAGCTACGGTTATGAAATTTCATGGGTGGATAGATCTCATCAAGGCGGAGTGCAGTGCTTAGGAATCATAACTCTCGCTTGCTTAATTTTTGAGTTATTGCCCTTTGTTGTTTTTCATACTTGAATTTTGTCCGGAGCATATCTCCAAAACTATACTAGCTACGGTTATGAAACTTCATGGGTGGATAGATCTCATCAAGGGGGAGTGCAGTGCACAGGAATCATAACTGTTGCTTCCTTAATTTTTGAGTTATTGCCCTTTGTTGTTTTTCACACTTGAATTTGTGTCCGGAGCATATCTCCAAGACTATACTAGCTACGGTTATGAAACTTCATGGGTGGATAGATCTCATCAAGGGGGAGTGCAGTGCACAGGAATCATAACTTTTGCTTCCTTAATTTTTGAGTTATTGCCCTTTGTTGTTTTTCATACTTGAATTTTGTCCGGAGCATATCTCCAAGACTATACTAGCTAAGGTTATGAAACTTCATGGGTGGATAGATCTTATCAAGGGAGAATGCAGTGCACAAGAATCATAACTCTTGCTTACTTAATTTTTGAGTTATTTCCCTTTGTTTATATTCATACTTGAATTTTGTCCAAAGCATATCTCCAAAACTATGCTAGCTACGGTTATGAAACTTCATGGGTGGATAGATCTCATTAAGTGGGGGGGGGGGGGTGCAGTGCGAAAGAACCATAACTCTGCCTGTGCTGTCTTTGAGTTATTTCCCTTTGATCGTCATTTTTACAGCATTTTCTGCTTGTCCAGAGCATAACTTTGTCATCTCCAGTCCGATTGACTTGAAACTTGGCATGTGTGTTTGTTGCAATAATATGGAGTGCAGTGCAAAAGAACCATAACTCTACCTCATGCTGTCTTTGAGTTATTTCCCTTTGATCGTCATTTTTACAGCATTTTCTGCTTGTCCGGAGCATAACTTTGTCATCTCCAGTCCGATTGACTTGAAACTTGGCATGTGTGTTAGTTGCAATAATACGGATTGCATTGCAAAAGAACCATAACTCTACCTCGTGCTGTCTTTGAGTTATTTCCCTTTGATTGTCATTTTTACAGCATTTTCTGCTTGTCCGGAGCATAATTTTGTCATTTCCAGTCCGATTGACTTGAAACTTGGTATGCATGTTTGTTGCAATATTACGGAGTACAGTGCGCAAGAACATTAACTCTACCCAGTGCGGATTTCGAGTAATTCCACTGATCTTCATTTTTACAGTATTTCTTGCTTGTCTGGAACGGAACTTTGTCACCTCAAGTCAAATTGACTTGACACTTGGTAAACATGTTTGTTGCATTACCTGCCCTTTACGATTATTATACCCCCTTGACAACTGGTGGTGGGACGGGCGTATCTTGCGACAATTTGCCGCTCTTGTTCTACATTGTTTTCACTCCAGGATTGTCAAAACACTGGATTTTTCGGTAAAGGGTTAAACCTTTAGTGTTTTCTACCCTTTCCGAAGCAAATTTTGATTTTTGCATCATGTTCATTTTGTTGTCTGCAAATGCTTTCTATTTGGACCAGTCTAAGATTTTTTTGTGTGGTAGGGAGTTAAGACTTCTTTTATTTGCACAAAAGTACAGTTGATAGTGAAACCAATTACAAAGAGGAGAAATTCCAGGTTTTTAATTATATGAAAAGCATTACAGGAAAAGGAGAAATTGATTTAAAAGGATGGTTGCCGCTATTTCCCCAGTATTTTCAAAAGCTGTAAAATGCTTGAACTTTAAAATGTGTTTGTGTGATAAAGAGTGAAAGCTTGGGCATATCTGTATGGATTGTGAATAGGAATTTACTTCATCCATTCAAAAATTGTTTTGATACAAGAAAAAAAGGTGAAAAAATAAAGGCAATAGATTTTAATTACTCTTGCATTCATTTTATTACACCATAAGGTAATGGGGCATTCCAACTTGTTCAGTGATTTAGGCAATGAATTTGAAGTCAAGAAATCCTGGTGAGGTACCAACTGGCAGACCTAGTTTTGTGGCAGTGTCTATAGACAAGGTGCTACCATGTGTAGTACTAAAGAAACCAGTATATGAGCCATGCTTTGGCAAAAGGGGACTTAATGCACCTCCGTGATACATCATACCTAGCACATCATCATATAATTATGGATCCATAAAAACCCATTATGTATAACAACCAACTGAATAATGAGGTACACTGGTCCTTTGACATGCAGAAAATTCACCAATAGCCAAAAGTTTTGGCCCAGGTCAGCCTGTGCGGACTGCCCAGGCTGACCTGGGTCGATACTTTTCGCAGATGCATTAAGCCCTCTTTTCACAGAGCATGGCTCATATAGATGCATAAGTGAGCAGTAGTGACATGTCTTCAATATTTTTTACAAGCTTTGCCAAATCTAATGTAACCATGGGCCTTGGAAGCATCACAGAACACTAAAATGTTCATTTGTCAATCGTCAACAACTGTTACTCAAAATACATATATTGGAACATCGCCTTTTTATCATATATATCATATATAGTAAATATATACGATGGAATAGAGGCATTGTGCAAATGTGCTATTTTCAGTAACAGTGTTTAATGATTGACAAATGAAAATTTCAGTGTTCCTTGATAGACCAAGGGAGCTTCAAATGCCTGTGACGTGACTCATTGCCTTCTGCAGACAACTGTGTGCATCTTGCAGCAGACCACCAATGTAAATATTGCACCAATAGAGAAATGTTTATAACAGCCCATTTCTCCCCATGTCGCAATGTTTTTACTCATATTCAGACCTTGTGTCAAGTTGATTACTTGTATTTCACAAGGATATTTACTTAAGATGAATTTAGGGTAATAAAACAAACAAAAAAAGTGACCCTAAAATTTAGAGACACTGTTTCTTCACTGTTTTCTTCTCACCAGATCTCTCTTTCACTAAACTGCATAGATTTATGCAAATTATTTGGGGCAGTATATTCACACATACGATCTCTTCTTTACCCAAGGGTATGTTCTGGCATAAAGTTGCAAATATTTACTCAAATCATAAAGTTATGTATTTTAGTGATATTTGTTTTCAGACTTTCTGCTTGCTTATTTAAACTGTCTATGCAAATTTCGTTCGTATACAGTGAAAGGCAGGAAGTGCTGGGAGTGAACTCTTGTGATCTCTCATCATCCAGCAGTCATTTCATAAAATTTTACTTAACTCTTTCCCATACAACAAAATTTTTGACTCATCCAAATTGAAAGAATGAGTTTTGAAATGGGAGAAAACAAGGTGGGAAAAGGAGAAAAGGCTGGTTACCAGCATTTTCTCATTTTTCTACAATGATTTCAATAGCCTTCATCCCAAGGATTGTTAAAGGTCGAGATTTTTTGGTAAAGGGTTAAACGAATTCACAAAAACTACCTTGTTATGTTGTGATGTAATTTTATGTACAGACCCTCAGCGCATGGGGAAAAAAAGGTTGCACAACTCATATTAACATATTACAAATATGGCTGCCAGTACTAAATGAAGGATAATCTTAAGCATTTTCTTTTCCATAACCAGAAATCTGATGACATTAGAACTTTGTATGGATAAGTAGTACATGTATCAAAGTCTGTTTATCTTTTTTTTTATGATTAACATAAGTTGATCTTTGACCTAATATTGGCGAGGACCAACTCTGGATACCTCTATATTCTATACATTACATGAATGGGTAAAACTTCTTGTCTGCAACCATACGGCCTACAGCATTCATTTTTGGCATAGTACAGAAATGCATAATTATATATAATCAGGTTATGTCGCCGGGGACAAGGGTGGTCCAAGCATAGATGTCATATGTTTTACCTAGAGTTTTATTAGGAAAGCTTTACAAATAATTGGATAATGGGTTAATTTCTCAACTTGATCAAGAAATCTTCCTCCACCTTGCAAACAGACACAGTTATTTAATTTATGGGACATGACATGACAAAATTTCATAATGACCATAGGCAAGCAAGTCTCTGCCATCGCCCTGTGTCTGTCATGCGTCCATGTGTCTGTTCATGCCTGAACTTTTATTTCAGACATCTCTAAAATTAAAGGACCTTATAAGAGCAAACTTCATTGTTATGGTCCTCTTCAAAGTTTTCTTTGAAAAAATTGTATTCCACTTTGGTCTCTTGTTCAGATGGCAACGGCCCTGAAAAAGAATAATGAAAATCTATAAAAATCTACTTTTCCTAAACTACAGGTTGGAAATCTCCGGAAGCTGATATAAATGATCCATTTGTGGACCTCATTCAGGTTTGTTGATATTTTTGATATCTTTTGAAAAACATATATGTGTAGCTGCTGTTGGGTTGGCTTAATTTTACGTCACGACCAGCCATAGTAGTCCTAGTAAATTGCAATGATTAAAGGGAAATAACTCCTATTTATAATAGATATTTGTTATTATTTATTGCTCTTGCTTATCATACAACAGTATAACATGATAGCTCTATTGTTGACTGTAGAGAAAATGTTCAATTTTCTGTCACTATAATGTTCATTTATTTTGATTTTCAAGGTTATGCTCAGATGTCTTGAATATTAGACATGAAGCAAGGTTTGTATCATTCTTATTTTTATTTCAAAACTTTAGCCTAGTATTCCATCCATACAACACGCATTTCTTCTACAGCATTTATCAGAATATTCTTGTCAACAAACTGTTGTCAGAAGGAATTGACATTTTGTATGAATGTTCCTAGAGTAGTCCACATTCGTCTTCACTGACATTTCGGCATTAAAAACAACTAAGATTTGTAATTGGCTTATTTCTCTATCAACTTTAGTTAATGCTGTCTTTATGCCAACTACGGCCCATTTATCTGTGAGTGAGTGGAGCGATACATGGCCGTATGGCCCTCTTGCTAATTAGACCTGTTCCTTGTGGAAGGGCCTCTACTTTAATTTGATTTTGTATATCCACCGACAAAAATAAAGGCCTTTACACAACTTACTGCTTTACATGGCGCCTTAAGCTTTAATACATCTTTTCTGTAAATCGGCCAATTTTCTTTCCGTTTAAACGAACTTTCCCTTTGAATTTAATGATAAAGATGTTATACAGATCTAGATCTAGTACATCATGGCGATACCGACCTGTAATAGTTTTATGGCAATTATCGTTCAGTAGGCAGAGCTTGAGTAAAATGTCAGATGATACACAAAACAATAACAGACTCAAGTTTGACAGGTAAATTATACTTCTTTGATTTAAATGTTGAGCAGTTGCTCATGAATTTGTGTAGATCTATAAGGACAAGGCTACATTACTAGGTGAATTAGTTCATGTAAGAGACTTTTTAGGTCAACTTCAAGATACTGCAAACTCTTTCACATCTAGGCAATCTTTTACTTTACATGTAAATTTTCATCAAACCACTGTTCCTACTGTAGCCTCCACAATTTCCGTGAAGATCTCTTGTCCGGAATTATATTATATCCGAAAATAGGCATGTCAGTATGTGATCCGATTGCTACAGTCAGTTTCACTAAGTCACTTCCACTTACACTATGGACCAACGTACAGTCTCGCAAATCGAAACCTACTGCATTGTACGCCCAAAATCAGTTAGCTGCGGTAAACAAATATCATAAAACAGGCTGGTACGTGAATTCTAGCGGACAGAAACTTATCAGGTGTGTATCATTTGACAGGTAACAGGTTTTTCTATCAACCTTTACTGCAATTTGGAACGTGAACCATGCGCTTTTGCACAGGAAAGCCGCATCACCAATTTTTACCGTTTACGGTTGTCGTGACAGCTAAACTTTTGCTTCCTATTCTTCAAGGAAGATCTGTAACCATTTTCTGATTATGCACACAGATAAAGAAATTATTCAACTTCATGTTTACATATATTCATAAGAGTAGGCTATTCAGCATTATTCACGTGGAAATAATTCAACATTTCTTGAGGTACTATCAAAAGGTTCACTGTACGATCAGCTGCCCACCGGGGTTTTTGCACTGTTCAGTTAGCTGTGATTTTCTGAACAGGCACATAAGTAGATATTTGTACAGCACTGACATTATTATTTCATGTATTGATCAAGTAGGGAAGATAGGTTTCATTTCAGATTAAGGAGTGTCGTAGGAAGGGGCAAAGAATGTGGGGATGGGAGTTGAGTGTGTTAGATTCCTAATCCGAACCTCTTGGATTCCATTTCCACCTTAAGCATTATGTTAGTCCACGGATCGTTCATATAATATCGTTTATATACGATTCCTGGTTAGTCGTGGGAGTGTCCTTTGACAAACACGTTACAGCCCCAGCCACTTACTGCTGAGACCCAGTAAACACACGAATAAGTAAACTGTGACCACTGATAACAAGAATTATCTTTAAAAAAGATAGACACCGAAAATTTGCCCGCAAATAGGCAGGGGCCCTTAGAATAAACATTTTTTACCATTTACAAATTTATATTTATTTATTTGTTATCAGTACCATAGGGGTCCGTAGTTTGATTGCTGGCACCCATAGACTATATATTATAAACAAGGTATTTAATTGTATGCAGTCCGTTACTCGCCCCCGGTTACAAAAAACAACGTATCTTTTCGACCCCATCAGTTATTCTCCTATTTTTTTTCTACAGCTGAGAGCTAAAACATTTTTCTACCAGAAAAACACAAGTGTTTGTCAGTGGCTAATGCAGTCTGGCTGATACATTCGCTCGAACTTGTAAACTCGCTCAAAAATCTGCGCCATTGACACGGGTTCGTACATCCGTTTTCAAGATATAAAATGCACTTTAGATCCAATGAAACGCAGCATTAGCGGCACCCACCCTTTAAACATGTTTGAAAATACTACTGACCCTATAGTCTTTATCTTCAATAACGACGAAACGCCTCAGAATTCGTTGAATTTGTGATCCATGTTCTTATTTCGAACAGCTGCAGCCATCTTCTGTCATGTGACATTGTTTGGAACGAGAAATTTCATCGGTTGATATGTACTAACAGTCGTGAATTCAACCAATGAAATTTTGTACAGCTGCTCACACCTTTTTGTCACGTGACAGTACGGTGACACTGTTTGGAACGAGAAATTTCATTGGTTTATATGCGCGAATGTCAGTATCGAATGTGAAAAGAAAAGAGAAGAGAGAAAACGCGCGTAACCAATATTTTCTTCTTTTCCCACAACATTTTCTCCCCTTTCGAACACAAATTTTGTTTCTCATTTGAATATCCCACAATATCTAGGAATAACAAGTATGCAGTATTTGTCATTGAGAAGGTTTCTTGCCAATCATTGAATTTCAAAGAGAAGTGCTTGTCTGTTTATTCTCTGCGATGTTTCCAAAACACATGGCACGAATGTCTGAAGTTCTCTTAGATCTTAGCTTTCTTCTATTTCATTTTCCTCGTCAATAGACAAATTGCTCAAACTATTGAATAACTCTTGTATTATTTCCTTTAGATAACCAACTCTGTCTTCTTATTTAAGAGGCTTGGAATATTTATTTGGAGTTATGTAAATTTTAGTTTCTTTGACACTGGACGCATGAAGAATCGTCCAAGCTGCTGTCTAGAATTGATTTACTTTTAAGACATTTTGAGTTTTGAAATCATTTGTGGTTTAAGACTAGCAATTTTCATATTTTCTGCTACCGATTCACTACGTACAGGGTGTTTCATAATATCTGTCTTTATTCTAACCATTAATAACGTCTACATATATGACTTTAAAATGAACGGAAAAGTTACTAGTAGTTAGTTATGAGTAGACCAGATAAAATTTTATTTGATATGTAATACACAGACATGACTTAAACGATTATTGAAATACTACACTTTTCCTGACAAGTCCATTTTACAAGGAGTGTCCTACATAACGTTAATTCTTGGAATTCAAATACATGTAACTCTTTGTTTAAAGATTATCTTAGAAGGGTACAGGTTTACAAGCAGCAAAATGAGTTTAGGACGACAGAGAAATCGGGCTTTCATAATGGAAAACTGTTATACATTGAGACAATCATCTCATGGGCTGTTTTCAATGCAGACAGTACAGTGGCTCTCATGTTTTTCGCAGATGATGAGAACAGTGCCGACACTGTAAATATGGAGGGCTATCTGAACATTCCATGGAAGAATTTCACTCCGATGCCAAAAGAAAAAAAGAAATGACATTGAAGACCTAGTACATCCATTTGGTTTAAGCAAGGTCGAGTCACAAAAGACACATAACCGAAAGCATAGTTAACTGACTTTCAAAAGTATTCTGGCAAAACTTTATTTCTTTCAGGAATGGTCAAACACTCTGACCCTCCAAACTTTTTTCTGGTAAGGTGCCGTATAAAAGGTGTACAGCCAAATATCAGGAGATACTTAGGACTTTAAAGCTGCAATCAAGAGGGAAATTTATGAAATAGAAGGAAGACACATGAACATGTAATGAAAATTCTTCATAATCAACTTGGCGTCAGAACTGCTCACAGTGAACGTCATGTTGAAAAATGAACACTCCAGAAAAAGTGTGGTGTATTAACTATTACTAAAATGCATATGTACTACATGTTAAATGAAATTTTATTATGTCTGCCAAAAGTTAGCAGCTTTCAATTCAGTTTAAATTGAAATCAGTGGAAAATTTTGACACTTAAAATAAGGACATGTATTATGAAACACCCTGTATATTTGAAAAATCTATTGTCTTTATAAGAAAGTTTTTGTGTTTGCCAAACTGTTAACTCGGCTATAACTCTATAAGCCTTCTAAAACATTTTAGCATCTTTAGGTAATTCTAGAACCCAGCTTAAGAGATGAGTCCTGCCTGGTACCGAGGTGCATCGCACGGTCAGTTCCGTGGATTAAACTGTCGCCTATCGATAAAGATACGGGTAAATCTTTTCTCGACTTATTCACGGCGGGGAATCACGTGACACAACAACAACAACAATGGCGGACATTTGAAGAAATTCCCCCGCTTAAGGTAAGAAAATCTTCAATAATTCTGTCAATACGTGACCGATTGGAATTTGGTTTGAAGCAAAGAAGGCGGAAAAACGCCAGGGATTTGCTGGATGTGGTAGATCTTTTAAACAACACCTGATAAAAAAGTTATTGACGAGCAAACAAATTTTTACCCTGGATAACGTTCACGTCGAAAATAAATAAAACACACAAACAGGCCACTTTTCTTGTTTTAGTGCATTTATTGTGTTCCCGTATGCATAAAATGTCGAGAGCATGAATGAAAAGTCTTGTCACTATCAATATTCTTTATTAGAATACGATTTTCTAGGTAAACAACGTTATTTTCAAAAATGATATAGTTCACGTCAGGAAATTTTTTATGATAACGTTCACGTCATAAGTAGCATTTCATAATAAAATAGTTCTATCATGAATACTGGTGTGATTTGAAAGGAGAGAGAGAGAGAGTAAATCAAATATGCCGTATAACTTGCAGAATCATATAACATGCAGAATTGATTTAGATAACCAGATATAAATTAATATGCATTTATTAACTATTATATATAGAAATAAAGCCAACATGTTTCTGTTTCGATTAGTCTCTATGGAAAATCCCTTGACCTTAATCAAACAGTTAAGAAATTGATTAATGAGTATATATATTTAGTGAAATTTTGATTATGCACGGCTTTTTCCAAATATATATGCTTCCAGATAATGGCACGTATTTTAGTCAAGCGTTCGTTGATACATGTCGACTTTCGAAAACCAATGTCTTATACACAGTCAGACATTGATTGTGCATCAGAACTAATTTTCTTGGTAAAAAAAAAATGAGTCATTAAAACTTGAACAAACTGCATCTTCGGAAATGGAATTGATCGATAATGAAAACATAGATCAATTTCTCTCTACTTCCGAAAACCAAGTGTCTAATGTATTGAACAGACGGAAATTTATCCATACCTATCACCGCAAAAGTGGCAAAGAAATCGGGACAAATAAAAAGAGTGCGCAATGAAAAAACCTTCACAAATAAAAACATTAAAATAGTTGGGTATAAATGAGTAGCATTTAGTTAGTGCTTTCACACCTTTTCCGTTAGTAAACCTACTACTGCTCTTTCGGCTGTATGCAACGATTTTGTTTGTCGTCTGCAGACTTTTTCATTAAGGAAGAGCGTTTGGTTACCAGAAATTTCTACCACAATGTTTCATGGAACTGCAGTTTTTTAAAACTTTTTGTCGTATAAACACACGTTTTAAAAGCTTAAAAAAGTAACAGTCATTCACAAAATTTCAGAGAACTGCTTTTCATCACAACTGCATCTCTTTAATTATGGTAAAGTCTAAAATAAATCGATTGGTAGAGGGTTATCTTCATCTGCAGTTCGCCTTGTGCGATTTTATCTCGGATGAAGAAAAAAAAACATTTCTGTATAGTGCTTTGTCTTCTATTGCATCTGCAGCCTCGCCTCGTGTGTTTTATATCGGATGCCTGTCATTACACAAATGCGTTTTACATATGTCATGTCTACTTAATTGTTTGAATGTCATAAAATTCAGTAGCTTTCATAGTACATCGTTACATTACATCCTTACTTAGGTCATCTGCTCGACACGAGACAGCAAATTGAGGAATGCTCGGCTTAACTTTGGACAGAGTCCACTCTCTTGTGTTTAACTATCGAAAATGAAAAATGATTGCACGATGCATCCTTTAACGTATTTTAGTTCTTGAAGAACGAGTCTTTTGTAAACATTATGGGAAAGTGGGAAAATGCTGGTAACCAGGATATTCTCCTTTTGCCATAATGTTTGTCATCCTTCCAATGGTGCTAAATTTTCGACAAGCATTTGGCTTGACATTTGGTTTGTCTGCAAAAGCTGTCAACTTGGGCAAGGCGAAAAATTTGTGTAATGGTTATGGGTTAATGAAAAGTATGAGAAAACAAGCTGTGTTTGTGAAACACTAATGCCCCCGCAACGGCCATTTTTTCGAAAACTATGACCTTGATATTTGACCTTCAACTTGACTGATGGCCTTGAACTTGGTACCAACAGAAAGGTCTTGTCACAAGGTATACTCATGTGAAATATGAAGGCCCTAACTCTTACCAATCAAAAGATATGGCCAATGTTAAAGTTTTTGCGGACAAAGAAACGTACAGGCCAAAAACTATATGCCCCCCGATCTATTGATGCGGGGGCATAAAAATAATAGTAAAACAACTATATATGTTAACAGATGAAATATTAAATGAAAACATAAATTATGATATCAGAACAAAATTAATACAAAAGTTACTTAAAATATGATCAAATGTAAAAACCTCGACTCGTTATAGAATCGATTGGGTTATAAATCTTCATCTGCTGTTCGCCTTGTGCGATTTATCTCGGATGAAGAAAAAACATTTCTATATGGTGCTTTGTCACAGAATTGTGCTTTGTTACCTAAATAGATTCTTCATGTGTCATGTCTGCTTAATTGTTCCATTTCTATCGTCTTCAAATGTCATAAAATTCGTTAGGTTTCACACCAGTCATTACATCCTTATTTCGGTCATCTGGGCTAGACACGAGAGAGCAAATTGAGGAATGCTCGGCTTACTTTTGGACAGAATCCGCTCTCTTGTGTTAAACCATCGAAAAATAAAAATGATTGGACTATTACACCCCTAAAAACACTTTCCCAAATTCCCTTAGTGACAAACCTTATGAAAATATTGTGGAAAACGGAGAAAATGCTGGTTATCAGGATCTTCTCCTTTTGCTATAATATTTGCCATCCTTCCAAAAGCGCTAAATTTTCGAGTAACATTTGGTTAGGCTGCAAAGGCTACGTCCTCGTCGTAACGTTGAGTCTGAAAACATTATTAAATGGCTAAGCGTTCAGCACTTTGTTGCGAATTGTTGTGAATTCTTTTGAATAAACAACTGTCTTTCACTATAGAACTATGTTGAGAGGTTATTATTACGGTTCTCTTGCATATATATCAGGCACGTAGGAAGCATTTCAAGATTGGGGGGGCTAACTTCGAAATACTGAGATTTTTTGCGTGGTTGTTGCATTGCACTAGAAACTCATATTTTAGTTATTATGATTTTCAAAATTATTGGGGGGGGGGGGGGGCTGAGCCCCCCCCCCCCCCCCCCGTATATGCAAGAATTTTATTTCAGTTATAACTGAAATAAAATTCGAAAGAATAAATCCAAATAGATCTATTACTTTCTTTTTAAGAGGGGGGAGGATAATGCTGATCGGACTGTGAATTGTCTCACTACACGATTCTGATCTTGATCTACACTATCTGCAGTAGATTCCTGCACCAGCTTCAGCAGCTGTGAGGTGTAACAGTCAAGTTAATGTATTTGAACTTTGCCTCCCTTTCGTAAAATTTCCAAATTCATGTATACAAAATTTAACTAGACTATATGCTAGATTTGTGTATTGTTTGCAATAATTCTTTATCAACAGTATGGATATCTGTAATACTAATAAAGAAAAGAACTAATATGTATCTTGTTCTTTACACAAGAAATTAAAAGCATATCTATCAAAATTTGTTTTAAGAATATAGGAAAACATTGCGGAAAAAGGAGAAAATACTGGTTACCAGTATTTTTCACTTTTGCACGAATTTTTTAAAAGGCGTTTTCCCACGATGCTTTCACAGGCTTTCTTTCTCAATGTCAGATAATTTCAGGTTTTGTTTCAGAAAGTGTAGGTTATAATCAGATATATTGAGTACACATTAAGAATATCTTGTGTGTTCGAAAACACATGGATTGTTTCCCCTGTTAATAAATACGGTATTACTTCCCTTGTTTCACTCGTCGAGCAGGGTAATTTGTAATTCCAAATTTCCTGCAATATACAAAATAAATCTTATTGAAATTTAAACATGCAGTAATAAATAACCAATAAAACAAGTATTTATAGTAATTTACTCGTTGTATTTTAGCTGAAACGCTCTGGCGAGGAAATTCTCCCATGGCGTGCCGAAACTAATCTCCCGATCTTCGTGTGTAAAGAAAGACAAATTTCACAGTAATTATGATATATTACGCATTGAGATTGAACCACAGTAGAAATGTAGCATATTTACACAATCATAATAAATTTTTGTCCTTTTCAATCGATATATTATTGTTCTGGCGAGCAAAGTTTCATATTTCATACTTATGTCACAAGAGTTGTCTCCCTTTGTTATTTATCACAATTTCAAAGGCAAATATCTTGCAAAGTACGATTTTTCTATCGATGAAACATTAATATGTGATGTAAAATGCATATATCAATATATTTTATTAGTTAATTTATTATTTCACGACTATGGAACAGCTGTGGCGTGCAAAAACTCCCATGGCGTATCCATGGCGTATAAATTCTCCATGGCGTATTTTAGTAGGACCCCAGCGTGTAATCAGTACTAAATAAGAATACATTTTGTACATGCTTTAAACAGCTACATACGACACGTAACACATTTAAATATGGCTAAAATCAAGACAATTTCATAAATTTAAGTATGCATTAACATGATATTCAAGACAACATGACGCAACTAAGATGATGAAATATGTATATTCTATATTCTACTTATGACGTGAACGTTATCATAAAAAATTTCCTGACGTGAACTATATCATTTTAGAAAATAACGTTGTTTACCTAGAAAATCGTATTCAAATAAAAAAGTATTGATAGTGACAAGACTTTTTATTCATGCTCTCCACATTTTACGCATACGGGAACGCAATAAGCACTAAAAGAAGAAATGTGGCCTGTTTGTGTGTTTTATTTATTTTCGACGTGAACGTTATCCAGGGTAAAAATTTGTTTGCTCGTCAATAACTTTTTTATCAGGTGTTGTTAAAAGATCTACCACATCCAGCAAATCCCTGGCGTTTTTCCGCCTTCTCTGCTTCAAACCAAATTCAAATCGGTCACGTATTAACGGAATTATTGAAGATTTTCTTACCTTAAGCGGGGGAATTTCTTTAAATGTCCGACATTGTTGCTGTTGTTGTGTCACGTGATTCCCCGCCGTGTTATTGAATAGTACTATACTGGATTTATCGGCGCTAATTTCGATTCGCTATCTACAGGCATACTAAGTTAGTATTCATTGACTAATAATACCTGGAGTTTGTGTGGGGATAACGCTATTACAGATAAGTAGTCTGCAAACGACAGATTTCCGCATTTTAGATTGTACCCAATCTGCATTGCATAATTTGATTTCTGCAATTGCTATACATAGTAGTTCATTGACATGAACTAGATTATAAAATGTAGACACAACTCCTCCTTGTCGGGTACCCCTCTCTATTTTGACCAAGTGTGACGTCATGTACCATTAACTCGTATACGATATGAAAGATTGCTGTAGGTGTTAATTGTAATGCGAATATTTTTTCCTGTCAAGCCTAGTTCAGAAAGTTTCTCAAATAGTACTTGATGCCAGACCGAGTCAAATGCAGCTTCAGTATGCAAGCTCCTTTTGTTATTCTATTTTCATGGCGAAAACTAAAGAGTATCACTAGTCAAAACTGAGCTAAAACCATGTGTTCTAACATATGAACTGCACTTTTCGTTGAAAACTGTATATGCATAAATGCAGCTAAGCATACAGCTGTTTTATCGAGGCTAGCAGCTAATGCTTGTGTATAGATGCAGCTGATCGTACAGTGAACCTTTTGATAGTACCTCAAGAAAAGTTGAATTATTTCCACGGGGATAGCGCTGAATACTCTTATGGATATGTAAACACGAAGTTGAATAATTTCTTTATCTGTGTGCATAATCAGAAAATGGTTACAGATCTTCCTTGAAGAATAAAAAGCAAAAGTTTAACCGTCACGGCAACCATAAACCGCAAAAATTGGCGACGCGGCTTTCCTGTGCAAAAGGGCGTGGTTTACTTTCCAACTTTCAGTAAAGGTAGGTAGAAAAGCCTGTTACCTCTCAAATGGTATACACCTAATAAGTTCTGTTCGCTAGGATTCACGTGCCAGCCTGTTTTATGATATTTGTTTACCGCAGCTAACTGATTTTGGGCGTACAGCGACAGTAGCTTCCGATTTGCGAGACTGTACGTTGGTCCATAGTGACTTAGTGTAATACAGTATAGGAATTATAGTGACTTTCACTTACCTGTAACAAGACGACAAAATTTTAGCCATGTCGAATTTGACAGCATTTGCAGACGGCAAATTCTTTGTTGCGTAAATGATGGGATTTGCCTTTGGAAGGGTAGAAAACATGGGTAGGAAAAGTAGGTTACTTGCATTTTATCTTTTTCCCAGTATGTTTTCAAATGGTTTATTCCTCAGAATCATGAAAATATGGGATTGTAAGGTATATGGTTTAGGACTTATTGTGCTCAATGCTCAAGGCGGCAGCAAGCGACAGCTGAAATTTCGTTTCTACCATTTAAGCAATTGTTGAGCTAAGAAAAAACTGGCTGAAATGTGGCACAAGTCTACCGTTTTGTTGCAGAGTAAACACACAGCTTAACTATTCGAGGAAGTTCATTTCCAAGCACACGGCAGAGGTTACAATACCAACAATACCTTATGAAGGGTTTGACGTTTTTTCACCGGGTAAGATCTTTTTTGAAGCGGTTGAGTTCCATTACAAGTTAATTTGTATTTTGATACTATCTGGCTGTTAATCAACTCTATTGGTGCTTGTTCTTGCCAGGTGGAATATGCTGAAAAAGTCTAAATTTACCTACATGGCTCCCAGAGGTCTGTAGGACCATCTACGTATTTACACATAGCGGAGAAAGGGGTTGCTGCGACGGTAATAGCTACCAGTTATATTGATAATTTCACTTATAGGCTACAAGTCGTGCACTGATCGTAGATCATGAACGATTCAATGATAAACTCTGTACATAATGACAAAATTTTAGGCTTGTCCATTTGGTAGCATTTGTACACCAAAAATTGTATGCGCTCAAGTGATGAACTTTGTCTTTGAAAAGGGTAGAAAACATTGTGAGTAAAGGAGAAAATGCTGGATACCAATATTTTCTCCTTTTCCCACAACGTTTTCCAAAGCTATCACTCTCATGAAAACAGGAGATTGTTTGGTAAAGGATAAACAGTCCCGAAAAATCAACAGAAATTTGAATAATTAGACATTGAGTATTGCAGAGCACAGAAAACATCCATTTTGTCTAACAAACGACTGAACCATGGGGTGGACTGGTGCTTTGACAAGCAGAAAATTGACCAGTATCATAAAGTTTCGACCCAGGTCAGCCTGCGCGGACTGCGTAGGCTGACCTGAGTCGATACTTTCTGCAGATGCATTAAACCCCCTTTTCACAGAACATGGCTCATATCGAATTGGAAATTCCTCTTTTCAACAATATCCAAAACAATGAGGAAAAGAGGTAATTGTTGGCGAGGTTATTCATTTTTCATTATTTCTCTTTATATTTCACAAAAGGCCTCCATTGCTCGTATTCCAGTAACTCTAAGGCTATTTCTTTTTTTCTACATCTGCCTTGTTTTACCTTCAGATGTAAAGATAAAACCATGGTCCCTACTGGATTTGATAATATCAGCCAGAATATTTACACAGTGGCCTGCAAGTACAGCCAGCAACCCTAGTGATTCTTTTCTTGACGTCCACAAGTTACTCTCAGTTCCCGATCAAGCTATTTATTTTGTTGGGCTTCAACTGAATATTTCTAGAGATTTATACGATTCTACAACTCCAAAGTTCCCTTTGGTTGTTCAACAGGAGCTCAAATACGTAGGAAAATCGTCCTCGCGCAAATGTTACACCTTGAAACATCCAGATGTGACCAGACCGCTTGTTTATTGTTATTTTGATGATGTACTGATAAAGAAATCCTCAGGAAAAGCAACTCCGTTTCCGAAATGGTGGAAGGATAAATATATATATGTTAACGAATTCTACGAAAAGCCAGTCACAGTAAAACTGGATCAAAGTGACCAACAAAAGTTTCAGAATACATTCCGAGTTGAATTTGACGACTTGGATCATAACCTTCACGCAGCATCATCAGCATATCTACGATTCGCCTTGAACTCTGCTTTCTCCAACGTTATGCAATCAAACTACGAATTTATAAATTTGGATTGTTTCAATGCCGGAATAAAAACTGTCTTAATGCAGTTTTTCCAGGAAACACGACATGGTGATGTACTAACCTTTAATTCCTGGGAAGATTCACAAACTAAAAACTTGCTTCATTTCTCAGTTATGAGTAAGAATGGTATCAGTTGCTATATGAAACTGACGTTTTACGGGATAGAGGATAGTAGCTCAAAGTCTCGTCTCTAGAATTCCTTTCAAATGAGCCATACTGTGGCAAAAGGCAGCTTAATGCATCTCCATTATACATCATATCAATCAAGTCATCACATAATTATGGAACCATGAAATCCATTTTAGTCTAACACTCCGCTGAATCATGAGGTACACTGATTCTTTGACATGCAGAAAAATTACCAAACGCTAAAAGTTTCGACCCAGGTCAGTCTGCGTGGATTGCGCAGGCTGACCTAGGTCGATGTTTTTGTAGATGCATTAACTCTTCAAAAACAACAAAGTTTTCCACTGGACCAAATTAGAAACATTTGCCGACAACACATTAAATGTGGTTCTAATGATAAACTCTGTCTTTGATATAGGTAAGAAACATCGTGCGAAAGGAAGAAACTGGTGGTTACCAGCATTTTCTCCTTTTCCCACAATGTTTGTAAAAAGCCTTCTCTTTCAGGGTTGTTAAATCTCGGGGTGTGTGGTATAAAGTTAAGCCCCCCTTTTCACAGAATATGGCTTTTCAGGATACTGCTAGAATCATTGTCCATATATTTTATTCATGAAGTGAATGGGGTCGGGCCACAAGTTCTTACAACTTAGATTCGGCCCTTCCCTTACAATCAAATTAACAATACAAGATGACAGATAATGGAAACAAAACATATAGAGACATGGTATAAATAATTAGATAAAGAAAAAAAAAGAAAAATGTACACAAAAACAAAAACAGAAATAAGGAGAAATTGATAAAGAGAAGAGAAAAAATGAACAAAGGAGGGAAAAAAAAGTAGGCTGGAAATAGAAAGGAAAAAGGGAGAATGAGAAACTGGATACGAAACTGGATGCGATGCTCTGTGATGAATGCCTGCTATTTTAGTAAAAGGCTGTATGTATTATTTGCTTTTTATTGAATATGTAATAATTACTCAAAGCGGCCCGACTGTTTAATGTATAAGTGAACTGCTTCAAATAATAAGCAGTTTTTATCATTATTCAGGTTTTCATCGCCAAATAACAACTTTTTTATGTTTAGAGGATGAAGAGCCCATGTTGATTGAAAAAGCGTGATTCTGATATCGGAATACCTTCGACATATGAAAAAATAGTGTTCTGCATTCTCAACGCCATTTCTGCAGTCACAAATTGGATCTAATTTCAAATGATTCAGAAAAAAGTCATTATTTAAATTACTGCAGTTATTTCTTACTCTAGCATGAATGACAGACAAGCGTCTATTTCCGATAAGGTAGATACATGTACTAGGTATTCTATCTGGTTTTGACATGCTACTTAATTTTAACTTAAAGGAACCAAATGTTGTACAATTTCTGATTTCTTGCTCTAGATTATTCCAAAGAGAAATTGAAGAAGGAATACAGGACTTTTGTAACAATTTTCTGTTCCGTCTGCTGGAGAATGGCACTGGTTTCTAACATATATAACAAAATATGTCAACCGCACAGAACAAAAATTTTGTTTATTTCAAACAGGGATCGTATAGGCAACGCAACTGGAGTTAAGACCAATTACCGGTTTTTCACTGACTTACCTGTACGGCGTCCAATAATCCGTTGTCGTTCCTTGCGAGTCATTATCTTCCTTTCAGATAATATAATTTCTTGCCGATTCCGGCAATTTTTACATCCGCCAAAGAAGCGTTTAATATGAAATGTTTTTTCAATTATGTATGTCAATGTTTTTCTATTATTGATTGTTTTCAGTTAAAGTGTTATTATAGGATCCCTGTTTCAAATAAGCAAAGGGACTTCATGTTCACCCGTTCCCCATTACCGTTCGTTTATCACTAAGTGACAGGTACTGTTATTTAGAACTTACAGTGCAAAAGACAATGTTTAGGACATTCATACAAATATCTAGGACGGAAATAGAAAAATGAATAATTCGAAGCTATTCATTATTTACCCTTACAGTGCCTGTCACAACTTTTGTTGCTTCTGCAGCCAGTGTCGATCAATTTGGACTGCACAAAACGTGATCGTTCGTTTGGATGGATGTTTGTTTATCATCGACTTAGAAAATAACTGGTATATGATATATTCTGATCTAATATGCATTTGGTTAATTGAGCATTGAACGATCTGAATGAGTACAATCAAAATCAGGAATCTATGAACATTTTTTGGTCTTGACGTGCTTGTGAAAGTGATTCTTTTTCGCTGTTATAGACTTGTATATACCCCACCCACCTGACATACTATTGTGTCGTGTTAAGTGTTGAAAAGAGTTAAGAGTGCTCACACGTATACCCTGAAGCGTGTAATGCGAATAGCTCAATTGTATTTCTCACGCTTTGTAAAAGTTTTTTTTTCATTCAGTATATCTACTACGGTCGGTACATTTTCCATTTAGCTTTTTAATGACTGTTTCAAGACCAAATAGTCTTCCGAAGATACCAAATATTTTTCATTATTTTTGCTTACGTGTGGGCTGTACTTACGACGAAAGCATGATAAATGCTATATACATGTATAAACCATTCTGTTATTCAAAAGCCACGCAAAAGTATTTTCAAAATATAGATAGACTAATATTCGACAGCATTTTTCAATCGTGACAATACCAGTCCTTTGTATTTTCATAAATTCGGTCATGTTCCATCCAACAAAAGTACTACATTTTGGACTAAAAGGTATTAACGGAAAAACAAAGCCTACTAAATTTTTTACAGAAAACTAAATTTTTGAAAGGAAGCTCTCATCAATCGGTGCCGACTTACATATTCAGAGCCGGTCCACATAATCGGAGCCCTTCTTTATTTTTGTCATTTTTTGTGTTATTTCTTTTTAATTCTTTACCAGCAGTGAATGTAACATTTCAAGACATTAATTCACGCTTTTGGGACAGCAAGACTCTCTCTAATTTGCCAATTAAATGGCAACAATAGGCTGAATTTAGGTCCGTGACGTATTATTTCGGCTACGGTCAACCCACGCCACAAATGAGTCAGACAACATCGTATACTTGTTACAACTTTCCGTAGTGTAGAAAACACGTTGAAAGACCAGAGCATTGCATGACATTCTCCTTTTTTGAAATTTCAAAGACATAAGAACACATGATTACAAATAATGACAAGCTTACCTATTTTTTGGTTGTTTTTCAGCCGACATTTTCAGAAACGGAAGACCAACACAACATTTTCTCGTCAGAGCCATTGATTCCGAATATAGAGTTTCCTACCCGTGTTCCTGTCAAAACAAGTTTGCAGCAGACGACCAAGAAAACATGTGTCTGAAAGGATTGTGGTCATTGGAGAAATTGCTTGTTAACGAACAAGATTGTTTTTTTCTTTTGCCACATTGCTTTCAAAAGTGGTCTGAAGTTACCTGCAGGATGAAAAGGGTTTTATTATACTGCAAAGAAATTTCTCATGATCTGATTGGATAATATGCCCCGAACATATATACCATGTACACTGGCAAAACCCACGTAAAAGCAGTTTCCCTTTCCGGGGCCCCGTATACATGACTAAACTTTCAACACAACAGCCAAAATCGCGGCGTCGATCGGTCGATAAGAGCTGCCCACAAGACATACATACATACAGTGTAGTGAGTAGTCTGCACCATATTATTACTAGTTTCCCTAACGGAAAGGATGGATTATTTTTGAACATAAATGAGTAGTCTATAGAACTTTACATGTATTATCGTTTGATGTCATTCTAAAACAAATACACGGGTGGTTAAAACGAGCCATCCCTTCGTCAGATAAGCAAATTGTGAAGCGTCGAATTTTTTACATTGTGCCGTTGTCTGCGCATGTCATATTCTTTGAAGATTCGACCTGTCTGCTATGACGCATCACACATCTCCGTATACCTGGGAAAAGTAGGACTTATACCGAAACTACTGGCCTATTACCCAAGCATGTAGGAGCTGTTTTAATAAATGGCCGATGCACAGGTTACATGCCAGCCGATCATAGCTGAATGAATCGCACCAGGTAGCGTTTTATTGAGTAAATATTTATTCCATTTTGAAATTCAAAGTAACGGTTGTTGTTTTGAAAAATAGTCCGGTTCTGTACCCAGAAGGCCCATACTAGATAGATGTGTATTTGTAGAATATGCCATCTAGCGGGAGATAATGTAGTATGGTCCTCGCTGGTACCGCGGTACTTAATTTAGCCGAAAATTTACTACAATAGCGAGAACTCGCTTGTATTATTTTTTAATACTGTTATAAACTGTTGCATGGAAATTTACGATTTATGTTGCTATCAAAATTTAAGCCGTGTTTTTCAGACAGAAATATCTAGGTCTAGCTACCATGTCCACTACAGGTGCTCCAAAGGGAGTCCACTGTGGTACCGCGTTACCTCCTGTAATTTGGAAAATTGTACAATGAAATGATTTTTATTTTTAGAAAATGATTTACCTACTGTACCTTTTGTGTTCGGCGAGGACTATGACGTCACATCACACGACCTTCACTTGTCAAACGTGAAATATCGGTTTTGTGATGAAAAAGGGGTTATTATTCTCAAAACATTGAGGAAAATTGTGCTTTGATATTGCGTCATTGGAATATTGAAAGTAACTTATCAGTAATGAAGACATATCTGATATTTTTTAACCGATGCGATGCAAAAAAACTTCAGCTTTCGATTTGATGGAATAAACAGTGGATAGGTGGCGCTACATATGCAAATTAGGTATTTTCCAGATTACCGCTGTATCATCGATGACGCGGTACCAGCGAGGACGACTATACATTGTGCATAACGTTAAAAGGATAACCTAATGGTCTTTTAAGGCAACTAATGGTCGTTTACTTTTGCCAACAAATCAATAAAATGCATAGTTACTTACCTTGAAGTTGTTTCAATCCATGTTTAAACGAAAATATATAAGCCTAGATCTAGTCGTCCTCGCTGGTACCGCGTCATCGATGATACCGCGGTAATCTGAAAAATACCTAATTTGGATACGTTTATTCCATCAAATCGAAAGCTGAAGTGTTTTTGCATCGCATCGGTTAAAAAATATCAGACATGTCTTCATTACTGATAAGTTACTTTCAATATTCCAATGACGCAATATCAAAGCACAAATTTTCCTCCGTGTTTTGAAAATAATTATCCCCTTTTTCTTCAAAAAACCGATTAATTAATGTTTGACAAGTGAAGGTCGTCTGCTGTGACGTCATAGTCCTCGCCGAACGCAAAAACTACGGTAGCTAAATCATTTTCTAAATATAATCAAAGCGTTGAGAACGCTGATGTGGCATGTGTCAAGGAAGCCACTGTGTAAATTTAATAATTTGAAAACAGGAGGGCCATGATGGCCCTGGATCGCTCACCTGAGTCAATAGGCGAAATTCACTCCACGCGCATAATTCAATTTCTGACCAATTGTCTGGTCAATTGAGCTTAAAATGTGGCCTCTGGAGCGCCCACAAGGAATTTCCTGAAGTTGACCTAGTGACCTAATTTATCACCCGATGTGACCCAATTTAGAACTCGTCAAAACATTTATCAAGACAAACATTCTGAACAGTTTTCAAGTTAATTCAGCAATAAATGTGGCCTCTAGAGTGCCCACAAGGTATTTCTTAAATTTACCAAGTGACCTAGTTCATGACCCCAGGTGACCCAATTCCAAACTCACCCAATATTTCATCAAGACAAACATTCTGACCTATTTTCAAGTCAATTGAGCAAAAAATATGGCCTCTAGAGTGCCCACAAAGTATTAGTTTAATTTAATCTTGAGACCTAGTTTATGACCCCAGGTGACCCAATTTTGAACTGACTGAACACGTTGTGCTCAGGTGGGCTAACAAACTTAGAACAGGTTCACTACATACCAAATAACAAAGCTCTATGCTTTCCAGTTTTAGAAAAGAAGAATTTTAAAGTTTTCCTTCTTTGTTCCTTTGTTCGAACTTGTGACCCCCGGGGCAGGGCCAGTTTTGACCCCAGCGGCATCATTGAACAAACTTGGTAAAGGTCCACTAGGAATTGCTACATACCAAATATCAAAGCTCCACACCTTCCAGTTTTAGGGAAGAAGAAGTTTTCCTTCTTTGTTCCTATGTTCGAAATTGTGACCCCTGGGGCGGGGCCAGTATTGACCCCAGGGGCATCATATGAACAAAATTGGTAGAGGTCCACTAGGAGATGCTAGATGCCAAATATCACAGCTCTATGCCTTCCAGTTTCAGAGAAGAAGAATTTTAAAGTTTTCTTTCTTTGTTCCTATTTTCGAACTTGTGACCCCCGGGGCGGGGCCAGTTTTAACCCCAGGGGCATCATATGAACAAACTTGGTAGAGGTCCACTAGGAGATGCTACATACCAAATATCAAAGCTCTACGCCTTTTATTGTCAGAGAAGAAGATTTTCAAAGATTTTGCTATTTTTTTCCTTTCTGTTGCCAAAGCAACCAGAGTTAAGGGTGGAATTCAATCTCTTGAACAACTTTGGTAGAGCTTCACCCAAGGAACATCCCTGCCAAATTTCACCAAGATTGGCCCAGCGGTTTAGGAGGAGAAGATGTTTAAAGGAATTGTGGACAGACGGACAGATGGACGCCGGACAATGACCGATCACAATACCTCACCTTAGCACTTCGTGCTCAGGTGAGCTAAAAAAAAAAAAGAGAAATATTATTTAAATATTAACTTGAAAATCAACCTCCTAAGCAAATTAATACGTCTCTTTGGTTAAAGGGAGATTACTGGTGCCTAAGTTTGCGTTATTTGTGAATTGGTGGTCTCCCTTTGATCTTTCAATAGGAGTCAGGAGTAACGTCCCTTGACGGAAGGATGCACGATGGGTAGAGAGAGAAGCCATGTAAATATATTGAATTCAATTAAGTTTATACCTGAATACTATGATTTTGAGATATCTTTGGCCGTCAGGACCTAATTCCCAACATTACAATAAAGTTTTCTTCCTGTAAATATTCATGCACAATCAAATGAGTAGCGTGCAATCATGGGACGAACAAGCCCAGGGACGAACTGGTTTTGGAACGAACAACCCCGGAAGCAAAGCGGTCAGAAGACAAATTTTGTGCATATCATTGCGCCAATAGAAGGCTATGAAAAGGTGAAGCTATTTTTACTCAAAAAGAAGTATTTCCATGATCGATAGCCTTTTGCAGTTTATTTCAATACGCCATTTCCAATTATATATCTGAGTGCTATTGAAAAACTCATTTGTCTTGAAAAATTGAGTTTAATTGGGTTTATTTCCTTCGGTTTTGGACAAAATACCATACATGGTCTTCAAAATTCAATATTGAACATTTATTATTGATCTCATAGTGGCATTGTCTTCGACAAATGCCACAAAAATCATTTTATTGTACAATTTTCCAAATTACAGGAGGTAACGCGGTACCATAGAGGACTCCCTTTGGAACACCTGTAGTGGACGTGGTAGCTTGACCTAGAGATTTCTGTCTGAAATACACGACTTGAACTTTGGATAGCAACATTAATCGTAACTTTACATGCAACAGTTTAATACAGTATTAGAAAATAATACAGTGAATTCTCACTTTTGTAGTAAATTTTTGGCTAAATTAGTACCGCGGTACCAGCGAGGACCATCCTACGACGAATGTCTAAAGGCTAATTGACCTTTCTGTAAACGCGAGTTTGGCACGCCCACCTTAGTAACGCGGTATTTCGGTTGTTAAGCCTGACAAACAAACCAGAAAATGGCGTCGAATACAAAGAGAAAGAGCGTTTATTTCAGTTTTATTCTAGCTGATATTTCGTTCTAGGTTAATTATCCCAACTTTTTTTCCCCAACTTTCTTATCAATTCGAATTATATCGGCAACGTAACCAGAAAAAATACTTAAAATAATCTCATATTTATGAGAAATCGAGAAGTAAAAATGATGCAAATATGTTCGGTCACAGCATTTCAAATAAAAATACATTGTGAGTAACTTACTGTCGGCAACTCGTATAATTACTAAATGGGGCATAAGTTTTTAAGACATTTCGTCAGTATATAACATAATTCGACTGTAAACGATTTAAGAAAAGGATTTACTATTTAACCCTTTACCACACAGTCCCGCCCTTTATCGACCTTGAAGAAGGAGACTTTTGAAAACATTTCTCTCTTTTCTTGGCTGTTTTCTACCCTTTCAAAGACATCACTGGAGCAACATTTAATTTGTCGACAGCAACGTTTTAAATAATACGCGAATCCAAATTTTTGTTGTCTGGTTAAGGGTTAATTAACACCTCTAAGACCTGTTTGAGTCTAAGAGGTGCAATAGTATTTATTTATTGTGTTTAAAATGCTGATATTTAATAACCTTTGCACATCGGAAAAGTGGCACATGCCATGAATGTTCCAGTTTGGAATCAATTTTAACCCTTGGTGCGTGAAGAATATGCTGAGTGTGTAGATATAGATCAGATTGCAAATAGTATGCAGCCTAGTCTTGGATTAAAACGATCTGCTACTTACATTATTAAGCATACTTACAGTAGATTTAAAGATCTTACTTCTATTCTGTTCTGTTTCAGAAGTTCAGCTTAATAGGCAACTTATCTTAATTAAATCAACTTTTGATTTAGCCATATTTAAGTGGATTAGCACATCTGCCATTTCAAAGGGTTTGTCGGTAAACTGTTAATTTGATAGGATGTGTGTTTGATTGCAAACCAAAATTGCCGCTCTAATCCACTTGACCACCCGTTGTCTCAGTATATCATAAGATAAAACAAACTACCGTCAATGATATTTACAAGTTTGTTAATTGACAGCACACTTAACACATTTTTAAATCGTCAAACAACCAGTTTCTCTAAACCGGAAATTGAAACTTTTCTGTTGAATCAGACAGTCTATGAATATTCGAAATGCATGTTATTCGGTGTAATTTATTATCGAATGCGGAGTTGAGACGACTTTTAAAAACTAGTCTATAAAAATCAATAAGCATCTTTAATTCCCTTATTATTCGGCAAAACAGAGGTTTGTTTAGGTGTTTCATTCTTTCTCATTGAAGTTCAAAACTTTGCTGAAACATTTACATCTATTGCACTGTCCTTAGCTCCCGAAATTCGGACTTTTTGTACTAATCCTTGTGTAAATTAGTGAAAGCATCTCTAAAGTTAACGAGTAAGTAGGTTGATCTTACCACCACGGATCCATGTATTCTGGTTACCAGTATTTTCTCCTTTTCCCAAAATGTTTTCAAAAGCCTATCTCCCGAGGGTCTGAATTAAAGGGTTGAGCAAAATAAAGTTGGAAGGTGGTTATCCAACAGACCTTGTTGGTGATTGGAACAACAATTTTCTTCTCTTGGATGGTGTTTTTCTAAGCCTTTTTTTTTTTTTCAAACACTTCCTAAAATGACATTTATACATACCTTTGTGCATACATTACGATTCTTATTGATCCGTGATGGATTAAGCTGTTCACGAGGTATTCCACATAGTTTTATCCACCGACGACATTTTTCGAGATGTGTTTTCGGCTTTGGAAATGTATGGTGGCATATTTCTGCCGCGAGATACGAGATAGCTATCATGATAATTTTAGAAAAATATCGTGATAAAACAAAGTTTCCTGGAAATATAATCTAGATAATAAAAATTTTCACGATAAAAATATTGCGATAATTCTACCTTTTATCATGATTTTTTTTTTTTGCTTTCGTTCCCATAACTGACATTCACGGTATCTATAATTAGATACGGTTTCGGAACATCTTCGTCTACAACCTTTTGAATTCTCCTTTTCCCTGAATGGTTTTAAAGTGTTCGTAGGAGGCATTTCGAGTCGTCTTTGTGATTTTACAGACTTCTGTTCATTTCGAGTCTTGTCACAATTTACCAATTAAGCTACAATTATTAATCATTCGAACTTTTACTTACTGCAATCTTGTGAAGTCAAAAACTACCGAGTTCATCCAAATGATAAATTTTCTATTTATAGATATCGGGAAACAGGTAGAACTATCACGATAATTTTATCTTGCATGTCAGCTTCGTGCACGATTGAGAAATTTTGCGTTAAAATATTAAGTTTATCGTGATATTTTTTTCAGGAAACTTTTCACTATCTCGATAAAATTTCCAGGAAACTTTAATTTATCGCGATAGTTTTGTAAAATTATCATGATAGCTATCTCGTATCTCGTGGCAGAAATATGCCACCATAGAAATGGGACCAATTTAACCCCTGCATTCTATCTGGATAACGATTATCAGTGTCACACAATCCGTAACAACACCTTTTCACCAATTCACAGATTTTAATTGAATAATAATTAAATAATAATAATTAATAATTAAATAGATACGATCAAATTGTCCAATGTTTATAACAAATTGTGTCTAACCTTTTTGTTTACATGACGCCCAATGCTGCGTTTTGATTGGCCGATAAGACCTGCCAAGACCTGTCAATCAAAATCGACAGAAAGGTCAATTTACACGGTATGTTTTTTCAGGATTGATAAGGCAGGTTTTATTTATAGTACTTGTGTTTTTCACATTTACACGGTATGTTCACTAGATCTGCTTCATTTTATCTAGTTTATCTCTTCAGTGGAGAATAATAACCACATGTAATTTGATGTTTAACCTTTCACAAGATGACAATTCTTTACACATGCCCAAATTCAAAGCATTATTGGTGACGGAATAATAAATGTGGCTATAATTCAGCAATTTGTCTTTGAAAATATAAAAAAAAAAAAACATCATGGGAAAATGACAAATGCTTGTAACCAGCTTTTTCTCCTCTTCCTACAATGTTTTCAGAAGCCTGGCTTTTTCAGGGTCATGTAAAACTCGAGATTGTTTGATGAAGGGTAACTTTATACCCATCCTCGGAACCCAGGTTTAAAGCATTACGTTACTCTCCATGCATTACGATTACAGAATGAATCGAAACTGGGTCACCGAGGATGCTCTATACCAGACGAAAACAGACCACGGCAGGTCTAATTAATATCAAGATTAAGGCTGGAATCCACCGTACTGAACACTGATTGGTCAATTCTTTGTGTAAAAGCAGAGATAATAGAGCAAATCCTATTTTCTCTGCTTTACAATTTTGCTTGCAAATCCCCCATTAAAAACGGGTTTACACGGTCTGATCTAGCACTTATGTTGCAAAACATTTGTAAAAGCAAGTCGTGTAAATTGGCCTTAAAGCAATGAAATCATCAAGATTATGCACAAAAATGCAAGTTTTAACCAAGGTTTCAGTGACGTCAGTTCCCAGTGACGTCATTTTTCATTGAATTGGGGCACTCAGAAGGGAAATTCTTTTTGTGGTATTTGTCGAAGAGTTCAATATTGAATTTTGAAGACCATGTATCGTCAGAGCTCCAGATAAGAGGGAGTGATGGTATTCTAAATCCATTATTTCTCTTTGAAACCCTATGTTGTGGGTACTCATTAGAATTGTCTCCATGAGACAGTTCTAATGAATACCCACAACATAGGGTTTAGTGGAGAATTATTAACAATTTCAATTTTAAAACCAAAATTACTCCCTCTATCTGGAGCTCTGTATCGTATTTTGTGCAAAGCCGAAGGAAATAAACCCAGACAAATGAGTTTTTCGGTAGCACTCAGATATGTACATTGTAATTGGAAATGGCATGTTTAAATACACTGGGTGAGGCCATCGAATGTGAAAATATTAATTCTTGATTGAAAATAGCTTCACTCGCCCATATCTTTCCATTGGCGCAATGATATATACAAAATTTGTCTACTGATCGTTTGGTCCTGGGCTTTTTCGTTCCAAAACCAGTTCGTCCCATGGTTTGTTCGTCCCATGATTGTGCGATACTCCATTTGATTGGGCATGAATATTTATATATCGAAATAATTGATTTTAATGTTGGGAATTAAATGTTAACGGCCAAATATATTTCAAAATCATAGTTTTCAGTTACAAACTTAATTTTATTTGATATATTCACATGGTTTCTCTCTCTATCCATCATGCATCCTATTGTCAAGGGACGTTACTCCTGACTCCTCCTAATGATCAATGGGAGACCACCAATACACAAATAATCCTAACTTTGTCGTGAGTACACTCCCTTTAACGAAAAAATTATTTATTTGCTTCGTAGGTTGACTTTCAAGCCAATATTTGAATAATATTTCTCCTTTTCTTTCAAATTATTAATTCCACACAATGGTTTCCTTGACAAATACCACTTCAGTGTTCTCAACGCCTTGATTCGTCAGCGTACTCAATTTTTAAGACCATAAAACAGGGAAATTTCGTTTAACACACGTTGGAATGGTAAAACTTTGCAGTATAATAAATTCGTTGTACGGCCAGGTGGCAGGGGACTTGGAAACTTGTTCACGGCTGCACCAAACATCAAAATGGTGAATCGTGTCGCCCCGAGCCGAAGGCTCGGAGGCTCGGGGCGACATGATTCACCACAGTTTCCAAGTCCCCTGCCACCTGACCGTACAACTAATAAAGCAATCAGGGTCAGCGTATCCAGGTACATGTCAGCCTGTATCCTAAATGAATTAAAACCCTTTACCGGTACGAAACAATCCCGTGTTTTAACGATCCGGAGGGGGTTCCAAGCTTCTTGAAATCATTGTGGGTAAAGGAGAAAATGCTGGTTACCAGCATATTCTCCTTTTCACACTATTCAAGTTTTTCTATCCTCAAAAACAAATTTCATGCTTTGAGTGTCATTTATTTTGTCGTCTGCATATGCTTTCAATTTAGACAAACTAAAATTTAGTTGTTTGGTAAAGAGTTAACAGGCAGTTTTCGAGGTCGTGGTATTCCGGCTGTTGGACTAATCAGAGGAGAAAGTCACTCTGACACGGGGTACATTCAACGTGTGCATTATCTCGACAGTGTGTGCATTATCTCAACTCTTTTAAATAACACTTTACCACACAATCTCATGCTATACAGATCGCGATGAAAAGGGCTTTAGAAAAAACATTGTGAGAATAGAAGAAAATGCTGGAAACCAACATTTTTTCCTTTTCCCAGAATGTTTTCGTACCTTTCAGAAAATCCAATCATTTGAGTCACATTTAAATTGTCGTCTACAAATGCTTTGAATTTGGACCAGTCTAAATCTTGTCGTTTGGTAAAGTGTTAAATACCAAACGGCAAAATTTTAGAGTGGCACAGGTTGAATGGACGACAAATAAAATGATACTCAAATATGTTAGGATTTATCTTAAACTAGTCATAAAACTATGTGAGAAAAGGAAAAAAATGCTGGTTACCAGCATTTTCACCTTTTCCCACAATGCTTTCCAAAGCTGTTTTTTTTTTCCTTGGGTGACGTTAAAAATCAGGATCGTGTGGTAAGGGTTTGAAGTATAGTAAATTGGGTATGCCTAATTACCGGAATGTTACGGAATGTAGATGCCTAATTACCGGAATGTAACAAAATGTTACAAAATTTTACGGAATGTAGATACCTAAATCACGGAATGTTACGGAATGTAGAAGTGGCAACAACGGAATTTAGCGGAATGTAATTCTAAAAGTCTAAATAGCGGAATGTAGGTAAATGAAGTATAATCGTAAATTAAACAACAAATTAATCTAGGCCCGAAATTTGAATTTTGATGAATGTACATGAGAATTGTCAGCTTTATGGGGAAAATGTAATTGCAGAGACTTAAACGCCGGAATGTCGCATGTAATGAGACCTGGAGAATAATCACAAAACTATAACGGAATGTGGATTTATCACCATCGACATTTTTAGTTTTTTTTTATATAAAATGGATACTTAAATTTGAAAGCTTCAACAACGAAATGTTACGAAATGTAATATGAACTGACTAAATACCGGAATGTTGCTAACTGAAGAGTAAATGTATATTAAGAAACACAATAATCCCAGCCCGAAATGTGAATTTTGATCAAGGGAACACAATATAGTCAGAATATTGAGGAGAGGACACTTAACTATCATTTATGTGGAGACATAGTCAACCCGAACGTCGTGAAATGTAACCAAATCAGGAGCTTAAGCAAAGACTGGCTGAAATGTAGAGTTATCACCGTCGAAATTCACAGCTGTAGATGTGGAAGCTTCAACAATGAAATGTTACGAAATGTAATTTGAAAAGCCTAAATACTGGATGTAACAAAATATTACAAAATGTAGATGCCTAAATACCGGAATGTTACAAACTGTTGAAGCTTCTACAACGAAATGTTACCGAATGTAACTTGAATTACCTAAATACCGGAATGTAGCTAACTGAAATATAAATATAGCTCAAGTAGCAAAATAATTCAGGCCCGAAAGGAACGTAACAAAATGCGGGGCCTAAATACGGGAATACTACAAAATGATACAAAATGTTACGAAATGTAGATGCCTAATTCACGGAATGTTACGGAATGTGGAAGCGGCAACAACGGAATGCTACGGAATGTAATTTTTAAAAGCTAAATACCTGAGTGTAGCTGAATAAAGTATAAATGTAAACTAAATAAACAAAAATCAAGGGCCCTAAATGTGAATTATGGTAAGTGTACAAGAGAATAGTAAGCGTTTAGGGAGGAAATGTAACTGCAGACATAGACTAGTTCTTAAATTTGAATTTTTACCAATTTTAATGTGGAGAAAATGTAACTATAATATCACGAGCCATGCTCTGGCAAAAAGAGGCTTGATGCATCTCCGTGATGTATGATACCAAGCAAGCGATCACAAAAATATTGATCCAAATTAGCCACATTTTTCAACAACCGACATAATCATGTGGTACAATGGTCCTTGGACATTCAGAAAATTGACCACTAGCGAAAAGATTCGGTCTAGGTCAGCCGGCGGACTGCGCAGGCTTAACTGGGCCGATACTTTTCTCACATGCATTAAGCCCCCTTTTCACACGGCATGGATTAAATGCGCATGCAGTGACTTAACACCGGAACGTAGCAAAATGTACCCAAATCTGGATTTTAAACATAGAACTATATAGCGAAATATGAAGTTATCACCATCAATATTTTTAGTTTTTATACAAAATGGATACTTAGATGTGAAAGCTCCAAAGACGAAATGTAAATTAATTTCAAAAGCTTATATGTTGTAACGGAATGTTACAAATGAAGAAACGAAATCAATGAAATAACACACACACAAAAAAAAAAAAAACAGGCTCAAAACGGGAGTTTTGATTAATGGAACACAAAAGTAGATTGATTGAATTTGCGTAATTTGCGTTTATTTATCATTGCCAATATGGGCGATGCCCACTGAAGGCTAATAGATATGTTACGGAGGATAGTGCAAGATACAGGACGAAACCCATCCTAAGTTACGCCTGGTCCTTAAACGTGCTCGGTGTATAGCATCGTCACACGGGACCTCGGTTTAACATCTCATCCAAAAGACTATTAGTAATTTTAGCTGGCCAGCCATGGGAATGGAACCCACACCCTCAAGTGACCCAAAACTTGACGGTTACGAGTCCTACGTGTTACCACCGGAGCTATGCGGGCTGGTCAACAAAAAAAGTAGCCAGAATTGTTTCCATATATAGTGACTATCGGCGTTTCTTTCCAGTTTCCATGGATCAGAATTATTTCTTTATGTTCCTTTTGTTTCTTTTGAAAAGGGGATTGTCACACGGCCACCATCCGATCCTAGTAAACGTCTTTCAGGCGCCGGACAGAGATCGAATGGTGCTCGGCTGATATGCTTTAATAATTACTAAATAACCCTCCCTTCCAAACCCCCATCCACCCCGGCGGCAAAAAAGGTGCAGTCGCCAAGAAGTTGGCAGTACCTAAACCTTCGAGGGATGCTGTCCGACGACCAAATTTTCAGCTGCCACGGCTCGATTTCGGAACATTTTGTTATACGATTCTGCCGTTTCTAAAGGCTTTACATTTCATTGCTAGCTCTAGGACTGATTGGTTGGTTGGTTGATTGATTGATATTTGCGCCGCTTTCAACATTATTTACGTCATCTCACCGCGACAGCTCGTGTATTCATGTTAGTCCTGTGTTTCATTAGTTCTAGACTTAGGTGCTGAAGTGTCTTGCCCAAGGGCATTCCCACTAATCCCCGTTGCTTTCAAGTTAGGCTCAAACTCGGGGCCTCCAGGTTACGGGTCTTACACTTAACCAGTGAGCTTTGAAGGACCATTGCAAACTCTAGGAAGCTATATACGTTTACTCATCAGCACCAGATGTTCCACCTTTTGCATAGAGCGATCCTATATGCGTCCTCCAACACCCTCTGGCCACCCCCTCTCCAAAAAGAACCTACTTTTTTCTTATGTATGGATCAAGAATTACATTTCGGTACGGCTATGGTGCTCTTTAAAGTAACAATAAAGGCCGAAATTTTATATAAACAAAGCGGGTGTTTAAATGCATTTGAATTTATATCATACCATTTAAAAGTATGGAAATTATTGTGAAGATAACAATCTGTCATTGTACGGTCGGTCCAAGTGCTTGTCGCTGACGGAGAAATTAATTTCAAAACTAGGTTAAAACCTGCCAGGTAGCTTTGTCTTTTGTTTACTTTTTGAATGATTTTGAAATTCTTTTTTTCTACCGGCGACTAACACATGGCCCAACCACACGATATCAGACTCATCTCCACAATATTTTCCATACTTTTAAATGGTATGATTTAAATCTAAGTGTATTATGACATCTACTGTGTTATTTTGGCCTTTACTGGGCCTTTAATAGTACGTCAATCATGTATTGCTACATTCCGTTGTTTAGGCCCTGAAATTACACTTTATTACATTCGGGTGATGCACTTTCCACATTTCGGAACAAATTATTTACATCACAACGTTTAGGCTGTACAGGGCTATGAAAGGTCCTTCGCGCTCGTAGGCCCAATTTTCCATTTGTTTCAAAGAAGCATAATATAAACAATGGTTCCCCCCTCCTAACTCTTAGTATATTTTTTCTGTTCTTGACATCAAAATTTAGATTTCGGGCCTGTTTTGTTGGTGTGTGTGTGTTGGTTTTGTATGTCTGATTTACATTTATTCTTCTGTAAGCTGCATTTTCGGTATTTAGGCTCTTCAAATTAAAGTGCTATACGGCCTGCAACAGGCGAAAAGGGACAGTCGGACATTTGCGTAAAGTGTCGTCTCAGATCAGCCTTATAGCACCTACATTTTGTAACATTCCGGTGTTTAGGCTTCCACATTGTGTAACATTTCACACTGTTACGTTCCAGCGCTACGGCTTCACGTTTTATTACATTCCGGTGACCATCTTATCCTTACATTCCGGTAGTGCAAGCTCTAGAATTGTTTGATGGATGGATGGATGGATGGACTGACTGACTGACTGATTGAATGACAGATTGATAGATTGATTAATTGATTGACTTACTGACTGACTGATTGATTGATTGATATTTTGCTGCTTTCAATGATTTACAAGAAATTGTAACATCAGTGTTTCGGCTCTACAAAGCAATGAAATCTCTAACACACTCAAAAATAACATCAAATTTTCTCAACAATGTACGAATGCAATCAAAGAATTGGTAAAAAGTTTCATTTTGGGTCAGTTTTGTGAGCGTGCTTGCGTGCGTGCGTACATATGTGTGTGTGAATGTTATCTTCATTTATCCTTCAGTTAGCTAAATTCCGGTATTTAGGCTTTTAGAATTACATTTTGTAACATTTCGTTGTCGCCTCGTCCACATTCCGTCACATTCCGTGAATTAGGCATCTACATTCCGTAACATTTTGTAACATTTTGTAACATTCCGGTAATTAGGTACTACATTTTGTTACATTCCGGTAATTAGTATACCCGTAGTAAATTAGGTCGTGTGAACTGACCTGTATTTGGAAAAAATATGGTCCTTGCAAGATTTGTGAGGTGTTCACAGAGTTTAATTAAAGCGTTCGTTTTCCAACCGTGTTTGTCCAAGATGTCAAGTGAGGCACAGAAGAACAACATTCAATTCGAGAGGTAAGAATTTTTGTAAATGTGAAGTCGGAACTGTCTGTTACCAAAGGAAAAAATGCTTCAAAATGTGTTTAAGGATTGATGTAGATGTGGGGCGATGAGAGACGGGCGAGGTAAAATAGATTGTAGACTAGACCTTATCCTTCAAATTCATGAAAGGAATACTTTTTTACTCGTATAATAACCATCTCTTTTAATTATCTCTTATCAAGGTAAACGCGATAGATGTGGAGAACGAAGACAAAGATCTAGAATCGGCCTGCACATTCATGTGGTCTGATCTACCTATCTACAGCCCTTACACTTGTCTCGTCTCTGTTGAAAGTCATAGATCTATCATCATTTGTAAATGTCTCTTTCTTTGATAGATGTAGATCTAGTCAATATTTTTAAGATCTAGGAAGGATCGTAGATTTGTAGGCTATTTAGGCAAAATCTAGTAGACTCGATTATTTTGACCATAGGTTGTAGATTATGTAGATCTACAGACCTACAGTATAAATAGATCTACATGTAGAACTACAGGACAAGGTGGGGGGGAGACTTCATTTCGCTGTAAAGATATTGTTGAGTTTACCAACTTCTAATTTTATGCATGAATGATAGTGAAAAACTCCTGGAACTTCAAGTCAAATTAATTATAAGATACCTCGTGTGATTTCAGCTCATTCCGTATGTAATGCAGCTCAAACAGACCGTTCTACATATTGAACTTTGACTTCATTGAACTCGAACATCTCAGGGGAAAATGGTAGCTATCTAAAGTAGGCCAATAACATGTAGCTGTGCACCTACACTTGTACCATTTAGTCGTGAGTCAGCAGATAATCCATCTGAATTAAGTAATTTCTTTGCTGTTTTCACAAGAATATCTCTCGATTTAAACTTAAGACAGTGTAGATCTAGATCGTTACTCAAGCTGTGCACATAGCCTGTATTATGATCTTGTCCCATACTACAATTCAAGCATACTAAATGCTAATATCAGCTGTTTGTACATGAACCCTACCACACAAGAGAATTTTAGACTTGACCAAATCGAAAGCATTTGTAGACTTAAGAAAACAAGAGAGCCATGATGGCCCTGAAGTCGCTCACCTGAGCCTTTTGACCAGACATGACCCATTTCTAATGTCTTCCAAGATATAATGACAAACATTCTGACATAGTATTGGACTTAAAATATGGCCTCTAGCGTGTACACAAGGTTTATCTAAGATTTGACCTAGTGACCTAGTTTTTGACCAGATGTAACCCATTTTCAAACTCATCCAAGATATCATCAATACAAATATACTGACCAAGTTTCAAGAGTATCGGCCTGAAAATGCAGCTTCTACAGCGTACACAAGGTTTTTCAAAGATTTGACCTAGTGACCTAGTTTTTGACCCAATGTGACCTACTTTCAAACTCATCAAAGCTATCATCAAGACAAATAATCTGACCAACTTTCAAGAGTATTGGACTGAAAATGTGGCCTCTAGATCATACACAAGGTTTTTGTAAGATTTGACCTAGTGACCTTATTATCTTGACCTGATCTGACCCACTTTCAAACTCATCCAAGATATCATCAAGACAAACATTCTGACCATTTTTCATGAGTATCAGACTGAATATGAGGCCTCTAGAGTGTACACAAGGTTTTTCAATGATTTGACCTAGTGACCTAGTCTTAGACTCAAAGTGATCCATTTTCAAACTCATCCAAGATATCATTAAGACAAACATCCTGACCAAGTTTCATGAGTATTGGACCAAAAATGTGGCCTCTAGAGCATACACAAAGTTTTTCAAAGATTTGACCTAGTGACCTAATTTTTGATCCCATGTGACACATTTTAAAACTCGTCAGAGATAATCAAGACAAGCATCCTGACCAAGTTTCAAGAGTATTGGACCAAAAATGTGACCTCTAGAGTGTTCAAAAGGTTTATCTAAGATTTGACCTGGTGACCAAGTTTTTCATCCGACGTGACCCATTTTCAAACTCGTCCAAGAAATCATCAAGACAAATATTCTGACTAACTTTCGAGAGTATTCGACTAATAGTGTTGCTTCTGGAGTGTATACATCATCAAGACAAATATTCTAACCAAGTTTCATGAGTATTGGACTGAAAATGTGGCCTCAAGAGTGTACACAAGGTTTTTCTAAGATTTGGCCTAGTGACCAAGTTTTTGACCCGACATGACCCAGTTTCAAACTCGTCCGAGATATCATCAAGACCAACATCCAGACCAAGTTTCATGAGTACCAGACAGAAAATGTGGCCTCTAGAGTGTACACAAGGTAAAAGTTGATGCTGGACACAGCACGATCAAAAAAGCTCACCCCGAGCACTTTGTGCTCAGTCGAGCTAAAAAGAGATTTGAATGGTTGAATTTGTTGTAGATTAAGATGGGCTTCAAAACATTGTGGGTGAAGGATTAAAATGCTGGCAAATATTTCAGATTTGGGGACAGGCTGGAGACAATGAGAGAAAGGACAGCAATTAAAACAGAGTTTTGTCCCCCAAATTATGTGTCAGCTTTAGTACCAACACTGTATACAGACTCCTTTGATACTAAAGGTAATTAAAATGTAGATCTACTATTACATGTATATAGTATGAGCCATGCTTTGGCAAAAGAGGGTTTAATGCATTTTCATGATACATTATACCTAGCAAGTTATCAAATAATTATGGATCCATAAAATCCATTTTGTATAACAATTGACTAGATCTGGAGGTAGAATCGTCTTTTGGAATGCAGAAAATTTACAAATACCTAGAAGTTCCAACCCAGGTCAGCCTGTGCGGACTACAGGCTGATTTGGGTTGATACTTTTTTGCAGATGCATTAAGTCCCCTTTTCTCAGACCATGGTTCAACTTATTGCCATGGGTGTAGCTGCCTAAGGCCATTATGCGAGTATGGGCCTGAATCACATATTGTTCTGACCCAAACAAAATCAGCCATAGTTAATTGCCATTGAATACTCTTATGAACATGAAAGTTCGCAACAAATGCATAGCTCAAATACAAACCGCACCTGGCGGGATTAGAACCCGTGCGGACAAATATCCTCGCTTTTCAAGGTTTAAAAGACCAATACCCTAACCACTGAGCCAAAGAGAATTCTCCCTAACGCAGTTGTTAGGTATTGATTTTATACGGGAAAGCTATACAGTAAGGAAGGAGTGATCTCCCGTAACAATACCCCCAGCAAGTAGTGATTATCTTATTAGATCAAGCAGAGGGGTCCTGCATAGCTCAGTGGTAAAGTGAAGGACTCATAACCTGGAGGCCCCAAGTTTGAGCCTTGCTGGACGTTCAAAGTCAGTAAGAAGAGCAAGTTCTGAGTTCATGCTAGAAAATGATTGAAAATAAAAGTCATGTTGCTAAATTTTTAACTTCATCATTAACTAACCTAAACTCCATTGGAAAACATGAATGGGGTCATTTTAAGACTTGCCATTTTCACAGTGCAATCACTTCATGTGCCTGACCACGGAACAAAGAAAGTGGAACATGTAAAAATTGATAAAACTTATGTGAATGCTAAAACTACCAAATATTTAGCAACGTTTAGTCGTCTACGTATGTTTATGCTAGAAAGCATCTATGACACATGTATAACTTATTTCTGCTTGGTTTTATGATGTAATTAACATACTTGACATAACATTTTCTCATGAAGTTTCTGCTCAGTAGGAAAGGTGTACCAGTAAACGCCAAACCTATATTGCGACCAGTACTCATTGTGCATTCATGTGGACACATCAAATTAGAAACGCAGTCAAGAAAAACACTGAAACCATAATTCAGTGCACATACTGGTCTTCCACATTCTTGACTGCATTTATCATTATTCATTTTCTACAACAAACATACTAAGTCTGAAACACACATGTTATTTTAAATAGAAACAGGGTCTACAAAGATGGCAATGAAACCTTTTGTCTTGACATTAAATGTTTCACCATGCAGAATGTTTCACCATGCAGAATGTTTCACACACTTGAAAATTTTAAATGTCCCACTCCTGAATATTATGGTTATTACGCAATCATCATTTCATGCTTACGCCAAAGCATGTTTTGCTTGTAGTTGTTCAAATCTACATTAATTAGGATTTTTTTCACTTAACTTGTTTGTTTTCATGTACTTTCTGGTATGTTTGTGTGTGATGAAAATGTTTTAACGTTCTTGACTTGAATATTTGCGACAATGATTAAACAGTTGTCTGTGGTTGGATTTTGAAATTAAAATGTGGGCAAGTAATTTTCCAAAATCAAATATCATCTTAGCATTAAAAAATTGACAAAATTTAGGGTTACATGCCAAATTTATCTTACACGAAATGGTAAAACTTTCCCTACCCACTTTGTTACAGGCATTTTTTTGCCATTTTCTAGCAATCATCGGTGTTTTATGACCATCAAGGTCCATCTTCCCATCTAGATATTGGTCGAATCTAGTTCGGCATGACATAAGGCTGTCTGGTAATGATTAAAATCATGGTGTTTTAAAAAGAAGACGGAGAAAAACAGCTGCGACAGAGAAAAACCAAAAATGCCAAATTAACTGACTTTGAATGTGGAAGCACTTCTTGAGAGCATCCTTGGACAAGAAGCTTTAGAGACCTAATCTAGTACTGGTGAAACCCATGACATACATGAATATGTGAAACTGTTGTCATGATACGACTGTAATAATGTTGAAAGTGGCGTAAAACACCATTCAGTCTATCAAGCTGGAGTATCTAGTTAAGCACATCAGGATGGTGACCAGCAATCAATTTCCAACAGTGTTTCCCAACAATGTTTCTTACCTATACAAACTACATCTAATCATTTGAAAAACATTGAATTATTTTGTGATTTGCAAGTGCCGTCAACAAGGAAAAGTCCAACATTATGTTGTGTGACAAAAGATCAAGTATTCCTTTTCATGTAGAAAGGTGCAGCTTGGTATGTAGAGTTGTGAGTAAATATAGTTTCCAAGCCATAATGACAAATTTTTTATTCTCAGGCAGAAAGATTCATCCATGGGTACTTCTGAAGGTGTTTGATCAGCTGGACATGGGATGGCCACAGTACAGACAAGTCCCAAGTCCAGATATGCCAGTCAGTGGAATCTATATACTCAAACTTCAGGTTGATATTGCTCCAGAACTGTACCATATGGACAGCCAGGTGCATCCATTATTGGTTGAAGGAAAAATGCTAGTCTTGAAGCGTTCTTCGAGAGTATTTGAAAATACAGTGCGACATCCAGACTCGAAAAAGCCTTATGCTACATTTACAGGTTTAGATGTGAATGTCAATTTGGAAACAAGAAGACCTTTCCCGTTCCCTGATTGCTGGCGACACAACTCCATTCCTACAGAGGGCGCTGTTATAGACTATGATGTACCAGCTGAGTCGTCAAATATTATCATGAGAAAGAGGCAGGTTTATCAGAGTGATATTGATGAGAATGGACATATGAACTATACCTCATATGTAAGGTTTTGCCATGATGTGTTTGTGGACAATGTCGTGGATGGGAAATATTTGCAAAATGCCGCTGATAACCTTGAAGCTGGTGTAAAACAAATGCAGTTGGTCTTCAAAAATGAATGCTTACGTGGTGATATTTTGAACATAGAATCATGGGAAGACACAAAGGAAAACTCCTGTTATCACTTTAAAATGTCAAAGAATGGTGAACTTGTAGTTGCAGCAACATTTCGATTTTTTAATACTTCACTTACAGAGAAAAGTAAAATATGAGTGTCATATAACCTGTCCCAAAAAGTCTTTTTGTCTCGCAGCATTACTTTGAAAGTAAATGAGGCAAAGGTAGAAAAATACTTGTAATAAGCCATTTTTCCTTTTGCCAAAATGTGTTCATTTTCATTCATGTATCAAACTTGAATTCATGTTGACTAACTGTATCTTACAGAATGCTTTAGAAGACACCCGCTACAAAATTATTGAGTTTCAGGTATTACTGAGTTTACCTTTAAGCTTGTTAGCATAATAGATATACCTTTCCAGTTAACCCTTTACCATGGGATTTTGTGTTTTAACAACTCTGAGCAAAAAGCTTTTTGAAAACATTGTGGGAAAAGGAGACAATGCTGGTAACCAGCATTTTCTTATTTTCCCACGATGTTTTTCCTATCCTATCAAAAACAAATCTCGCCATTTGAGCAATATATGTGGTAATATGTCATTCGGTAAAGGATTTAAACTATTCAATTACATGTACATTTTTTTCAAAAGATGCAAAGTGATACTCAAACCCTTTACCAGATGACAAAGTTTAAGACCGTCTAATTTGAAACCCTTTGCAGTCGACGAATCACATGTAGCACAGACAATAGGATTTGTGGTGTGAACGTAAAGAACACATTGACGATTGTGGAAAAAGGAGAAAATGCTGGTTACCAGTATTTTCTCCTTTTTCTACATTATTTTCAAAAGCCTTATTTCTCAGGACAGTTAAAACTGGGGATTAATTGGTAAAAGGTTATTCATGTCATACATATTAATTCCGAGTCTAGGATTCCTCATACATGTGGAAAAAGGATTGTTTGAAAAAAAAAACAAAAAAAAAAAACAGCCTCTCTTAGTCCGGGACATAGACATTAGAGGAAATACATAGATGATATTTGTTTCGATGAAAGATCAAAATTTATTTCATCTTGTGAACATCATCGGTCATATGAAAATTTCATGCATCTAACCCCTTTTCTTGGGGGGGGGAGGGGGGGGGGCTTACATCAAAATCCAGTACCGGTACAGTTGTTATCAGTAATTTCCTGTGACTTACATGTGGTCCCCCTTCACATTACAACATATTACAATATTATGTACAGCGTGAGAAATGTAGGGTATTTTACGTCAGATTTTCATCTGGTTGAATGGCATGTGCTGTTTACTTAGGTAAGTAGTGTGTGGGAACTACAATACTGTTTCTGCCATAAATTGAAGAGTTAGAAAATAAAATTGGTATTTTTCACTGGTTGTAACCATGAAATATCAAACCAAATTTCACCATTATTTCTCAATAAACTACTGAAAGGCATGAAATAAAGTCTTGTGTTTTAACAAATATGGATGATGCCCATTTTGCACAATTTCTCTAATTCTTTCACCTTTTTGAAACCATGTCTTTAAACGATGACCAAAGTACATGTACCTCTGTAATGATGAGTTGTTTACCCAGTGATATATTGTTTTGATAATGTTGTTTTAATATTGGTAACACTCCAAGAAAAAAAAAGGTAATTAAAAAAATCTAACCAGTTGTGTTTGAATGGAAAAAAAAAAAACATCCCTTGCTGGGGGGGTATGGATTTACTTTACCACACATCAAGTTTTAGTGAACACAAGGATATATGTTTATTTATTTGTATGATGCTTAATGCAATTTCAAAATTATTTCTGTAATATTGCAGTGGCCAGTGCACCTAGCCATGCTTTCCTAAAGTTTCATTTACCAGTTCTGCACAAAATATTTTTTCCAAGCCACTGGCTGCTTATTGAAACAACAATCAGCTATGAGAGGAATGAATCCTATTGCAATTACTATCATCAATCCTCGGAAAGAATACGGCCGAGTTTGGGATTCAAACAAGCGATTCCGCCCCTGTCTCAGGTCCTGTATGTTACTGACTGTGCTACCAGGCTCAGTGCAAACACAAGAAGGAAGTCTTTTAAAAACATTCTACAAAAAGGAGAGAATGCTGGTAACAAGGATTTTCTCCTTTGGCCACAATGTTTTCTACTCCTTAAAAAAAAATCCCACAATATGAGCCACTTTGAATTTGTTGTCTCCAATATGCTTTGTACATATATTTGGAAAAGTCCACAATTTTGTTGTGTGATAAAGTGTTAAAATAACGTACAAGCACTATTTGCAGACTATAAAATAAGCACTTTATTGTACCATAGACAAGCTAACAGTGCTGTCACAGGCTTGATTAGCTGTACTGTACTTTACCCTTAACCCTTTACCACACAATCCCGAGTTTTAACGACCCTGAGGAAGACCCCTTTTGAAAACATTGAGGGAAAAGCAGAAAATGTTGGTAGCCAGCATTTTCTGTTTTTCCCTCGATGTTTTCTGCTCTTCAGAGACAAATTCCATCATTTGAGCTACAATTTTTGTCATCTGCAAATGTTTTCAATTTGGAATAGTCTAAATTTTTGTTGTTTGGAAAAGGGTTAAAGCACTCAATTGATGAATTGAACCTTGATCTACAATGCATGCAATAGGAACTGAAGTCAGTTCCAGTGCTTTAAGGATTAAACAATATTCTGAAGGTGTGGAATACACAAAGACAACTTTGACGTCACAACTAGTTTATTTCCTCACTGTTGCAGACTTCTTCTACAAAGAATAATAATTCCATGGTGGTTCTAATACAAACAAGCAGACATAAATGTGAGCCATGCTCTGTGAAAAGGGGGCTTAATGCATCTGCAAACAGTATCGATCCGGTCAGCCTGCGTAGTCCGCGCAGGCTGACTTGTGTTGAATCTTTTGGGAATTTTCTGCATGTTAGAGGACCATTCTACCTCAGGATTCAGTCAGGTATAACACAAAATGGATTTTATGGATCCATAATTGTGTGATGACTTGTTTGGTGTATTACATTACCCAGATGCATTAAGCCTCCTCTTCCCAGAGCATGGCTCATGTATATTACAATTAAAAAATTGACAACAAAAATCACAGATCCTTTTACATAAGAGATGAGACAACTTTCTTTTGTACAAGCAACAAAAGACAAGATTTATTTACTTTCCTACTCATTAACCCTTAGGCTGCTATGCGTGACTCGAGTACCTTTGGCAGACAGTGTAGGTTAAAATCAGACTGCACAAAATATGCAGTCTGATCTTGGATATACACTGTCTGGTATAGAGATATCTTTCCCCTCAAAATACCTTTGAAATAGTAAAATTTCGGTTTTCGCTAACAGCTTGGAAGTTTTATGTCACTTATTTAGCAGGATAAGTTTCAAGCTGTCACATTTAACTCTTCCCATATCACAAGACCGACTTGTCTATATTGAAGGCACTAGAAAATAGCACAATAAATATGGCTCAAATTACCAGATTTGTCTTTTAAAGTTTAGTAAACAGTGAAGGAAAAGGAGAAAATGCTGGTCACCAACATTTCTCCTATTCCAACCATGTTGCCTTCTTCTTCAGGGATCACAACAATGTGATTATTTGACAAAAGGCTAAAAGATAATAAAGACATTAAGAAGGAATACTAAGGGTCATATACTTGATGAGAGCATTTGAAGATAATAAAGAACTCTCCGAGTCCTAAACTACTCAACTGAGATCAATAACATCATGTTCGGATTCACACATGTATCAGATAGAGGTAGGCAATGGTTAGTGTCTGAGTGGATGCACTGAGAACAGCTTCTTTAAGGTATTTCTTTACCCAACAACAAAATTTTAGACTGCTCCAAATTAACCCTTTACCACACAATGACGCCTTTTAACGCCCCTAAAAAAAGAGGCCTTTTGAAAACATTGTGGGAAAAGGAGAAAATACTGGTAACCAGCATTTTCTCCTTTTCCCACAAAGTTTTCTACCCTATCTAAGAAAAGTTGCGTCATTTTAGCCACTATGAAATTGTTTTCTGCAAATGCTTTCAATTTGGATAGGTCTTAAATTTTGCCGTGTGGTAAAGTGTTAAAAACATTTGCAGACAATTAAATTGAAGGTGGTCCAAATAACCGAATATTTCCTTGATAGGGTATAAAACATTGTGAGAAAAGTAGAAAATACTGGTTACTAATATTTTCTTCTTTTCCACAGTATTTTCAAAGGCTTGGTTCATCAGGGTCCTTAAATGTTGCGATTATGTGGTAAAAGCTTAACCAAGTGACATAATTTTTCACTCACAGTGAGCCAGCCCTAAACTTACCCTATGAGCCTAAACTTTACTTAACATGGATAATATCAAGATTATTTCAACTTGAAATGGCTACTATTCCCATACTGTTTGTTGGATTTTTTTCACAATCAATAGGGTTGAAGCTATTGATGAGATAAACAAACTGTGAAAGTTTCATGAAAATCTGACAACAAATGCAGACTTTATCGCGTAAACAAGAAAAAGATGGACGGACGACGGAAATCATACCATGACATAAGCTCTGCTGGCTTTCAGCCAGTAGAGCTAAAAATTGGTCTGCTGTAAGACAAGACAGTCACCTGCAGGAGAAAATGTGTGAGAAGAAACGAGTCGGCTTAACTTGTATCATGCACTTTGAGGCTGAATTCAAACAAATGATGGATTATAATTGGTCAAATTATTGAGTGTGAAGCAAACATCATTTATAAAATACATGTATTCACATTTTCAAATCATTGCCCTTGCCTATGACCACTGAGCCCCCTTAGCTCAGTTGGTAGCGTATAGGACTTGAGATCAGGGTTGCGGGTTCAATCCCTGGCTCGGCAAATTTCTTTCCAAGGCTTGATGACAGTGCGACAGGATTCATTCCTCTCTCACTGCTGACCATTGTTTTGACAATGGTTATGTGGGAAAGCAGCCAGTGGCTTGGGAAGAACACTGTGTCAAGCACTGGTAACAAAAACTCCAACAAAGCATATTGTGCAGAATACTGGTTAAAGAAACTCCAGGAAAGCACAAATAGGGGTACTTGCTGCTGCAATATTATCAAAATAATGCTAAAAACCATGTTAAACACCATTCAATCAATCAATCAATTGCCCATGATCTTAGCTTTAATCTCAACTTTTATGCTAAAAAACTAAAGTTGATATTCGATTTAATTTGAACATTGAACTAGAGGCCCTTGAGGGCTTGAATTCGCTCTACTGACCATAATTTTGCTTTTTTGCTAGCATACGTCATGAATTAATGATGCCAAAAGGAAAAAAACAAAAACATAAAAAAATGGTGGGCTTGAACCCACTAGGACAGCTTAAGTAGGCATGGCGAATTGAACAAATAGTGAAAAAAATTGAAGTACAATTTCTGAAAAGCAATTATTTGGAATCCAGCCAAATTTGATAGGGTTTCAGTATGCATTGTATTAAACAATCCTTGCAAATTTCAAAGAAATGTGACTTATAATGTGGACTTTATTGAGTAAACAATACTATGTCATCAAATGGATGCTTTTTCTAAACTGTTAACTAGACTTTCTTCACCTTTAATAGAGTTCAATCCCTTGGTAAACCAAATAATCTTTGCAAGTTTCAAAAGAATTGGATCAAAAATGTGGTGTTCATTGCCTAAACAAGAAATTGAAATATACAACTTTAAATGGCTACTTTTCCCATACTGGTTGTCCGATTTTTTTTAAAAATCAAAAGGATTCAAGCTGTTGATGATACACAGCAACTGTGCAAGTTTCATGAAAATCCGACCACAAATGCAGACTTTATCGCTTAAACAAGAAATGGCTACTTTTCCTATACTGATAGTTGGATTTAAAAAAAAAAAAAAGTAGGGTTCATGCTATTGATGAGATGAACAAACTGTGCAAGTTTCACGAAAATCCAGTCATAAATGCAGACTTTATCGCGTAAACAAGAAATGGAAATTTTCAACTTCAAATGGTTACTTTTCCTATACTGATTGTCGGACTTTTTTCAAAATCAATAGGGTTTATGCTATTGATGAGATAAACAAACTGTGCGAGTTTCACGAAAATCCGACCTCAAATGCAGACTTTATCGTGTAAACAAAAAATGGAAAATTTCAACTTTAAATGGCTACTTTTCCCATACTGACATTCAGATTTTTTAGAAAATCAATAGGGTTCAAGCTATTGATGAGATAAACAAACTGTGCAAGTTTCACAAAAATCTTACCACAAATGCAGACTTTATCGCGTAAACAAGAAAAAGATATATGGATGGACGCACAGACGGACAACGGAAACCATACCATGACATAAACTCTGCTGGCTTTCAGCCAGTAGAGCTAAAAGTCATCTACTATCGCTCTCTGAGGTCCGTTTCTTATCTTTCTTCTTGTGTTTTCTTTTTCTCTCTTTCATTTTATGCTTATGTTTCTTCTTTGATTTCTTTGATTCTCTGCCAGAGTCTGATTCTAAATCACTTGTACTATGTTTTCTTTTTCTGTGTCTTTTCACTTTTTTTCTCTTTTCTTTCTCTCTATCTGATCGGTGGTCTCTGTGTCTACAACATAAACACATACATGTCCATTAAGATCAATTCATTTGCCTATTAATCTCATTTTCTACATATTCTAGTATATGAGCCATCTTCTGGCAAAAGGTGGTTAAACGCATCTCCTGGAGGCATTATACAAAGCGAAGTCATCATACTTGTAATTGTGGATCCATAAAATCCTTTTTGTCTAAAAACCGATAGAAACCTGATGTAGAATGGCCCTTGGACAGGCAGAAAAGTTACCTAAAGCAGAAAGTATTGACCCAGGTCAGCCTGCACTTACTGTGCACTTACTGTGCAGGCTGTCCTGAGTCAATACTTTTTGCAGATGCATAAATCACCCTTTTCACAGAGCATGGCTCCGACATATGAATAATCTATACATAGTTAAAGTTGTTACTAAACATTACTTCATACACATATCAAAAGTCATTTTTAAAGCCTTTGAAAACTTTGTGAGTAACCGAGAAGTGGCTTACAACAAGCCAATGTACCTCTTCCAACAACTCTTCCACTTAACCCTTTACCAAACAAACTCATTGTCTAATGACTCTAATGATGTTGGAATAACAGAAAATGCTGGTAACCAGCATTTCCTCCTTTTCCGAGAATATTTTCTAAATTTTGCATCATGACTTGCAATATGGGCAAGTAATAAATTTTGTCGTCTGGTAAAGAATCAAATAGATTGAATGAATGGTGTCTGATGATGAATCAACATCAGGTATCATCACATGAAAAAGATTTTAACTTGAACATTTTCATGTCTGTTTCTTGTATCTGTACTAGATTTGGGCAGTATAAAATGCATGTGTGGTAATGGATTAAATGCACCAGAGCAAAGAAAAAGCACTTAAGCTGAGCTACTCTACTCATTTGCTCATTGTGCTGTGAAGGGTGTTAACTTTTTATCAATCTTTAACCTGCATTCCTTCTCGACCTTTTTTCCTCTTGATTTTTATCCATTACAAGAATGATTACATAATATAGAATAAAGATGCTAACTTGTTAAATATGGGGTAAATGAAACTGGGACATTTTGTAAAACAATATGACAGCATTGTCGGTGTCAGACACTTTACAAAATTATAAACATTTTCTTAATATCTCTAACTATAATTACACTAGTATAATCATAAAAGAAAAAGAAAACATTTTAAGGAATCCCATCCATAAATTTCACATATATGAAAAGATGTACATCTGGCATGTAGCATTAGCATGTATGTTTGTTTCACCTTTTCTGGCATCTGTCGTAACTTTCTTCATATGTTGAGCTTGAACTTTCAAATTGTTCTGGATACAGCTGCTTAAAACCACTATGTCCCCACCTGAAGTATATAGTAGTGTCAAAAGAGTTTCAAATATTTTTTGCTCATGAATACAATTAACATGCAGAAAGGCATGAATAGTAAGCAGCCTGAAAATATGTGTTGTACCTCCTCCCTTGTAAGTTTAGTTCAGTATAAACCTACTTATTTTACATCAATTGTGAAACCAAGTTTGAACAACTTATATTAATCACTCTCCATATATCATTCCTAGAATCCTCAACCAGTGCTCAAACTCAGACCTCAGTAGTTGACCATCATGGGATTCAAACGCACAACCATTGATGTGAAAGATTGAAGATCTACCACCACAACACTGTCTAAGATTGTTTCATTACGGACAAGTCTAACTTTTTGGTGGCCATTTCGACCTATGATCTTACTCCCCTTTTCTGAATCTCCCAATATGTAAATTACATGTATGTTGATATTCAGACCTGTTTGTATCTTCTTCTTCTGCTTTATACAACTGCTTCATCCAGTAAGTGCTTCGATGTTCATCGTCCATGTGTGCTTGACACCTTGATCTAGAGGTAAATTCATATTTCATATCTAATCCCCTGTCTTTAAGAAATGAATTTTCTGATTTTCTAGAATCTGTCTCCATACTTCTTTGTCTCCACATTTCAGACTCTTCAACCATCTGAAAAAAAAGGTAAATATCCTAATCACCTTAATCATTCTGAAGATTTATTGTTGTAAAATGAAGTACATGTACCAATTAACACTCTGATACATAATGTACACAACTTTTTAATACAATTCCAACACTAAACCAGTTTTAAACAACTGTGGTGATGCACAGTCCATGTAATCAAAGGATTGATAACAATTATTGTGACAGGATTCATTCCTCTTCCAGAGTATTGTCTTGATTTTTTTTTTTGGAAAGCAACAAGTGTAATGTTTTATTGGTATACTGCATTTGACAATAGTAGGAAAGAAAACAAACAAACAAGGCAGATTGTACCAGACAGTGATTATTGTTCTTTTTATTTTGGCTATTCATGCATAGAATAAACCGTTTAATAATATACTTTCAATCAAAAGTGGTATTTATAAGCCAAAAAAAGCATAACATATCGTCGAATCATCTAAAATCGCGATACATCAAAGTTCGCAACCATTTTGTTTTTAGAATAAGTCACATGATACTTTATCGAAATCGAGGCTGGTGAGGTCATACCATTGGTTGATTTTGTTATCATCTGCAAAAATCGCAGAAAAATGAGGTTTAAGTCAGCAAATCGACTTCATGGAAAAGCTCACTTTCAGAATAGGTAATTTCATTAGCGCAAAGACCCCTTCCCATAAAAACTACAAATTATTCCAAGACAGAACCACATTTAAAAATTATCATACTTCCACGATGCTTTGCTGTTAATGGGTGTCACGTGACCGTGTTAGAGGTGGAGATCAAAGGTCAGTCTATTTTTAAATTACTGGTTTTTTTCTGACTTTCCACGAATATACCTGCATGACAAGATGGCTGCCTTGTGTCGGCTTTGTCAAGCTCGCTGAATAAATTTTGTGAATATTTGAAATAAATCAGCTATGTGTTGTGTACATGAAGGACAATAATTGAATAACACATACACCCAAGTGGAATTTCATTTTTACCCCTATAACTTAAGTTAATAAACACCGAAGCTTAATATCGTGATTTTCAGTTTCTCGAAGATACATGTAAGAAAGACACATTAATGGTTTGGTTACCTTGTTGCCATGACATAACTGAAAATACTGTTGATGAAAGGAATCATAAAAAAAATAACCCTTCAGTTATGATTTCCACATTATCAAAAATGAAGTATTTCCTTTACCTTCTGAATTTCCTCCTCAACCCTTTTCCAAACAAGACCTTGTTTTCATGACCTTGAGCAAGTAGGCTTTTGTGAAAACATTGCAGAAAAAGGAGAAAATGCTGGTAACCAGCATTTTCTCCTTTTCCCACATTGTTTTCTATCTTCTCAAAGAAAAATTTCATCATTTGGTCTACATTTTATTTGTCGTCTGCAAATGCTTTCAATCTGGACAATTGTAAAATTTTATTGTCTGGTAAAGAGTTAAAAAACAAACGGGTTAACCCATTTACAAATTTGGCGTTAGAAAGCACATTTGCAGTTCCAACACTAGAACAGATGACTGGGAATGTACGATAAAGAAAAATCTGATAGATTAATATTTCTAACATAAAAGTGAAATAAAAACAATGTACAGATTAAGATTGGTTTTCTCCACTGTACTGTACATACTCCTCATACCCTGTTGTGTGTATCTGTGTGACGGATGACATTCTTTATTAAAGTCTTCGAGACTTTTGACAGCACTGTTTTCTTCTCAGCCATATTCTAAGAGGTTGGTCTCTCGGTAAGATCATCACAAAGTTTGAGCTCGCCACCCTTTCGACATTTTCCTGTGATTAGTCAATGTATATCATGTCTTGAATTCACGACTTCTTTAAAAATACAAGTAGCGTCGACTGACAACCGGAAGCGCAAAACGTGATATCCCAAATCAAAGCACTGACAGTACTTTGGTATCCGCTGCGTTGATAAGATCCGTGGAAATTGATATTTGACCAATCAGGTTATCGCATTTATTTTTCCCGATGTGCAGTCTTGCTGTCCACTATTTCGGCTCCCAACTTAACAACTGTTTACGTTGGAGAGGTGCGATAGTTTCTATTTATTTTGTGTTTAAAACGTTCGTAATTAAAAAAAAAAAAAGTTAATATGTATTTACGAACGTATTCCGCAGGCGTGAGATGTAATGTAGTACTAAAAGTTTGCATTATAATAATGAACTGACGATGAGACCTGTGAAAAGAGTTTTGATCATCGCTACATTACACAATAAATTAATCAAGGCTAGGTTTTGCTTGGAAAGATACGTAAAAAGTTTAACAAACGATGGGGGAAAAGGTAAAAAACAAAATATGAAATACTAATACAAAGAGAGTGTGTTCACTTAAACATCTAACCTTTATTAAATAATCTCTGCACAACGTATTAAAAAAAAAAGCAAAATGTCACCAGTTTCATTTCCACATTAACCTTTATTCTTGGTGAGTGAAGAATATGCTGAATGTGTATACTCAGATCATATTGCGAATAAAACACAAATTAATCTTGGATTTAAACTATCTTGACTTCAAATAAAATCCTGACCAATACAGTGTCGAATACAAGTACATTAGCTTGTATCCCTTATTCAATGTAGATTTTAATTATTCAACATCTACATTCTGTTCTGTACTGGGTAGGAGGTTCAGTTCCAAATGAAACTATTTTGATTAAATCAAAATTTGACCATGCTATGTTGAACGGGATAAGCACATCTAAGAGTGTGTCGGTATACTGTTAATATTGTTAGGAAGTGTGTTTAACTGTAAATCAAATAGCCGGTCTAATCCAAATAACCATCCGTTATCTACAGTATATATCATAAGATAAAACAATCAATCAGCTACCGACAATAATAATAACAAGGTTGATAATTGGCAGTAAACTTGACGTATATCATAGTCGGCAAACAACCATTTACCCCTTAACTTGAAAAAAAGAAACTTCTTTATACTTACAACGCTCCGATGAATCAGACAGTGTATATAAGTACTGACGTCCATAAGAAACGCCTCATCTCCCTCTGTCGCGTCATATTTCATGATTTAAATATCGAATGCATAATTTTGTAATTTAAAAATGGACTTTGTCAATATTTCTACACACATCACATGACACAAGCGTTTTAGCTAAATATTACACAAATTTAACAGCCATAAACGACGTCCAAGGATGTCCCACATGTGTTCGATTGGGTTACAATCGGGAGAGTTAGCAGGCCATGGCAGCACGGTAATATTATTGGCCATGAGAAAGTTTCTGGTAAATCTGGCCGTGTGGGGGCGCGTACTGTCATGCTGAAATGTAAGGCTACGGCGTTGCTGAAACATGGGAACGACCACAGGACGAAGAACTTGGTTTACATACCGTCTGGCATTTAAATTACCATTAATAACCACTAGGTCAGTTCTAAATGTGTGGTTTATTGCTGCCCAAACCATTATACCACCACCACCAAAACAGAACACAACTTTGGATGTACCGTTCATTACGTCGACGGTAAACGCGGACTCGTCCGTCGGCACAGGAGAGGTTAAAACGGGATTCGTCACTGAAGACCACATCACGCCAACGTCTTCCAATGTTTTTTTTTTTTTTTTCATGTATATTGTATTTCTGTAGAATAAAATATGTTTAACTTAATGTAGTTTTGAGCCCACTGCCGACGTTCCCGATGGTGGCGGTCAGTTAGCACAACAGCACGGTACGGCCGCCTGCACAATATTCCACGCTCCCGAAGACGTCGCCTTACTAAATTCCGACTTACATGTCTTCCACGATTCCCTATAACCATCGACGTTGTGGATTGCGCTGTGACAAAACGGTCTCGCAAGTGATGTTGACGGATGTCGTACAGACGTCACACGCGGAGCACCAGGTCGGGGTCTATCAGGCAAGCTCCCTAGCTGTTTCGTTTACCCGTCGAACAAGACGCACTATTGTTGATCTTGCAACGTTAAAGCATCTTGCAACGTGACTTTGAGAAAGACCGCTTTCAAGCATGCCCAAAATGCGTGCTCTTTCTTCATTATTTTGTCTTGGCATTTTCGAAATTGATGTTTTCAAAATATTGCTTGGAGTACTTAATTGTAAATCAAATACTGTATACACATGCGTAATTTTGACCGACATAACCACGTGGGAAAATGCATGGGGCGCCTGGGCAAAACGGTGCCATGAGCCATGGTTGAAGAAAACATAATAGACTGGCACGAAATTTCATGCTTCAGTAGATTAGAGAAGTGAAAATTCTATGGTAGGCAAAAAGTGACATATATATTCTAGGTATGTACAAAGCTATCGCACTTTTTCGATGAGGCGTTTTTTATGGACGTCAGTATATTTGGAAATGCTTGAAATTCAGAGTGAACTATATATTGAGAGGCAAAAGAAACTACACACGTTTCAGTTTTGACTATTCTGGCAAGATAGTTGAATCTAGCCAGTTGCAATCTTTTTGTTGTTATAGTCCAATCATTTTGAAATGCAAAAAAAAAAAAAAAAAACTAGAGGCCTTTGAGGGCCTGAAATCGCTCTACTGGCAGTGATTTGGCTTTTTTGCTAGCATACATTATGAATTCATGATGCAAAAAGAAAAGAAAAAAAAAAAAAGAGAGAAAAAAACACATAAAATGTGTTCTTGCAACTGGGCTTGAACCCACTAAGACAGCATAAGTAGGCATTGTGAATTGAACAAACAGTGAAAAAAATGAAGTGCAATTTCTCAAAACTAATTGTTTGGAATCCAGCCAAATTTGACAGGGTTTAAGTACACCTTGTATTAAACAATCCTAGCAAATTTCAAAGAAATGTGACTAATCATGTGGACTTGGTTGAGTAAACAATACTAAGTCATCAAATGGCTGCTTTTCCTGAACAGTTTACTAGATTTTTTTCACTTTTGATATACTTCAATCCCTTGATGAACCAAATAATCTTTGCAAGTTTCAAAAGAATTGGATCAACACTGTGGACTTCATTGCCTAAACAAGAAGTGGAAATTTTCAACTTTGAATAGCTACTTTTCCCATACTGATAGTCAGATTTTTTTCACAATCAACAGGGTTCAAGCTGTTTATGATACAAAGCAACTGTGCAAGTTTCATGAAAATCACACCACAAATGCTGACTTCATCGCGTAAACAAATAGTGGAAATTTCCAACTTTAAATGGCCACTTTTCCCATACTGATTATCGGATTTTTTTCAAAATCAATAGGGTTGAAGCTATTGATGTGATACACAAACTGAGCAAGTTTCATGAAAATCCGACCACAAATGCTGACTTTATCGCGTAAACAAGAAATGGAAATTTTCAACTTTTCCCATACTGTTCGTTGGATTTTTTTTTAAATCAATAGGAATGAAGTTATTGATGAGATAAACAAACTGTGCAAGTTTCATGAAAATCTGATAACAAATGCAGACTTTATCATGTAAACAAGAAATGGAAATTTTCAACTTGAAATGGCTACTTTTCCCATACTGTTTGTTGGATTTTTTTTTTCAAAATCAATAGGGTTGAAGCTATTGATGAGATAAACAAACTGTGCAAGTTTCACGAAAATCTGACAACAATTGCAGACTTTATCGCGTAAACAAGAAAATGACTAACGGACGGACAGACGGACGTACAGACGGACGGACGGACGAAAGAAACCACGCCATAACATAAGCTCTGCTGGCTTTCAGCCAGTAGAGCTAAAAAACCAAAAAATTGTCAGCAGTACGCCATTATCAACAAATAATAAAGGGGCTATTAATCAAAGATTGACTTAGGACTTTCTATAATGTTGGGGTTTTCAGTGGTTGATTGATTGAATGGTGTTTCATGCTGCTTTCAACATAGTTTCAGTCATATCACGACACTAGCTCACTTCAGCTTACTTATTCATGCTCTTCTTGTGTTTTACAGAGCTACGATGGGGCCCTCAAATGCCTTGCCAAAGGAAATCGCATAAAAATTCGATCACATCAAGTCGGGACCGAACTCTTCGCTAAGAAGCCATACATGACCCCCTTTCTTTTAAAGGCAAACAAAGTTTACCTTTCCAATCGGTAATATTGATCAGACTCAACTTCTTTTAAAAATTATGTCTCTGGGTAAGTTTCTGTGACTATAACTGAACTTTCTTTGTCACTATTTTTAATTAGATCCACCGTATGTTAAAACATTTTCATGTGATGTTACCAAAGTCCATTTCCATTGATTGATTGCAGATTTCGAACGATTCAAAACCATGTTTATTGGCTTGAGCAGGGATCGTATATACGATCCCTGGCTTGGGATTTGACAAAGTTTGATTGAGATCAGACAGTGCATATTATCTTAACACCAGATTCACTTCCGCATTTCACTAGGACCTAGCCATATTGACTTTGTGTATCATTTGCGATATCCCCCCCTAAAGATCAGTTTCAAGCATAACTAAAACCTGAAAAGTAGGAGCCTTAAAACGACGACTTTTAATGGGCCGACATAATGTTAGGCCGGCAGCAGCTCGACTTCGTCAAGGAGTGCAGGAATTCACAGGGCCTGAAATGTTTGCATGTAACCTGCAAGCGAATGTACCATCTTACTTCGACATGATTACTTTAGGTCTACTAGAGCTTGGTATATCAGAAGCAGTTCTTTCAACTCATAGCGCTTTAATATTAAAGTAACAGCCGAGTAACCATGACTCGTGTACATTGCAACAACTGAGTCACGGGGGGGGTCTTGAACAGCTAGCCTGTAAAATTTCAATGACACAATTTCTATCGGCTTCTGGAAGTCTTTCAATAGTGTTACAGAAAAATAAAAGTTCGGCCATTTTTTCAGATTAACAACAGAGAAACCAGATACTGATTTGCAGCGATATATTGATTGTCCGGTAGGTTGCAGGTGCAGATATGCAATAAGCAAGATGCACTTGCTGTGCAATCAATCAAGCATGTCAATGTGTATCAGTTCAAATTGGGTAGCAATACATATTTGAAGATTTTGTGTCAACATGATAAAAAATAAGAAATTTGTGAGAGATCAAAAACTGTATACTTTCTTTTGCCTTTGAGTATATAATCGAATATGATATTCAGACGACTATAATAGCCTTATTAAAACAAAAAGCTTTTCAATTCTATTATTCTATGGCAAAAATGAATCCTTTATGAGGTGTTTCATTCCTTCTCAATGAAGTCCAAAACTTTGTTAAATCAAGTATTTCGTTGTCGGTAGTCCCCGAAATTTGTATTTTAAGTGCATATCCTTGTGTAAATTAGATCAATCATCTCTCTAAATTTAAAACCGAGAATTCATCAGTGGCAGACAAATATGACTGGAATATTTTTTCTATGATTTTATTGAGAGAAACAGTCATGAAAGCAGTAGTCTATTTGCTATACTGTATATGTGTATACCGCGTTTGTTTGGGAGCGTATAGCAACAGTAACCAAGGAAGTCGGTTTATCTTATCGCCATGGATCCATGTATTCTAAAAAGTAGTTGGCCTCGCCTCTTTAGTCGCTGGTATTTGTTCTTTGTTTATATTGAAAAACCATTCTGATCCGGTGCAGGCAATTTTCAGAATCGATTTTATCTACCTGTTTCGTAAGCAGATCTATTTTAAGTCATCAGGGCGTGACGTCATTCAGTTATCGATCGCGTGCAGACGAATTTTTATTACAATGGGTTCGAGTAGACGACAAAATTGAAAATGCATAGCGGTTTACAAACGGTGTGGGAAAGGACGCTAGTAGCAGACGATCTTGTTTTTAGATCAAATCATTTTACGTGCATAGCGGTTTACAAACGGTGTTGGGAAAGGACGCTAGTAGCAGACGATCTTGTTTTTAGATCAAATCATTTTACGTGCGTTAAGGAGACAATTACGATCCTAACTTGTTGGTAAATAGTATGGGGAAATGGTCTCTCTCTCTCTCTCTCTCTCTCATTATGTAAAATATCGGTGGTTAGTTTTTATTCTCTAGTGGATGGACTTGTAAGTTAGATAGTAAAAACATAGTTGAGAATCTCTTTCCATCTCTCTCACACCATTTTTCACTTTAAAGCATTGGATTTAAAATAACGAGGAAACAAGTATTTTGTAACATTTATTTTTGCAAATATGTTTACAACAGCATGATATGTTTAATATATATAAGTATTTACATATTACAATATAGCACAAGCAATTAAAATCCATTGGGATACGAAACGTAGTTCTCTCTGATAACACGTTTGTCAAACACCAATCTATAATCCTTTCGTTCACATCGAGATACTAGCCGCACATTATTCCTGTCTCTTGAGATTTTGTGAGCATTTAAAACAGACACCGAGGCATTTTGACTCTCTGTGACAAAGGTTTTGAGGACGTCAAAATTTACGTTTAAAAGGTTTTTGTAATTGAGAGTAATTCCTCTTACTTTGCAATGAGTATCATTACCGTCTTTGTCAGGATATCTTAATCTATATCCATAGTTTTTGGGGCCCCCGGTCACAAAGGTCTGGATACGATTGTGCTGAATTTCGTCTGTCAAGTCACCCAAATAATCACCCAATGTAGGCTTCTGTTCTCCTGGCTTTGTGGTAAAAATGACTGAGTCGTGTCGGCATACATTGCTCTAGACCCTAACTTTTCGAGATATGAATACAATTTGAGACGAGCCTGATTAGTTCTGTAAGCAGAAATGACAACATTGGTTTTTGTGCTGGTTTCAACGAATTCCTCCTTGTGTTTCCATCTCATTTCTACCGCATCGTCAGAAAGAAAGTTGACTGAAGTCACGTCTTCACGATCAGAGGTTAACTTGTCAAAATATATTTTAGAGTCGTAAATGATGTCTACTTGTGGCATGTTTGACCTGTGACCGAATTTACCCCAGAAGAAGTTTAACATTAGCTTTGCCAATGCTTTCAATCCAGGATTTTTCTTAATCTTTTTGTAATCGAGAAGAACGCCCTCCTTTTTGTAACAGAGATCAATATAAGTTTGTCGATCCTCTTCTGTCTTACACCAGTCAGGCCACCCGCTAGCTTACTGTTTTATTTTCAAAAAAGTATTGACATATTCAGTGAACAGACCCCCAGTCTTAGACTCAGGGTCGTATCTTGATATTTCGTGAAAATGCCACACCTCAAATATTTTTTCTACTTTGTAACCCATCATAACAGCTTTCTTTACCTCATCTGTCACCCAAGTGCCAACGAAGGACCTTTCGGCATCGGTATGAGTGCAAGGTGCTTGGTGTTGAGTCTCTGCACAACTTTTGCAAAGGTGAAACAATAGCTTTCCGTTCATTTTACAGGGCAGTACAGGGTGGAAAAGACCTTTGGGGGTAGGACTTTGCATTTGATAAGTCCTTCGTAGGAATCTAAATCTTCAAAATTTTCAGTGATAATTTCAGGGTGTCCCACCGGTACTTTTCCCGTCTTATTGACCCATGGATACAGCGATGTGACGTCAAAATAATCTATTTCCAAATCGTCAGCAGCCTCTTTGTACAATGTATAGGCCTCAGTTCTTCCGCCGTAAAAGGCGTCTCTTGGTTCCAAAGGCGTCACAAATCCCAAATGCTCGATAAATGATCTCATTTCCGGATTTTCGCGACACTCTTTATCAAAGTCCGATTCCCATTTAGATATATAAGTATAAACTTGGTCTACCAAGTACATTTGCTTTTCTAAAGTTTTATCAAACAACTCTCCCATCGTCAATTGATTGACAGGATTGACCGTAGATCGTGAAAATATGGTTGGATTTCCGTGCCAGAAGTCTCCGTGGAATTCCATCACTACTTTTTGCCCGTTATCAGTTTCGTAATAACCATCAACGCGATAGGGACTGATAGACTTTTTTCCGCCATTTCTGGCGTGTTGTATGTTAAGTCCTTGCACATGTGACATATACTTAATCCATTGTAAAGCTTTGACTGATTGTTTTTGTTCAGGGTTGTAGCCCTTGTGAGGAATTAAGGCAATGGTCCCAGGTTGAAGAAAATTGGTTCTGAAGACCAGATTACATGCCGAAGCTATGGTGATAGACTTTTCAAACGGATCAATATCTGTGATTTCAATGAAGTCTTCTCTAAATTTTAAGCAACAACGCCTCAAAAATGTCCACGTCAGATCGACAGTAAGCCAATAATTCTTGTTGAAAATCAAACTTGTCATTTTTATGGTTATTGTACCAAGTCAGAAACCTATCTCTATCAGCAGGCTTCATAGAGTCAGGATTACAATAGGCAAGTTCTGGAAGACTGTCAAGAATTACAAACTGGTTTTGTTTCCTGTTAAAAAGGTGTGGGAAGTACCCCTTCTTCAGTTCCTCAAAACCAAACATTGCTGGAAGTTTTGCGAGAGCCATTGGTAAGAAGTTAATAGAGTCAATCATTTTGATTTTGCAACTCTCTACAGTCAAGCACATAATCTTTGCGCCGTTAGGAATAATCATAGGCACGATGGCATTTTTATACAAATATTGCAAAATAGGATAGGAGTCGTAACCTTGGAAATTGTGACATAATACAGTACTGTCAAAGTTTTCTTCGGAAAACAACCATTGACAAAAGTTATCTAGTGTGCTCTCACCAGAGAAGACATACTCTCTTTCACTACAATTCTCACACTCAACCTTCTCTATCCATACATAATGAGCATACTTTCTGAACCACACACAAATTCGGTTTATGTTCATAACTACCACAGCTAGCTTTCAAACAATGTGTACATTTTCCAAACACATCAGGCGTATACTCGGTTTCACACTGAACTAGATCGTCCTGGGTACATTCGAAATCAAAAAATATAAATGTTTTGGCGTTCTCGATTTCGTTAACTAATTCTTCTTCAACTGACAAAGTCTGTTGAAAGGATGGTTCTTCAGGCTGCATGTAGCATTGATGGATAGAAGTCTTCACAGATATGACAGTAAATCTGTCCGCACACGTGGTTTTTATCCATTTTCCTATTCACAGTTTTCCCACAGTCTGTGCATCGATAGATGGATTTACAAGTAGAATTGCCTTTTGGTGTGGCTCTGATATGAAGGTCAAAACACTGTTGCCCACGGAAGAATCGATGACACTTGTCACATTCAATCCAGTTATCGAGACTTTGCTCGTGCACTTTACGGAAACATGGCACAAGATGTTACACTTGTGGTCTTCTTTGAGATCATACCCTTTGCAACACTTTGTACAATAGTAATTCCTTGACAGGAAGGCCGGCATGCTAGTAATGACGTCATAATGGTTATCGTGATAATATAAGTAGATCATCCTTTCTGCTTCCAGCCCCCTGTATATGATCCCATTGAAATGCTCCTGGGACAACACATGGATTTGGTAATTTGGTAAGACCTCTTGAAACTTCTTCATTTCTTCAAAACCACATTTTCCAGCAGGAACTCCAGCTTTTTTATGTAACTGCCAGTATACCCTGTAGCTCATATCCACGTCTTATTGTATCCCACTTTTCATGTCGGTCAATCTTAGCCTTGGCAGTCACAATAGCTCGAGCACAGCACAAGTCGTCGTCGTTCTGGATTCGGATAATACACTTTTTGCTTTCGAGGAATTTCTCTGTATTGACGAACTTACATCTCTTCCGTGTACCTCCATTGGGCATATCCACAAAGGTCAATTCGATGATTAGACCAGAATCGATGACAAAGTCTTCATTGGACTGAAGAACTCGCTCAATTTCTGCCATAAATCTGTCGGCAGTGAGATGTGGTATCTTTAAAAATGGTATCACGATGGGATAGTCCAAAGAAGGGCTTTGGATAGTCAATCTTACTAAATCTTCGGACTTTGATCTACTTGTCAAGTCTTCAAATAGGGCGTTAAATAATCTTCTGAGAGTTCTCAGAGAACGTCCTCCGAAACCTCAATGTCTTTGAAGCTGACTTTGTAACTTGAGGCCGTGGTCTTGAACTTTTCTATTTTCTGCTCTTTGATTCTCGTGAGGGTAAAAAACTGTCGAGGATCATCATCCTTTTTCAACTTTTTGATCACCCGACCATCATCAACGTCTTCCGGTGTTGGTCTTTTCTGTCCACTGCCAACTTGGTGGACTCGTTCTTTATGCCTTTGAAGGGTATAAGTCCGACTGAATACCTGTCCACATTCATCACAATGTATATTACTACTCCCCTCGTGTTCCTCTTTGTGTTGGTCTAAGTTATCTTTTCTTGTAAACCATTTCCCGCACACATTACATCCATATGTCTTTCTGTGGTTTTCTGTGCGCTGATGTTGTAGGAGTTGGCTTAATTTTTGGAAACTAGCCCCACATACTTCGCATAGGTAAGTCATAATCTGTAAATAACAAAAAAATGAAATACATGTTGTGCATACAGTTTTAAAAATAATATGACTGTTAAACGCTTTTCAGACGAGAATTGAAGAAAAATCAGGCTAGACTACATCTACATTATAGATTGTAAATCACGAGAACATTATTTGGTTAATATCAGTGACAATCTGATTAGTAAATGTCTGTCAAAATTCAAGAAAATATCAGGCGAAACAACAAAAAGTCAGGCGAGACTACAAAAATACAGTCTTGGAAAGCAATACTGATTAATTTAAAAGGCAAGCATCTGAAAAACCAGGCGAGACAGCAAAATAGTCAGGCGAGACTACAAATGATATAAAGCAAATGAATAAAAGATTAAAAAAAAAACTCACTTTAGATGATTCGAATGTGTTTTGTTCTCGGTGTCTTTGACTCGAATAAAGCTTACGTTGTAGAAATTCGTCTTTTGTAGATACGTCTCACAGCAAGTTGGACTGAAATGAAACATTTTGATTAGTTAGTAAATACGTCCAGTAGCACTGTTAACTTTTTTACGAAAAGCCAGGCGAGACTACAAAATAGCCAGGCGAGACAGCAAATGATATAAAGGAGATATATAAATTGAAATATAGAAATACTTACTATGTAAAATAACGATTATTCCAAATGTTCTTGCCGTCTTAAACTCAAATGAGCTTTCTCTATCAAAGGGTCCTTTTATACGTCGTTGGACTGAAATGAAACATTTTGATTGGTTAGTCTTTGACCCGTGAAACACTATAAAAGCAACATACTTGTTAGATTCAGTCATTTAGTCACGAATCGTCGGAGGGTCAACATGGAAAGTATTCACTGCACAGATTGTGGTCAAACATTTTGTAGTAAATACAATTTGTCAAGACATAAAAGAAACAAACATATGCAAGGAAAGTTGCCAGGAGAGCCGCAACAAGCGCATTTCGGAGCGCCTTTCGGAGCGCCGGGAGCGCCTTTCGGAGCGCCGGGAGCGCATTTCGGAGCGCCGCAGGGAGCGCCACAGGGAGCGCCATGAGCGCCGCAAGCGCATTTCGGAGCGCCGGGAGCGCCACAGGGAGCGCCGGGATCGCATTTCGGAGCACCGCAGAGGGCGCCGGGAGCGCCAGAACCACAGGCAGTGTCAGGGACTATGCAAAGAACTCAAGATATGATGCTCTACCACCCATTCACCATGATGATTTCGGGGCCAACATGTAAGTTGATTTTGAGTCTGCTTAATTAAACATAGCGTTAATGTAGAGCATATTTGTGAATCTTGAAGACCAATAAAGCCTATTTTGTAAACTTTCTTTCCGTCTATTTCAGCTTGCGGTAAAACGACCTATGTGAAAGACCTACTTTACCACAATGCAACAAGAATTCAACCGGAAATCGATTGGTTATATAAAAGGTGGCAGACTTGTACAATCTTATCCATAGAATAGTGTCTCCTAGAGTCGAGTTTACCATCAAATCTGGAAGACGACGACTACTTTGATCCAAGGATCAACAACCTATTGATATTAGACGATTTGTTCTCAGAGGCTGGCAAGGACAAGCGAGTGACAAATTTATTTACGGAGGGCTCCCATCACCAATCTTTGTCTGTCATTTCCATCAGTCAGAACCTGTTTGCTTCGAAGGACCCGACCCAGAGAAGAAATTGCCACTATCTCGTACTCTTTAACAACCCCGGAGACAGACAATCCGTGATGATTTTGGCTCGTCAAATGTATCCTGGTCAAAGCGCGAAGATGATGAAAATGTTTGAAAAGGCTCCAAAGAAACCGTATGGTTATTTATTGGTGGATTTAAAACCATTCACTCCCGAAAACGACAGATTGAAAAGTGAGGTCCTATGGGTTGATCAAATAATGGCACAGGACAGACCATCGTTTAATGACAACCAATCAGATCATTCCGTTCCACATTCTTTCGTTCCACCTATAAAAGAAGGCAGTCAGCCAGAAGCAAGTCATTCTTCCGTCGGATTTCAACCCGTTCACATCGAAGAGCAGCAGCAGGATATAATAGCTGAAAAAGGACAAGCTTGCGACGATTGTGGGCTCCTTTTTGACTCTATTCATAACGTTCAGAGACACGTTAAACGTGGGTGGTGTCCCGAAAATACACGGTCCAAGAAAAGGAAAATAGAGGAAGAAACGGATGAAGAAGATGGGCCTATAGAAGATAACGATGCCTATAACCACCTCTGGAAATTGGCGAAGAAATAAGTCAAAGATAAATTCGACAGAATATACGATAGATATTTGTCGGATGGAGAAAACGAGGACGATGCTGCTGACATGGCCAAGGATCGTGTGAAACCGGCTGAGGAAAAAAAATTCTTCCAGCGATATACAACCTTACTGGAAGTCTACTGATTCCCCTTGAAAGACAGTTAAGTGCACAAAAACATCGTGCGGCAAATCAATCTGCTGAGAGCAAAGGGAGTCAGTCTGTCATCAGCCGTGAAAAGGGTCATAAACAAGAGTAAAGGTCGTTTTGAAGACCTTTTTGACACAGAAATATCAGATGATGAAGATGAGGAGAGCGAAGATGAAGAAAGTTACGGAGAGGAAACAAATATTAAAAGGATATAAAAGTTCATTGAACGACAATTCTCGTTCAGTTTACAAAGTGACTTGTCAGTGATCGGACATGGTACCGTGGGAAGATTATTTGAAGACAATTTACTATGATCCACAACACCCTGCAAGTTTTGCGGGGCCTCAGAAACTGTACAAAGTGGTACGAAATGAAGGAAAGTTTGATATTGGCATGTACAAAATACGTAAATTCCTTCATAACCAAGAATCCTACAGTCTACATAAACCCGCCAGAAGACGATTTCAAAGAAATCATGTGATAAGTGCGGGAAAAGACGATCTGTGGATGGCTGATCTGATCGACATGGTGAAATTCGAAGAATGGAATGATGGCTATAAATACATCCTGCTCGTTATAGACACCTTCTCCAAGTATGTCTGGTTACGCCCACTCAAAGCCAAAACAGGGGAAGCAGTAGCTGAGGCATTTAAAGACATTTTCAAAAAGACCAAAAGAATTCCGGCTAAACTCATGACTGATAAAGGTAAAAAACAATTTCTAGCATATTCTACCTATGTAAAATACATGTTCCTCGATTTCTAGTATATTTTTTGGCTTAATGCAAGGTTCTATCAAAATTTGATTGAATAGTATAACGATATTTACGTCATTGTCTTTCTAGTTTTTAAAAGGGTTATATTAATTCTATCTTTCCAGGTCAGGAATTCCGTGCAAGAAAGGTTCAGTCACTGATGGTGGAAAACGATGTGCGGTATTTTCCTACTTAAAACGAAACTATGGCTTCAACCTCGGAGAGAGCTATAAAGACCATCAAGACAAAGCTGTATCGGTATTTTACCTTCAAGGATAATTACAGCTATTTGGCTGTGCTACAGAGCATAGCAGACAGTTACAACAAAACATATCACAGACCTATCGGAACTAGTCCTACTGACGTTAAAAATGGTAACCAGGAGAAGTGCGATTGTCAACCTATTTTGCGAGACAGAATCAGACAAAACCTGATCCGAAACGTTTTAAGTATAAAGTTGGTGACTATGTGCGAATATCCCACCTGACAACCAAGTTCACCCGTGCCTACGACGAAACATACACTGGAGAACTATTCAAGATATCAAAACGCTACTTTAGAGCAACACTACCCGTGTACAGACTTAAGGATTTGATGAACGAGGAAATCAAAGGAACTTTCTATGAAAGTGAACTACAGAAAGTGGACAAAGAACCCAACCAAATGTGGTAAGTAGAAAAAGTATTGAAATCCAGAGGCAGAGGACAAAACAAACAATATTTCGTAAAATGGAAATATTATCCCAAGAAATTCAATTCTTGGATCAGTGCTAGTGACATTGAATGATATATTGTAAATATGTGTATGTAAATACTTGTAAATAAACATGTAAATAACAAAGCTCTTGTTTTAATTCCCCCACTATTCAACCTTCAAGCTCGAAAAGGATTAAAATATTGATAAAGGGTTAAAAACACAGCACACAGCAGATATGAAGTTAATCTAGTGTAACGACGTAAGCATTCAGCTTTCGTAAAGTTTAAACCTGTATACGCGGACGTCACAAAAATCGTCTGCTAGAGCAGGCGATGTGATCTATTCCACTGTTAGATATCTCGCATCTCTGGCTTGAAAGATGTAAATTCATCCTTGATAATCTTTTGTACATAGAAAAAAAAATGTTTGTTTGAACGATGTAAGTCCATCTTGTATAAATCTCATGATACAGAAACTTTTGTTTGAACGATGTAAAGTAATCGTAAATGCCAGAACGGTGTGTATCTGTTCAAGATTGATAATTCTTTGTCACGAAACGTGCATTAAGACAACTTTTGCCAGACAACGTGAATTCGCCGTTTTCAACTATTTGATATTGAACAATTTTTTGCCAGAAAGTTGGAAATACCATCATTAGTTAATCTTTGATATAGAATTAACTGTTGCTTTAACGACGTAAATCCATCCTTAATAAACCTTTGATATCAAAGTAATTTGTTTGAACGACGTGAAATTGGTTAGCGTTGATAAATCTTTGATGTGAATCTGGAAACAGTTTTTAGCTGTGAAGACATAAATCGGACCTTAATCAATCTATGATATAGAAGTAACTTTTGCTTGAACGACGTAAATCCATCGTCAATAGAATAGATATACGGGTAATGTCAATTTTGCAAGAGCGCTTGAGCGACGTAATTTCATCGTTTGATATAGAAACAACTTTTGCTTTGGCGATGTAATGCCATCGTTCGTATGTGCATTTAAACTGCCATTCTTTCCGTTGTAAATAATAATATTCTTACGATATTTTCCTTGTAAGTAAATGTTTTTTTTTAATGGACTCACCGCTTCCGATTCTATTCCTCAAAGTACTCCTTAATTCTTTGTTTTGAAATGTGAATTATTTTCAAATCACGTATAATTAAAACTAACAATAATTGTCTATGAAATATGTCCGTTCCCTGGTCGCTATTGCCTCGTTAAGACCACCTGGATTGCTGACGCTGCGTCATAATCTGTGGGGCCCATAAGGGAGTTTATGTGTCGGATGAAATTATGATCAACCTTCGCCTTACTTCTACGAAGGTAAGTCTAGCTTAATCATTCAATTAACTGATGCAGTGAGGCTAGAGTCAGAAACTGTGTTCTGATTGGTTGACGAGAGCTAAAAGCGCTTTTACATAAAAATCTAGTACTAATTTCTTACCGAGATGAAAAAGTCACTTGGTAGTGTTTTTGCTCTGCGCTAATGACCCTCTAATTGAAGGTGTTCACTCAACAGCATCTGGATGTGGAATAAACGTAGTATTGGAAAAATCACTCTTTTATAGGATTGCTATAAACGTGTCTGGACTTATAAAATTACCGGGTTATAACTAGTTATAACTGGAAGGGTTACGTCACTTTATTGGACTGGTTAGTAGGGCATGTCTAGACTAGCATTCTATGCAGTCCATATTTATCGTTGTCACTTTGTGACCTATAGGAGAGAGAGAGACCGTTTCCCCATACTGTTTACCAACAAGTTAGGATCGTAATTGTCTCCTTAACGCACGTAAAATGATTTGATCTAAAAAACAAGATCGTCTGCTACTAGCGTCCTTTCCCACACCGTTTGTAAACCGCTATGCATTTTCAATTTTGTCGTCTGCACATTGGAAAAAAAAAATTCGTCTGCACGCGATCGATAACTGAATGACGTCACGCCCTGATGGCTTAAAATTGATCTGCTTACGAAACAGGTAGATAAAATCGATTCTGAAAATTGCCTGCACCGGATCAGAATGACCAGTTACAATAGAAAAAGAAGGATGACCCAGATCCATGTGTACGGGGCCAACTATTCTAAAAGAAGTGACATAAAATAATTACCCTCTTTGTTTGATAAACCTAGAGATTTTTCCAGAGACCAACCTTTTTTACTTAAATGTACCCATATACAACCAAATACACTTAAAAAGACTGAAAATAGCTGTAAAATATTAAATAAAATTGCCTGCAGAAAGTGAAGGTAGATGACTAATTAGATCTACTCACTGAGATTACTTATTACCCAATAAATACAGCTTTATATGCCTCTGCAGAATATATATATATGAGTGTGTGTGGGGGGGGGTGTGTGTGTTGGTGTGTGTGTGTGTGTGTGTGTGTGTGTGTGTGTGTGTGTGAAAACAGTTCATGTCTTGTTTCCAACATTCCTTCATAAATGTTTTCCAAACGGTTAATTCACCAAACGACAAAATTTTAGACTGGTTCAAATTGAAAGCATTTGCAAGCGACAAATTAAAGGTTGCACAAAATATGAAATCTTTCTTTTAAAGAACAAACATTATAAGAAAAGCAGAAAATTTTGGTGTACCAATTTTCTCCTATTCACGTAATGTTTTTACAAACTGTATCTAAAGGTGACGATGTTACCTAAAATCGATATGATAATAGTAACGGTGATATGATAACAGCAACAGAAAATTATTTTCATAACCTGCCAGAGTTTCTCCGACGTGTACAAGAGCTTAAATTGCTCCAATGAAACAGTCCCACATGAAGACGGTTTTAAGTTCCCTTTATTAGCGTAGATATTTTTCTATTTACAAGTATGCCTCGTTTAGATGGAGACCTTACATAGGCGGGGAACGAGGCCGTTGTATTTCCCGTTTTTCATATACATGTTTGTTTTATAGTTGATATAGATCTACCATACAGCCTGGTAATATATGTAATTACTAGTACATGTTTTGTTGTATACCTCGTATCACATAATGTAAATGTGACGAGAGAATTAAGAAGACTTATAAACTGGATAATTTTAGTTTATTAGAATTTACTTGACTACACTGTAGTTCATTAGTTTCTATTTTTGTGTATTTGAGTGTATAAAATTCGAGTGCATTCGAGTATATTCAGTTTTTTTAGTAAAACGTCAAGCTCAAGATCAACCAAGGGAAGACTGACAACAGGTGGTCTTTTACTGCAAGTTCGATTTCGTTAATTCAAGGAGAACTTTGAAATAAAAATCAGCAATCTATTCAGCCAGTGGGTTGCTTGAAACAAGCGATATGAAGAGAAGTTCGACAGTATACATACATGTATATATTGGATACTGTTGTTGTGCCGCCTGTTATGCTACGTCTACACCATGTTCCAGGCAACCACGTTTCTGACAACCGTAGACAAAACGGTATTGACATAGTACAAAGCCAGGGGAAGGGATAAGCAAACATGTCAGACCGTGATTTCCATGCCAGATTTTAAAACAGTCAAAAAAATTGCCACAGCAGTCACGGTGCAGAAGAGAAACTTAACAGACCGTAGTGGCACAGGTTGATCGCAACAGAACTTACCAGCACGTAATAAGCCGTAACAAGACTCAGAGACGTTCCGGTATCTCTCGATTTTTTCAAATTTTGTCAGCTTTGTTTTTCACGTTTCTTCGCGGTTCTCCGCTATGTCCCAGCTGTCTTGTTGCGTTATATCAAGGCACGCCCAGGAGTTTGTCGGTTTATGGATCCGGCATGTTATGACGCGTTGCGCTTTACTACGGCCTCATCAGGTGTGCGCGATCTCGGAGCATATAGATAAAAGCTGCTATGGGAAATGAGCCAAAGAACTTAAAGTTGGCATTTTGCGAGAAACAACGGAAAAGCAAGTTCGAAAGTTCCACAACCACTGCACCACCACCAATTTCAGGACCAGGTTCAACCTGGTGATCCACAAGGGCCTGATGCTTCGCAAACTCCTGAGTCGGGGCTTTCCATTCATCGGGCGCCACAAGAGCAGCAAACACTTTGAACATCATTGTATGCTTCTACAATGCGTTACAAAGTTCTCCCATCACATGGCAGATCTGGCTGTTTTACTACACAAAATTTCACAGGAAAGTTTTATTACATTCTGTTACTAATAATAGTAACATATTCTACAGAAAATGGTGTAATATCAGTGACACGCGAGGGCAGATATGACGGGGCAACGGGCTGATATCTGATATCCTGCCCGTTGACAAGATATTTGTTCTAAATCTATAGCAACAGAACACTCGCTCGTAAACTTACGTTCTTAAAACATCCATTTTGAAAAAAAAAAATGGCTGTATCAGTCCGTCAGTCGCTAGCGGACATTTCTGCAGAACTACTGACAATAATTAAATCGCAAAACCAGCAAAGACAAGATGAATAAAGAATAGATTGTTGTTGTTTTAGATTGGGAAAGTTTATCGGGCAAGGCGTGGCTAGTATTTCTACGAATTTTATCCGTTGAGCCGGGGAAACCGAGACTGATTAAGCTTCACATTCCAAAGCACCAACCATCTATCCTATTTATTCCTGTTTGTCATTTATAAGACGTTACATACTAAATTGAATATTTGGCCTAATAAAACACACATACTGGCATCTTTTTAACTATTAATAAGTATGAAAAACTGTTTATTTAAAACGTCCTTATACTGTATATGCAGCTTCGATAGTGATGATGAATGATGCATGATTACGTCATGAACGCGACGTTTACCCGCGGAAAAAAAGTTGTGTCGAATAAAGACAAGAATTTCTCTGTTTTAAGTGTTTAAACATGTAAGAAAACGAAGCAATCGAGCAAATGATCAATGAATGTAATAAACAGGTTATTACACGGGTGATGAGGGCCGGAGAGTGATATCGGCCCTCCACCTCGAAATCTGCCCTCGGTCTAAAGCTAAAGCCCTCGGGTCAGATATCACTCTCCGGCCCTCATCATCCGTGTAATAACCTCTAAGTATATGCACAGTGATAGGCTCGATAATAACTTTAACCCTTCGACTACACAGTGAAATTAATATACTGAGTAAGGAAAAAGAAACAAGAATTTTTAAGTTTACGATATCTTATACAATAAGAAAAAATATTACACAGACTATGTGCTGTCTGATCTTGATCTATTTCTGTCATTTTCGAGCAATTTCAACCTTTAGAGCATTAGCCAAGCACCTCTGTAGACACTACACGTCACGATCCATACATTTTTCACGGGTTTTGTAGATCAGGACCGTAATGTACAGCACGTACAGCCTGATCATAACAGCTTGGACACACAATACATTAAATGTTGAATTTTACAGGGCTCATAAGGTAGATCTTTCATGTAACAAAAATCCATTCGGAAAGCGGTAACGAAGGGAAGAAAAAGGGTTATCTTTTCACACGTATTCTATAAATAGCTGACATTAGACTGTTCTTATTGGAGAGGTCATCAGACCTCTCCAACAGTGGTGAGTTTAAAAGGCAGACTGCCACAGATTTTGCTGTCTAAATCCATTTTTCTTGCGAAATTGTCATCAAGTGCACCTCTAACCTTAACCTTATTAGCTGATCTTCAATTGACACTTCTTTCGAAATTTTATACCTTGTGAAAGTCCCAAATGATCTCAGGTAATGTAATAAGCTCATATTTAGATAATTCTATGCATTTCTAACAAAATAAAAGAACATTTAATGCAAATCAAAGCACTGACAGCACTATTTTTTTATGATTCAAGCTTCCAAAAAATCATAATCTGAGAAACTACAAAGATATTTTTAAGATAAAGCACATTTTCTTGATCACAAATGCCTTGAATGCATCCTAGAAGCAACCCAGATGGCATTTTCAGATTTATTATATATCACTTTGTCATATTCACGGATAAAATGGAAGCATTTAACAACCAAAGTCATATACTTTATAATTTTTTAAACCAGTTGCTGAGAATTCAACAACTATCTGGTTCATTTCTTCATTTTAGATAAACAAAATAAACCTAAAATTTATTGGTATGCTTATTTTCATGATCTTAATAGTTATATTCATTACAGTAAATAGAAACTTCTAGTGTAAATCAAAGTACTGAAGTTACTGATACACTGTGTACCATTTAACTCTTGTATCTAAAAAACGGACAAAAAAGTTTAAAAGTAAAATATATCTTGATCTCATTTACTAAGAGGACATTGCATATACTATCCACAGTGCCTTCTCTTGTTATTTTATTAATTTAGTTCTTTCAGACAATGATATCAAAGTACTAAAGTTTGAACTTGCCATGAAGTAGTAAAGTATGACCTACAGGCATATCCACCTTTTTAGTTAAATACAGCATACAAATGCATGAATTTAACCCTTTCAGCACTATAGGCAAAAACAGTGGCCTTTGCGGACGTCAGAGATCAAGATCAGACTGCACAGAACATGCAGTCAGATCTTAGAACTCTGTCATCCGCTTGTTTAGCCAAGCCTAATATGATAAAACTCTTACTGATTTTCAAGGGAGCCTATTTCCAGGCATCGAAAGAGGTGGGCATTAAATATTTGGCGTGGAAACAGTTAACTGCCCAAAATCAGAGATATATTATTCGAAGTTAATCTTGTTTCACTTTTTACACACATCAATTAAGTTATCAGGTAATTTACTTGCAATGTGAGTTACCATGATGAATTGAATTCCCCATTTAGATTTGATATTTCAATAGGGCAGATGCACCTGTTATCTCACACTGTTGGTAAGTATTCATTTACAGAGGACCATGGTGTTATAGTGAATGAGAGCTCATTCATGCTTGTATTTGCTCAGTAAAACCTTTACCATCATCATTCTCATGCCTACCCGCCCTATCTGTGGCTTTATGTTTTTGTTATGAAAACTGTGGTTGTCGTTTTTCCTTTCTTACATGTTCAGAATTATGTCAATTTAACTGGTTGGCATTAAAAAACAAGGAAATAATTTGAAGCATCGTGCCATGACTATTACAGAAGGCTAAGTTGAAATGTTGGAAATGAGTTGCATGGGGTTTTATATAATATGCTTAAGTCTTAAACTATGCAATAAAGAGCCCTGGTTTTTTCCTTATTCTTTTATCCATTTTGTTTCCCATCTATGTTATCTTTGAAATGAAGGTCATTTGTGTGTTACCATGTACTATTAATGTTCTTGTCATTAACATATTTTTTGGCGTAAAGGTCATGCAAATTATCATCATTCACATGACAATGTTTTGATTGCTCAGATTATCTTGTTCTTACATATGTATAACTTCTTGTTTTCTACCTGCATAGCTTCAAGACTATGTCTTCTTTTACTCAATTACATTGTATTCTAGTGATTTATAATCTGTGTAAATTCAAAAAAAATGTTTTTAGTTTTTTTGTTTGATATTGTATACATTTAAGAGAGACAGAAGCTTTTTTGATATCTTAGCTGGCCAGTTATTATTTACCTTGTTTGATAGGTGATTAGTGTCTCTCCTTATTTCTGCTATGGGCAAAAGGCCTATGCATGAGTTTTGTTTTTCTCTCTTTCTATCAAACATGTATATAAAGGTACCTGTCGTATGTCAAAAAGAAAATGCCTGCTGCAATACACTTAGACTATGCTTCGCTCCACCTCATCCAATATAAGCATAACTGTAGTATTGTGCATGAACAGATGAACATTTTTTTTGCATTTGGTATCACTGTCATGGGCTTATTTTTATTTCCAGGATTTTGTTTCCCATATTACAAATGATAGATTTCATTTTACTGTGCTATTCCATATCAGTGATGCACCAATAATTGCCCATCTGTAGCAAGAAATGATGAGTGATCTAATGGGGAGACAGCTTCTTCTTTTCTGACCTGATTTCTCATTCGCAAAGTCTATGCTGTAAAGGGAAGTCTGTAGTTCGACAAAAGTAGATTCTGTTTTGCGAAATGCTACCTTGGAATCATTTAGAGAATAACAAACCTAGAGTGTTTCAAAAATGGTTTTATGCATGCCCTCTTTGGGTACATTTTGATGTTTTTCAATTGTGGTAAAAATGTCATATTGTAATAGAACAGAAATGCTACTGAATTTTCACAATGTTTACTGGGTACTTCCCCATGTCATAGACATGCAGTATGTGTATAGAATAATATAGAGTATAAATCATAGCAATGATTTAGTTAACATATTGAAATATATTCTAACCAAGCAATGAGAAAGATGATAACAATGTTGACTTCATGAATGTGGTCAAATTGGCTGATAGTGGATAGATTTTCATATAGCATGGAATGATCTTTTGCAAACATCATTGTTATCATTTCAATGAAAGGCAACTTCATATTAGTCTCGAACTCTATGAAGAAAAAGATCTACACAACTTCATTCACTGGGTTTAATACAATATCAACCAATGTGGCAAATTACTGTTGATTATAGAAGTGATAAATGCAATCCTGACGTCAATGAGTTCTTATGGGCCAACAGCAAGAAATATCTTAAATTCCAACAAATAGCGTAAGATTTTTAAAAAAGCTCAACATTTGTAACTATTAATACTCGGATTTCCTTCGCTGAAACAGCTTATAGATAGGACAAATTATATTGGTAAGGCACAATGTTTGTCATGGAATCTATTCTGTATTACAAAGATCATAATTGATGATTTTGTATGCTATGAATATGATTTCGGGTACCGGCCATTTTACGCTCACAAACGTGGCCAAGAACAGTTCTCTCAGTACTTTGATTCAAACAAAATTGCTTCTATTTGTGTAAAACAGCCGTTTTGACTAAAGATATGAGTTTATAAACCCATCTGAACATGTTTCTGACATATTAAATGTAGAAAATGGAATGAAAATTTAACCTGAACTGGTATTCATTGACATCTCGTATGCAACAGTGCACTTGATGACCTTTGACCTCTATAACTCGCAAAAGCCCCACTCGCCAGGTGGCAGACTTTGACAAAGTGTTCAGGAGACCTTGGGGTTTCAGACAATAATAGTGCTGAAAATTCCCCCGGAGGGGGGGGGGGGAGGGGGGTCTATTGGTGGCTCAAGGTCTAATATGACATGCGCAGACAACGCCAACTTTGGGATTTTTCATTGGCCCACACGCTTGACGCGAGCACTGGTGTAGTTCCCAGGAAGCAAAATCGAGACAGATTAGTATAAGTTGTAAGAACTTGTTTCTCAGTCGATGTGAAATAAATATGTTTAAATCGATCGATAAATTAATTCTACTTTCAAGACTAGTCTCCATTCGGCACACCTCGGGTGATGGGAGCCATCATATCCCTCGGCTGTAACTGGTGGATTAATATGCATCAGATCGATACATATCCGGAAGTATACCGCTTTACTGCTCGTAATATAACACTACACTTGAAAAAAAAAAAAAACCCTTTAGAATTTTTTCGGAATAGATCTTAGCAGAGTTATTTTAGATGTAGGTACGGAATCGGCCGAGTTGTGACGAGTGGACTAGTCTCCCCACCATACTTCACTTCCAGCGGTATTGATCCTTCTGAAAAGTTAAACGTCTATAGTAGAGGCCTATGAGTCCATAACTTACCTTATGCTAAACTTAGCATTAAATAAAAAGAACTGTCTAGCTATCCCTAAAAGCCCCAATAGCGGCCGAAAGTAAATAATGTGTACATTAATGCATTTTAAACGAGTGGAAATTATGGTGAAGATAACATTCTATTATTTTACGATCGGTCCAAGTGTTAGTCGGGGTCCTGCCTGACTCAGTGGTAAAGTGTGTATTTCAGTTTCGCAACGCCTGAATGAGCACCAGAAAAATATGTAGAGAAGGCAAGAAGCTAACTGATAAGCCTCCATTTCTATATGAATTACACACTGGTCAGTGATGGTCAGTGTGTAGATTCACCTCATTCCAAAAGCAAATATGGTGAATAGCTGCTGTGTAATGGGTTGTAGTAACAGACAAGATAAAGAAAACGAAATTTCATAACACAGAATTTCAAAATACCCTCTTTGGAAAAGGGAGGCATGGGAAAGATCTGAAAATAGATCCCGATACAGGAAAACCCTCAGAGAAATCTTGGACTATTCAGTGCACTCAATGATAATGCAGTATACATTTTCTCACATTGTTTTCTATCCTTCCAGGAGCAAATTTTATCAATAGAGCCACATTCGCAGCAAATGCTTGCAATTTGGATGTGTTAAACTTTTTGTTGTTTGGTAAAGAGTAAACACAGGAGACATACTCTTTACAACTCTATTAACACTTTACAAAAGGTAGATTGTAGATTGTACGGTGTTTAACACCGTTTTCAACATTATTTCAGTTATGTCGCAGCAGCCAATGCACCTATCCATGTTTTCCTGGAGTTTTTTTTAGCTCCACTGGCCGAAGGCCAGAGAGCTATTGTCATGGCGTTGTGTCCGTCGTGCGTCCGTCCGTCCGTCCGTACGTGCGTCCGTAAACTTTTTCTTTAAAAAACTTCTCCTCAGAAACTATTGACTGGATTTTTACCAAATTTCACAGGAATGTTCCTTTGGTGGTCCTCTTTCAAATTCCTTCAAATAATTGTGTTCCATGAAGAATTCTGGTTGCCATGGCAACCAAAGTAAAAAAACCTTTAAAAATCTTCTCCTCCCAAACCGCTATTTGGATAGCATTATTATTTTGCAGGAATGTTCCTTAGATACAGGTTTACAGAATTCCTTAAAAAAAAAAAGATCTGTCAAAAAACATGGCTTTTATGGGAGACTCATTTTCTTTTTATGGTATAAAGTAAAATCTTTGAAAAATTTCTTCTCTAAAACTATTCATTGGATTTCATTGTTGTTAGCTCCACTGGCCGAAGGCCAGCGAGCTATTGTCATGGCGTTGTGTCCGTCGTGCGTCCGTGCGTGCGTCCGTGCGTGCGTGCGTCCGTCCGTTCGTTCGTCCGTGCGTGCGTGCGTCCGTAAACTTTTTCTTCATTTTCCTTTTATGGTATAAAGTAAAATCTTTGAAAAAATTCTTCTCTAAAACTATTCATTGGATTTCATTGTTGTTTTGCAGGTAAGTTCCTATGGTGGTTGTCTACCAAATTGTTTCTTCAGTGAGCTAAAATGCAGGATTGAATGATAATTGTTAAAAACTTCCTTTCGCCATTATAGAAATATCAGGCCTGTGGAGCGATACAGGCGCTCAAGCGCCTCTAGTTTTACTAGTACTGCGGCCAGTGCACATATCCATATTTTCCTAGAGTTTCTGTTACCAGTTCTTCGCACAATAGTCTTTGTGAACAACTGGCTGCTTTCCTACATATTCATTGTCAAAACGATGATCAACGGTGAGAGAGGAATGAATCCTGTCGCAAAGAGTAGCATCAATCCTTGGAAAGAAATAGACGGAGCCTGGGATCGATGCAGCAACCTCCTGTTACTTTAAAAAAGGATCCTGTGTTTTCAAATCCTTGAGGAAAAGGCGTTTTGACAACCTTTTAGGAAAAGAAGAAAATGGTGACCATAATTTTCTCCTTTTCCCACAATGTTTTCTTCCCTTTCTGATAAAAGTCCCATCATCTGTGCCACATTCAATTTGTGCACTGCAAATGCTTCGAATTTGGACCGGTCTAAAAATTTTGTCGGTTAGTAAAGAGTTAACCCTTTATCAAAGGATCCTGTGTTTTAATACCCCTGTGAAAAATGTCTTATGAAAACCTTTCAGGAAAAGGAGAAAATAATAACCAGCATTTTCTCTCTATTTTTCCACAGTGTTTTCTCTCATATAAAACAATAACCTCATTACTTGAGCATATTTTCATTTGTTGTCTGCAAGTGCTTCCAAAATTTCGGACATAGCTTAAACTTCATCGTGTTGTAAAGATTTAAACAAGCTTAAGGGTCTGCCGCTTCCAGACGAAATATTTTTGGGTTTACTGCAGAATATTACGTACATGTACTTTAGAAAATAGACTTGTAACATTTAACCCTTTCCCAAACGACAAATTCAAAATACCTGTATCTGCAGACGACAAATTCAAAATTGGTACAAACAAGTTGGCTTCTTTACAAAAGAAGCCAGGAGAGGTCAGCATCAGTGTTTTCAAATAGCTTATTGGCTTTTAATTTCAATATATTTTGGTACATGTACACAACCAAGGAAAAAAGCCGTCGTGTAGAAACCTCATATGCTTTACATGACCGTCATTTGACCTTCTTGTCGCGTTTTCAAGTCGCATGATCTTGTCCCGCAGTCTTCTTTCTCTTTTTAAACGAAATTCTTCTTATTTTTTCTTCTGCTTAGATTTATTTGCTTAATGAAAAAATTACAATTATTTGAGATGTCATTTGCAGCCATGGCAAATTAATATAACAAATATTTTCTGAAATTCGTCATATAAAAATAAACCACGTCTATTTCCTATTTCGGTTTTTTTGATTTCGCTTTATTTACAAAACCATGACGAAACAGACTGTGTATCAGAACAATTTCGCAAGAAAAATAGATTTACACAGCCAATTCTGTGGCAGTCTGCCTTTTTTAACTCACCACTGTTGGAGAGGTCTGATGACCTCTCCAATGAGCTTAAGCTCTCTGATAGGGTAGAAAACATTGTAGGAAAAGGAGAAAATGCCGGTAACCAGCATTTTCTCCTTTTGCCACAATGTTTTCCTAACAGTTGTGAAAACCCAGGATTGTTTGGGTGTTTGTTTGATTAATTTTTTCATCATTTGTGTAGTACGAGGGCTGTTCGATACGTAATGTGTATTGTACCACAGCGCGATAACGCTTTCAACGATTTCGTGGATGATGATACGCTTGAATAGCTCTATTCAATATCTTTCCAACGGTATAAACACGAGCCTTTAGCTCCACATAGTTTTAAACTTATAGTCATTTCAATAGAGCTAGTCGTTGACCACTGTTGTAAAAATGGTTGGGAAACGGATTAAGAATATTGAAGAAATTAGAGCTTATATAAAAGTTCGCACAAAACTCGGTCATTCGGAAATGCAGATTTTTACTGAATTGGCGGAAGTTTACGGGTCTGATAAGGTATCTTATGAGACAATTTGTAGGTGGAGAAAGAAATTTCTGACTGGCACAGAGTCCGTAAAAGATGCAGCAAAATCTGGCCGACCTGTGACTGTAACAGGCAAGGCAAATGTCTCAAAAGTCAGGGAGATAATTCAAAGTGATGGCAGATACACGATTCGTGATATTTCCAACGCTGTTGGCATATCGCTATCACGGGTGCATTTCATTTTGAAGCGTATTTTGAAAGTACGAAAGATTTCTGACAGATGGATACCACATATATTGACAGATGACCAAAAACGGGTACGAGTACAAACCGCTAAGCAATTGCTCAAAATGTTTCCCAAATTCAATCAAAGACAATTTGCAAACATTGTTACTGGTGACGAAACATGGGTTCACTATTTCGAACCAGTAAGAAAAATTGGAAACAAAAAAAAACAAAAAAAATATGGCTAACTAAACACGGTAGAAGACCTGTAGTTGCCAAAAGAAGCATAAACACAAAGAAGGTTCTTTATTGCATATTCTTCTCATGTGATGGTATAGCCGTACAAATTCCGGTGCCGAAGGGCAAAAGTGTTACAGGTCGGTATTACCGAGATGTTATACTAAAAAAGGTCAAGAAATATTATCTTAAACGACGCCCTGTGTCAGGATTTAGGCATGTTCGTCTACTTCATAATAATGCTCCATCACATACATCTGAGCTTGTGAAGCAATTTTTGAAGTCGGAGAAGGTTACCGTCTTGCCACACCCACCATACTCTCCAGATCTAGCCCCATGCGACTTTTTCCTTTTTCCAAAACTTAAAAAGTTCTTATCTTGTCGTCGTTACAAGTCCCGACAAGCCCTTGGCTCAGCCATCAGTCAGTGCCTCAGAGGTCTACCTAAATCAGCGTACCGTGACGCATTTCAGAAATGGATTCAGAGATCGAAATTATGTATTTCAAACCGCGGAGAATACTTTGAAGGGATGTAATGTTCATTTCACTATTTGAGTCGAATGCTTTTGAGATATCGTACAATACACATTACATATCGAACAACCCTCGTAATTTGGGTTATCAACCAAGTAATGATAAATATCTGGATAGGCAATGCCTGGCTAAAGCTTTACATCATTCAACCACAATAATTTTTCAATGTTGTATAGATCAAGTAAAATGTCTCCAATGTCAAGTGTTTATTTTTCCATGTACACAGCTAAATCACATGATGAAAGTTTTCTGGCATAATCAGATAAATCAACTTGTTTGAAAATCTAAAAATCTTTTAATTCTGTCATCACAACCTTTAATTGATAATGAATATTATACTATTTCACTACTAGACATATGGGAATCTGTGCTTATCAGCCAAATGTTTTGCCTTCACCACTGACCACATGTATTTAAATGAGAAGCGTGTTACTATTTTTAGCCTAAATGAAATCCGTCTATAGAACTTGTGACCTGGAAGCCTCGGGTACGGGCCTCACCGGATCCTCTTTTTTTTATGGGGGTGTCCTTGGGCAAGACACTTCAGAGCCCTAGCCTAGTACTGATGAAACCCAGGGAATACATGAATATACATGTGAGGTGTCGCCGTGATATGACTGAAATGAAGTTGAAAGCGGCGTTAAACACCATTTAATCAATCAAGCAAGTGTTAGTCGCTGGCAGGAAAATTAATTTTAAACCCAGCTAAAAGGTAAAGAAAAAATGGAGTGACCTGCTTTTAAGACTCATTTTTCTACCAGCGACTAGCACTTGGACCGACCACTCACTAACAGATTGTCATATGTACAATACATGTATTTGCCTAGTCTCAATAATGAGACGCTACTGTGATTTTTTTCATATTTGGACATTTACTGTACACCGTACCGTCTCAAGTCTATCGTAAGTTTTCCGGTGGCAAAGATAGAGCGCAATACTGACTTTCTGTTTCGTCGGTTTAATTTATATTGCAGCAAAATTCAACTAACTTTTAGTAACAAACATGACCAAAGACAAATTATTAAACCTTTCATTACATAAAGAGCTTGTAGAAGTCGTTTATAACATATAAATCTCGGAAAAAACACTGATGAAATTTATCGTGCGTCGCGGCCATTTTGTGTGTTTTCGGGAACGTAAACAACTCGAGTAACAGATGAAATGCACGGTTTTCTCTATGTTCAGCATTTAAATTTAAAATATTTGTATTTCAAACGAAGGGTTATTAAATACGCAAGCAACAGGTATGTTTCAATCCTAGTTTTGTGCTCTATTTGCGAAATTATGAGAGTTCAAACTTGCGCACAAAATCTGTGCGAGCTTTCAACTGATTTTGTCTTGATCGTCTCTGTACCCAGAGGCGACCAGTCAAAAAGTAACATCGCCTTTGGGGACAGTTATCTGTAGGGCAGTTTTCAAAAAAATGAAGACAAAGCGTGACATGGGGAGTCAAATTTAGAATCACTCATTTGATCGAAATTTTGTTCAATACAGGTTGGTAATATATTGAATTTTGAAAAATGAGTACGGATTTTAGTATATGGTTTAAGTTCAATTCAACTTTTAAGTATTTCTTTCAAAAACACTAGCAATTTTTCAACAACAAGCTTAGAATTTCAAACTATCAAATCAACTTAACTGATAAAGTAATAACTGATTTCTTGGCCATATTTTGTCAAATATATGTGAAAATGACTTTTTAACACAAAAAAGCAAGTCTGTTATCACAAATTTACAAAACAAAAAAAAAAAAAAAAAAACGGTATTTATGACATTTTGAGCTTCATTTTTTTTAACATATACTTCAAAAAGTTTTTACTGAGTAATTACCACTGAATATGCAAGCAAATAGACACTTATTTATCAACAAAGAGGCATTAAAGAAACTATATGCCAAATTTTGTAAGCCTGGCAGTACTTCAAGGTAATTTAGAAATGCCATCAATAGATGGTATATTTAACCAGGTTTTGCGTTACACTCGGGACATGGATCCTCAGTGTATGATTGTTTAAACATAATACTCTAAAACACTGTTTTGAAATTGTCTATCTGTTTATCATACAATTATCAAACAGATTAGCTGTTTAATATGTTTTTTTTTAAGAAATTGAGACTAGATATACCAGAAAACAGCATATACATTTTGGAAATGTACTTTCAAAGTACACTGCTTGTTTATGACATGTGCTTACCAGTATACTTTTGCTAAATGTATTTACCTATTCATTCCTTTTAAAAACAGTTCTTGATAGATTCAAACTCCTTCAAATTAGTTCAAGCAAATGTTTTTCTATATATATTAAGAGAAGTAGAAATTGTTACACTCGAGACATATTTCCTTAAGTTTACAATCTTTAAAAAAAAAAAAAAAAAAAATGAATAAATGACTGTTTTTCTCTACAGTTTATTCTGTTTTTCTAATGAAATGCAAACATGTTAGTAAGCTATTTGATATTGTGGATTTGATGTAATTTTACTGCTGATAAATATTCCAGAAAATATTGAAGATACTATATGATAACCTTTGCTCAGTAAGCCCTTGTCTTAAATAGAACAGTAGAAGTCCACAAATGGCATAACTGGAGACAAGCATGCTGCCTCGGTATTATGCTCAAGTTACTCATCCTTCATTGGGTGCAGATAAACAAGCCAGTTCCACCAACTGTAGCAAAGTAGTGCTAAACCTTAAATAACCCATTTTCTCTCCTAGCAACATTTTTACATCCCTCCCTGACAAGAAAAACTTTTTGATTACATTCACCACAAAATGTCAATGCATATTTAGTCATGCTACATAAAATAAGACCTCTTGCACTTTCAAAGGTTCCATCGTCTGTGAAGTCTGGACCAAGATAGGGGTATTCTATGGTATCTAAGCTTTATGGTCAGCATGACATGATAACTTTAAGCATTTAAGGCTTCCTAGTCCAGGCCGATTTCGAAAATTTGTTTAGAGACTTGAAGACACTAAACACGAAGAAGAGTATCTACAAAGGCTGCTTGCCATAATGCTTTGTCACAAAACCCTTGATTGATAGGCTAATGATCTGGCCCTTTTGCTCTGAATAGATTTTTTATATCCATTCCTTTTCCAGTCAATAGTTCAGTTGATTTGCTAAAATTTGACGAATGTCCGGTAAGTAGTATGAGCGTCACTTTGCGTGTAAACAAACGGGCGCCATATTGGATGACCTAGTTACTATAAATAGTAACTCATTTGCATATAAGGATGTTTAGACCAGCGGCCATCTTGGATGACCTAATTTTTTGGGCGGTATTTTAGTGACCTCTTTCTTTTTGGGCTGTTTTTTATGGTGACCAAATTGAATGACCCAGTTTTAATAAAATAGGAGGTAAGTCCTTATTTAAAAGTACAAATTTTGATCAATGTTAGTTTCAATTTTACTGGAAAAAGTAGAAACATGAAGAAATATACTGTTTGATAAAAAAAAAGTTTTGAGTGTGATGGAAGAAATAGGTCAACATAAAAAATGCACAAAATAACGGGAAAAAAAAAATGATAGAATGGAAAAAAAATGGTACTTTTCTGTAGATGTGTTCCCTTCAACGTCCTATTCTCAAATGACCAAGATTATGACCGTCAGTTTGCGCGCGTCTTTTTTGAGATAGTCATGTTCAGACATGTACGGGGGAGTGATCAATAGTCCTTTGTTAAAGTCGCCACACTGTCTGGTTTTGTTTATTTAGGGACGGAAGTACGGACAATGGCCTATTCAACTGTCAAAGTTAATCCCCTTACAAAAGACCAAGTGAGGGAATAATAATCTTATGTTAAACTCGCCATACTGTCTGGTTTTGTTTATTTTGTGACGGAAGTAAGAACAAAAGATGTATCAAACTTGCTCAGACTTGTCAAGTATGACGTAGTTAAAATCAAACGGCTTTACTAATCTGGTCTCATTATCAAAACGAGGCTCATCCTTATGTATAAAAGGACGTACAGGATCGGTTAGAGTCATTCTGATTTTGGAATTCGAATAATCAACATGGATATCGTAGCATCAACATTCGAAATTATGGTGAACTCTTTTACCGACGCAGATGGACCGATGAACTTTGCAGCCACTATAGGAATTCAAGATTCTCCGATTGTGAGGTTCAGGTTGTATCAGTTACGTCAACCAGAACTTGTGTATGAAGGACCCGAGCACGAAACCCAGACTACAAGTTCTTACGATGAAGATTTTGAGCTAGCTTTGGAATACGTAAGAAGAGAAGAGGAGATAGAAGGAGCTGTCAAAGCCCTTTTATTTGATGAAGAAATGGAGGAAACATCAAGAGTCTGTGTAAATGACGGGGAATGGAACCCTCAGTCTCCAGCAATATCTGAGGACGAGACCGTCAGGACTACAATATTCGATGCGTAAAAAAGGAGAGAGGACATATGTAAAAAATGCGGCGGTTGACAGGACATATTTGGTTAAAATTGATGAAAAACATCAAGGTCGGGACTTGCGTGACATTCAAGATGGTCTCCATCGCATGTTTCAGGATGTGTTACATCAGGCCAGAGGGGACTTAGCGGGAAATGATTTAGGTCGTGTAGTTATTTACCACGAGGGGCTGCAAGATCCTATTATCGTTCCCCTGCAGACCTGGGACCAACTTAATGTAAATAAAGTGATGGAGGCCATAGAAAAAGTGTTAAATAGTTACCAAGAACTTTTAATAAATGAAAGCTTTATCATCGTCATTGGAACAATAGACTTACCTAAAGGAGGTGCAAGACGCAGAATAACCAAGATTAATGGAAAAAAATTCATTGGAATTGAAAAAGACCGTTGTGACCATAGAAAACGAAGACAACATGTGTATGGCGAGAGCGATAGGAGTCAGCTGGGCAAAGTTGAAGAGATGCAGTCCAGAAGAGTGGAAGGAGGTGACGAAAAATAGAAACGGTAAAAGTAATCTTGATTTAATTTTGGAGCACCAAAAAGTACCAAAAACATATTATGATGATTTGTGCAGAAAGAATTTAAAGCAACAGAAACAGTTAGCAACACAATTATGTCAATTAGCGGGAATACCAATGGAGAGGCCCGCCAGTCTCAACGATGTAGAAGCGTTTGAAGAACTTCTTGGGGTTCGTGTGATGGTGGTGAGTGCACGTCTAGGCAACAAATTTATTACGGCGCCAAGCAGTGATGATCGTCCATGCATTTATATATATTTAGTCGATGACGACCATTTTCACGCCATTACCAACATCACGGGATTCTTCAGCGCCATATACTTTTGCGACAAATGCCTCAAACATTATGATCATAGGGAATACCATGAATGCGAAATAAAGTGTATAGTCTGCAAAAGAAACTTATGTTATGATGAGGAGCCTGTCAAATGCGAGGACTGTAACATGACTTGCAGATCAACAGAGTGTTACGACGAACACAAGAAGGTCCCTTTACATACTAAAGGGAAGAAGAAAGGACAACCCACTGGCCCTTCACAATGCGAGAAATGGTGGAAGTGCCCCACATGCTATAAAGTGCTTAGAATGGACAAACGCAAAAAGGAGGAACATGTATGTGGCGAATACCAGTGCTTCTCCTGTCACAAATACGTAATGGACGACCAGAAGTGCTATTTGAGAGCAACACCAGCAAAAGAACATTATATTCCAAAGTTTATATTTTTTGATTTTGAATGTTCCCAAGATGAAATTACCTTTTGTGATGAAGGATATGTACCCGATTCTACATTAAATTGTAAGGACTGTCAAGCACCTGAGGTATGTAAATCTTAATCCAAATGTCAAAATTGTAAAACGCCATGGTGCGGTAAAGCGACCCACCGTCCAAACTTTGTCGTGGCTCATTCCGTATGTCCAAAATGCATTGACAAAGAACTGAAACCCGATTCCGTATGTAAGGGTTGCGGTACCCATTGCGACAAATGTGACAACATGGATCTGCACGAGAATGAGGACGAAGGTCCTTGTCCCGGTAAATGCGGATTCAGAGAAGTCATGTTCGAGGGAACGGATACCGCCGAAAAGTTTGGACAGTGGCTCTTTACGGACCAACACGAATATTTCAAGGTCGTTGCCCATAACATGAAAGGCTACGATGGATATTTTCTTTTGGAATATTTGATCGATCAATCCATACGACCGGACAAAATCATTTACAACGGTTCAAAAATTATGTATATGGCAGTGGAGAAAGATTTACATATGAAGATGATTGACAGTCTCAACTTTTTACCCATGAAATTATCCGCACTCCCAAAAGCATTTGGTTTACATGAATTGAAAAAAGGGTGGTTCCCGCATTATTTTAATACTAGAGAGAATCAAAATTATGTCGGACACTACCCTGATGCTAAAGATTATGGTTACGATTTTATGAGTGAGAAAGAAAGAAGCGAGTTAGTAGCGTGGTTGAGTGAGAGAGAGAATGCAATATATGATTTTAGAAAAGAAATGTTAGAATATTGTAGAACTGATGTAGATATTTTAAGACAAGCTTGTATGAAATTTAGACATTTATTAATGAATGCTACGGGGGAAGAGATAGAGGTTGTCAATAAGAAAGGAAAGAAAGAGAAAAAATGGGTTGGAGCCGTGGATCCATTCAATTCTGTCACTATAGCTTCCGTTTGTATGAATGTCTTTAGAACCAAGTTTTTGGAAGAAACATGGCGCGTAAAACTGCAAGGCAATGATCAATGGGTACCCGCAAAAGTCATCGACGAAAAATTGTATATACAAAACGGAAACGAATGGGTCCACGAATCCAAACTAAAAGGAAAGAAAGTGTGCGAGAGAGAATTTGTGAGTACCCCATAGGAAAAATTCCTCCCAGTGGTTACAATGATCAGTACAGTAAAGCGTCAATTCAATGGTTAGAGTGGAGGGCGCAAGTCGATAACGTCCATATCCAACATGCTTTGAACGAAGGGGAGAAAACGATCCCCGGCACTCGCTACAAATTGGACGGATATTGTAGAGAAACCAACACGGTCTATGAATATCACGAATATCATGGTTGTCCCGTGTGTTTCTCTGACAATCGTGAAGAAACGTACCATCCACTCACACACCAGTCTTTGGACGAATTGTACGCGCTAACCTTGAAAAAGAAAGCACACCTCGAAAATTTAGGTATGAAATATATTTGTATTTGGGAACACGACTTCAAAAAACAACAAAACCAAAACCTTGAACTTCGGCAATTCATTTCTCAGTTAGATATAATGGATAGATTAGACCCCAGAGAGAGTTTCTTCGGAGGTCGCACCAATGCAAGCCAACTGTATTACAAAGTAAAAGAAAACGAGCAAGTGAAATATGTGGATTTTACGAGTCTGTATCCATGGGTGAACAAGTATTGTCGGTATCCCGTAGGTCACCCCACAGTCATTACCAAAGATTTTGGGGACATCAAGGATTATTTTGGTATTGCCAAGGTGAAGATTCTCCCGCCCAGGTGACTCTATCACCCGGTCCTTCCTTACAGGTCCAATGGCAAATTAAAATTTTCTTTATGTCGGACCTGCGCGGATATCGAAAGTCAAAGCCCTTGCGAATGTACAAATGAACAAAGACAGTTGACTGGTACGTGGTGCACCCCCGAAATAGAAACGGCTGTCAGATTAGGGTATAAAATCACAAAAATTTATGAAGTATACCACTGGGAGGAAAGCACTCAATATGACCCTAGAACCCATGAAGGAGGACTGTTTGCTCAATATATTAATACATTTTTGCAATTTAAACAAGAAGCAAGCGGTCCTCCCGATTGAATTAAATGTTACGATGATATGAATAAGTACATTGGACAATATATGGAAAAAGAAGGAGCCTCATTGGATCGAGGAAATATTGAGAAGAATCCAGGGCTTAGAGCTTTGGCCAAACTGTGTCTCAATAGCTTTTGGGGAAAGTTTGGTCAGAGACTTAATATGCGACAAACGGAATTTTTCCACGAAAGTCAGGCCAACATGTTTTTTCAACTTTTTTCCGATCCATTGAAACAACCCATCGACTTTCATATACTGTCTAATGATACGATACAAATCGAATGGCAGTATAAGGACGATTGTCAACCCGAAGATAACAAAACTAACATATATTTGGCAACGTTTACAACGTGCTGGGCCAGACTTAAACTTTACAGTGTACTGGAGGCATTAAACAGAAGAGTCTTGTATTACGATACGGACAGTGTGATATACGTGAGTCGCCCTGATGAGTATGATCCTCCTCTAGGTGATTACTTGGGTGAATTGACGGATGAACTTCAAAATGGAGAGTACATTGTGGAGTTTGTGTCTGGGGGGCCAAAAAATTATGTTTATAAAACGAATGAAAACAATGAAACTTGTAAAGTGAGGAGATTTACCCTAAATTATAAAAATAGTCAACTCATTAATTTTCATAGCGTGAAAGATATAGTCACAGATCCTCAAAGTAGTTCAAATATCACTGTGACCAATCCTAGTAAAATATGCAGGGACAAAAGAAAAAGAAAATTGTATAACAGAGAAGAACAGAAAAGTTATCAAATGGTTTATACAAAAAGACGAAAAGTAGACCAGTTTGATACAGAACCATACGGGTTTTGATAGTCGTCCTTATACTCTGTCAAATTTGCTTCAACAATATTATGATATCTATATATAAAACTGTTAGATATTTCTTCATTGTCACTTATTTTTCAAAAAGTGTTACACGATTTTAAAAAATTGTTACATGAATATCAAAAAGTGTTCACCAATTTTCAAAAAGTGTCACACAAATATCAAAAAGTGTTCACCAATTTTCAAAAAGTGTCACTCATTCTTACGTTTTTGTACATTAACACGTAAAATCCCATAGGGTCCGTTTAAAAAAGTGTCACTCATTTTTCAAAAAGTGTCACTCATTTTCAAAAAAGTGTTACTTATTTTCTTAAAAGTGTCACTCATTTTTCAAAAAAGTGTCACTCATTTTCTGAAAAGTGTTACTCATTTCCAAAAAATGTCACTTGTTTTATGAAAAGTGCTAATCATTTTCTCCAATAAAATGTATATTCATTTTTTTTTTAAGTATGCAAAATATGTTCTCCATACCAACCGTTGTTCATTTTATTGTGTGATGATTGTATTGCTTGTAAATAAAAAGATAGTAAGAATGAATTTCTCTTTGCGTTTTGAGTTAATCCAACGTAAGAATATGACAGAAAGTCCGGAAAAAGAAACGTTTTTACGTTTCCCTAAACCTGACGAAGAAAGTCATAGTGACAAGTGGCATTTACTGAGTACCCGGGTCCCACAAGTCGAGATTGTCTACTTTTGCCAGATGATCATAGTGTACATCATTATTATTACAGCCATCGTTAACCTATCCGTACAAACGGATCGACCGAACTTTGGGTATCACTCTTGAGTAGCAGTATTGGATACGCTTTACCTAACCCAAAACTTAAAAAATAATGGCCGTCTCTCTTCCATTCGAACCATGTTCTAGTATGTGTATTAGCGGACAAACTGGTAGCGGGAAAACCCAATGGGTGTATCGTTTTTTGAAACAAATAAACCTCATGTACGGACGAGACCCTCCTTCCCATATTCTCTATTGCTACGGTATCCACCAAGACTTGTTTGATGCCATGGAGAGTTCCATTCCAAACTTTTACAGTAAGCAAGGACTACCTACTGTAGCAGAATTTGATGACTTCACAAAAGATAAAAAACACAAGTTAATCATTTTAGACGACCTAATGCACGAGGTCATGCGGAGTAAAGAAATTGAGTTACTCTTCACTCAAGGCTGTCATCACAGAAAAGTATCGATGATTATGATCACGCAAAACTTATACCCTGGGGGTAAACATGCCAGAACCATTGCGTTGAATACTTGGTACCTGGTGCTTATGAAAAATATTCGTGACATATCTCAAGTAGGAGTGCTGGGACGACAGCTTTATCCAGGTAAATCTAAGGGGTTTATGAAAGCTTACGAAGATGCCCTTAATTCGAGACACGGTTATTTCTTAGTGGACATGTCCCCTTACTCCGAAGACAAGTACCGTTTAAAGACTCGTATTTTTCCAGACGAAGATCCTATAGTGTACCGTTTGACGTAAGAATGGAAATAATAAGCTTATAAGAAGACAATATGGTAGAACTAATTAAACAGCAACGCCACTTCTTATATTTAGTGGCCAATACTACAGCCGACCAAAGAAAGGCGCTTTTAAAAACCATTACCAGTCAACAACTAAGAGCGCTTAGTCAAATTGCATACAACATTATCCGGTTCAAAGGCAGATTGACACTTACGGAAAAAGCCAGCTTAAAATGCCAGAGACGCTTCATTTACTTGCTAGGAGATCGTAACATTGGGTTTGCTCAAAAGAAGGAAGCCATCCAACATAAACAACGTATTATCCATACATTGGTGAAGATCACTTCCGCCTATTTACAACCCGTATTACAGTAATGGAGAAATACGTATTAGTGCCTTTCGAAAAGTTTGAGCGATTGAAAAAACTATCTGGGAGACAAGATGATCAGCAGAGAGAGGAAAGGGAAGATACCTAAAAAAAGAAGAATAAAAAATTAACACTATTTCCTCCGGGGCTTAGAGAGAAGAAAAGAAAGAAAGATATAGACTGGATTTCTTTTTGAATAACAAGACAGTTTTACATTTCTATTTTTTTATTCACAAAATAATACAATAAAAGTATAAAAGAAGCCATGAGTCATTGTTTTTTATTTCCATCCATTTATTGTATATACACATTTCTCGCTTTATCGATTGTAAGTATTTCTGGAAAGGTTGCGTATAGCAACAATGTCACACTTTCTGGTAAAGGTTTAGCAAATTTGGTTTCCAAACGGCAAAGACCTCTTCTTTTTGTGTTGAAAGAATAGTATGGATCGATATCCAACACGTATAGGCAGTATCCTTCCTTGTACTCTTTGTACGTTATGTTGATATCATTTCTGCTGGAAGTGAGGGTCTGATAACAGTCGGTGTAATGATTTCCTTCAAAATTAGGTTGCACAGGTTGCGATGGTACGGATTGTCCATCAACGAAGAAACCGAGGTAACTGCAGTCGTAATGTTTCAGGTTGAATGGATTTGTTTTGTAGTTTCCGTTATATGAAACGCTCGGAACCATCCCTATGATGATTTTGTTTGGCACCCTACCTTGAAATATATCGTCCGCGTGAAAACTATATTGTCCTTGCGCTATCGAGGTTATTTTTATCTCTGAGCGGAAATAAGGGTACATAGCGGGAGTGTCCTGAATCATTTTGTCATGAGCCAAAAGCAAATCGTTCTGTAACCGCTGAATACAGAGCTTGAAACGGGCGTCAACGATTTGCACCTTGTAACTCGGAGTTAACGCATCCGTAATGATTCGAAAGGCATCGGATGCTTGCCAAAATTTAAGCCCCATTTGCACTCCGTTTATAAGCAACTTGGGTTGTTGAAACAAGTCCACCGGGATACTACCTTCCAGATCTCTAATTGTACCACTCTTGGTCTTATCATATCTTTGAAATAAACCGGTATTTGATCCAGTTTTGGGGTCGCTATCGTCCAGATTCGGGTCATCCTTGTAAAATAATTGACTGGTCAGAAAACCTTCCTGCATAGATCGATTGGTATTTAATAAGGTGTCAATGTAGGCCTTATACGGATGCGTGGTTCCGCTATTCGGGAGTGGTTTTTGTTGTAAATGAACGTCCAGCTGTCTGAAAACGGTATGCAAGGGTAAATTGATTAGCCCGAGCATATCATCTTCTGACACCGGTGTACCGTCTTGTAAGGCGAGTCTTAATTTCAGCCTCAATTTGCATTCCTTCAAGTTGATGTAGGCGCTGGCCTGTGGTTGTATATTAAATTCCAAGCTCGATGAAGAATCGGTTACGGGATTAATGGGTCGGAATTCGATCCAATCTTTCGATAACAAGGACGAATCTTTCGGGATGGGGTTAAATAATGATAATTCTTCGCTGTGCTGCATTTTACTATTCATGCTAATTTTCAAAATACCCAGTCGGGATCTTTGCGATACGTTTTATGAGTCTTCTTACGCTTGGTATTCTTACGATCTTCGTCATCACCATTCTTATGTTTAATTTGAGATTTTGCCCTGTCGACTGCTTCGGCTAACGGGCTCACCATTTTTACCTGAGGCGTTTTGACTTTTTCAAGTTTTTCTTTCATCTCTCGCAGTAGTTTATTCTTTTCTTCTAGTATTTTCTCCAAATTCCTTACTTGATCTGGGATATGGTCTTTTGGTTTGAAATAGTTAATCCAATACTCCACATCTTCTTTGTACGGAACCCATTTCTGTAGTTTCGAATCAAAGACGTCTATGGATCCCATGATTTCTTAAAATGAAGGACGCAGTGAAAATCGTTCGAATTCAAATCAATGGGTTTTAAATCTTCGCCTTTTAGCGACAGTCGAATAGTGTTAAATCTCTTGACACTCACGGGTCTATAACGTCGATGAAGGCATTCGGTAAATTTAAATTTCTTGTATCTTGTTTCGATTTCTATGTTGGTGAGAACGGGTTGTAACTTGTTCCTGACGAACGTTTCCTCTATGATATCGCAATTCAAATACAGTCGCTTACTTCGAGGTGTAAAGTCGCAGGTCAATGACGATTCTACGAGAGCACACAACCAACTTCCTTCTAAGATATAGTCTTTAGAAAACTGGAACAAGAAATCGGCGTTATTCTTACGTATATCGATAGATTCTGCGCAATTTAAATACAGGTAAAACTCTGTCATTCTTCTCTCGTTGTTCTCAATTCGTCCAGTATGGTAGGAATGAGATGCACTGTGCGTAATAAAATGGGTATAAATGAATGAAATCGTCGAAGTAAAGTCTTCTTACGCCTAGATGAAACGTTGTTTGAGCATAGCGTGCGTAACAATAGTCTCCTTCTTTCAAACACTTGAACATCTCTTCTCATTGGATTAATGACTCCGTTAAGGATACGTTTTGCCACCTCGATGATAGCCTTTAGTTGACGATTTGTTAAATTCTGCAGTAAATTCTTCCTTACCGTTGTTTCGGCCTCTTGTAGGTGTAGTAAATAAGCGATTTGTAGATAGACTGTAGAGTCTTCCATGGTTGAATCTGTTAAATACTCATTCCTTCTTACGCGTATAGAGTTCGAGTTCAATTAATGTGGGACAAACAACCTCGTCCTCTTGTTGTGAAGAGGTTACACCCGTTATGACCACTTTCCCTGTATGAAAACAATAAAAATGCACCCCTGCCCGTTTAAAGTTCAGAGAAGGAAATATCTCCGGCTCGTATACGACATCTCTATCGAACGACGAACGCTTCAAGTCTAAATCCGAACTGAGGGTATGGCTCATAGACATGGTTAAAAGTTTCACGTCCGTTCAATTTACGGGATATCCGCAATTCTGAAGCAGACTGGCATATTTCCTTATTCTTTTGTACCCCTCTCTTTTACTCGAAACTTTGCCGTTACAGTTGATAATACCGTTAGAAAACACTAAACAGTTTCCTCCAATTTTTCTGTGCTGCCATATAAGTCCGGGGAATCGTGCTGGGTCATACCGCACATTCGTTATTTTGTAGAAGAGTTGTCTTAAATTAATAGGACAATTGAGTTGGGCGCTGTAGACCACGTTTGTAATGATCATGATCGTTTGACTGTCTGGACATAAATGATAAAAAATTCTTAGGTTTCCTCACTCTTAAATGTTTTCGATTGTTTAGGAGTATCGCGTAACATCGGTTTCCGGTATCCAGCAGTCATACTTTTTTGGCCAGTGTAACCATCGCACCAGGACTTCTCGTTTCTTATTGCGTGTCCTTCTTTTCAATATTTTTTCGATGCTAAAGTTAGTACCGTCTTCAACGTTTATGGCTTGTAATTCTTGTTCGTAAAATGTACCATCAATCTTATCGTTGTCCCAGTCTACCAACGTATAAACTGGAAGTCCTTGTCTTTTGAAGCGTGATTTGATTTTAAATATCTCTCCTGTCCATTTTTGAGAGTATTCTCTGTCAAATACGGACCTGATGTGCGACAATCGTACAGTCTGACCGATTTTATATTTGTATTTTTTGATAACGGGCTTTTTTCGTTTGCTTCCTTGGTTCTAATGAGATACTGTTGAAGACGACTTTCACCTTCATTTTCCGAGGAAATTGCTGCTGGGTTCCCTCCAAGACTCCTCTGGGTAGTATGATTGTAACTATGTACAACACCCTGTAAAATGTCGATGTATCGACGGTTTCTGTTCTGGAGCAGGTATCGGAAAATCTTGTGTTTTATGGTTTTAATGACTCTTTCGGCGTAATTTGCTTTCGTTTCCGTGTTATATGCGTACAAATGATGTATATTTTGACTTTTTAAATATGTATTTACTTTTTTGCTTCTAAATTCCATTCCTCGGTCCGTGCGAATTGTGTTTGGTTTTTTGGGGCCTGACAGTATATGTTTTAATGCTATGACTACACTCCACCTTGTTTACTCGTTATTGGTTGTACATGCACAAAACGAGAAAAAATGTCAATCGCTACCAAAACGTATTTAATGCAATCATTGTTTTTTTTGTAAATCGACCATGTCCATGAGATCTATATCCCACTGACTATCAACCCCATCAACGATCACTCTGGATCGTACAAATCGGCGTCTAGCTCCCCTCGTAAGCGAATAGGACTCTTGATCTTGTAGCCATTTCCGAATTCGATGTCTACCAATGTTGTATTTACCCTGTGCTTTTACATACTGGTACAATTTCTCGGGGCCACGAAAACTAGCAGGATTATTGGAATCAAAATAAATAGAAGACAAGTATATTTTCCAGTCATCCATTTTTTTAATCAAATATACATAACATACATTCTTACAACATATACTATTACAACAAAACTGAATACAAAGGTCTTATTTGGTAAATATTTAAAAGAGCCAGAAATCGTTCCATTTCAATTTTTGTTTTTATATGTCTATAATGTATCCATTCACCAATCAATGAAACTATCATATGCGCAAGTCCAAACATGATTACCAGTTTATAAATTCATTCAGGTTACACTCTGAACACTGAAGGGCTCCTAACTGGTTCATATGATCACTCTGCAGGTAACAGGGTACCACACTGTCCAATTCTGGTAGGGTTTTTCCAATGGTTGGTATCAGTTCTTTTAATCGATTGTATTCTGAGGTCTCAAGCAAATACCTTTTTTGGTCGGCACTACTTCTTCATTCGGTTTCCAGTATTGTCTAATATCTACGCAAACGCTGTTTTCATCAATACTGCAATACACATTGCCTCCAATGTGATACCCATAGGATAGCTTACTTTGGAGGGCTTTGTCTACATACTCTATCTGATCCACCAAGTTCTTCCAACGCATCAACGGTAAACTTATGCCTTTTTTGGTGGGTTTGTCTTCTTGCCATTCTCTGATATCCACTCTCATCTCCCCTTTCCACTCGTTCACTTGTACGTATCTCTCATTTCCGAGACTGAATTTGCATCTGAAGTTTGCCATGTTTCTTGATCGAGTGTTGAAACTCTTATGACAGTAAAAGTTGTTACTTTATCTTTTATAGATGAAAGTCTATTCTGATTGGTCAGTCTGTTCGTGCATCTGATTGGTTGTTATCATTTCTATTTTTAGATGCAACGTCATCATTCTGTATCCTGATTGGTTCTTTTAATCATCTTCGTCCTAATCTAATAAGAGAAAACTTGTCCGAACACGTTTTGTCAGTTATGCAACTGGATAAGCAGTTATCACAATTATGACCTTTTTTGTCCTGGTAAATATCACTTTGATCTTATTGCTCGGTTCACTGGTATATCCTAAAACTCCAATGTCATAACCAAAAGTTCCAGTCAGCTCAAAACGTTTACCATTCCGATTCTCGGTGTTGGAATTATTTAAACACTGTTGTACAGCACTGTACATAACCTGCTCACTAAAAAACACAGAGGCACTCAAATTATGCACCCAGGTGCTTTTCGACGGCATGGGTCGAAAGTGTAAACGCAAGTTTCATGGAGTTTAAAACGAAATAAATGGTTGTCCCAAAATTGTCTTGAAATATGAACTTATCAATGACGTCATAATGTATTATCCAATGAAAGAGCTTTTAAAATTAACCACGAAATAAAAACGTGTAAGCACACGCGCTAAACTATTTTTGTCCCATTTTTATTGCAATTTATAGGAAAAAAATGAAAAAAACTGACGTCATTTCCGGTTTCTATCTTGAATGAAACCCTTTTAAAAAGAATCTTGAGAAAAAATTAATACACTTAGACACCAAAATCATGAAAATCGGTTAATAAACAACGATTTAAGCTCATTTTTGTTAAAGTTAGTGCTTTAATAACGTATCTGAAATCTTTCATAAAAAAAATGAAATCTTTCAGGCAAATTTACGATCTCACTATGATCTCTAGGTAAATTTTGACTTCAGATTTGAGTTCCCAGGGAAAAATTATCGTGGATAGACACCAAGAATGTAAAAATTGGTCGATAAATAACGATTTGAGCCATTTTAGTGCCAGTGGATGCCAAAAGCGTGTATCTCCCAAAACTTTAATCCTTGTATCTCTGTTGTCATTGAAGTGACACCTACAAAACTATACATTTTCTTCATCAGTGTGAAAAGGCCATTCCAATGATACCTATATTGATTCGATCTGACTGCAAATAAAAAAGTCGATTTTTCTAGGAAAAGGGGTATTGAGCCTGAAATGACTGAAAATTGAAAGACAATGAGGGGAGTCAAAATGAAAGAGTAAAGTGTCAGGTATCATTTGGTAGGGTAATGTCAAATTTCATGAATAGCAACTGTGTCATAAAATGAAAAAAAAAAAAAAAAGACGAAAATCGGTTTTTTTGCTTGGTTGTCCTAGAATTTGATGCCATTGCTAACATTTCCTAGAATTAGGCTTATCAGTCCACGGCTTTACTTGTCAGAAGGTTGGAATGTTGAGAAAAAATCATTTCATTGCTGAAGGTAACAACTGCTATAACTTTCGACTAAAATCTTACATTTTTGCAAAATTTAATCCGTTACTAGGGTTATTATAAATATTAATGTAAACATTGGCCAGCTCCCTTTATAAGTTATCTTAATCCAATCTCAAGTCAAAAAACATTGACATATAAATGGGTACTGGACCCTAAAGGGATGAGGGGTCTTGTCCAATCTTGTTAGAGTCATTTAATATTTTGCCTTTAAAGGGGAACGACTTGTTTTTTCATTTTTTGCAGTATAATCGATGATGGATATCATTAATTTCATTTCGGAGATTTTGATCGCACCAATAATAACTGTGATTATTGAAATTAAGGATGCAGTGGATTTTCTTATTTTTTCTGGTATTGGGACCAGCACTTTTGGTCAAGTGAGTGTTTCGTTAGAATATATCCTTGAAGATGATATCTTGGTAAAAGAGTGTGTTTAAGCTGATGAACTAGTTCATTTTCTGGAACATGAGGTTTGAAGAGAAAACATGGACAAAAAGGTACCATTTTATTTTTTAACTAATTTCATTTTGATTTTTCTGCTTTTTCTTCATTTTCCCCTTTTAATATCTTTAGAAAGTTATCTGTACTTTTATTATGTTTACCCGTAGACTATGTTTGACTTTTCTACTTCTTCTTTTTTACCATAGACTATTTTTTTCTGCTTATTCCATTGTTTCTACTTTTATATCTTTACAGGTACTATTTCTTTATTTTTTTATTTTTCGCCTTTTTATCATTAAGAATAGTTACCTTTTTTTTTTTCTATCGAGGACCGAGGACCTGACCCTCAATGTTCGTGACTATGTCTTCAATGGGTCATACAAGTCGGCTCTGTATCACCCGATCCTTTGTTAGGGGATTAACTTTGACAGTTGAATAGGCCATTGTCTGTACTTCTTTCCCTAAATAAATAAAAACCAGCCAGTGTGGCGACTTTAATTAAAGAGTATTGATCACATGTACGTCTGAACATGAATATCTCAAAATGGACGCGTGTAAACTGATGATAATAATCTTGGTCATTTGTGTATAGGACGTTGAAGGGGAAACATCGATTAAAAGGTAGAGTTATGTAAATTTTATATTTGTGTATTATGAGAAACTTCAAAGAGCATTGATGTGTCGTTAGACCGATTTAACCATATAGACTTGGTCAAGGGTCGAAGTATGGGTAGGAATCAGCTCTTTGACTTGATGAAGCGTTAAAGATGAGTCTAAGTGGGAATGTCTCCGTCTAGATAAAAGGACCTGACCTTCAATGTCCGCCAAAAATAACTAGATAGGGTATACAAGTCAGCTCTGTATACCGTAAGGGTGCCTACTTAAAAGACTCATTTTTAAAGCTATTTCTCAATAGGGGATTAACTTTGACAGTTGAATAGGCCATTGTCCGTACTTCCGTCACATAATAAACAAACTCAGTCAGTGTGGCGACTGTAACAAAAGACTCTTGTTCAGCCGTCTTGTCCTTTGTTAGGGGATTAACTTTGACAGTTGAATAGGCCATTGTCCGTACTTCCGTCTCTAAATAAACAAAACCAGACAGTGTGGCGACTTTAACAAAGGACTATTGATCCCTCTCCTGTACATGTCTGAACATGACTATCTCAAAAAAGACGCGCGCAAACTGACGGTCATAATCTTGGTCATTTGAGTATAGGACGTTGAAGGGAACACATCTACAGAAAAGTACCATTATTTTCATTCTATCATTTTTTCCGTTATTTTGTGCATTTTTTATGTTGACCTATTTCTTCCATTACACTCAAAACTTTTTTTTTTTATCAAACAGTATATTTCATGTTTCTACTTTTTCCAGTAAAATTGAAACTAACATTGATCAAAATTTGTACTATTTACTATCATAACAAAAATTTGTACTTTTAAATAAGGACTTACCTCCTACTTTATTAAAACTGGGTCATTCAATTTGGTCACCATAAAAAACAGCCAAAAAAAATGAGGTCACTAAAATCCCGCCAAAACATTAAGTCATCCAAGATGGCCGCTGGTCTAAACATCCTTATATGCAAATGAGTTACTATTTATAGTAACTAGATCATCCAATATGGCGCCCGTTTGTTTACACGCAGTGACGCTCATACTACTCCGGTACCTGCAAACAGCCATAAAATTTGCAGTTAGAGCCAGGATTCTTTTTGTATGGAGCATGGCAGAAGCTATCAAAACATTTAGAACTGTTTTTATTAGTAAGCAGATAGTGGAGAGAACAAACAACTGTCTGCATAAAATTATTAAGATTTGGTCTATTAAACATATCAACATTTCCTTGTGAAAAACAATATGCAACCCTTCATTAAGTACTGAGCAATGGCTACCAATGGAATTTAAGCTTTCCATTGTCATTATGTAGAAAGAGGTTCAATTTACAATTTTATGAACTGCATAGGCTTTTACATTTATTTTCCATCTGTAAAGTAATGAAAAACAAACAAACAAAAGAAATCCTCTTTGTTTTGTGAGCAGAGCACTTTTACTTGAAATAATGCTATCTTACAAGCTTAGCACTTCTAATCAGTTGGAAACGAAAATGCGATGTTCGAAGTTCAACCATACAGGCAGTCTGATCTTTGATACACATTTTCACTTCTTAAATTAGCCTATTTGGGAAAAAAAAAAAAAAAAAAAAAATAACCTATCTATGCTGGTAGTTGCATCATAAGAAAAGATGGAAGAATATACTTTTCAAAAATCAGCATCAAGAGGGCTAAAAATGAAACTCACAGATTAAGGTTGTGGGCTGAATAACGAATTTAGTAATTTAAAGTGATATTAGTGATTTCCCTGTGTCTTCTGAGTAAGTTCCTTCAAAAATAGATGAAATCTCTACACATATTACAAATATACGGCTTTTTGTCCCAAGTGAAACATTCTGCACCATTAAATGAAGTATGAGTATCATTTCCAGAAATCATAACTTAAATTGACACTTTCTATCTCATTCTCCTCAGAGAAAGTGTCTGCATCATTTAAAATGGTTTCGGATGAGTTATTTTAACCATACTTATATAATTTAATTGTAATGTTTGGATGAACTAATTTTCCCAACAAATTCTGAATTTTACTAGCAAATACCAGGCTCCATTCTAAAGTTTTACATTTGAAAGTATTTATACAATTCAACACATAATATAACTGTAAAGGAAAATGAATATGGACAAGTTTTCAAAAAGATACATTTGATATTCAGAGAAGTAAAATGGCCGTTACACTCGGGACAACACTTTAGACCATATAGACAAAACATAAATTGCACTACTTTGAAACTTTTGCTTCTTATGTATTTCTGTTGATGTGCTTGTCATAAAAATAAAAAGAAATTGGAGTAAATGCAAAGAATGTGTCAGTGATTCATATGAAAAGGCAAAATGTTACACTTGGGACAATTCCAATCAGCTGTATCTAAGATAGTATATTTTTTTAAAACTCTATACTAATACAAATCTTGATATTCTAGCAAGAAATAGAGACATATATTAATGTTTTTGAAAAGTTATTTTTACTGTACAAGCATCTGTTTACTAACACCACTAGCTTTAATTTCAATTTTTAATTTTTCTGTAAGCAAATTTTTTTTACAGATGTTCTTAAAAAGAGGTTCTAATTTATGCCTTGTGATTGAGATAGGCTAACAAAATATGTCTCATTTCGAAGACAACACTTTGTTATTACAGAAATAAAACAACATTCTCTTCTATCCCAAAAACTGTATGAAATATTCAAGCTGGGAAAACGGTAAAAGAAAAAATGTCACGCAAAAAGCGTTACACTTGAGACATTTTTGAGGGTTTTTTTCTGTCATAACTTTTGAACGGAAAGCACAATCAAGCTGAAATTTTGCAGCAGTTTTCACAACATCAAAATACAACTTCAGAGTGTAAAATAAGATTCAGGTGTGAAATGATTTGCATTTTATCTGGAAAAAAAGAAATGTCTTCATTTTTTTGAAAACTGCCCTGTACTAAATATTTGCCGTACTTTTAAATGGTATGATTTTAATTTAAAGCGGCGTTTTAAGTTTTTAACACCAGCATTGTTTACTGATGGCGGGTCCTACTAAATACCACAAAGACACTCTAAATACCACAAATACACACAAAGACGCACAAAGACACCACAAAGACACTACAAAGACGCACAAAGACACACAAAGACGCACAAAGACACTGCAAAGACACCACAAACACGCACCAACACATAGAAAAAGACAAAAAGAATATTAATATTAGTGTTTTCAGTTGTTTGCAGTGTGCTAAGTTAAAAATGCACAAATTCACGAAAACACGCACGTGGGTTCGAGCCTCTGCCGGATCAGGCGTAGATCTTTCTCCTTCTGCTGATACTAGAAGGCAGTTGTCAGTTACTGGTGAAAGAATGTGCACTGAGTACTGGTTACCGAATTAGAAGGTCTAAGCCTGCCCAGGAAAAGTTTGGTAAGGTAACTGACCGTCCCGATATGACCTTAGCTGTTGACTGCGACGTTGAGTCTCAAACAGACGCAACATGCACTTGTAAAACACACGACGACATAGAAAAATATAACTGTTTTTATTGTTGTTTGACTTGTTCAACATTCACTTTCATGACAAATTATAAATAAAATTAACTAACTCTTCACCACACGACAAAATTTGTCTTTGCTGAAAGTATTTGCAGATGACATATTGAATGTGGTTCAAATGATGATATTTATCTATGAAAGGGCAAAAATCATTTTGGAAAAGGAGAAAATAACGGTAAGTATCTTAGTATTCCTAAATCAGAATTGGATATCACGAGTAAATAAATAATCCACAACATATCACTCATCGTGAAATTTCACTTTGTATAGATTCTATATTAAAAACGATCATCATCATCATCATTTGCTCATTTCTACCCTGTCAAACTATTAATCATACAAAATGAGATTATCCAGTAGATCAATGTCAAAGAACATACAACGCCATTAATTAGGATTCACTATTATGCAGAAGTTTTACGGTGCCGACTAGATAAAAGGCATCATTAGACAACATATAGGACAAGGCTTTTAAATTACCCGAGATGAACCGATCAACAAGAATATAAACTGCATAAAGTATTTTAATTTACGGCGGAAAATTGAAACTGTACATGAAAATTAGATTATGTTTTGAACAAATTTTAATAATAACCTTCACATACATGAGACTTATTGTTCGGTTGAGCCCTCATTTCTCTAAACACAAACGTAAATATGTACGAGTAAATTTTATACAAGGCGCAAGAAGATGGTTTTACATATACTGTATACAGGTGTAGTATTTTCATTTTCTAAGAACCTTTTGGTGTCTTTGTGCGTCTTTGTATGTCTTTGTGCGTCTTTGTGGTGTCTTTGTGCGTCTTTGTGGTATTTAGAGTGTCTTTGTGGTATTTAGTAGGACCGCTGATGGCCGCTACTGGAGCTTTATCTCTTTTCCAAAAGACAAATTTGTAGGCTTTTTCAAAACGAAAGCGATTGCTGACAACAAATTAAACATGTTTTGAATGGTAGAACTTGTCATAGATAGGGTAGAAGTTTGTGGGAAAAGGAGAATACGCTGCTTACCAAGATTTTCTCCTTTTCTCACAACTGATTCAAAGGTCTTCCTTTTCAGGTTCTCTATAACTCGGGATTGAGTGGTAAAGGGTTAGATAAATCTTACGACAGGCTATCATGTCCGTACTTCCAAACAGTGTTTCTCAGTGCAAATAGTGCAAAGGCAGTGAAATACGAGATCAAAGTATTGATAACATTAAATTTTGATTATTATGAACGACGAACATTGTTGGAGAGGAATAAACTTTAAACCTTAGGCTGCTAAGCGCAACTCAATGACTTTTTGCGGACAGTGTAGATCATGATCAGAATACACAGAATGGGCAGTCTGATCTTGGATCTACGCTGACCGATCAGGAGATATTTTTTTTCCAAAAAATTAACTTTGAAACAGCAACAATTGTAGGTTTTAACTATCTGCTTGTAAGTTTCATTTCACTTGTTTAGCAGGTTAAGGGTTACAAGGGATAACTGTTCCTCAATATTTATGTCAGAGTGAACAAGCATTCTGACAGTATTGCATAGCAATACCAAGTCCCCTACCGGCCGTATATATCGCTGGCAGGTATAGTTTGTGAAACTCTGTGGAGGAGAAAGAACGTATTTGACCCCTTTTCAGAATTATAAGCATCGTGTCTGTCTTTGTATGCAATGCTTTAATGAAAGCCAGATATATAAGCATTTTCCTTGTTAATGTAAGTTCATTGAAGAAGTTTTACTAAGACAAGATGTGTATGTGAAACACAAATGCCCCCGTAAAAGCAAATTTTCAGAAATATGACCTTTACCTTGTGAGATGACCTTGACCTTATCATCAGCAGGTGTGTACCAATGAGAGGTACCAGCTTACCATGTATAAGTGTTATAACTTAAGTACTTTTAATATACAGAGAAATGACTATGAAAAGTTTTGAGGATAAGTTTTCATGATAAGTGTTAATTTTTTTTACCTTGACCTTGGACATATAACCCACAGAACATCGTTTTCAATGACAGGTACCTACATACCAAACATGAGCATTGTAAGTAAAAAAGTCGGGAAAACTTTTTTTTCAGTGGAATTTTATAAGTCCAAGGCCCGTAATTTCGTCAAAAATCAGTGGACCGGAACGAAACTCGAACTTGATCTGTAACTGATGGTGGTTGACTTACACACCGAAAATAAGCTCAATATCTGCCAGCGTTTAGAAAAAAAAGTTCGGAAAACTGGTTTTTTGGTGAAAATTTCGAAGTCCAAGGCCCGTAATTTCGTCAAAAATCAGTGGATCGTAACGAAACTCAAACTTGATCTGCAACTCATGGTGGTTGACTTGCACACCAAAAATCAGCTCAAATTCTGCCAGCGTTTAGAAAAAAAGTCCGGAAAACTGTTTTTTCGGTGAAAATTTCTAAGTCCAAGGCCCGTAGTTTCGTCAAAAATCAGTGGACCGTAACGAAACTCAAACTTGATCTGTAACTCATGGTGGTTGACTTGCACACCAAAAGTCAGCTCGATAGCTGCCAGCGTTTAGAAAAAAAGTCCGGAAAACTGTTTTTTCGGTGAAAATTTCTAAGTCCAAGGCCCGTAATTTCGTCAAAAATCAGTGGGCCGTAACGAAACTCGAACTTGATCTGTAACTCATGGTGGTTGACTTACAAGCCAAAAATCAGTTCAATATCTGCCAGCGTTTAGAAAAAAAAAGTCCGGAAAACTGATTTGCGTGCGGACTGACGGACAGACGGACAGACAGACGGACAGGCGGACGGACGGACGGACAGACGGACGGACATAGTGCAAACCTAAAGTCCCCTTCGGCTTCGCCGGTAGGGGACTAAAAACAGGCATGACAATATCAGCAAAACGTATAGCATCATTTTAAATATTTAAATGCAAGATCTTCAGGTACTCATCCTTCAAAGCCATAGGAGATGGACGAAACAGGTAAACAAAGGCATCTGACATACAAGTATATAAGACATGCTCTGGCAAAAGGGGGCTTAATGCATCTCCGTGATGCATTATACCAAGCATCTCATCACATAATCCATAAATGCCAAGTTTTTTTTATAACCAATTTAATCATGGGATAGACTGGTCCTTAGACATGCAGAAAATTGACCAATAGCGAAAAGTTTTGGCTCAGATCAGCCTGCGCGGATCGGTCGATGCTTTTCGCAGATGCATTAACCCCCTTTTGCCAGAGCGCTGCTCAATTATACCTTTAAAGCTCTTTTAAAAAGCAACGTTCGTGTCCAAAATAGGAGAGTTTATTTATTAGATAGAATTAATTCAATTGCATTACTCAGCTTCCGGAATTACCACAAAACGAACTTCAGTGACCTGTACACAGAGCCTCGTCTGATCTCTGGTCTGTATAATCCGCTCTTTTCGTCAACCTGTAGGAAATATAAGTCTTTCTGAGTACTGAGCCGCCGAAAGAGGTCGGTTTTATTTATTTGACGCCATGCATATAAGACTGCCTAAAAAAAGAGTTTCATTTATAGATCTCATGCGCCGATCCAGATATTTTTCTAATGGGGGGGGGGGGGTCCCACCGAAAACGCACTCGTCTTATTATATGATACTTTGATTTCCAGATTTCAGTGGATGTTAGCCGTTTACAAGAAAAGTCAACGTTTCCAGTTCTAACAACGAGGAGGTCTTCACATTTAGAACCTTTTTTTTTTTATTTTTTTTTTTTTATTTTTTTTTCAAATTTATTTATGTATTTTTTTTTTACTATTTATGTTAAACCTTTATTTCTTTCTTACATTTGTTGAAAAGAAATGTTGCTGCCGGTATACCTAATGCTGACCAAAGATCGACCGACCTACCAGTAACCTGACAGTGTATTGTCAGCCACTCGTATCTATATCATACAAGATACATGATTTGAACATTCGCCTTTTATGTTTCACCGCAAACATTTGGCAGATTGTCTTTGTATCAATGCTTTTTGCATGGTTCAAATGCATTAGCGCTAATGCGGACAATCTGCCCTCATTCATGGTAATTCGCATGTAGCTTTTAATGCGGCGAAGTCCAGAAAATGAGCGCTCAGCTTCACATGAACTGACAGGAAGCGTACAGCCTATATGCAGAAGAGTTTTGATATCTGGAAAAACATCTCCATCTATAATTGCGTACGTATCTAGAAGACTGTTTGGCTTAATTCCTTTTTCAATAAGTTTCCCACAGGCTTTCTTCCATTCAAATAAATGAGCATGTAGATCATTCGAGGAAGAGCTTTGCAAATCAGAATCCCAAAAGAGCAAATCAGAAGAAAGCTTCTTCATTTCTGACTCTGAGAGGCTCGACATTTTTTCGGGGATTAAAGAGCCCAAAGTATATGCTACATGGTCGTCCTTCTGAAATCTGTCGCTCAGCTCCTGTGATAAATGATCTAAAAATGGAATATCAACTGCCAGTTTGAAGTATTCTGATGGGGTGGAGCTACTGATGTTTGTTCTCTTTGTTTGTCTACTGCAAGTCCTTGGGATCTTTTCTTCTATTTGAAGCTCCCCGGCAATCCGTTTGCTATCTGTCGACCCGATCAGTAACTAGATTACGTGCTTCGTACACGTCCAAATCGTTTCTGCAGCTTTGTCGCAAGAGGTCTGACTGTCTCCAGAATAGCTCTAACGCAAATGAATGTTACAAGAAACTGGAATGACATCAGAGTAGCCAACAAACCTTGTGCAGTTACTTTAGTCTGAGCATCCCATGACCAGTCATCCTCTGAGTTTTCGTCAAGTGAGGGATCTAGAATAAACTGAAGGCATTCAACAATCACCGCATACATATTGTAGAATACATCGTAACATGTATGCCGTTCTACCCATCGGGTTTTGCCCAAACCTAAAAGCTTTTTACGCTTTGAATCTTTGCCATGGTGTTCTAGTACACGCTCAAAATAGCGTTGTCGTTTGGGTGACGAATCGAAGAAAATGAACGTGGAATTTATTCCATCTATCATGTCTCTGACCAGAGGAAGTTTACATGCATGTGCTATGCTCAAGTTGAGGACATGGTTCTTGCAGTGGGTGTAAACAGCAAGTTTGTTTATAGACTTTATTCGCGCCTGACATCCCAATTTTTCTGATGACATCGCTGCAGCCCCGTCATATGCTTGACCCCTCATTTTATCTATTGCAATATTGTTTTCTGTCAAAATTTCAATGATTTTTCTTGAAATGGTTTCTCCAGTTGTACGCGCTTGGTGAACAAAGTCAAAAAACTCCTCCCGGATACATGGTTCAGTTTCGCTTTCATCTAAAAACTGTAAACATAAGGCTAGGACCTCCTGATTGGAAAACTTACCTGTCACCTCATCTGCTATGATCGAGTAGAATCCCCTGCCTTTTAGGTCTGCTAACATTTGCTTTCTGATGTACTGTCCAATAATTTCAACCAGTTGATTTTGGATTGTCTTGCTGGTGTATGTCGCGTTCTTAGGTGATTTTTCAATATGTTCTGTCAGCTCTATGTCATGACTTGCAAGTAACTTCAGAATGGCCAAAAAGTTTCCCTTGTTGGAAGATGTACTCGTGGAATCATCCCTATGGCCCATCAATGGCAAATTCTGCTTTCCACAGAGAATGATCGATTCTACGATCATTTTAAGCAGCCTAACGTTTTTATGATACATGTCTTTGTTCTGCGTATTGATCTTATATTGTACGGTGCTTTCCGGGCTCTTGAGGCTTGCCTTCAGTGTCCGATATGAAATACATGCATTCTTATGGTAATCAGAATGTTCATGCTTTTCTAAAGAGCCATCTTTTCCAACAGCCTTTTTGAAATTTGTGAATGGTTTCGAAACAAAGGTGTCATAACATCTAATGTCTGATTGGGGGAACAACACGCAGACTTTGCAAAGACCGCCCTTTAAAATGCTACTGTACGACAGCCATTTATGCTTCTCTAACCAGCTTTTCTGAAAATACAGTTTCTTTTCCTTAGATTTGCCAGCAAACTGCTTTGTCTTGAATGGCAAATTCTGAAGAATTTCTGGATCGGGACTATTTTCTACAAGAGAAATCTTCTCCGTTTCGAAGAGAGACGAAAGTGGGATAGTCCCATTCACAATATCCCCCAAATCATATTTCGATGACCTATGGAAATCTGGTCGTCTCGGTCTTTGTCGCCAGATCTATCTGCAGTTCCTGGGTCTGAATTTTCAGTTGCTCAGCCTTGTCATCGGCGTGCTCATGACTTTGAGAATCGGTAGAGGCTGGTTTGTTGTCATCGTGAGATTCATATTTGTATTAATCAGAAATTACTTTCTGCTTCTTCAAAGGGGGTTGCCCAGATGGTGCCTTTTCGGGCGAAGAGGGTTGCCCATGTGATGCCTTTCGGGCGAAGAGGGATGCTCAGATGATGCCTTTTGGGGCGATTGTTTTGCGTCTTCAATCAAATGACACGAAACAAAATGATTTGGGCGCCACATCTGTTTATTTGTATTTGAGGTATGCGTCCACATGATGTACATTGAAGGACCAGATTGGTCTTCAGAAAAGTCTAATGGACGCATTGCCTGGTTGTGCACTTGTCTATTGATGACGATATTTTGTACTTGTGGAAATATTGTCACTATTGGGCGATTAAAGGCATTTGCGGTGGCATATAGGTGCAACAGGGACGAGTACTGGCCCTTGTTTACTGATTTCATGATCTCATTCTTTAAAGATTTTGGGACATCATTTGGTACCCTAGCATCATCAGAGATCGAAGTTTCGAAAATATACTGGAAATCGGAAGGCTTAGTCGACATCTCTGTATATGTCTCACTGCTTGTGTATTTGATAAAGTTTGAAACCAACTCGTAAACGCACCGTACTCGACACTCAATGTGATGATTTTCTGTGCCAAAAACAGAATTTGACACGGACCTAAAAAAGCAGTTGCCATCTCCAACAACCGTCACAGGAGCAGTGCTTTGCTCGATTTCAGTATCTTTAGGAAACAAGCATTTGGAGATTGCGTCCTCAGAGGAAGAAACTCTGTCCCGTGTAACAACTGTCTCCGGTAAAGTGCTTTCACGCATTAATGTTCCCCTCATTAGTCCCTGCAACTTAAATGCAATCCACCCGTTTTTCGTGGCATTTGCAAATGCCTCTCGCACCGATTCCCACTTGGATGTTCTCGTCACATTTTCTGACTCCATATTGCTATTGCAATTCCAAGTGAAAGAGGTTAAACAGTTTTGTAAGATCGCAAAAACCAAGATCATACATGTATAATAAAATCCAAACTTAGAAATGATGCAATAGGGAATAAACGTAAGCTTGCTCTACCACCTTAATGCTAACGTGAAGAAAAATTCAAATAATTATTTGTCAAAGAGATATCGACTCATGCTGTATTTACGAACGCATTCGTTTTAACTGACTTTTGCATACAAATGGCGGAAATCTCAATTGATGTTTCAATGACGTAATTTTGTAACGGTATATTTTTGACACGATTTTAATTAAGACATGAGAAAACCTGGTCGGATCTTTGATTTGTGCTTTTGAATTATTACTGATACAGATATATTTATTTCGTAAAAGCCTTGTGATCATTTTACAAGTGCATAGTATTGCTGCATATCCGCTATATATTTACATGTGCACAACCTCACACTCTAATTTTGCATAATTGTTGCCTTAAGGACTATTAAGGATTAAACTAAATGCCTATTTTAATTCCAGACGACACTATCCACACATTTAATCAGGATTGCACTTTACATAGATGCTGTGCAATATCAAACCGGTCCCATTCACGAATCCGATAACCACATTTTTGCCAAAATTCCAGTGGGGGGGGGGTCCGGACCCCTGGTCCCCCCTCTGGATCCGCACATGGATCTATATATGAATATTAATCTTTGTGTTAAAAGGTAGAATTAGGGAAATTTTTACCCCAGTTCGGAGGCTTACTCCGATGCTATTATTATTATTATTATTCATTGTGTCTCCGCTGGTGGAGAAACAATCACATTTAGCCTTTGGATTGATGGTATGGAAATTTTACACTGATATTCTTGCATCTCCATACTGATCATTGAAGTAAACAAAAAGCGTAATTACGATGATAAATATCAATAACAAGAATTGTGGCTCAAGAAATATTTGAAGCTTGTTTTAAACGCTCTTCTTTGGGAAAAATTGGCAGTTTATGTGTTTCGGGAAGTTGATAGAAGATCTGCTGCTAAATATAAAGCTGAACATTTATAAGTAGCCTACTTCTAAATAGTAAACTAAAGCTCTATATCTCGATTATTCTGGAACATTTAGTCCGCTAATTCACGAACAGAAATGCATCAATGTTTGGTTTTGTTACTGAATGATAAATATGTCGTAGTCCATTTGAGGAAAAAGACGATCTCCAGACGAAACCCGACAGCATAACATGAAAACTGTCCTTTGTAACCAGAACAACATTCTGTGTTATTCCCCCTTTTGAAAGCCGCATCACATTGCAATTAACTTAAAGGATTCATCCGCAAATACCGCTTTTTATTATTAAATTATCATATAAGATTGATATTTGAATCAGCTTTATGTATATTTACAAAATGGTAAATTTGATCATATGAAACCATTTGTTCTACGTTTTCTTGTTTAAATCCTATTCTTTTTATAAGATTTTTAGGCACTACTTTTCTAGCCAAATTGACCCGCAGCCGCATTACGACTAATATGGCAGATAATGTTTGATTAGAAGTAAATAATTACCTGATTTTGAAAGGAATTCAGACGTAAGCTCGTATCAATTGCACTTTAAATTGGAAAACATACAACAAGTAAGTTTTTAGGTTATTGTAAACCCTAGACACGAGACTTTGCAACAAGAGTTTTTTCGATTAACCCGTTGGAAATAGCGAATAATTTTTGGACGACCTGATTTAGATTGGTCGGGCAAAATATCAATAAGATCGAAGCTCGGATATTTGTGTCCGAGGTAAAATTATGTATAGCCTCAGAAATATCAGTCGTTTTCCGTTTATGAAGAAATGCACAACAGTGTGATTACTGACATGAAACGTTTGCATTTTGTTCAGAAAAGTCTGTATCTAATGCTTTTGTTTCTTCCCGTTTTTATATGGCGATCATTCGCCGACACCGGCATTCAGCAAGTTTTGCCCTGAATAAATTTACTACATTTTCTAGGGAAAAAATGCTGATTGCAAATGTTAGCTCCTTTTCACTGTTGGCTGTTGTATGTATAAGCACAGGAATTTGACATTCTATAATGAAAATATGTGATTAAATATGAAAAAAATACTCCCCTATATATAAAGAAACACGAATGCAACACCTCGATTACCAGCGACAACACAAAAATGCCTTACCCACCCAAAATCACCAACGAAACGAAGAGTGATCACAATTTCCTTTACCCTAGTAACTGATAACACCAAAATGTACCTGTGACATTCGGCGATCCTTAAGTAGACACCTTTTCACCGGAGATATCCGTCATTTTTTACCGCTTTTTTGACAATTACAAGCCATCGAGGAGGCCATTCGCTGACGTCACTATTTTGTAAGGCCCGCAGAAAATATTACTTTCGTTTTCATTATTATTTTCGTTTTAAAATATATTTATGTACATCGCATGATACTACATATTTTTCTAGACGTAACTAATAAAAATATTTGTCGGTATTCTTTTTTAAAGAAAAGATATTTCACTTGTGTGAATAGGGAAAAACCCATCGGGACATAACTGTTGACATTAGCCTTATTAGACTGGTCATTTTCTGTGAAGCACGGAAATGAAAATATCAACCCTCTAACAAACAATCCCTGGTTTTCACGACCATGAGGAAGAAGCCTTTAGAAAACATAGTGGGAAAAGAAAATAAACTGATGGTTACCAGCATTTTATGCTCTTCCCAAAGTCTACTCTATCACTGACATAATCCGTCATTTGATGAATTTGTCATCTGCAAATATTTTCAATTTGGTTTAGTCTAAAATTTTGTTGTTTGGGAAAGAGTTAAGCTCCGCCTACCTTTAAAGTGTTCCTTTAGTGCTGCACAAACTTTACTATGATTTGAGAGTGTAAGGTTTGTGCTTCACGAAAGTTTAAAAGGTCAGAAAAAAGTGTGATGTAGGTTGCAAAACTTGGGAAAAAGGAATCTCTAGAAAATGTTTACTAATGCAGAATCTAGGGATCTGAGTCAATAAAAACTCTCACGATCGAACGGCCGGAATTCAACCAAACACTGTATAACGTAAATCTATATTATAGGCGAGACAGGTGTGAACAACAACCTGTTGAAGTGAAATTTGTTGTATAAACCATGACAGAGTAAATAAATAGCCCTTGATTTAAGAAAACCATTACGCAAAGTTATACTAATTATTCCAATATGCAAAATAGGCCTTGTTTCATTATGTTGTGACTCTAGAGTCGAGTTCATGGAAACCAAGGTAAAATCGCATGCGCTGCATTATACACTATAGTTTTATCGTGAACTCAGCCACAACATTTACTGCAGGCCTAATGTAGTGACGTCAGCAAATGGCCTCCTCGATGGCTTGTAATTGTCAAAAAAGCGGTAAAAAATGACGGATATCTCCAGTGAAAAGGTGTCTACTTAAGGATCGCCGAATGTCACAGGTACATTTTGGTGTTATCTGTTACTAGGGTAAAGGAAATTGTGATCACTCTTCGTTTCATTGGTGATTTTGGGTGGGTAAGGCATTTTTGTGTTGTCGCTGGTAATCGAGGCGTTGCATTCCTAGTATTTCTTAATATATAGGGGAGTATTTTTTCATATTTAATCATATATTTTCATTATAGAATGTCAAATTCCTGTGGTGTAAGTGAGGATGATAATAACTAACTAACTTTAGAATCCTGTCATTGTCGCGATACCAACAGCAACATCAGTTTTGGGGACTAGTAGCCTGTGGACTCATATATTCGTTACTCTAACATCATATTTTTGCGCATGTGAGTTACCGTTTGGTAGATGATTTGATAAAACTTTAGAAAAATAAGACATTGGACATATTCATAGATCTCAAACACTAAAAAATCTGGTAAAAACAACGTAACAACAACTTAAACTTTGTTTTACTTGTGTATGTTTTGATATGAATCACTTGAGCGCAGGACCCATACATTCGTTCCCTGTAATTGGTCAGACTACAACATCAAACTGACGTCATTCCAAGGGTAAACTTTCAATATACAGTTAGGTTCATCAAAATGTCTTCCACTTAATCCAACTGAGAAAGTAGATGCAATCTTGGCATACGTTTATTTATACTGTTTTTCCGAAGTAGGTAAGAAAAATAAGCAAGCTCGATCAGATCCAAGATACTTAATATAAGGATAGGGTAAAATGAAATGTCAATCAGACGCACACTTGCCAGATTGATTTGCGGCGTGGTGGATCAAAACTGGTGAACTTAACCATATTTTATTTCAGTATCTTTGGCCCGTGTGCAAAACAATGAAGACGAAAGCACCTAAAATGGCTACGTCATGTTTTCGTCTTAGCAAATAATCCATTTTATCATAAAATAGCGTGTTTCTACATAAAAAAGAGAAATTTTGACACGAGGTAAGACTTTAAAACCACACTTTATCTATTTTTTACGTATTTCAGCTTTTTTCTTTGATGTGAATACAGATTTCATCATTTGGCAAAAACTTTACTGATACGTGGATGGAATGGAAGTCGGGTGCGCGAGAAAATTCCATAAATTCCAAGCGCGATTTTGGCCACATTGGGGAAAAGCAGACTGACTTTCAAGGTACATCAATAAACAAAGTAATGGCAGTGTACATACACACATTAAATAGAAAGTTGCAACAATTAGATAATTGAAACAAATTTAACAGTTACACTATAACTGCTTAAACCATGGCCAAATATCTCACAGTATTTGCACATATAGCCCTTTTTAACACTACTATGGTACACCCATGAGTGCCTGAGTTAATACTTCAGCAGAATTACTTGCTGGCCATCATTTTATACAAGTGAATCATTATCTGTGGAAGTTTCAGGGCTAGACTTGGATATTATGTCTTGAGATGTACAGTTTGCATCATGTGCAGTGATAATAATTGTCTAGTCTTCAGACAACGGGAGATTGGCGATGTCCGACAGAACCGGCACTTCAGATTGAGACTCAGTATGCGGAGATTTGATTACCTGCAGATCAATTGGCAAAGAATTTGAACATATCGTGGCGAAAGTAAAAAGGCTGTGCTGGCCTTTATCGTATGCAGCCCTTTTAACAAACTTTTTGTAATGTTGTAATATCTGGCTAATCAGCACATGGCTAAACAAGAATATTAACATACACGAAACAAAATTATCAGCCGGTTTTGTAAGATGTATTCACTTAAGAAACTCCTTCTCTGCCTAGTTCACTGCAATACGAACGTATGTTACAGATGCCCGACTGTACATCGGTATGAGGAAACGATAAATCTCGTATTGTTACAATAAAGAATTTAATGGAAAGTACAAATACTTGTAAATGGTAATAAATTGCTTATTAAAGCTGAAAATTCCAAGCCGCATAGGATAAGATTGGCGTCCTTGTTACTAATTCATTGTGAGGGAGGGGTTCGAGAGAGGTCATATTATCAGCTGACCGGAGTAATGCTCACGCGCCTGCTTAATACTACACTTCACAGCAGTGCGGATATGACACGCAAATGCCTTTTGGAATAACAGAATTCCAAATTTGCTGTCAATGAAAGTCAGCACCTCTCTCTATGCTTTACTAGCCCATTTTGTAAGTAATCGACTCTAAAGAATCTGTGGGTGCCATAAGGGAGTTTATGTGTTGGATGAAATTGAATGATTAAGCTAGACAGAACTTCGCCCACCCTCAACCACCCTTCCAAAGATTCCGTACAAATTTGTGCGACTACTGTGCCATAAGTACTCTAAAGTATGACCACCTGAATGCTGACGCTGCGTCATAATCTGTGTGAGCCCTAAGGGAGTTTTGTGTCGGATGAAATTATGATCAACCTTCGCCTTACTTCTATGAAGGTAAGTCTAGCTTAACGACGTTCGCGACAGTTTCCATTTTCACGCTTCATGTAACTATCACGCTCACCTTTTACTCGAAAAACGGTGAGTATCTAACACAATTGATCTTGCCACACTTGTCAATGTCTGCAGAATGGATAAACCAAGAACTAAAACGAGTCGTTTCATGTCAGCAAAATTAAGAAAAAAGTATTTGAATCAAGCCAAATAATTATATGCGAGGCAAGAATCCAAAATTATGCTTTCAAAAGATCGTACTGAAAGTCAAAGTGAATCACCTAACTACGTCACCTAACAATGGAAATATGGACACAGACACTAGCTACTACTAGCGCTCTATCTGGCAGACGTATCATCGAGCCTAAAACATCCTTTCAGATGCAGATGCTTTCAGTTTGGTCTAGCCCAAAATTATGTCACTTGGTAAAGACTTGCACAAAATGAGGGGCTGTACATAACTCTTTCTCCTTTACCAGGTTGTCCCTTAGCTTGATGAGTCTGCAGCAGACAACATTAGAAAACATTGATGTCAAAAGGAGAAATTGCTCCTTATGATTGATTTCTCCTTTTCGCACAATGATTTTTGACCCATCAAAGAACTGTGATACATGAATACCAGGTTTTGGTTTAGCGTCTGCAAACACGTCAAATTTGGAAGAGTCTAAAATTAGTCATTTGGAAATGGGTTAAATGCTAACATCAGTATTACATTTATATGCTATGAATTGGTTCATTATGACCAACAAACTTGATTGTTATAAATATTATTGTATTACTGAAAAAATTGAGATAATTTACTTCATATAATGCCTTTGTCTTTGACAAACCCTACATTTACTCATTAGTTAGTGCCCCACCCACAAACTTAAAATGTATTTTCTTAAAAAAATAAGGCTGGTGACCTATTTGTTTTAAGCCTGATTCTTTTAGTTTAGTACCTAAATATTATTTATAGAAAAAATCAGAAAAAATCTGAATGTTAGAACATTTGAAAAAATAACTTTAAAAGATACTCTTTAGTTTTTTTTTTTTGGTTTTTTCCGAAATAAAGGTGTTTTAGCCATAAGTTAAGGTTTTTTTTTAGCTCCACTGGCCGAAGGCCAGAGAGCTATTTTCATGGCGTTGTGTCCGTCGTGCGTCCGTCCGTCCGTGCGTGCGTGCGTGCGTCCGTAAACTTTTTCTTTAAAAAACTTCTCCTCAGAAACTATTGACTGGATTTTTACCAAATTTCACAGGAATGTTCCTTTGGTGGTCCTCTTTCAAATTCCTTCAAATAATTATGTTCCATGAAGAATTCTGGTTGCCATGGCAACCAAAGTAAAAAACCTTTAAAAATCTTCTCCTCCCAAACCGCTATTTGGATAGCATTATTATTTTGCAGGAATGTTCCTTAGATACAGGTTTACAGAATTCCTTAAAAAAAAAAGATCTGTCAAAAAACATGGCTTTTATGGGAAACTCATTTTCCTTTTATGGTATAAAGTAAAATCTTTGAAAAATTTCTTCTCTAAAACTATTCATTGGATTTCATTGTTGTTTTGCAGGTAAGTTCCTATGGTGGTTGTCTACCAAATTGTTTCTTCAGTGAGCTAGCGAGCTATTGTCATGGCGTTGTGTCCGTCGTGCGTCCGTCCGTTCGTCCGTGCGTCCGTCCGTAAACTTTTTCTTAAAAAAACTTCTCCTCAGAAACTATTGACTGGATTTTTACCAAATTTCACCGGAATGTTCCTTTGGTGGTCCTCTTTCAAATTCCTTTAAATAATTGTGTTCCATGAAGAATTCTGGTTGCCATGGCAACCAAAGTAAAAAACCTTTAAAAATCTTCTCCTCCCAAACCGCTATTTGGATAGCATTATTATTTTGCAGGAATGTTCCTTAGGTACAGGTTTACAGAATTCCTTAAAAAAAAAAAGATCTGTCAAAAAACATGGCTTTATGGGAGACTCATTTTCCTTTTATGGTATAAAGTAAAATCTTTGAAAAATTTCTTCTCTAAAACTATTCATTGGATTTCATTGTGGTTTTGCAGGTAAGTTCCTATGGTGGTTGTCTACCAAATTGTTTCTTCAGTGAGCTAAAATGCAGGATTGAATGATAATTGTTAAAAACTTCCTTTCGCCATTATAGAAATATCAGGCCTGTGGAGCGATACAGGCGCTCAAGCGCCTCTAGTTTAAATATTGATACTCGGTATACTCTAAATTATTTTTTTCATTAAATTCAATGTTTCACCAATACAGTGACATAAAATTTGCGTATAATTGTTTTCATTTTAAAAAAATATACATAGACTTAGTTTTCATAGGAGAAATTTCATCCTGAACTGCCGCAGTGCAGGGTGTACTAAAAGAAATATTCATAGAATTTTCCCAAAGCTGGTGACCCGCTCTTTTTATCTCCTATTTTTGTAGATCAGATAATAAACTATCACCAAACAAAGTTTCATGAAATTCTGAATGTTTTGAAAAAATGTTGAAACTGTAGCAATCATCTTTAATCATTCAATTTTGGATCATATATTCATCCCTATACCCGCCATTGTTTGTAGATAATAGGGTGCCAATTCACACGTTACGATATTATCTTATTTGATTCATTAGATATCAGATTATAATGGTGTGAATAAGTTAGGGGTATGGTTTTGTAGCATTGTAAACAGCAGTTCATGTAAGACTTACACACATCGTGAAAAATACAATTATCAGTAAGGCTTGTTAGTTTGTCTCTCTTGCTAATTGCTCATTTTTTGGGGGTGAACATATTGTCAACATTGTCGTATATTAAGTCGGTCTGCATGAATACGGCTAATACATTTCTTGAATGCTCACAATGTCATCAGAAATGCAACTTGAGTGTGTTTTTGCTATGGCCCACCAAACCAGCAAGGGACCGTTAATTTTCGGGGGATAACTGGATTGGTCATTTAAAACTGAGGCACGATACGTAAGCTTGATGTGAAGTCATACAGTCCAAAAAAACATTTAGAGGTTGTTCCACAAAGTAATGACAACAGTTTATCTCCATTCTTTTTAGCTCACCTGAGCACAGCGTGCTCAAGGGGAGCTCTTAGGATCACGTTGTGTCCGTTGTGCATTGTGCGTCGTGCGTCGTCAACAATTCTCTAAACATCTTCTCCTCCTAAACCGCTGTGCCAATTTGGACCAAACTTGGCTGGAATGTTCCTTGGGATGTCCTCTTTAAAAATTGTTCACAGAATTTGATTCCATCAAAAACTCTGGTTGCCATGGCAACCAAATGGAATTTTCTAAGAAATTTTTTAAAAATTTTCTCCTCTGAAACCGCTGGTGAGATTTTGAAATAATTTCACAGATATGTTCCTTGGGTGACCCTTTTCAAAAGTTGTTCACGAAATTTTGATCTGTCCAAAAACATGGCCGTGGTGGGGGGGGGGGGCTCTTTGCGTCTCGCGGTGTCAACAATTCTTTAAACATCTTCTCCTCCTAAACTGCTGGGCCAATTTGGACCAAACTTGGCTGGAATGTTCCTTGGGAGGTCCTATTTAAAAATTATTGTCAGAATTTGATTCCATCAAAAACTCTGGTTGCCATGGCAACCAAACGGAATTTTCTAAGAAATTCTTTAAAAATTTTCTCCTCTGAAACCGCTGGTGAGATTTTGAAATAATTTCACAGATATGTTCCTTGGGTGACCCTTTTCAAAAGTTGTTCACGAAATTTTGATCTGTCCAAAAACATGGCCGTGGTGGGGGGGGGGGGGCTCTTTGTGTCTCGCGGTGTCAACAATTCTTTAAACATCTTCTCCTCCTAAACTGCTGGGCCAATTTGGACCAAACTTGGCTGGAATGTTCCTTGGGAGGTCCTATTTAAAAATTATTGTCAGAATTTAATTCCATCAAAAACTCTGGTTGCCATGGCAACCAAACGGAATTTTCTAAGAAATTCTTTAAAAAATCTTCTCCTCTGATGTTCCTTGGGTGACCCTTTTCAAAAATTGTTGGCGAAATTTTGATCCGTCAAGAAACATGGCTCTGGTGAATGGGGGCTTCTTGCACTATACAGAAATGAAGAAATTCTTAAAAATTCTTCTTCTCTGAAACGGGCCCGCCCGGGTGGCTCAGTGGTGAGCGTGTCGGACTCATGACCTGGTGGTTGTGAGTTCGATACCCAGTTGAGGCGAACTTTCTTTCCGGCGTATTTTTGCCTCTCACCTCTGCTGAAGCATGTGCGAAAAGTAGTCGGTGGCTTTGGAAAGAAAGTTGTGTTAGTACTGGTGTGAGAAAGCCAGGAAACATATGTGCGTCACCGACCGCCATGATATGACCTTAGCTGTTAAAGTGGTGTTAAACCCCAATACAACCAACCAACAATCTCTGAAACGGCTGGTCAGATTTTGAAATAATTTCACAGAGATGTTCCTTGGGTGACCCTTTTCAAAAATTGTTCGCGAAATTTTGATCCGTCAAGAAACATGGCTCTGGTGAATGGTGGCTACTTGCACTATACAGAAATGATGAAGTTCTTAAAAATTCTTCTTCTCTGAAACGGCTGGTCAGATTTTAAAATAATTTCACAGAGATGTTCCTTGGGTGACCCTTTTCAAAAAGTGTTTGCGAAATTTTGATCCGTCAAGAAACATGGCTCTGGTGAATGGGGACTACTTGCAATACAGGGAAATGAAGAAATTCTTAAAAATTCTTCTTCTCTGAAACGGCTGGTCAGTTTTTGAAATAATTTCACAGAGATGTTCCTTTGGTGACCCTTTTCAAAAACTGTTCGCGAAATTTTGATCCCTCTAGAAACATGGCTCTGGTGAATGGGAGCTACTTGCACTATACGGAAATGAAGAAATTCTTAAAAATTCTTCTTCTCGGAAACTGCTGGTCAGATTTTGAAATAATTTCACAGAAATGTTCCTTTGGTGACCCTTTTCAAAAATTGTTGGCAAAATGCTGATTTGTCAAGAAACATGGCTCTGATGGGGAGGGGGCCCACATGCACTATATGGACATTAAGAAATTCTTAAAAATTCTTCTTCCCTGAAACGGCTGGTCAGATTTTGAAATAATTTCACAGAAATGTTTCTTGGGTGACCCTTTTCAAAAAGTGTTCGAGAAATTTTGATCCATCAAGAAACATGGCTCTGATGGCTGTGGGCTTTTTACACTATACAGACATGAAGAAAATCTTAAAAATTACTCTTCTCTGAAACCGCTGGTCAGATTTTGAAATCATTTCACAGAAATGTTCCTTGGGTGACTCTTTTCAAAAATTGTTCATAAAATTGTGATCTGTCAAGAAACATGGCTCTGATGGTGGGGGCTATTTGCACTACAGGGACATGAAGAGGAATTTCTTAATTCTTCTTCTCTGGAATGGCTGGTCAGATTTTGAAATAATTTCACAGAAATGTTCCCAGGGTTACCCTTTTCAAAAATTGTTAAGGAAACTTTATCCGTCGAAAAACAACAGCCAATTGTTGGCACCTGCATGTGGTGCTCTTGTTCAAGTTATGTTTTTAGTCACTATCAAGAATGTGCTCTTCTTCAAGAAATTGCCCATGGGTGATCTATCCAAAAATTTATTTGCAGAATTCTGATTCATCAAAATTACTGCTGTGGTGATGATTGTAGAAGTGGTGACAGATTTTGAAATTACTTTTACAGGTGACCTTTTCAAAATTACTTGGCAAAATAATGATTTTGTTTCCAAAGTTTCAATACCTCAAAAAAAATTGGCTATGGTCGTCTAAAAAATTCAGGTGAGCAATCCAGGGCCATCTTGGCCCTCTTGTCTTTATAAATAGTCTCAAAACTTGATAACCACCTGTTATGGACCATTACACGATTCAGTACTTCTTTCTACACAAAGTTATGTTTGTGAATGAGGGTTGCCCCGTTCTGTAACACTTTATTGGAGGTAAAGGAATTTTAAAAAAAATTCTGTTAGTTGCGTTATCTACACTCTTACACGCCTGTTTCACTTCAAAAATAGGTTAATGTGAAATACAAGTGGATTTAATTCATAAAATGTAAAGCCTTGGTCACACCAAGCTAATGGACGAGTAACGGATAAAAAATCATTTTATCCGTTCGTGTCCGTTCGTATCCGTTTTATGTCCGTTTCTTATCCGGTGAATCTGCTACTTGTCCGGCGATGTCTGTTCCGTCCGGTGGGAAGTTTTGAGCATGTTCAAAAGTTTCCACCGGACAAAACGGACAGAGACATGCAAATGATAGACTTTGGATGCATCTGACAATTTATACCCTCGGCATGTCACGTGACCGGTACGTTCCTCGTACGTTGGTGTTCGGTACATTTCCGTTTCATTGTACGTTTTGTCTGGTTCTCATGCGTTGCACTTCCGTTTTATCGGGTACAAGTCCCTTACTCGTACAGTGACATCCGTTAATAGACCGTTTATTATCCTGTACATATTCGTTAAACGTGCGTTTTTTTCCGTTACATGTGCGGTACTCGTGCGGTCATTGTGTGGCTTCCTCGCTCCACACACCGATCGCGTGAGCCTCGAGCGGCAGAGGAGATGAATTTTGTCACCGGATAACCAAATTCTGCATGTTTTTGTCCGTTTCCCCCCCGTTACATATCCGTTAGCCGGTCTGACCAAGCCTTAAGTTTTTACAACCAAATCTTTAAAATTGGTTCAATATTGATTTATCTTGTTACCGGTATAAGTTTATTTTGGGCACTTTGTACTTTAAGTGTCCAAATTTGTTGCTCAAACAGCAACAAAATTTGATGTCGGAGTTTGCTAAAGAAACCTATGAAGAAACGGATAAGACCCTTTGTACACAATGAATGTCAAAATGTAAAATAACATACATAGGGTCTTATAAATAGGACTAAAGTTGGGAGAACGCAAACAAATAAAGGGGGTTCAAATCTAAACAACATTATCACTTTCGTATCGATGTCAATGACTGCTTGCTGATAATTGAAATGTTTACAAACAATATATAGATACAAGTTAAAAGATATTTAGCTTCTGAAAACACTGGTAAGAAAGGTTCGATTCCACAAAAGGTTCAATGTTTATTGCAAAATCCAAAGACAGAAGATAACAATTGATCATGCACCATTACTAAAAATAGCACTTTGGCCATAGGCAACATTTTGGATATGATGCAATTTCAAGGGAAATGATTCAGACAAGTTCCTGTCCAGCAAACTGGAACCCATTCTATATCGCGTTACCATCGCATAACTATATACTATGACGGATAGCACCTATTCTATTTTTGGATTCGGAAAACCCATCTAAGAGAATTACCGGTAAACATTTCGCTGCAGGAAATTTCCGAAATTTGACATTTTAAATTTTCAATTGCACAAGTTTTTGTATGTTCCAGTACATATAAGAGGAACTGAATGTACATGATATTCTTTATTTTAAATGTGAATCACGTACATTTATACATGATCTCAAACACTGAATAATCCTTCGTTTTAAGTAGAATTATTTTCAATTTAAATGCTTAACTTAAGAATAAACAGTTTAATTCATCTGTCACTTGACATGTTTATGCTTCACAAAATAGACACAAAATGGCCGCCAAATATGCTAAATTTCGTAAGTCTTTGTTCGAGATTTACATGTAATAAACAGCTTTTACATGTGCTTTAGGTAATGAAATGTTTAATAGTTTGTCCTTCTTCATGTGTGTCACTAAAACTTATCTACATTTAGCTGCAATGCAGAATAAATCGACGAAACAAAGTTAGTACAGCACTGTAGCTTTGCTACCAGAAAACTAACAATGGACTTGAGACAAAGCGGTGCACAGTAAATGTCCAAATATGAAAAAAGCACCATAAGCGGCTCATTAATGAGACTAGTTTGAGGACATGGAAGATCAAAATCATTGACTGTGGAATGTTCTTGTTTTGTGTGTACAAAATGTTGATGATTCCAGGGTTCGAATTTCGGTTTTTTATCCACTGGCAGATTTCAGCAAGTAGCTTTTTTTTTTCCACTCGCAAAATTAAAATTGGACTCGCATATTTTTTTTGAATCCCAGCATGCCTACCAATGATTGAGAACAGAGTGCCAGTATAAACTGTTCAGTTCTATACTATTACTTAACCTGTCGACTAGAGACAACAACCAAACAATATAAGAAGATAAGAAGAACGTGAATTGGTATTAAAACCATGATTTAACTATCAAATTGAATTCCAGTTTAATATCTGTTCTCAAACCAAGTTAAATTTCCAAAATTTCCATTTAGAATGGTGGACGATTTTGTCAATGAATTATGGACATATCACATCCGAATATCTGCATGTCTGATAACCAGTGTCTGATCCAGGATTTGAAAAAAGTGGGGGATTGTACCCCATCACTCTGAAAAGCATGAGGGATTTCTAAAACGTATGAGGGATCAAAATTAACTACAAAACACAAGAAACAGAACTAATCTCTTTTGTATTTATTAAACCCTTTCAGTTCTATAGTACTGTGCATTAGTCTTGTCATTTCTAACTCAAAATCTTATGTTGAAACTTGAAAGTCATAACGGTGAATACTGTAGAAGTTAAAATGCTATTGCCTACGCTTTCATCATTTTTTTTGCATGTAAACCCAAACAAACTGCAGACGATTTTGACAGTTCTGTTTACATTGAAAAAATCAGCAGCATCCAGGAATCAGTATTAATCGAAACTAATATAAGAGTAATATTCGAAATAAATTCATTTTGACTGCTTTGGTACGTGTTTGGATGAAAAGGCATTACTTTACTCATATTTATTTTTATAAATAAGTGTTGGAGACATGTAATTGATATATTTAAATCGAGAAGAAGAAAAAATGGCAGACATTTTTTTCATAAAATCAAAGTCTGTGAGGTAAAAAAGGGAAGTCACTCTTGAAGCATAGGAATGATCTGATACAACTTGTGCTAGCTGCGAAAGAGAATTTTACATGAACGTTTGAGCGTTAAGTTTAACAAGTGATCAAACACTAATTGCTTAACCATTTTTTGTGCACGATAGTAGCATTCTCATTTTGAAAATGTGAGTAAATGATGAAAAACTTTGGTGATTCTCACAATCGCACATTCTGGATCAGACACTGGATAACTGGTACAGCGGGTCCACCATTTCTGACTGGTTCTCGTTATTTGTGCATGATGATTATCTTTTCAGGAAAGATTGACAAATATTTCTGTTTTATAATCAAAGATTGAATTCGCTTACCAGTTTTTGGTATAAAAAATGCAAAATCGCGGTATTGGCCATGAGTGCAGCCGAACACAATGCCGAAGGGTATTCCCAGTGTGACATGACTGATGTTTCTCCAGAACGAAAAGAATTACCTTATTTGTATGCACTTGTAAAATTAAGTACATTTTGGTAATTGACCTTCAATAATTTGCACGCGCATTTTTTTTTGGAGTGCTTGAAATTTTATCATGCATTTTCCAATTCTAACTCGCATTTTGCAAGTAAATACATCGAAATTTCAAACCTTTGGATTCATATGTAAACAGTTTGTTGTATAGCAACGAGTTTATAGCAATGTAAAACTCACAAGGAATATCTTGCTTTGTCACAACGCATTGGGCAGTTTTCAAAAAATTAAGACAAAGGGTGACATGGGGGGCTCAAATTTAGAATCACTTATTTGATCAAAATTTTGTTCAAAATAGGTTGGAATTATACTGAATTTTGAAAAATGAGTAAGGATTTTAGTTTTATGGTTTAAGCTCAATTCAACTTTTAAGTGTTTCTTTCAAAGAAACTAACAATTTTTCAACAACAAACTTTGAATTTCAAACCATCAAATCAACTCAACTGATAAAGTAATAACTGATTTTTTGGCCATATTTTGTCAAATACATGTGAAAATGACTTTTTAACATAAAAAAGCAAGTATGTTACGACAAATTTGCAAAAAAATTACATATTTATGTCATTTTGAGCTTCATTTTTTAGCTCCACTGGCCAAAGGCCAGCGGGCTTATGTCATGGCCCAGTGTCCGTCGTGCGTCCCTCCGTCCGTCCGTGCGTCTGTTTACTTTTATTTCAAACATCATCTTTTCTGAAACTAACCATCCAAATTTGATGAAACTTCACAGAAATGATCCTGCCATGGTCTTTTTCAGAATTTCGTGAAAGAATTTGATTCCATCAAAAACTCTGGTTGCCATGGCAACAAAAGTGAAAAATATTGAAAATCTTTGAAAATCTTCTTGTCTGAAACCATAAGGCCCAGGGCTACCGAATTTGGCATGTAGCTTTAACTAATGGACCTCTAAGAAGTTTCTTCATATTATAGCCCTGGGGTCAAAATTGGCCCCGTGTCAGGGATCACAAGTTTAGCATAGGGTTATATAGTGACTTCAATTTAGATAGTAATCAAGGAAAAAAACTCCTGTTATAAGAGATAAAGTTTGTTACTATTTACCTCCCTTGATTACCAAACTGCAATAATGCATGATTGCTGTTGATATTCAATTTTTTTGGATAAAAAGTGTTCTTTTTTCAGGGAGAGTGATTTATTTTGATGCTAGTAGTTATGCTCATATGAGTGGATTATTTAACTTAAAGTAAGGTTTCTATCATTCAGTTTTCTTTCCAGAACTTTACCTTTGATGCCAATGAATAAATGTGCTTGTATTGACTGACATAATCTTTGCATTTAAAAAGATATGACTTTTCTTTTGTGGGGGGGGGTATGTTTTCCATGTAAGTTTATTACCATACAGACTTTTTATCCTGTATGTCTCAGTCAATGCAAATTCAGTGCATGATACGTTAATTTTACTCTGTAAGAAAGGACAAATTTTTTTACTGGACCAAGTTAAAAGCCATTGCAAAAGACAAACTGAATGTAGCTTAACTCTTTACCAAATGGCAAAACTTTGGATGTGACAAATTTGAAGGCATTTCCAGGCGACAAATTAACTGTAGCTCAAATGACAATTTTTGTCTTTTTTATTGTAGAAAGCATTGTGTGAAAAGGAGAAAATGCTGGTAATCAGCATTTTCTCCTTTTCACACAATGTTTTCAAAAGCCTTCTTCTTCAGGGTCGTTAAAACTTAGGATTGTGTGGTAAAAGGTTAAATGATTATTTCTGTCTTTGATAGGGTAGGAAACATTGTTGGAAAAGGAGAAAATACTGGCTGACAACATGTTGTCCTTTTCCCACAATGTTTTAAAAAGCCTTCTCTTTAAAGGTCATTAACACTTCGATTTGTGTGGTAAAGGGTTAAAAGGCCAGTGGAGCGATACAGGGCCATCATGGCCCTCTTGTTTAACATATACTTCAAAACGTTGTTACTGAGATATTATCACTGAATATGCCAGCAAATAGACACTTGTTTATCAACAAAGAGGCATTAAAGAAACTATATGCCAAATTTTGTAAGCCTGGCAGTACTTTAACTCTTTACCAAATGACAAATTTTTAGACTGGTCCAAATTGAAAGCATTTGCAGACGACAAAATAAACATTACTCAAAAATCGAAATTTGTTTCCAGCAGGGTAGAAAACATTTTGGGAAAAGGAGAAAATGCTGGTTACCAGCATTTTCTCCTTTTCCCACAATGTTTTCAAAAGGCTTCTGTCTCAGGGTCGTAAAAACCAGGGATTGTTTGGTAAAGGGTAATTTGGAAACGCCGTCAATAACTGATATACTTAAGCAGGTTTTGCGTTACGCTCGGGACATGGTTCCTCAATGTATGACTGTTTAAAAATAATATTCTAAAACACTGTTTTAAAATTTTCTATCTGTTCATCAGACAATTATCAAACAGATTAACTGTTTAATATGTTTCCTTTTTTTAAGAAATTGAAAACAGATATACCAGAAAACAGCATATACATTTCGAAATGTCTTTTAAAGTACAGTGCTTGTTTAGAACATGTGCTTACAAGTATACTTTTGTCAAATGTATTGTCCTATCCATTCCTTTCAAAAACAGCTCTTGACAGATTCATACCCCTTCAAACAGTTTAAGCATATGTTTTCTATATAATATTAACAGAAGTAGAAATTGTTACACTCGAGACTATTTCTTTACGTTTACGATCTTAAAATATTTTAACCGGCTATTTTTCTCTACAGTTAATTCTGTTTTTCTGATCAAAAGCAAACATGTTAGTAAGCTATTAATTTGATATGGTGAATTTGATGATAATTTTACAGCTGATAAATATTCCAGAAAATATTGAAGACTATATGATAACCCTCGCTCAGTAAGCCCTTGTCTTAAATAGAACAGTAGAAGTCCACAAATGGCATAATTGGAGACAAGCATGTTGCCTCAGTATTATGCTCAAGTTACTCATCCTTCAGAGGGTGCAGATACATAAACATGCTGGTTCAACCAGCTGTAGCACCAAACCTTCAATAACCTATCTTCTGTCCTGGTAACATTTGTATATCCCTCCCTAACAAGAGAAGGTTTATGCTTATATTCACCACAAAACGTCAATGCATACTTAGTCATGCCACATAAAATAAGGCTTCTGGCAATTTTAAAGGTTCCACTGTTTGTGAAGTCTGGACCAAGATAGGGGTATCCTGTGGTATCTAAGCTTTATGTGCAGAATGACATGATGACATCAAGCATTTAAGGCTTTCTGTTCCAAGTCGATTTCAGAAATTTGTGTAGAGAGTTGATCACACCAAACAAGAGGAAGATTGTCAAGAAAGATGATTTGTCACAAAACACTTGATTGATAGGCTAATGATCTAGCCCTTGTGCTCTGAATAGATTTTTTCCATCCTTCCTTTTCTTGTCAATAATTCAGTTGATTTGCTGAAATTTGACCAATGTCCTGTACCTGCCAACAGCCATAAAATTTGCAATTACAGGCTGGATTCTTCCTGTATGGAGCATGGCAGGGGCTCTCAAAACATTTCACTTAGAACTGTTTCAGTTCGAAAGCAGATAGTGGAGAGAACAAACAACTGTCTCTGCATAAAACTATCAAGGTTTGGTCCATTAAACAGATCAACGTTTCCATTTGAAAAATAACATGCAACCCTTCTTTAAGCACTGAGCAATGGCTACCAATGGACTTTAAGCTTTCCCTCGTCACTATGTAGAAAGGGGTTCAATTTATAAATTTCATGAACTGCATAGGCTTTTGCATTTATTTTCCATCTGCCAAGCAATAAAAATCAAGCAGACAAAAGAAATCCTCTTTGTTTTGTGAGCAGAACTCTTTTACTTGAAATAATGCTATCTTACATGCTTAACACTTCTAATCAGTTGGAAACGAAAATGTGATGTTTGACGATCAAACATACAGGCAGTTTGATCTTTGATACACATTTTCACTCCTTATATTAGCCTATTTGGACCAAAAACTAACCTATAGACCTTTTTACAACGCCGTTCATTGCCAAGGAAATACGATCCCAGAATTCCGCTTTACACGCATGCGCACTGTTTGTAGGGCAAAAAGTCCAGTATCATACTGTTGAAAGTCTGTTACATTGGGACTTGTTAAAAGATTTTATATGGGGTCCTGTGTGGTTCAGTGGTAAAGTGTAGGACTCGTGACCTGGAGTTCCAGGGTTCGAGCCTCACTGGCTCCACTGGGTTTTTCACAGGAGTGTCCTTGGGCAAGACACTTCAGAGCCCTAGCCTAGTGAAATAATATTGAAAGCGGCGTAAAACACCATTTAAACGTTTAAACAAACAAAAAAACTTTATGGATATAATCTGTGAAGAATAACTGTCGCAGGATAGTGTCATCATGCTGTGCACTGGGATGAATAAACAGATAACCTCCCACAATCAAAACACCCCACTTTTGATTTAAACATCCCAAATTTCCATTTCGAATCAGTTACATTTCTCCTTGAAACGTCCCCGTATATTTTTAGCTCACCTGAGCACAAAGTGCTCATGGGGAGCTATTGTGATCGTGCTGTGTCCGGTGTCCGTCGTGCGGCATGCTTCGTGCGTCGTCTGTTGTCAACTTTTCACCTTGTGTACGCTCTAGAGGCCACATTTTCAGTCCGATACCCATGAAACTTGGTCAGAATGTTTGTCTCAATAAAATCTTGGACGAGTTCGAAAATGGGTCATGTCGGGTCAAAAACTAGGTCACTAGGTCAAATCTTAGAAAAATCTTGTGTACGCTCTAGAGGCCACATTTTCTGTCCAATACTCCTGAAAGTTGGTCAGAATCTTTGCCTTGATATTATCTCGGACGAGTTTGAAAATGGTTCATGTCGGGTCAAAAACTAGGTCACCAGGTCAAATCTTAGAAAAACTTTGTGTACGCTCTAGAGGCCACATTTTCTGTCCAACACTCCTGAAAGTTGGTCAGAATGTTTGTCTTGATGATATCTTGGACGAGATCAAAAATGGGTCATGTCGGGTCAAAAACTAGGTCAGTAAGTCAAATCTTAGGAAAACCTTGTGTACGCTCTGGAGGCCACATTTTCAGTCTACAACTCTTGAAAGTTGGTCAGAATGTTTGTCTGGATGATATCTTGGATGAGTTCAAAAATAGGTTATGTGGGGTCAAAAACTAGGTCATTAGGTCAAATCTTAGAAAAACCTTGTGTACGCTCTAGAGGCCACATTTACAATCAAAAACTCCTGAAAGGTGGTCAGAATGTTTGTCTTGATGATATCTCAGACAAGTTTGAAAATGGGTCATGTCGGGTCAAAAACTAGGTCACTGGGTCAAATCTTAGAAAAACCTTGTGTACGCTCTAGAAACCACATTTTCTGTAAAAAACTCTTGAAACTTGGTCAGGATGTTTGTCTTGATAATAGCTCAGGCAAGTCTGATAATGGGTCATGTGGGGTCAAAAACTAGGTCACTACGTCAATTCTTGGAAAAACCTTGTGTACGTTCTGGAGGACACGTTTTCAGTCCGATACTCCTGAAACCTTGTCAGAATGTTTGTCTTTATGAGACCTTGAATGAGTTTAAATTTGGGTCATGTGGAGTCAAAAACTAGTTCACTGGGTCAAAAATTGGAAAAACTTTGTGTACACTCTAGAGGCCACATTTTCAGTCTGATACTCTTTAAACTTGGTTAGAATGTTTGTTTTGGTGATATCTCAAAAGAGTTTGATAATGGGTAATGTCGCGTCAAAAACTAGGTCACTTGGTCAAATCTTAGAAAAACCTTTTGTATGCTCTAAAGGCCACATTTTCAGTCCAATACTCATGAAACTTGGTCAGAATGTTTGTCTTAGTGATATCTCAAAAGTGTTTGATAATGGGTAATGTCTGATCAAAAACTAGGTCACTAGACCAAATATTAGAAAAACCTTGTGTATGCTGTAGAGGCCACATTTTTAGTCCGAAACTTCTTAAAAGTTGGTCAGAATGTTTGTCTTGATAATATCTTGGATCAAAAACTAGGTCACTAGGTCAAATCTTCGAAAACCTTGTTTACTTTCTAGAGGCCTCATTTTTTAATGCAATACTCATGAAACTTGGTCAGAATGTTGGTCTTGCACCAGTTTGCAAGTGGGTCATTTCGGGTCAATAACTCATGAAAATCTTGGTAGAATGTTTGTCATAATATCTCAAAAGAGATTGAAAATGGGTCATGTTTGGTCAAATGACTCAGGTGAGCAATTTCAGGGCCATCATGGCCCTCTTGTTTTCAAAATCATTTTTTGATATTGTATATTCCTTTTTTTAAGGAGATTCTTCAGAGTTCTTGTTTTATATTTTAGTCCTATTCTTATTATTTTATAGGTTATTGATTAATAAGCCATATCCTGCCGATTTTATATTTTTGACCAGCTCGAAAGGAATTTGCGTTGAAGTTCGAGTCATTTACCTTAATTAGTATCACTCAGACCATCATTAGAACTTGTGAAGATGTATTTCAAGATTAGACTTTCCCTTTGTGCGAACTTTTCTCTTATTACGCTTTTCGCTAAGTCGATTTAAGATCACATACTGTGGGCTAAGGGTTAAGGTCCATACTGTCTCCTTACATGATTGTATATTTGACACACTCAAATGCATCCCGGTGTACAGTGATCTCACTAATTACTGTTAAAACTGTTAAAACTTCCATCTAACCCTTTACCAAACAATCACAAGTCTTGACGACTAATAGAAAAAAAAATGTGAGGAAAGGAGAAAAATGCTTTTAGCCATTATTTCAGCCTTACATCAATGTTTCCCAAGAGTTTTTCTTTGGAAACCGGGAACATAAATTACCTGTTACATACGATCTCTGGAGAAAAACAATCCTGGAAAAGAGCAACCATACACGACAACAGGACTTGTTCTTTGTTCTAAAAGTTCTATGATAAAACTAACAAGCATGTGATATATTAGGTAGCTACCCTTTATAAACCATTTACCTAACTCTCCTTCGTCTTAATTAACGATTTCACACGAATTGGCTTGTGGAAATACTATGGTAAAGGTAAAAATGCTGGCAACAAGCATTTTTCTTTTTCCCGCAGTGTTCCAGCCCATGCTTTGTGGTGTTTGTCTGTTACTGCCTGGGATCGGTTAACCGTTCTTTTGATGAGGTTGTAGCCTGCATAGATCTGACGTTCGCATGTAATATGTACATGTATGGACTCAACCATTAACAATAAAGGATTAGTAGGCGTGCATATTATTTCTGTGAAATTGTCCTGATCCGTCAGTTTACTAGATAAAGGTATATCGAGGGAAATTACACTCTTGGCCACTTAGAATTATCGTCAATCCACAATGGCGACGTGTTTTCTTGTTTTTTCTTTGACGTCTTCGTCTTACTGTCACTTAAATACGGATCATTTTCTTCAACATGGTTCATCCCTATGCAAATAAGGTTGTCTGTATGTCGTTTCTGTGCCTCTGGACAGAACGCTTTTCATGTAATCACTCATAATTTAACGATTTTGTGTACAATTTCAATAATCGGCCACTGTTTTCTATAGCCTTTTTGCCCTACACGAGTGCGCATGCACAGTTTTCCAGTTTCGTTACCAGGAAATAGTCAGTGACTAAAAGGGTCTATATGCTGGTAGTTGCATCATAAGTAAAGATGAAGAATATACTTTTCAAAAATTCAGCATCAAAAGGGCTAAAAATGAAACTCACAGATTAAGGTTGTGGGCTAAATAACAAATTTAGTCATTTAAAGTGATATTAGTGATTTTCCTGTGTTTTCGTAGTGAGTTCCTTCAAAAATAAATGAAATCTCTACACATGTTGCAAATATATGGCTTTTTGTCCCGAGGGTAACATTCTGCACCAAAAATGTTGTATGAGTATTATTTCCAGAAGTGATGGCTTAAAGTGATGCATTCTATCTCATTCTCCTCAGAGAAAGTGTCTCCATCAGTTAGAGTTGTTGTGGATGAGTTTTTAGCTCTACTGGCTGAAAGCCAGCAGAGCTTATGTCATGGCGTGGTTTCTGTTGTCCGTCCGTCCGTTAGTCTATTTCTTGTTTACACGATAAAGTCTTCATTTGTGATCAGACTTGCACAGTTTGTTTATCCCATCAATAGCTTCAACCCTGTTGATTTTGAAAAAAATCCAACAAACAAAATGGGAAAAGTAGCCATTTCAAGTTGAAAATTCCCATTTCTTGTTTACGCGAAAAAGTCTGCATTTGTGGTCAGATTTTCGTGAGACTTGCACAGTTTGTTTATCTCATCAATAGCTTCAACCCTATTGATTTTGAAAAAAATCCAACAAACAGTATGGGAAAAGTAGCCATTTCAAGTTGAAAATTCCCATTGTTTACGCGATAAAGTCTGCATTTGTGGTCAGATTTTCGTGAGACTTGCACAGTTTGTTTATCTCATCAATAGCTTCAACCCTGTTGATATTAAAAAAAATCCAACAAACAGTATGGGAAAAGTAGCCATTTCAAGTTGAAAATTCCCATTTCTTGTTTACTCGATAAAGTCTGCATTTGTGGTCAGATTTCCGTGAAACTTGCACAGTTTGTTTATCTCATCAATAGCTTTAACCCTATTGAATTTTAAAAAAAATCCAACAAACAGTATGGGAAAAGTAGCCATTTCAAGTTGAAAATTCCCATTTCTTGTTTACATGATAGTCTGCATTTGTGGTCAGATTTCCGTGAAACTTGCACAGTTTGTTTATCTCATCAATAGCTTTAACCCTATTGAATTTAAAACAAATCAAACAAACAGTATGGGAAAAGTAGCCATTTAAAGTTGAAAATTTCCATTTCTTGTTTACATGATAAAGTCTGCTTTTGTGGTCAGATTTCCATGAAACTTGCACAGTTTGTTTATCTCACTAATAGCTTCAACCCTATTGATTTTGAAAAAAATCCAACAAACAGTATGGGAAAAGTAACCATTTCTAGTTGAAAATTTCCATTTCTTGTTTACGCTATGAAGTCAGCATTTGTGGTTGGATTTTCATGAAACTTGCACAGTTGCTTTGCATCATAAACAGCTTTAACCCTATTGATTTTGAAAAAAAATTGACAATCAGTATTGGAAAAGTAGCCATTCAAAGTTGAAAATTTCCATTTCTTGTTTAGGCAATGAAGTCCACAGTGTTGATCCAAATCTTGTGAAACTTGCAAAGTTTATTTGATTTATTAAGGGATTGAACTCTATTGAAAGTCAGGAAGATCTAGTAAACCATTCAGGAAAAGCAGCCATTTGATGATTTAGTATCGTGTACTCAACAAAGTCCACATTATTAGTCACATTTCTTTGAAATTTGCTGGTATTGTTTAGTACAAGGCGTTCTGAAAGCCTATCAAATTTGGCTGGATTCCAAACAATTAGTTTTGAGAAATTGCACTTCACTTTTTTTCACTGTTTGTTCAATTCACCATGCCTACTTATGCTGTCTTAGTGGGTTCAAGCCCAGTTGCAAGAACACATTTTTGTGTTTTTTCTGTTTGCATCATGAATTCATAATGTATGCTAGCAAAAAAGCAAAATCACTGCCAGTAGAGCGATTTCAGGCCCTCAAGGGCCTCTAATTTTAATCATACTAAAAGATTTTAATTGTAATATTTGGATGAACTATTTTTGTCCAAGAAATTATGAATTTTACCAGCAAATGCAAGGCTCCATTCAACAGTTTTACATTTGAAAGTACTTACACAATTCAAGTACATAGTATAACTGTAAAGGAAAATAAATATGGACTTGTTTTCAAAAAGATACATTTGATATTTAAACAAGTGAAATGGGTGTTACACTCGGGACAACACTTTTGACCATGTAGACAAAACATTAACTGCACTACATTGAAACTTTTGTTTTTGTGTATTTCTGTTGATGCACTTGTCTTAAAGATAAAAAGAAATTAGAGTAAATGCAAAGAATGTGTCAATGATTCATACGAAAAGGCAAAATGTTACACTTGGGACATTTCCAGTCAGCTGTATGATGGTAATTTTCTTTAACAATCTACACTTATACTAATCTTGATGTTCTAGCTTGAAGTAGAGACCTATATTTATGTTTTTGAAAAGTAATATTTACTATACAAGCGTCTGGTTACTTACAGCACTAGCATTAATTTCAATTTTTAATTTTTCTGTTTGCAAAATTTTTTACAGCACTCTTGAAAAGAGGCTCAAATTCATGCCTTGTGGTTGAGATAAGCTAGCAAAATATGTCTTACTTTCAAGATAACACAATGTTATTACAAAAACAGATTAACAATAACTTCTATCCCAAAAACTTAATGAAATATGCAAGCTGGAAAAAAGGTAAAAGAAAAAATGTCACGCAAAAAAGCATTACACTCGGGACATTTTTGAGGGGTTTTTCAGTCATAACTTTTGAACGGAAAGCACAATCAAGCTGAAAGTTTGCAGCAATTTTCACAACATCAAAACACAACTTTAGAGAGTAAAATAATATTCAGGTGTGAAATAATTTGCATTTTATCTGGAAAAAAAGAAATGTCTTCATTTTTTTGAAAACTGCCCATTTCTAGTACAGTTAACTATCCCCAAATTTCAGTTTTTGAGGGGTTGCCTCTTGGTAGGGAGAAAAGCGAAAAAAAAAATGATTGAAAGTCTCCGCACAGATATCGCTCATATTTTCAAAAATTAAAATGGCAAAACTAGAGTTTAAACATATCGGTTGATAACCTGTTGCTTGTGTTTTCAAAAACCCTTTGTTTCAAATTCAAAGATTTTAAATTGAAACCTTAAACATAAGAAAAACAGTTTAATTCACATTTTACTCAAGATGTTTAGGTTCTGCAAAATAGACACAAAACAGCCACCAAATACAATAAATTTTGTTAGGTTTATTAAATTTTTACATGTCATAGATAACTTCTAAATGCACTTTAGATAATGAAATGTTTAATGCTTTATCCTTGGTCATAGAAATTAATTGCATTTTGCTGCAATACAGATTAAATAGATGAAACAGAAAGTCAGCACAGTGCTGTAGCTTACTAACTACAATAAAACTTGATGCAAAAGTCTGATTTTTGGTAGGATTAAGAAGAAAAATCACTTTTCTTCCCAAACATATTTATAAGACTACCAAAAAAAAAAAAATGTTGGGCAAAAGAGATGTTATGGAAATGTACCCCCCCCTCCCTTCCTTGTATCTGGTTCTTTCTCTCCAGATTCTGTCTCCCTGACAGTCCATACCAAATATGCCTGGCTGGATTACTGGATTATGGATGGATATCAATCCTACAAATTCATGATCATTTTGACAAAATGTCATTCATAAACTTATTAGTTCACTGGAAATCAGTGTTGTCTAATAAGTAATTATTTTGATTGAGTATCATGTCTCAAGTTGGTACAATTAGCAATGGTCTTTAACCCCTTACTACTCAATCCCTAGTTTCAACAACCAAAGAAAGAAAGCATTTAAAAACATTTTGAGAAAAGGAGAAAATACTGTTGACCAGCATTTTCTCCTTTTCTCACAATGTTTTCTACCCTTTATTCTAACATTTAAGTAGTGAACTGCAAATATTTTCAAATTGGACAAGCCAAGAACTTTGTCATTTGGTCAGGAGTTGATTGTTTCACAGGGTATGTGTTCAAAACTTTTATTGTATCAACGCTGAAAAGACTACAACAAAAATTCAAGAACATTTGTGTTGGAAAAACACTAGCTTGGGTACAGCTGCAGCTCTTGTAAAAATTTTAGTTGAGCTTGTGATCTTTTGCAGCAGTGCTCTTTTGACCGGTGCCTTATTTTCCTGTCATTTTATTATATACTTTCTTGTGCCATTGTACGAGGGGTGATCAGAAAGAACATGGACCAGTGCCTGTATTGGAATATTGTTATAAAAAACAACTTGGAATGTTTACTGTTTTTGAAAGTAACCTCCTTTGAATTCCATACATTTATTCATTCTTGATTTCCGCGAGCGAAACACGTGCGCGAGCGCATCACATGACATTACTCTCAAGGATCCGGTCATAGCGAGGGTTAGCTCCTTTGCGCTCTCGTAGTGTGTGCCACCTAGAGAATATTTCAAAGTAGGAACTAGCCAGAGGTCTCAAGGGTTCAGGACTGAATTATAAGGATGGTATGCTAATGTTTCTATGTGTAGTTTTTGCAAAAGTTTCCGGTACATGTGTGGCTTTGTGAGCTAGGGCGTTATCTTGGTGTAAAGTGACGTCACTCTGCATAACTTCTGGCTGTTTTTGTAAATGGTGTTTGGGAAATTTATTTGAGTAATGTGGGCATAAAACTCAGTATTGACTGTAGCATGCATAGATACAACTTGATTTAGAGGAAAACAGGAGAAAAGAAACATATGATGCACATAACTTTAACTTCTGACTGTGAAGGTGATGTTGGAAGTCTCTATACACTACTTTGTTGGTTAGATTCAGTCTCATTAAAGTGTACCCATGTTTCACGGTATGTTACAATACGATCAGTAAAGTTTGAACCCTCTACCCTAATGCGTTCTAAAATTTCTTAACATATTTCGACCCTAACCCCCATTTGCTTGGACGTCAATAGTCGAGATACCCACATTGTTCAAACATGCGACATTCCAAGATTATCAGTCAAAATATCCTGGGCACTTCCATATGAAATGCTAAATGTGTCGGCTATTTTCCTGACCGTATCTAGGCGATCTTGTTTTGCATGCTGCTGTACACCTGTGATGATTTTGTCTGTGACTGATGTTGATGAATGACCAGATTTAGGGTAATCTTTAACAGTATCGCATCCATCTCTAAATCAGTCTGATCCATTTAGGAATATCAGATTTCCTAAGCATAGAGTCCCCTAAAACTTTTTCTGAATTGGTTTTGATTTCAGATATATACTTTACGAGTTTGACGTAAATCTTTATGATTACTCTCGGCTTAAAGAAAAGGTCGTCCGACATTTTGGACCGCTAATGGAGTATATGACGTCATTAAAATGATGTCACACTTTTCCTGCTTGAATATGACGACATTTGAAAGCTAGAGTCAGTTGCCAGATAATAAATGCTCATCTATGCAACTTTTTTTAATCCTACGTGAGGTAGTTTTCAAAATAACGAGGTGGTCCACATTCTTGCTGATCACCCCTCATACTTGAACCATGGTTGCCATGCACCAGTTTATTGTTCTTTTTAACCTTGTACCAAACAATCCCTAGTTTTAATAATGCTGAAAAAGACAGCTTTCAAAAAGAATAGGAAAAAGAGAAAATACTGGTAACCAGCATTTTCTCATTTTCCAGTAATATCTTCTAACCTTTCAAAGACAAATCCAGTCATTTGAGCCACAATGAATTTGTTGTCTGTAAACACCTTCAGTATGGGCAAGTCCAAAATTTTGTCATTTGGCAAAGAGTGAACTGTAATGCTGATTGAAGGTACAACACCACACTTTTATTATTTTTCTCTTTCTACCAGGGATGAGACACCATATTGTATGCTGGTGCCAGACAGTAAACAAGAAGTACTATCAATGTATCTGAGTTAAAAGGTTAAGGTAAATGTTAATTTTTTTGTTGTATTGTACAATAAGTGATCTTCTGAAAGCCAAGAAGTTTTATGATGTTACTCTTTCATTAATGAGAATTTTATTTAACTTGGGTACTTTCAAAGAAAACATCGAGGTATTGCTGTAGCCTTGTTGTCATCTGCCTTGTCGTCGTGATGCAAAACTTAGACACTTTTCTTACCTTTGTCATTACTATAGATATTTACTTCAAACTTGGATTAGTTGTTAACCATCAAACGGGGGACCCAAACAACAGTGCAGGTTACTATCAAAATATTTTAGATAAGTTAGGCCACTTTTTCAACATAGAAATTTTACTGAAAATCAAGCAAGTGTTATGATCCTTATTGGGTGCTCTTGTAAACTATTTAAAACCAAGGACAAAATTTTAATCTTGTCCAAATTAAAAGCATTTGTAGACAACAAATTATGTGGCTCAAATGATGGTATTTGTGTCTGAAAGAGTTGAAAACAATGTGCAGAAAGGTGACATTGCTGGTTACCAGCATTTTCTCCTTTTCCCACAATATTTTCAAAAGTTTTGTTCCTCAGGGTCATTAAATTTTGGGATTATGTCGTAAAGGGTTAAAAGGTCATCAGCACTGATTTAACAGAATTACTTAATGCTCATGGAGCATTGATTTAATTACTCATTTTCTTTCTTTCATTCATCATGTCAAAAGGTGTGTGGCTCAGTGGTTAAGTGTAGAACTTGTAACCTGGAGACTCCAGGTTTACACCTTACCGGAAGCACTGGGCTTTTTGTTGGAGTTTCCTCAGGCAAGACACTCCAGAGCCCTAGCCAAGTACCATTTAGGTTCAGGACATACATGAATATGTGAGCCATGATATGACTGAAATAATGTTGATAGGGTTGTAAAACACCATTCAATAAATCATTCATGTCACTAATTTCAGAGAGCTTCTTTTCAGAGAGTATCTGGTCGCTCATAATCATTGACACAACTTTCGTCATTGGCATTTTTATGTAGTGAAGTTTTTTGCATTTGAAAGTTTGTCACTATAGTCCTTGATTTTAGGGTAGGGAAGATATGGGTGGGGTTTTCTTGAGGCCTCTGTAGTAAGTAATATAGTGGGGGGGAAGTAGTTTTAGGGAGGGAGCATTACTTAGGTGAAATGCGGAATTTAGAAAATATGTTTGAATTAATGTAAAATATAACAGTTACATACACAATTTGTTTTCTTAGATGGATGAAACAAAAGAACAAAAGTCAGATGGTACAATGACTGTAAGAACAAGGAATGACTCTAGAGATAGAACATCATCTGAAATACCTGTATTGTCGCGATCAAATTCTCGTGTTGAGTCAAAATTAGACCCTCAGTCACCAATTTTACACTCTGATACTAAAGACCGAGGAACTGGAAGAAGTGAGTCCAGGGAAAGATCTAGATCAGAGCATTCATCGAGATCAAAGGAATCCCCTCTTAATCCTACAAAGACAGAATCTCATGATAGATCATTGAAAACAGACTCTTCACGCAAGTCAGATTCTAAGAAAACAGAGTCAAAAAGTAGCTCTAAAAACTCCCCAGATAAGAAATCGAAACAAGAACATTTGAAATCAACAGATGCAGACAAGAAATCAAAGGCTGCCAGTTTGACAGAGGCTCAGAAAGAGCCGGAATATAAAGAACCAATCAAAGTAAAGATTTCTCTGTCCCAGATTCGATCGTACAATCCCATAGGAACTGGAGATGATTCAAATGATTCTGATGCTTCTTTTGAAGAAACCGTGGACTATGAAAGGAAAAGAGGAAAAAGGAAGGAGGGAAGCTCAAGCAAAAAGAAAAGGTATGTTTTCTTATTTTATCACATGACTACCCTTGTTTTCAGTGTTGTATAAACATTAAGAATTTCCTTCTCTTACACAAGTTTGAGACAAGCAAATAGTACCATATTTGGTCAACACCCTGTAATCATACAGCTCACTTCTAGCACATTGCTGCCTGAGATTTCTTTTTGAATGAATTATCAAAATTGGTGATTGGGGAAAAGTTACTGATTTTATCATCTATAAATTTAAAACAAAATCATTATATGTAATTTCCTTTGGAACTATTTTTTTTGTCCATAATTTACCTCTCAAAAAAGCGCACAGGCTTCTTGTAAATTTCAGTAAACATGTACATGTAAGCCCATGCTTTAACACATTATCAACTATTATTCTTGGTATAGAGTTATGTGATAAAAAGAATATGACATTCCCTGTCCTCTTTTGAGATATATAGGATCTGATATGAATTGGTGTTTGAGATAAAATTTTATTAAACGAGTCTAGGAAAAATGTTATTAAGCCAGCCTTTGGCGAGCTAAATTACATTTTTCATAGACAAGTTTAATAAAATTTCATCTCAAACGCCAACGAATGTCAGATTCTTTTTATCACATAACAATATTTCATAAATTATAGATCAAAAGATTCAAAATCATCTATAGATGCACCCACGGTAATATCCATAAAACCCATTCACTTCTATCAAGTACGTAAAAAATGACATAAAAAATGACATCACACAATTGTGATATCAAATGTGTATAAGATAAGAAAATTCGTAATGGGTGTATTACACTGAAAACAAGGGAGGTTATGTGATAAAAACTTTTATTAAACTCTTCAACAAAAACATGTTATAAATTTGCCAAAGGCTGGCTTAGTAATATTTTTTTCTTTACTTGTTTTATGAATTTTATCATAATGCCTACTCTTGTCAGATCCTATGTGTCTTTTGTATTGCAAACACATGCATGATGTTTTCCTTTCTTTGGATGGTGAAAGAATTCTGACTTATTGTAACATGGCATAAATTGTCAACCTAAGCTGGTAGGCTTGGCTATGTTGCCTCTGCCAATAGTGTGACAGGGTAGATAAACTAGCACAGAACTTGGTTTTTTACCATGGATTTACTTGTCTGATGATTATGAGATGTTACTGCCAAAGCAGTCTTGAAATGCAACATCAGCACTTGTCTTTTTCTTCAACTAACAGTTGTGAGAAAAAGAACTGTGTGGTTTGTAGAAAGGAGTAATACACTATACAGTGAGATGAAAGGGTTTTCATCCTGTCTATAACCCTGTACCACTCAGCAAAATTTTAGTCCAAATTGAAAGCATTTGCAGAGGACAAAAGAAATGTGGACCAAATGATGATCTTTGTCTTCGAAAGGGTAGAAAACATTGTGGGAAAAGGAGAAAATACTGGTTACCAGCATTTCTCCTTTTTCCACAATGTTTTCAAAAGCCTTATTCCTCAGGATCATTAAAACTCGAGATTTTGTGGAAAGGTTTGAAGGAATGCCTGAACTTATGTCCTGCAGATTATTTTCTGCATCCTGAGGCATACTATTTTTGAAAACACAGTGGCCACAGGAGAAATTGGAAAAATTGCTCATTACAAAAAATTTCTTCACCTGCCATGTTTTAGATTAAATCCATGTATTAAACCTTTTCTGTAATCTGTAGTTCCTTTTTTCTTAACCCTTAGGGTGCTAAGCGTGACTCACTGACTATTGCAGTCTGATCTTTGATCCACATTGACCGATAAGAAGATTTTCCCCCCCCCCCCCCAAAAAAAAAAAAAAAAAAAAAAAAAAAATTTGGTTTTTACTATCAGCTTAAAAGTTTCATTTCACTTATTTAGCAGGATTAGGGTTAAATAACTTGAAATGTTAAATATGGCTTGGAAGTGTGTACACAGGTAACAGATCAGATGAAAATTATCACTTTCCTGTTGCAGAAGCAAAGAAAAGAGTCGACGATCCAAGACTGTACAGCCAGTTGACACAGAAAGTTTGGCTCCTCCAGAGCTGGAACTCATGGAAACAGGTGACACAGTTGTGCCAGCAGCTAGTGATCTTGAAGCCCATCCTGTAGATCCAGAACCACTTGGTCTTCCAGAGGAAATGGACATTGATAACATACAAGGTTGTATTTTATGGTCATAGAACTGAAAGTTAACCTGAATGTTAACAGAATATTACAAAGTATCAGACTTGAAAAAATCGCAAGCCTTATGGATGACAATTTTGAATTTGACACAAATGATATGATTTATCTTTGAAAGGGTAAAAAACATTTTCAGAAAATGCTAGTAACCAGCATTTTGTCCTTTTCCCAAAATGTTTTCTATCCTTTCAAAGACAAATCCTAACATTTCAGCTACATTTATTTTGTGGTCTTCAAGTGCTTTTGATATGGACCAAACTAAATTTTTCCAATTGGAAGGGAGTTGAAGAAATTAGAAACTGATCTTTTATCAATGCAAACAAAGTTTGGATTTGCATTCACAAACATTTCCTCTGCTGTAGTCAGCTGAGAGTCAGCAGTGTGATTTTTGATGGGTTGTTTCTATTTTACTTAACTCTTTACCAAACGACAAAATTTGGGCAAGTTCAAATTAAAGGTGGCTCAAATGAAGAAAGTAGTCCTTGATAGGTTAGAAAACATTGTAAGAAAAAGGAGAAAATACTGATTACCAGTATGTTCTCCTTTTCCAAAAAATGTTTTCAAAAGCCTTCTTCCTCAGGGTCATTAAAAGTTGTGATTGTTTGGTAAGGGGTTGAAAGAAGTTGAAGCCTTTTGTCGGAAGCAGAGGGTCCTGTTTATTATAGCGTGTAGTCAAAACAAAAACTTTTAGACTAGACTAAATTGAAAGCATTTGCATACCAGAAATCTAGTGTAGCCCAAGAGACGGTTTCTGCCTTTAAAAAAGTAGAAAACATTGTGAGAAGAGGAGAAAATGCTGGTTACCAGCATTTTGTCCTTTTCCCACAATATTTTCAAAGGCAGTTTTTTCATGGCTGTTGAAACACCGGGTTGTTTGGTGAATGGTGAAGCAGAATTGTTTGGCATAGGGTTAAGCAAATAAACTTGTCAAAATATCTGTTGGTTGCATGTTTGAATGTTTCGTGTAAAAACAAAGTAAGCTCTACTGTTTTCAAAGAACACATCCTATTATTGTCATTGCCTTGTTGTCGGTTACCTCATTGTCATGGGAAAAATTCCCTGAAATCTGCCTTATTACTGAAGATACTTATTCAAACTCAAGCTATTTGTCAGGTATCAAAGGGAGACCTAGTACCAGTAGGTAGGGAACCTCAAAACATTTTCCCCTTTTCTTGCATTTTTCACTGTAAAAAGCAACTGCAGCAGAGCATGGCACCCACATGAAATGCTCTTGTTTTTTGTTTGAGCAGGAAGTTTCCATGAGGAAGAAGAGGAGCCACAGCTTAACAGGTTAGTAACTACTTTAGATCTTACTTTATACACAGATATATATTTTTGGCACATCTGCATCAGATGGCTTTTGAAATGATTATGATAACAAGAGTAATTTCCCAGAATGATTTTTTAGCTCCACTGGCCGAAGGCCAGCGGGCTTATGTCATGGCCTGTTGTCCGTCCGTGCGTCCGTCCGTCCGTCCGTGCATTAACTTTTTTTTTAAACGTCTTCTTCTCTGAAACTACCCATCCAATTTTGATGAAACTTCACAGAAATGATCCTGCCATGGTCCTCTTCAGAATTTCTTGAAAGAATTTAATTCCTTCAAAAACTCTGGTTGCCATGGCAACAAAACTGAAAAATTTTGAAAATCTTTGAAAATCTTCTTGTCTGAAACCGTAAGGCCAAGGGCTACCAAATTTGGCATGTAGCTTTATCTAGTGGACCTCTATCAAGTTTCTTCAATTTATAGCCCTGGGGTCAAAATTGGCCCCGCCCCGGGGGTTACAAGTTATACATGGGCTTATTTAGGGAGAACTTTAAAATTCCTCTTCTACCTAGCCATAGGGCCTAGAGCTACCAAATTTGGCATGTAGCTTTATCTAGTGGACCTCTGCCAAGATTGTTCAAATTATAGCCCTGGGGTCAAATTAGGCCCTGCCCGGGGGTAACAAGTTTTACATGGGCTTATATAACAAGTTTTACATGGGCTTATATAGGGAGAACTTTAAAATTCTTCTTTGACCTAGCCATGGGGCCTAGGGCGACCAAATTTGGCATGTAGCTTTATCTAGTGGACCTGTACCAAGGGTGTCCAAATTATAGCCGAGGGTCAAATTTGACTTCGCTCCGGGGGGGTAACATGTTTTACATGGGCGGGCTTATATAGGAAAATCTTTCGCATCTAGCTATAAGGGCTAGGGCTATCAAATTTTGCATTTAGCTTTATCTAGGGGGTCTCTATCAAGGGTGCCCAAATTATAGCCCAGGGGGTCAAATGTAGCCCCACCCCAGGGGGTCACAAGTTCTACATGGTCTTATATAAGGAAACTTTAATAATCTACTTGTACATAGCCATATTTAGGCCTAGGGCTACCAAATTTTGCATGTAACTTTATATAATGGGCCTCTACCAAGAGGGCCCAAATTTTAACTTTGGGGGTCAAGTTTGACTCCACACCAGGGGTCACAAGTTTTACATTGGCTTTTATAGTGAAAACTTGATAAACCTGTGTCATGGATCACATATTTTACAGGGCCTTTTATTCAGCAAACTTGTTTTACATGACTTTTTATTGGGCAAGATTAAAAAATCTTTTTGTTTATAACCACACATTCTAGTTTCATATTGTACGTCTGGGGTCAAAATTGCCTTCATTCCAGGGATCGCAAGTTTAACATGGGCTTCAAAATATTGTCACTTCAATTTAAACATTAATCAAGGGAAATGGCTTACAACATGTCCTTTTCTCAGGATGTTTTTTTGAAAGCCTTCTCTTTCAGGGTCATTAACACTTCGATTTGTGTGGTAAAGGGTTAAAAAGCCAGTGGAGCGATACAGGGCCATCTTGGCCCTCTTGTTTGGGGGGGTGTCCTACTTGGACAAGACAGTTCAGAGCCCTTGCCTAGTACTGATGAAACCAATGACATACATGAATGAATGACATACATGAATGAGTGAGCTGTGGCTGTAATATGACAGCAATAATGTTGACAGCAGCATAACACACTATTCAATTAATCAACCTATCCCAGTCTGAGCTTTTTCTCTGTATGCCTAAAACATGTTCATTAATGTTATTAAATTCATAACTCTTCAAAATTTTATATCCAGTCTTCAAGTGTATCAAATGTTGGTTAGCCTGAATAAAACTTAGGAAACGGATAAGCAATGACTAACTTCTTGTTTCATAGCAGTACAGTGAAAACTTTAACAGAAATACAACATGGATGACTTCTTGTAGATACTTGATATAAAGAAGTGGCAAAGTGTTCTATTATGTTATTCCAGTGGAAAAATCTGTTCATTTTGTGGTTGTGGAGAGAAAAGTTTGCTTGGTCAGGGTGATATGTGTAGATATGATCCGACACCTGGATTTAACCCATTTAGAAGGCCTGTACAGAAATCCACCAAGAAATCATCAGAAGCAGAAGATAAAGGACCAGACAGGGGCCCAAAAGCTCTGACATCCAGGAGGCAAAGAGGCCCCTTGAAAAGGTACATAGCCAGTTATAAATGAGCCATACTTTGTGATGTGTGGGCTTAATGTATTTGTGAAAAGTATCAACCCAGGCCAGCCAGTGCAGTCCATGCAGGCTGACATGGGTTGAAACTTTTTTCTATTGATCAATTTACTGCATGTCATAGGACCAGTAAACCTCATGATTCAGTTGGTTGTTACGAAAAATGGATCATGGATCCATAATTATGCGGTGACTTGCTTGGTATGAAGCATTACAGAGTTGCATTAAGCACTCTTTTTGCCAGAGCGCTGCTCATGTGGATGAATTCATTATCCTGGATTTAAAAGAAAAGAAAGAAGATTGAAATTGATAAGAAGTTCATCTGGATAAGAGATGAGAATTATGTATCAAAATAAGTGCCTGAGATGTTTTGATTTTCTCATTTTTTTGCATTTATAAAATAGATTTTTTTATAAAATTATTTATAAGATAAAGGGGATTGGTCATGGAACACCACAAAGACAGAGAGTGATCTGTTAGAAAGACGTTAGGTTTTTGAGACTTATATCAGCATTTACTTTACTGATAAATAGTAGCAGTTACTTTACTGACAAGCCTCGTTATGGTCCTACAGTATTTAAAGTGACAACAAAACAATAAATTTTTTGTTGAGAAATCATGTTACTTGTAGTTGAGGAATCTGGTTTACAAGATGGTTCAGAAAGTTAGGGCCATGCTCTATGAAAAGGGGGTTTAATGCATCTACAAAAAGTGTTGACTCAGGTCAGCCTGCACAGGCCATTATGTCAGTTTTCTGCATGTCAAAGGACCAGTCTATCTCATGATTTAATCAGTTGCTAAACAAAAATTGATTTCATGGATCCATAATAATATGATGACTTGCATTACACCCTCTTTTGCCAGAGCATAGCTCATTTACAAATTGGTCATTAGTCTGGTACATGCTTATCCAGCAATTTTCAGGTCTATTCTTCCCCCTCCCAAGACTGTTCCAGTCAATATTTGCTGGAATGCAGGATAAGTCAAAACCATAATTTTTTCACCAGGTAATTCCAAAAGTATTTTTTCTTCTTATTCTGTATATATGAATAACTGTTTGTGTAGCAGGTTGGTGTAAGTAGGTTAACTCTGAGCAATACATTACATAAATATCAATCAGTCTTCTTCATATCAGTTATTCATTTATCCCACTAGGGACAACATAAAAGCCCCCAAGAGAGGTCCAGATGATGACATGTGTGAGGGGTTTGATGAGCTGGCCACAGTGGGTTTTCCAGAAGATACAGAAATGACTACAGTTTTTGAACCTTCAGGTATGCCTTTCATATTCCTCTCCATTTTTCCTTTGGGTCTTGTTGTGCACAAAGTGCTGCCAGGGAGCTTTTGTGGTGGCATATTGACCGGCATCTTTTGTTGGCTAGTGAAATTGTGAAAAGGCCACTATGTTCTTCTAGTGTTCATAAAACTTATTGCAAAACCCTTCAGCCATGTTAGGACTCAGAAAGATACAGGGCTACCACTCTGTGGGCCATGAGATTGAATCTGAGTTCGGCCATGCTCTTTTAGAAGACTAATGGCTGCCATTTTTTAACTCTTCTCCATCCGGTCGAGCTTAATGATTCTGCATTGTAACTGTTTTGAACATTAGGTTCCAATATTTCATAGTATTATATAAAGTAAATGCATGGTTAGGTTAGTAAATGCACACAATATGACCTTAGCTGTTGACAGGCCATGAAATACTCACCCACCCACCTACTCACTCACTCACCCACCCACCCACTCACTCACTCACTCACTCACTCACTCACTCACTCACTCACTCACTCACTCACTCACTCACTCACTCACTCACTCACTCACTCACTCACTCACTCACTCACTCACTCACTCACCCACCCACTCACTCACTCACTCACTCACCCACTTCATTCACTCACTCACTCAGTCACCCACCCACCCTCTCTCTCTCTCTCTCTCTCTCTCTCTCTCTCTCTCTGAAGAAGAGGATTCTTGAGAAAGGAGAAAAAGCTGGTAACCAAGATTTTGTCCTTTTTCCACAATGTTTTCTACCTAATTTGAGACCTAAAGCTCTCTTGTGTCAATTGTGAATTTGTCATCTGCTAGTAATTTCCGATTGAAAGTGTCAACAATTTCTTGCCACAATATTTTCAAAAGTTATATGCTACAAGAAGACAGACGTTGTATGTCAGAGTTCTTGGAGGTTATATGCATGCATTACTTGTAGTTTTCATTTCATAGATAATACAAAAAAGCTCAACTCTTTACCTGACATATCCCATGCTTTATTAACCCTGGAGAAGATTCATGCCTTACTCATCTCTTAACACTGTGTCAGTCATGTTTATCTCTTTACCTTATGATAAAGATTTGGGACTCTTTCAATATGAATCTAGTTGCAGGCGACAAATCATCCTCAAATGAAGAAATTTGTTCTGGAAAGGGAAGAAAACGTTGTGGGAAAGGAAGAACATGCTGGGTACCAGCATTTTCCCCTTTTCCCACTTTGTTTTCAAAAGCCTTGTTCTGAAGGGTCTTTAGAACAAGGAATTGTTTGGCATAGAGTTATGTGATTTTTAAAAAGTGTTGTGCTAAGAACTATTAAAAGAAACTTCGGGAATGCATGAATATGTGCATTAGAGGCTGTGATATGACTGAAAGAATGTCGTAAATTACTGTAACACAACAAGCAAATCATGAAGCTTGCAATATATATGCTGGTATACTGGTCAGTTAAATATATTTCAGGTCATACATGGGCACACCATTGTTGTGCAGCATGGTCTGAAGGTGTGATACAGAACGAAGATTGTGTCCTCAAGTATGTGGATAAGGCAGTTGTCTCAGGGCTTTCCAAAGTATGTATTTTATGTTTCCTTCTGCTTTCATTCAACCATAGACGCAAACCATTTGGATATGGTGTCAAAGTTTCTAGCCAAAGCCACGCCAGCACAGTCTGTGGCGTACAAGACTTGAGAACAGGGCCACCGGTTCAGATCCCCAGCTTGGCCAATTTCTTTCCAAGGATTGATGACAGTCATATATAGTGACAGGATTCATTCCTGTCTCGCTGCTGATCATTGTATGTGGGTATGTGGGAAAGTACCAAGTGGCTTTGGAAGAGTATTGTGTAAAATACTGGTAACAGAAACTCCAGGAAAGCATCAATAGGTACATAGGCTGCTGTGATATAACTGAAACAATGTTGAAAACAGTGTAGACACCATACAAACAAAGTTTCTAGAAAATGAGGTAATGGGTTTTTTCATCTGGAATCAAATAGTGCTCAGAAGAGCTCTTAATCCTTTACCCTACAAGCAAGTTAAAGACAAACCTTTGAGTTCGACAAGTGACAAAATAGAGAAACGGTTGAAGGTAAAGTGTCCTATTTTTTAGTTGATACTTTTTAATGTTGTCTACAGGGACATAATGGGTAAAGATGATAATAGTGATACATCATGGATACAGTTTTTTTCGCAGGTTTCTCATCTTTTATTGCCTCAACCCTTTACCAAACAATCCCAGGTTTTAACGACCTTTGGAAAGAAGACTTTTAATTACATTGTGGGTAAAGGAGAAAATGCTGGTAGCTCTATGAAGGACAAATTCCAGCATTTAAGCCATCTTTAATTTGTCATCTGCAATGCTTTCAATTTGGACCAGTCTAAAATTTTGTCGTTTGGTAAAGAGTTAAATGTTTGATGAATTTTATTTCATATCTTTTGATAAATGTATAATAACCCAGATGGATGACCCACATGCAATAAATTGATTTATATAAACAAAAGGTTTGCTACCATGTATAGCATCCACAGGATAGTAATATTATTTGTACTGAAATTCTTAATGATGGACTTTGTCATATTGTTTTCTTTATCTTTAAATAGAAATGCAACTATTGTTACCGGTATGGTGCTACAATAAATTGTCAAAGATGCAATAAGGTTTACCATTATCCATGTGCTTCAGGAGGGGGCTGTTTCCAGGTTTGTACTTTACATAAGTTGTTCTTGTCTTTCTATGTTGAAATATCCAGTCCAGGTAGTGCTGTTGGCAGGGTACAGAATTTCAGAATTGTTGGTCACTGATTCGAATCCCCAGCTTGGCCAGTTGGTGATAGTCATTGTAACAGGATTAATTGCTCCCTCGCCACTGATCATTGTTCTAATGATGATTATGTGGGAAAGCAGCCAGTGGCTTGCGAAGAATGTTAGGCAAAGCACTGGTAACAAAAACTCTTGGAAAGCATGGATAGGTGCACTGCCCATCCTAACATAACTGAAATAATGTTGCAAATAGTGTTTAATCAATCAATTCTATGTTAAAAAAAAATTATCTCACTTGAGTACAAAGCCTGTTTCCTTGCTTTGTCCTTTGTCATCAGTTATTGGCTTGTTAATACTCTCGGGGAAACAACCTTCTTCAAATTTTAGTGAAACTGTCCAGGTAGAGTTACATATCATTTGGACCAAGTTCAAAATAAGTTAATGTGGTTAATAGCTCACCAAGTCAATTTAAAACCTCCTTTTGACTCTAGAGGCACACTGTGCATTTTCTTTTCTTGCAACAATATCTTTGAAAAAGATTTAGACAAAAAAAAAATCTTTTCCAAGAGCTTATATGTTAAAATAGATGTAAAGAAAGCTTTTGGCACTTTCTATGAACGTCTGAGGTAGTATATATCTGATATGACCCTTTACCACACAATCTTGACACTTCCATAGTTTAATGACCCTTTACCACACAATCTTGACATTTCCATAGTTTAAGCTATACTTAAATTGATGTCTGCACATGTATTCATTTGGAAAAGTCTACATTTTTGTCTTGTGGTAAAGAGTTAATCTTGCTGTTTTACAGGATATTAAATCATTGTCTCTCCTTTGTCCGGACCACACAGAATATGCTCAAACCATTGGTAAGTAAAGTAACTTCTCTTGCTCTTGAAGTTTCTCTGAACAGTATTAGACGGTCCATTTTTGTCTGTAGAGTAGCTGTGAGTTTATAGCCTTTTTGAAACCTAGCTCCTCTAATTTTAACCCTTTACCAAACAACCCACTAGGGAAGAGGGCATCTGAAATCATTGACAGAAAAGGAGAAAGTGCTGGTTACCTGCTTTTCTCCATTTCTCGCAATGTTTATCTGCCCTTTGAGACAATTCATTTGAATCACATTGACTTTGTGGTAAGTAAATGCTTCCATTATGGACAAGTCTAAAATTTTGGTAAAGTGTTGACAGCCTTTTTGGATCATATAGCTCTACCTGACACTCCTACTATTGTTCTGGAAAGCTTGTACATAGTATTTCCATACTTCATTCAACATCTTCAATCAGCATGTGGCAGCCACTCTTTAACCCTTTACAACACAATTCCTATTTTAAATGACCCTGAAGAAGAAGCCTTTGAAAACATTGTGGGAAAAGGAGAAAATGCTGATAACCAGCATTTTCTCCTTTTCCCACAATATTTTCTACTCTTTAAAAACAAAAATCCATTATTTGAGCCAAATTTAAATTGTCGTTTGCTAAGGCTTTCGATATGGACCTGTCCAAAATTTTGTTGTGTGGTAAAGGGTTAAATTAGATATCTTAAAAACCAGCACCTGATGATTCAAATCAGTCTGATATAGGCCTATGCTGAAGTAACCAGTCCATATCTTTTTAAATTTCAACTTGGCCATGGTTTATGGCAGCAGAGGGCTGTTTGTACCTCATGACAAGTTTATATTTTAAAGAGTTCCCCTAATCTCCCAGACAAGTTCACAAAGCAGTTACTTTTATATTTGAAGAAAACATTTTAATCCTAATGCTGCCAATTTGGTGAAGTGAACGTGGTCTTGTTTGAACCAGAGTATTTCACAGAACAGCAAACATCATGGATCCAAAATAAGATCTTCTTAGCAGACTAATCTCAAACTACACTCTGCTAAAGCAATTTAAGTTTGCGCTAAGTTTTTACTGGTTAACAAAAGTTTAGAAAGACTTAAAGGAAAAGTGTTTGACATACATTACTGTTATCTAACCACCCATGCATGGACACTAACAAACAGCAAGAATAAATTGCTGATGCATTTATCAACTTATATCATTCAATTTCAGCTTCTGCAGGTATTATAGTGTGTGCAGCAATAACTGTCTGAGTTTGATTTTTATTTTAACCTTGTTTACCCATGGGCTGGATCTTTCTATTCAGCCATGTGCTGTGTGGACTGGATGCTTTTCATCTGTGTCAACGTGCGAATTTCTAAAGTTTATAAGTTCAAATTATTGATTGTTCAGGAGTCATATTCACCAGCCATTAAGTCTTGTAAACAGAACACTGTCATGTTTTTTTATCACTTTACTCTTTACCAAAAGACAGAATTTTAGACATTTAAATGTGGCTCGAATGATGGAATTCGTCTTTGAATTGGTAGAAAACATTGTTGGATAGGAAGAAAATGCTGGTAACCAGCTTTTTCTCCTTTTCCCACAACGTTTTGAAAAGGCTTCTTCCTCGGGGTTGTTTAAACTCAGTTTAGTTAAATATTTCATCAATTTCTAGCTCAAATGCATGGATTTTTTGTTAGAACTTTATAGAAATTGCCATATCTGGGAGTGTAGAACATCATGAACATAATGGCACAGAAATATTTGTAATTGGTGCATCTGTGTGCTTGTCCTTCCTTGTCACCTCGCACATAAACTCTTTCAGTATCAATCCTGTAAACTTGACCTCTTTTGACGGTTGAAAATACAATCTACTGAACCATGAACAGGATTTGAGTATACATCCTTACAGTTTGAGAGGGAAAAAAAGCTGTTAAAACTTGAAAGTGTGTAGAATGGCTCGGCTGTGTAAACATAGATAAATTACCAGTATATACGTTGTAAGGGATAGAAAAACTCAAGGGATTTCTACTCATTTGAAACCAGAAACAGCAACAATAATTGCTTTGAAGGCCTCGAAAACAAGAAATACATTTTCAATCAATTGTAATCTGTGCAACCTTACAGCCGTCAGGGGCAATATTTGACATTCGATACAAGAATGATTATAGTTTCACAAAATAAGGGTGAAATGGGTTAAAAACTGGATGAAAATTAATTGAAAACGAGTAAAGATAAATCTTCAATGTAGGCTTGATCAAACATTTAGTTGGTATAGCTTCAAGGTCAGACTGCATGGTCCAAGTTGCTCACAAAAATGATGCCTGTACCTTGCAGTAGGCAGCTTTGAAATAAACTTGTAAAATGACAATATTCAATATAAGGTTTATTGTATTAACTCTTTACCAAGGAAGAAGGCTTAAAAACATTGCAGGAAAAGGAGAAAATGCTGGTTAGCAGTATTTTCTCCTTTTTCCACAATGTTTTCAACTGTCCTGAGACAAGTTCTATTATTTTAGCAACATTTCATTTGTTGCCTGCAAATGCTTTGAACTTCATGAGATCTAAAATTTTGTCGTTTGGTAAAAGGTTAGTATTTGTGAAAATGTTGGGGAGCTATTTCTCCCCTTTCCAGATATGCTGTCAAAATGCTTCAAGTCACTAAGAGTTGTCTACGGGAAGTAATATGTGATACTGATACTGTACTTTGAATTTTATCCCGTACCATACAATCCCATGATTTAACAACCATATAAATGAGGGCTTTTGAAATCAATGTGGAGATGATGTTGTTAAGCAGCATTTTCTCCTTTTCCAGAAATGTTTTCAAGCCTTTTAAGGACAAACTCTGTTGTCTGAGCCACATATAATTTGTTGTCTAAAATTGCCTTCAATATGGACAAATCTGAAATTTTGTCTCATGGTAAAGAGTTAAGATGTTGTTACTGAATTTCTCATGCTCTTGCAACAAACTGGAGGGACACCTTTTCAATTTATGGGTTGAGAAGTTTAAGGCCATTGTTTGTATTATTGGTGGAGGGCTGTGTGGTTTGAATGTCTTTTGTGATCTATATAATTGTAGTTTTTTTTGTTTTTGACCAAACACAGTAAGTTTCTCACTTCATTTTTGCCAGTGTTTGAGGAAATAAGAAAGACCATTTTTGGCATGATGTTTTATCCTCATTTAGTTTCAAAATATTACAAGTTTTTCTAGTAGTTCTCTATAAAGTTCATTATAAAGAATCTCTTTGATAATGAAACTGATAATTAGTAATGTAAGAACCAATTAAAAAAAATTTATTACATAAAATGAACTTATTTTATTTACTACTGTGCAAAAAACATGGTACAACACAGATATTTTTTAAAGTTAGACTACAACAACACAGTATCTCCTATATCACAGCACAGACATTTTTTAAAGTTTGACTACAACAACACAGTATCTCCTATATTCCTTTACCACACTATCCCAAGATATAAAGACCCGTACAAGGAAAGCTTTGTGAAAACATTGTGGGAATAGAAGAAAATCCTGGTAACCAGCATTTTTTATCTTTTCTCACAATGTTTTTTAACCTTTCAAAGACAGGTACAAACATTCGAGCCAAATTCAATATATTGTTTGTAAAAGTTTATGCCTTTCAAGCTTGACAAGTCCACAATTTTATCGTTTTGTAAAGAGATTGGCAAGTTTTTTTCTATTACAGCAGACTGATTGAAAAATTTAAAATGTGACTTAAAGAGAAATTGGTGGTAAAAACCAAATGCCCTTTAACCCTTTACCAAACAACCCCAAATTTTTACCTGTTTGCTTTTCCCTGCATTTAACAAGGGATTATACTTATCAGCCATACATGTATTTTATGCAAAGAACTGTTTGGTATGACAATTATTCAACAGTACCTTCCTATGTGCATGTTTATTCCTTTGCCTCATCCATAACAGATTGTCTTTGTATGAATCAGATACACTTTGAAAAATGTGTAACCTTTTACAAAACAGTCCAGGGGTCTAAAGAAGAAGGCTTTTGAAAACATTATTGGAAAGGAGAAAACGCTGGTAAGCAGCATTTTCCCTTTTTCTCCACAATGTTTTCTAACCTTTCACAGATAAATTCCACAAATCTTTCGTTATGGACAAGTGTGAAATTTGTTACGATATAATTTAAGCAATGATTTTTGCCTCAATTATACCCTGCAGGTAAACAGAGTCATAAAATATCACAGCTATAGATTAGTTTAATCCGGAATTTATTGCACAGTTCATACTTACACTCTATCATGACCTCTTGTCAGTTGTAAAAAATAGACTGGGTCTCAGACTCTGAGTCATCTAATGCAATTGAAAAGCATTTACTAGCATCTATTCCATTGTCTATATAATATTGTGAGTGTAAGATAACTGAAATTTAGGCAAGCAAGTTTTGAGCCATCATGGCTTCCTGTGAAGTTTCTTCGTTACTGGTTAAATAGCCTAAATGATATTACAGCTTAACTCTTTACCAAACGACAAAATTTTAGACTTGTCCAAATTGAAAGCATTTGCAGACAACAAAATAAACATGACTCAAAAATTGAAACTTGACTTTAAAAGAGTAGAAAACATTGTGGGAAAAGGAGAAAATGCTGGTTACCAGCATTTTCTCCTTTTCCCACAATGTTTTCAGAAGGCTTCTTCCTCTGGGTCGTAAAAACCAGGGATTGTTTGGTAAAGGGTTAACCCTTTATCACACAATGCTGAATTTTTACGACCCTGAGAAAGAAGCCTTTTGAAAACATTGTGGGAAAAGGAGAAAATGCTAGGTACCAGCATTTTCTCCTTTTCCCAAAATGTTTTCTACCCTTCCCAAAGCAAATTTCAATTCTTAAGTCGCAAATATTATGTGGTCTGCAAATGCTTTCAATTTGGACTGGTCTAAAATTCTGTCTGCTAAGAAGTTAAGATACATTTTAAACACACTTGATCATGGTATGGTTCAGAAATTCAAAAAGTTAAGGCTGTAGCCATTTATATCATGGCTGTTTGAAGGGAGGCTGTAGAATTGATATAATCATATTGATGCTGATATTTGTGTTCTTACAGAAAAGAGGCTAAACATTGATTTTTACAATTCCTGGAAAAAAAATTACACGTAGAGTCAAAATACAGCTGTTGCTTGCTGTTTATTTCTTTTTCAGACCAAACTTTAGGCCTGGTCATATTGAAATTACTTAATTTTGTAGCTGATGGATGTGCTTCAAGTTGGTCTTTGCTGGGATAGAAGTCATGGTGAGAAAAGGAGAAAATGTTGGTTTCCAGCATTTTTCTCTTTGCGGATGACTTTTTCAAAAGCCTGTATCCTCCGAGTCATACAAAGGCTATTATTGTGTAAAGGAGTAAATTGTGGCATTGTACTGTGTGTAACCCAGGAAGCCTTCTTTCTGTACTTTCAGCTGGGGAGGAGGCAGAGTGCAACATGTGTAATCAAGTGGGTAATATATCTGAGCAGTTGTTTTGTACGAGCTGTGGGCACCACTATCATGGGAGCTGTCTCATTCCTCCAGTTGAGATCAATCCGACAGTGAGGGCAGGTTGGCAGTGTCCTGATTGTAAAATTTGTCAGATGTGCAGGTGAGAGATAAATTTCATTGAAGAAATTAACTCTACTAAATATTTGAACCAAGTTCTCTCAGACGGGGGTTTAATGCATCTCCGTGATGCATGATACCAAGCAAGTCATCACATTTGACTAACAACCGACTGAACCATGAGGTAAACTGGTCCTTGGACATGCAGAAAATTGACTAATAGCAAAATGGGTCAGCCTAGGTCAGCCTGTGTGGACTGTGCAGGCTTACTTTGGCAGATTTATTTAAGCCCCCTTTTCACAGAGCATGACACATTTGTATTGTCTATGTACATTGTATACTTAGTTGGGATTTTTATGCTTCCAGAAGGGTGAGCATATAGTCGCCGCTTCGTCTGTCGGTCCGTCCTTCCGTCCGAAGCCATTTCTCCACAACCCCTGGACCAAATTGGATGAAACTTCATATGTGGACTCCTTAGGATACTGTGCAGATGTGTTTTTGCCGATTTTCCAATTTGCGGCTGTGTCATGGAAAAAGGGGGTTTCTTGTAAAATTCCAATTTTAACTAATATCTCCTTCAGTTTTCGCCAAAATTTCATGAAACTTCGCATTTATATTGTTTATTAAAAGTTTCACCATGTGCCCATGTATTTTATATGCCGCTGAAGTTGACGTATATTGGCGTCATCTCCGTCTGTCCCTTCGTCCATCCGTATGTATGTACATTTCTTGTGAACGCAACTCCTCCCACATTTCGTGATGGATTTGGATAAAATTTTCACAGAATGTTTCTCATCATGTGACCTAGCGCATATTGTCAGGGTTTTGCGATTCATAGCTGCGTCATGGAAAAGGGGGGCTTCATGTTATATTTCATTTTTCACCAATGTCTCTTTAATTACTTGACATATCTCAATGGATTTGGATGAAATTTTCACAGATCATGCGACCTAGCGCATATTGTCAGGGTTTTGGAATTTATTGCTGTGTCATGGAAAAAGGGGGCTTCATGTCAAATTTAAACTGCGTCCGTCTGTACGTACATACGTCCATTTCTTGTGAACGCAACTCCTCCCACATTTCTTAAAGGATTTGGATAAAATTTTCACAGAATGTTTCTTATTATGTGACCTAGCGCATATTGTCAAGGTTTTGCGATTCATAGCTTCATCATAGAAAAAGGGGTCTTCATGTTATATTTCATTTTTCACCAATATCTCTTTAATTACTGGACATATCTCAACGGATTTGGATGAAATTTTCACAGATCATGTGACCTAGCGCATATTGTCAGGGTTTTGGAATTTATTGCTGTGTCATGGAAAAAGGGGGCTTCGTGTCAAATTTAATTTTTCATCAATGTATCTCCAACTAATGGACATAATTTCATGAAACTTCATATTTTTATTTGTTAATCAAAGCCAATGACCAATGAGTCTTCAGTTTTTATACGCGTTTATCTTGGCATCATCTTCTCAGTCCCTGCGCCCATCTGTACGTATGTCCATTTCTTGTAAACGCAACTCCTCCTAAGCTTCTGATCGTATCTTTTTAAAATTTGCTCAATGTCATTACCATAATAAGTAAATGTGCATGAAGCAGGGATTTTTTGGTTCATTGATTTTTAGCTCCTCTGGCCGAAGGCCAGCGACTTATGTCATGGCCTGGTGTCCGTCGTGCGTCCGTCGGTCCGTGCGTGCGTGCGTGCGTGCGTCCGTCCGTCCGTCCGTCTGTTGACTTTTTTTCAAACTTCTTCTTCTCTGAAACTACCCATCCAAATTTGATGAAACTTCACAGAAATGATCCTGCAATGGTCCTCTTTAGAATTTCTTGAAAGAATTTGATTCCTTCAAAAACTCTGGTTGCCATGGCAACAAAACTGAAAAATATTGAACATCTTTGAAAATCTTCTTGTCTGAAACCATAAGGCCCAGGGCTACCAAATTTGGCATGTAGCTTTATCTAATGGACCTCTATCAAATTCCTTCATATTATAGCCCTGGGGTCAAAATTGGCTCTGCCCCGGAGATCACAAGTTTAACATGGGCATATAGTGACTGTAATTTAAAATAGTAATCAAGGGAAATAACTCCTGTTTTACAAGATAAAGTTTGTTACTATTTACCTCCCTTGATTATCAAACTGCAGTTATACATTATTGGAGTTTGGTATTCAAGTTTTTTGGAGAGGAAATGTTCTGTTTTAAGGGAGAGTGATTTATTTTGATGCTAATGGTTATGCTCACATGCATGGAATGATTAATTTAAAGTAAGGTATCTATCACTCAAATTTTTTCAGAACTTTACCTTTCATGCTAATGAATAAACCTGCTTGTATTCACTGACATTATCTTTGCATTTAAAAAGGTATGACTTTTTTTGTTTGGCGGGCGGGGTGGAGGTTATGTTTTCAAAGTAAGTTTATTACCATACAGACTTTTTATGCTGTATGTCTCTGTCAGTGCCAATTAAGTGCATGATACGTTAATTTTACTCTTTAAAAAATGACAAATTTTTTTTACTGTACCAAGTTTAAAGCCATTGCAAAAAGACAAATTGAATGTAGCTTAAATGACTATTTCTGTCTTTGATAGGGTAGGAAACATTGTGGGAAAAAGGAGAAAATACTGGCTGACAACATGTCCTTTTCTCACGATGTTTTTGAAAGCCTTCTCTTTCAGGGTCATTAAACTTCGATTTGTGTGGTAAAAGGTTAAAAAGCCAGTTGCAAGAGTTTGGGACATAAATTAATCTCTATAGCTAGCTGGTTGAAATAGCAGCCATGTGGCGGCGTATTTTGTGACTACGGCATTCTTGTTTATCTATGTAAAACCATGTTACGGGAAAAGGGTGCTTAATGTCTTATAACTTTAGGTTTTGTTTTTTTGGACTCTGAAATTAAACATTTCCCAGTTTCTTCAAGACTATTCAACATATATGTTGCTGATCAAAAGCCCCAGACCATGATTTCATTCTTTCCTATTTATACTAAGCTGTGTTATAGAAAAAGAGGGCTTAATGACAAACTCAAACACGAAGTTTGTAAATGTTTAATCTGATTTTTTTTCAGACAATTTTGCCATTACTATATTAGTAATATTTGATTCACAGATTGTTCACATTGAAAGAAAGTTTTACTCCACTGTTCCAAGAGTTATGCCCCTTCTTTATTTAATTATTTGAACATTGGCAAATGCAGTTTGGCAGACGGGACCAAACACAAGTAGCCTGTTTCACCCCACCCTCCTCTCCCGTGACCAACCATTTACCGACAGCCTTCACTTTCCTAAAAAGAGACCTGTTCGGGGAGTATAATCCGTCTACGATGGCTCTTGTCTTTGATTTAACTGTAACTAACAAAAAAATTTTAGTATCCACCAAATTGAAAGCACCTACAGACGACAAATTGTATGTAGCTCTAAAGATGATTGCTGTCTTTGAAAGATTAAAAACATTGTGAGAAAAGGGGAAAATGCTGGTTACCAGCATTTTCTCCTTTTTTCTCAATGTTTTCATACGTTTGTTTTCTCAGGGTTGTTAAAACTTGCAATTTTGTGGTAAAGGGTTAACAGTTTTATCAAAAAAGAGAAAATAAAGGCCAAAGGGCAAAATGTCTAATGAGACAATTGTTTGCAAGCATAACTATAATTATAATATTGCCAATATATCATTTGAACCACATTTTAAGGCTATATTTTACTTTTGATACATAAGTTAGGAATTTCAATCCTTAATTTTTCAAGTAACAAAATCATAAACTAAAATTCAAATATTGATACATGTATATCATTATTTTGTGCTATTTTCTTTACTTTTTCACTCCAGTACAATCACATGATGAAGGCCTGATTGCTTATCTGGAAAATAAACAAGACATAAAGAGTTTGGTCATAATAATGCATGTACAGTAAAACCTTGATATTTCGAGTCTCGTACATTCGAGAACCCTGCATTTTTCGAGGAATTTCCATAGTCCCGGCAAAAACTCTACTATACTGCACCAAAAGTAGCTCGATTATTTCGAGTCTCGACAAGTCGATAATTCGAACACGGATGTTGGTCCCTGTAATCATTTTCCTTCATTAAATTGATTGTTTATTCGAACACAGTGTTTTGGCACCTCTCGATCGATTGTTTTCACACCTTTCCGAGCAAAGGTTTTCCGGCTCCAGCCTGTCTACGGTGTCGTGTAAGTTTTACAAACTATGACAATTACATCAGGTGTTTCATACTACAGTATGATCTGAGAAGGTATTACCATTAATTTATGAAGAGAGGCTAATTATGAAGTTTGCAATGTCTATTCCGACCATCAGGGATCGTATGATCACAACCCTCATGTAATTTAAACTGTCTGATATTTCATTTTATAAAAAAAATCACACAAGTATTTTATTCCTGATTAAGCAAATGATTTTATCTTCCAACTGTACTTTTAGCAGCGTGTGCGTACACCAACTGTTCAGAGTCATTGTTGACCCTGAAAAAACAGTGTAAGCGTTTGGGATCAGGCGATGTCTGATTTTTTATCACTTTTTGTGTCAATCTTTTTATAGCACCAGGTTTTTCCCAAATCGCTTCTCCACAGATTAAGACCCGTTTGATCACACAAATTTTTTCTGTCTTATTACGGTGATGTCATATTTTGGGTTTGAGTGAATATCACTGGTTCGTTTTCATGTCATAGAAATTACCTTTGACAAAGGTAAATGTAATTGTTCACGGGATGTGTAGATATCATGGTCTGTTTTCGTGTCGAAGAAATTAGTAATGAGAAAAGTCGTAATAAAGCTAGTCTTTCCTTTTTATTTCTCATTAGATCTGCTCTATATTTTCGGTAATTTACTCTTCTATGACCATTTCAACAGCGCTGCAATCACATGGTACCTTTTGTGAACGTTTACATGTATTGCGACAAAAATTGCACACCCGCTTATTCTTGATTTTTCTGGAGAAGAATCAAACTCTTGACATCTTTCCTGCTTGCATTCTTCGATCGTTATCAACATTTTTTTTTTCTAGTTGCATGGCGCCATATTCAACGATAATTCAGTGAAAAACCAGTGTCCAAAGACCTTAACTCCGTTTCCATGTACATGTATATTTTTGGACTAGAGCAAGCAAATACCTGCAGCTGTTTCCTCACATAAACGAAAGGGCGAAAGTTATAGGGGGCGAATATGAAAGGGCAGATCAAACATTTTGTAAAAATTACAGTACACACCTTTTCCAAAAACTATAGAAAGAAAGGCTAGATTATCTAAATATTTAATTTAAAATCCAAGAACTCATATGATCAAAACAGGAACATTTACAGAAAATAACTCTTTCAATATGATATTGTTCAAATGTAGTAAATGAATGAATCAAATAGGAACATTAACAAGGTTCTATCGCTTTGGGAAGTATACTTTGATCGCCGATCTTGAACGGAATGCATTTTTTAATGGACATTTTGGATAATTCGAACACTGCGAAAATTCGAACATTTTGCTTGTCCCCTTGGGACTTCGAATTATCGAAGTTTTACTGTACATGTAGACTTAATTGTTATCTGGATATGCTTTCCAACTCTTAATTAGAACATAACAAAGAATTGAATGATGGAAATATTTGGAATTTTACATACAAATTAGCCATGCTCTGTGAAAAGGTGAAAAGGGGGCTTAATGTATCTGCAAAAAGTATCGACCAATGTCAGCCTGTGCAGTCCGTGCAGTCTGACATAGGTCTAAACTTATTGCTATTGGTAAATTTTTTGCATGCCAAAGGCTTATTCTACCTATAGATCCACTCAGTCTTGAGACTAAATGGATCCAAAATTATGTACTGACTTACTTGGTATGATACACCACGCAGATGCATTAAGCTTCCTTTTGCCAGAGCATGTCTCAAATGTAACAAGCCTGGAAGTGTTCACAATTGACCAGGTAACTTATTTCTTTAGTGATATAGGCATAGGTTAAAACTGCTGTACAAGCTACACATGGCATTAACTCTTTCCATACCACAGACAACACCAGAAGCTTTTGTGGACAGTGTATATCAAGATCAGAATGTGCAGTCTGATCTCTGATCTACGCTGTCCACTGCTATATTCTACATTATGACCAAACTATTTCTTGATCTTGCAGAGGAAATGTATTTTTAGCCTTTATCTGTTCAGAGTTGATAGTGTTGGTATATGTTTCAGACAACCTGGAGATGACAGTAAGATGTTGGTGTGTGATATGTGTGATAAAGGTTATCATACCTTCTGTCTCCGACCTGTGATGACAACTATACCCAAAAATGGCTGGAAATGCAAAGTAAGTGTTTCAAAAGGGTTTTTTTTGCAACGGCATGTCAAAGATCTGTGGTTCTGAAAAATCTTTGCTCCTGGTGCATATAAAGATCAGATCGTAAATATCTGATCTTTGATCTATTTTGCACAAATGACTGTATGATATGAACAGGGAATATCCATTTCTTTTCTTAACGCAATTTTGTGGCTAATAAGATCAAGAACTGAAGCACTGAATAATTTTTGCTTTACAATCTAGCATGGTACTGAAATTAATCCCTAAAGTAATCAATCCAGCTTTAGGTCTTTTTGCAGACAGTTTAGATCAAGATCAGACTGCTCAGATTGTGAAGTCTGATCTTGGATCTACTTTGTCTGTACTTTGTTTCATATCCTGTCCAAAATAATCTTAAAATAGCAAAATTTCAGCTGTTTCCCCCCCCCCCCCCCATTGAAAGTGCCCTTTTTGTTACTTTAGTTCTGTAGGGGTTAAAAAACTGCAGAAGCTATCACCAATCTAACAAGAGCTTTGCAGAGCGGCGCATATATGCCCGAAGGGGCTTGTCAGTGAAATGGGTTAAAATCTAGAACGTCTACAGACATTCAAATTTTAAGAGTCACATGCACAACTACACATCATAGAGATTCATTGTGGTAACTTATTCCAATGGAAACTGTAGGAGGAGTTGCGCACACAAGAAATTGCTAACAGACAGACAGACGGACGGGCAGACAGACGGACGACCGGGGCCATAACATAATACAACCCTTCAGGCGTATAAAAAGTCATACCTGTTTAAAAATTATCAATTATTTCAGAGATATTTGGTCAATCAAGAAATTTGTGTTATAATTTGCAGGTATATAAATTACTGAATTTGATATTCTAAAAAACATTATATCTAAAATTCATGTGAAATATGTATAATGTTGGTGTAATCTTCTTTGTAGAATTGTCGTGTTTGTGAAGATTGTCGGTCTCGAACACCAGGTAGTGGAAGGAGTTCAAGATGGCATCTGAACTACACTGTTTGTGATAGCTGTTATCAGCAGAGAAATAAAGGGCTGTGTTGTCCTATATGTGGTAAAGCATACAGACACTTCTCCCATAAGGCCATGGTGCAGTGCAATCTTTGTAAAAAGTGAGTCGGCTAACTTAGTGTTTATCATATAGAAGGTTTCTGATTGTTTGACTACTTTCTTTCCTAATTCATATGTTTCATGTCAGTCTTTGCCTGTCAAAAAGTGTGAAAAAACAGTCTTAACACTTCGCATTTTGTGTGTCTGGAAAGTACAGGAAGAGAAGACCCATACTGGTATATCACATTTTCAAGATTTTCTTTACTACTTTGCCTCAAACTATTACACTCTGTTGACCAGGATCTTACTCCATATTCTGTACTGTCCAGTCTTGGTTCAAACTGTCTGCAAAGGTCGTAATGTTGCATGCAGAATTAACATATTATTAGTACAAAAAGCATATTTCTGCAGTGTCATCTTACATATGTAACAGTGACAAAGATGAGTGTAAAATTAGTTCTAAGACAAGGTATTGTACATCATTATGCGTGAACTTACAAGAATATTTTACTTGCCAAGAAATTGTCTTTTTAAAGTTGAGTGGAATTTCAGATGATATGAAATATGCCATTCCTTCGTCGATAGAAGTTGTGTTCCTTTGCTAAACCTGCTCTATGTCAATTATAATCCCATCCTATGTGGACACCATTTTCAACAGTTTTGTTTTAACTCTCAGATCACTATAAAACATACATGTGATGACTGATAGTAGACAAAATCTTCTTGTAGCAATATTTAGCCTGTACTGTCCAGAATCTCTCTCTGAAAATATTGAACAGTTTAGATTAGTGCTCATACTGCACAGAATGTACAGTCTGATTCTGACCTGTACTGAAAAAGCACCCTGTTCTCCCTAGCATACCAAGAATCATTGTGAATTGATTTTTCTATTTTTAGATTAGTGCATTCAGAATGTGATGAGACTATAGACTCAAGTTTACACCAGCAGGCAAAGAATGAAGAAATCACAGACTACATCTGTCCTATCTGCAAATATGGAGATTCTGAGGTAATTTAAAAGCTTTAACCAGTTTAACTTTTCATGTAAGATTTGGGAAAAAATGTGATAACCATTTGTAAAAATCATTGAAGGTCTACCCTTCACAAGAATGCTCTGTACTCCATCTAAACCTACATTTTTAATCTGAGCCATGGCTAAACAAGAATCCATGCACACGAAAAACACCTTAAAAGTGAACTTTCCAATAAATTATGTAAAGTAAGTCTGCAGATCAAAAATTTCTATTATTTGCATCCTTATAAATGGTTGTAATTATTGCAGATGGAACTACCAGATTTTCCAACTGGATTACCTCAAATGATAGAAGATTCCTCAGACAGTGTTGACAATAAAGGTATTTCTTTCATTCAGACCATATGCTTAGAGGCTATGTTGTTTAAAATTTTTCATCAATGATTCTTATTTGAATTCTGATTCTAAATTTCAAAACCAGCCACCTGGGTCCGTATGCACCAACTATTCTGAAGAACATTCCTAGTTTTTTTTTCTATAGAATTTTCCAAATTTGAAAGTTTCAAAGCTTTTTGGGAAATATCACAAACCATTTGATTTAGCCAATCAGAGGTTGTGTTACCTTCTAAATCTGAAGTAGGACTAAGAATGAAAGTAAGAATAGTTGGTGAATACAGGCTCTGATTGTTTAGCACATAATGTTTCGGCCAATCAAATAACTAGTTTTAAAGTTTCTAATTAGTACACTACATAGAATGGTCAGTGAATGTGGCCCTAGAGTTCATTGTAGCAAAGAAAAATAGGGTAGATTTTTTTTGTATCATCATTGATAGGTCTGCTTTGAACTGCATTTGAGGTTTCTATCCAACACAAATATGAATTTTTTTTTTCCCCCAAAGAAAAGCCCTGATGTATTCTTGTAGCCCTGCCGTTGTCTGTATTGTCACTGTTGTCATGCAAAAACTTTGACATGTTCTCATATCTAAGTCATTAATAAAGAAATTTATACCCCCACAAAATGAATGTTTTCGGGGGTATACTGGAATCAGCCTGTCCATCTGTGTGTCCATCTGTGTACAAAATACTAGTAATTTTGTGTCGCGAACTCCTCCTACAGTTTTGCTGCTATTGTATTGAACGTTTGTTGATACATTGATCGTATACTGAAGTTGTGCAAGACGCAGTTTTCAATCATCTACTCCCTATGATTCAAGGGTAATCTCCCCTTGAACTTAGAAAATTTTTTGTTAAATTGCCTGTTTCTGTCAAAGCGCTGGCGGGGGTATTAAGTCACATTCAGTGACAGCTCTAGTTACTTCAAACATGTGCTAATAATGAACTGTCAATAGGGGAACCTACACAAGAATGCCAGGTAACAGTGAAAGATTTTGACACTGTTATGACCCTTTTTCCACTTAAATATTTTTAGTGGAAAAGCAACTACACAGAGTTTTGGCACCCGCTTTTGGTGCTCTTGATACTTTATATTACTGTGCTCAGATGAGTTGTTCTGGAAATAGGAGGCCTTTTTGGTTAACATATGCCCTTATTTCATAGACTAGCTGGAGAAATAAATATGAGCTGCGCCCCGGCAAAATGGCATTTAATGCATCCCCATGAAGCTTGATATGAAGCAAGTCATCACAAAATTTTGGACCCATAAAATCTATTTTATCTAACAACTGACTAAATCATGAGATAGAATGGTTAGTGAATATACAGAAAATTTACAAATTAGACAAATTTTCAACCCATGTCAGCCTGCCCAGACAGCACAGGCAAGCATGCCTTGGTACTTTTTTGCAGATGCATTTAATCCCTATTTCACAGAGCATGGCCCATATTGATTAATTATTGCAATTTTACAACTCATTGTGATAGAAGTTGTCAAAAAATACCTCATCATATTTTTCTGTTTGTTTCAGGGATGATGGAACTGGAGAGTGGAGAAGAAAGCTCACAACACAGCTCTCAGTTGGTTCTCAATGAAGACTCACTGTCCAGTATGGATGTGGATATGACCCTACTGGGGAAAGTGAGTTCATTCTTTATCGAACAACAAAATTGAAAGCATTTGCAGACAACAAAATAAATTTGATTCAAAAACTGAAGTTTGACTTGGGAAGAGCAGAAAACAATGTAGTTACCAGCATTTTCTCCTTTTCCCACAATGTTTTCAAAAGCTTTCTTTCTCAGGGTAGTTAAAAAGCGGGATTGTGCGGTAAGGGGTTTAAGTAACATCAACCCTTGTTGGGACATAGATATAATAAACAAACTTTCTCAAGTTATCCCAAGAATTGTTCGAGGCTTGAGAAGTTTAAAAGATGTTATTTCGGACAAGATAAAGGAAAAATGATCTCGAAAAAAAGTACTAATTAAAAAAATATCTAAATATCCTTTTGACATTTGGTACTGTGATGTTTCTTTTCAGATATTTCTTGATCTCAACATTAAAAGAGGATAAAAAGCTGCCGCACCAATCTTTTTTTGATCTATGGACAATATCTAAGTGGTCCAATGAAATATAAGTGATATGGATTTCAAAAAGGATTGTGGTTATCATTTCTTCCTAAGTCAAACCTAGTATTTGGTTTTGAATCAAAGAAGATGTATTAAAAAGGCTTTGTTAATATAACTAGTGACAGTGTTACTCTTTTGCAGTGTGTATATATGATATTGTCGAATACCTGTATACTTCAGTTTCTGACTTTAATACATAGGCCAATTTGCAAAAAATGATTCAGCCATTTTTTTTTTATCTTGCTATGCAACTAGAACAGGTTAATCTGTTATCTTTCAGAAACTAACTCTGTCATACACTTTAGCTGTCTATTAGGTTTTATAGCTTTTTACCACATGACAAAATTTTATGGTTGTCGAAATTTAAAGCATTTGCAGATAAAATGAAAATGGCTGAAGTTGAGGAATTTGTCCGTGAAAAGGTGGAAAACATTTTGCGCAAAGAATAAAATGCTTGTTAGCAGCATTTTGTCCTATTCCCACAGAGTTTTCAAAAGTCTTGTCGAGTATTTGGTTTAGAATGGAATTATCTTTTTTGTAGATGTCCCCATCCTATATGGTTCCTGGACGAGAAGGAGATGTTGGTTTGGGAAAGGGAAAGCTGGTGGCCATTGCAAGAAAGAAAATGAGTCTTGCCAGTAAAACTAAGGTAAGATCAGGGTCTAACACATGTATACACACAAATCAAAGTATCTTTGAATTTTTTTATGCAATTTGTTCTCTAAGAAGGTTGTATTTTTTAACATGCCTTGTAATGATAGTTCTGCCAGAAATATTTCATTTTTAGCTCTATTGGCCAAAGGTCTTGTCAAAGTGTGGTTTCTGTCATCTGTCTGATTGTCTTTTTCTTGTTTACACAATAAAGTCTAAAAACTTGAAAAGAATTTGACAAATAGTAAGGGAAAAGTAGCCATTTACGGTTGAAAATTCACATTTCTTGTTTACGCGATAATGTCTTTATTTGTATATTTACTTTTCTTGTTTAACCCTTTACCACACAATCCCGACTTTTAACGAACCTGAGAAAGAAACCTTCTGAAAAGGAGAAAACGCTGGTAACCAGCATTTTCTCCTTTCCCGACAATGTTTCCTTCCCTTTCCAAAACAGATTTCAAATTTTCAGTCACTTTTATTTTGTCGTCTGCAAATGCTTTCAATTTGGACCAGTCTAAAATTTTGTCTTTTGGTAAAGAGTTAAGCAATAAAGTCTGCATTTGTGGTTCGATTTTCGTGAAACTTATGCAGTTTGACTATATTATCAATAACTTGAACCCTATTGATTTCAAAACAAATCCGACAATTAGTAAGGGAAAAGTAGCTATTTAAAGCTGAAAATTTTCATTTCTACATGATGCAGTTAGAATTTTTGATCCATTTTCATTTTACACTTGCACAGATCATTTGTATGATCAAGGGATTGAACCCTATTGAAAATGAAGAAAATCCAGCGATCAATTTAGGAAAAGCAGCCAGTCAATGACATAATCTTGTTTACTCAATAAAGTTCACATTTTTGGTTCCATTTCTTTGAAACTTGCAGGGATTGTGTAATATGAGTACTAAAACCTTATCAAATTTGACTGGATTCCAAACAAGTATTTTTTTAAAAATTGTTCTTTGATTATTTCACTATTTGTTCAATTCTGTCTTAGTGGGTTCAAGCAGCTGCAAACACCCCCCCCCCCACACACTTTTTAGCTCACCTGAGCACAAAGTGCTCAAGGTGAGCTTTTGTGATCATGCTGTGTGCGTCGTGTGTCATCAACTTTTACCTTGTGTACGCTGTACAGGCCACATTTTCAGTCCGATACTCCTGAAACTTGGTCAGAATGTTTGTGTTGATGATATCTCGTACGTGTTCGAAAATGGGTTATGTCGGGTCAAAAACTAGGTCCCTAGGTCAAATCTTAGAAAAACCTTGTGTACGCTCTAGAGGCCACATTTTCAGTCCGATACTCATGAAACTTGGTCAGAATGTTTGTCTTGATAATATCTCGTACGAGTTCGAAAATGGGTCATGTGGGGTCAAAAACTAGGTCACTAGGTCAAATCTTTGAAAAACCTTATGTACACTCTAGAGGCTACATTTTCAGGCCAAAACTCTTGAAACTTGGTCAGAATGTTTGTCTTGATGATATCTCGGAGGAGTTCGAAAATGGGTCATGTCGGGTCAAAAACTAGGTCGCTAGGTCAAATCTTAGAAAAACCTTGTGTACGCTCTAGAGGCCACATTTTCAGTCTGATACTCATGAAACTTGGTCAGAATGTTTGTTTTGATAATATATCTGACAAGTTCGAAAATGGGTCATGTGGGATCAAAAACTAGGTCACTAGGTCAAATCTTTGAAAAACCTTGTATACGCTCTAGAGGCTACATTTTCAGCCCAAAACTCTTGAAACTTGGTCAGAATGTTTGTCTTGATGATATCTCGGACGAGTTTGAAAATGGGTCATGTCGGGTCAAAAACTAGGTCACTAGGTCAAATCTTAGAAAAACCTTGTGTACACTCTAGAGGCCACATTTTCAGTCCGATACTCATGAAACTTGGTCAGAATGTTTGTTTTGATAATATCTCGAATGAGTTTGAAAATGGGTCATGTCGGGTCAAAAACTAGGTCACTAGGTCAAATCTTTGAAAAACCTTGTGTACGCTCTAGAGGCCACATTTTCAGTCCAAAACTCATGAAACTTGGTCAGAATGTTTGTCTTGATGATATCTCGGACGGGTTCGAAAATGGGTCATGTTGGGTCAAAAAAATAGGTCACTAGGTCAAATCGTAGAAAAACCTTGTGTACACTCTAGAGGCCTTATTTTCAGTCCACAACTCTTGAAAGTTGGTCAGAATGTTTGTCTTGATGATATCTCGGACGAGTATGAAATTGTGTCATGTCGGGTCAAAAACTAGGTCACTAGGTCAAATCTTAGAAAAAACCTTGTGTACGCTCTAGAGGCCACATTTTCAGTCCGATACTCATGAAACTAGGTCAGAATATTTGTCTTGATGATATCTCAGACGAGTTTGAAAATGGGTCATGTTTGGTCAAAAACTAGGTCACTAGGTCAAATCTTAGAAAAACCTTGTGTACACTCTAGAGGCCACATTTTCAGTCCGATATTCATGAAAGTTGATCAGAATGTTTGTCTTGATGACATCTCAGACGAGTTCGAAAATGGGTCATGTCGGGTCAAAAACTAGGTCACTAGGTCAAATCTTAGAAAAACCTTGTGTACGCTCTAGAGGCCACATTTTCAGTCCAAAACTCTTGAAAGTTGGTCAGAATGTTTGTCTTGATGACATCATGGACGAGTTCCAAAATGGGTCATGTGGGATCAAAAACTAGGTCACTAGGTCAAATCTTAGAAAAACCTTGTGTACGCTCTAGAGGCTACATTTTCGGTCCACAACTCTTGGAAGTTGGTCAGAATGTTTGTCTTGATGATATCTACAATGGGAAAATGGGCTATGTTTGGCTAAAAAGTAGGTCACTGAGAGAAAATCTAGAAAAGCTTGTGTACAAGCTAGAGGCTAAATTTTCAGTCCAATAATTATGAAAGCTTGATATAATGTTTGTCATAATATCTAGAAAGAGATTTAAAATGGGTCATGTTTGGTCAAAAGACTCAGGTGAGCGACTTCAGGGCCATCATGGCCCTCTTGTTTTTGTGTGTATTTGTCTTTTTCCTTTTTGCATTATGAATTAATGATGTATAATAGAAAACAAGCAAAATCACTGCCAGTAGAGTGATTCAGGGCCTCTAGTTGTTAGTTGAAGGACTTTATCACCCCCCCCCCCCTCCCTGAGTGTGAAGCCTCACAGTTTGATTATTTTTCATTCACATGAAACCTTTGTGGCAAGACAATAGGTTGTTTAATACAAGCTATAATTATACCATTTTTTCTACAGTGCTTTAAAAAGTTTTGCTATGATACAGAAAGTTACCTTCAGAAGAAATATATTAATACATTTAACAAAAGGGCTGAGTTCATAACGTCAGTTGCCATGTTTTATTTTGCATGAAGATCAATTTTGTTTCTGATAATGGCATATCTGATTTTATGTGATGATTTTAGAATCGAACATTAAGTGGAGAAAAGAGGAAGAGACCTATTACATTTGGGGAGAAAAGAAGAGGACCAAAACCAAAGGTACTTATTATTTCTCAAGAATTATTACTTTCACTAAATGGGTATCTTTACAACAGTGCTTAATCTGTGTTGTAACAGTCAGATTGATGTATAAAATACATAGCAGTGACAAAACGCCAATGTTTACTAAAAGATTCAGTGTGCGTTCAGACTGTTTTTCTCTGTTGTCAGAAAAAATACTAGAATTAATGATTCTCGTTCTAGATTTTGTAGGGGTCCTATGTGGCTCAGGGATAAAGTGTAGGACTTGTAACCTGGGTATGTGTTCACCAATTATTCTTAAGAATATTCTTGGTTTTATTGGCAAGAATTTTCTAAATTTGAAAGTATCGCATCTTCTGATTGGCTAAACCATTTGGTTAAGCCAATTAGAAGTTGCGTTATGTTTTATATCTAGAACTAGACTTGGAATGAAATTAAGAATGGTAGGTGAATAAGGACCCAGGAGGCCCCAGGATTGAGCTTAACTGGAAGTACTACATTTTTCATTGGAGTATCCTTGGCAAGATACTTCTGAAGCCTACCTTAGTTCTCAGAAATCCAGGACATACATGAATTTATGAATTGTTGCTGTGATATGTCTGGAAAAGTAGTATAAAACACAATTTGATTAATGAATGTAAATTTTGTGTTCTCAAACTTGATACGATTGTATGTTAGAACTACAGTAGATAGGTTGATCTGAGTATTTTGGCCATATTTAGACCAACTATACTCTTGTAAAGCAAGTCAGGTAGGGTAAATAAAAATATGTAACTTGAATTGTTTGGATTATATTTTAGGAAAAAAGAGCATTTGCCTGTTTGCTACTTTCCCCACAATGTTATTCAAAGCTGTGTGCCATGGCAACAAAGAAAGAGGAATTTGATAATTGGCTTATATCTGCTATTTCAGATTCATGCTAGTATTGGATCTTCCTCATCCAAGAATAAAGATGACGATGATGATGATGATCATCCAAACACTATCATTCTTGCAAACAAGGCTGATGTATTTACTTTAGACCAGGTACAGGTTTATTTTGCCAAAGTCTTCACAGAATTTCCAAATATGTCTTTTTTCATATGATCAGTGTTTCATATTCATTTGAGATATGGGAAAAATGAATGTTTGATTTTTAAGTTTCATTGATTTAAATGAAATTCTTATGGTTTTTAGTTTACTTTGTGCTCAGGATGAGCTATTGTGATCACTCACTGTTCGTCGTCGTCCATCCGTCAGTCGTCTGTCCATTCACATTTTTAGCTCACCTGAGCACAAAGTGCTCATGGTGAGCTATTGTGATCGTGCCGTGTCCGTCGTCCGTCGTGTGTCGTCAACTTTTTACCTTGTGTACGCTCTAGAGGCCATATTTTCAGTCCAATACTCATGAAACTTGGTCAGAATGTTTGCCTTGATGATATCTCGGACGAGTTCGAAAATGGATCATGTCGGGTCAAAAATTAGGTCACTAGGTCAAATCTTAGAAAAACCTTGTGTACTCTCTAGAGGCCACATTTTCGGTCTGATACTCATGAAACTTGGTCAGAATGTTTGCTTGATGATATCTCGGACGAGTACGAAAATGGGTCATGTCGGGTCAAAAACTAGGTCACTAGGTCAAATCTTAGAAAAACTTTGTGTACGCTCTAGAGGCCATATTTTCTGTCCAATACTCCTGAAAGTTGGTTAGAATGTTTGTTTTGATAATATCTCAGACGAGTTTGAAAATGGACCATGTCGGGTCAAAAACTAGGTCACCAGGTCAGATCTTAGAAAAACCTTGTGTACGCTCTAGATGCCATTTTTTCAGCCCAAAACTCTTGAAAGTTGGTCAGAATGTTTGTCTTGATGATATCTTGGATGAGATAGAAAATGGGCCGTGTCGGGTCAAAAACTAGGTCATTAGGTCAAATCTTAGAAAAACTTTGTGTACGCTCTAGAGGCCACATTTTCAGTTAAATACTCTTGAAAGTTGGTCAGAATGTTTGTCTTGATGGTATCTTGAACAAGTTTGAGAGTGGGCCATGTCGGGTCAAAAACTAGGTCACCAGGTCAAAGCTTAGAAAAACCTTGTGTACGCTCTAGAAGCCACATTTTCAGTCCAACACTCTTGAAAGTTGGTCAGAATGTTTGTCTTGATGATATCTCTGACAAATTTGAAAACGAGCCAAAAACTAGGTCACTAGGTCAAATCTTAAAAAACCCTTGTGTATGCTCCAGAAGCCACATTTTCTGTCCAATACTCTTGAAATTTCGTCAGAATGTTTGTCTTGATAATATCGCAGATGAGTTCGAAAGTGGGCCATGTCAGGTCAAAAACTAGGTCACTAGGTCAAATCTTTGAAAAACCTTGTGTAAGCTCCAGAAGCCACATTTTCAGTCCAATGCTCTTTAAAGTTGGTCAGAATGTTTGTCATGATGATAGCTTGGATGAGTTTGAAAATGGGTCATGTCAGGTCAAAAACTAGGTCATCAGGTCAGATCTTAGAAAAACCTTATGTAAGCTGTAGAGGCCACATTTTCAGTCCAATAATCTTGAAATTCGGTCAGAATGTTTGTCTTGATAATTTCTTAGACTAGTATGAAAATGGATCATGTTGGATAAAAAACTAGGTCACAGGGTCAAATCTCAGAAAAACCTTTTGTACTATAATTACAGTCCAATATTCTTTAAACTTTTGTTAGAATGTTTGTCTTGATGATGTCTTGCATGAGTTTGAAAATGGGTTACGTGGAATAAAAACTAGGTCACCAAGTTTCATCCTTGAAAAACTGTGTGTACGCTTTAGAGGCCACATTTTCAGTCCAATAATCTTGAAATTTGCTTTGAATGTTTGTCTTGATAATATCTTAGACTAGTATGAATATTGGTCATGTTGGATAAAAAACTAGGTCACCAGGTCATATCTCGGAAAAACCTTTTGTACACCTTACAGGCCACATTTTCTTTCAAATACTCATGAAAGTTTGTTGGAATGTATGTCTGGATAATTTCTACATGTCAAGTAGGCCGCTGAGACAAATTCTAGAAAAAGCTTGTGTGCACTCTAGAGGCCATATTTGTAAGCCCAACACTAATGAGTGTTTGTCAGAGTGTTTGTCTTAATATCTCCGAAGAGATTGGAAATGGGTCATGTTTGATCAAAAGGCTCAGGTGAGCGACTTCAGGGCCATCATGGCCCTCTTGTTTTTGTTTACACTCTAGCATCTACAAAATATAAACCAATCAGCACCAAACTTGGTCAAAATGTATATGACAATAAGATCTCGGATGAGTTCGATTATGGGTCTAATCAGACCAGAACAACTGGAGTTTTCTGCCCTTGAATTAGAAAAATTGCTATATTTGACTTTGTTTACACTCTAGCATCTACAAATATTAACCAATCAGCACTAAACTTAGTCAAAATGTATTTATGTCCATAAGATTTCGGATGAGTTCGATTATGGGTCTAATCTGACCAGAACAACTGGAGTTATCTGCCCGTGAATTAGAAAAATTACTATATTTATGTCTCCCCCTGTCAGGGTTGGGAGACATACTGTTTTTCCCCGTGCATCCGTCTGTCTGTCTGTCCATCACAAATCATGTCCGCTCTATAACTCGAAAACCTTTTAAGATATTTTGATAAAACTTCACACATTGCTCTTGAAAGTTGGTCAGAATGTTTGTCTTGATGATATCTCGGACAAGTTCGAAAATGGGTAAGGTCGGGTCAAAAACTAGGTCACTAGGTCAAATCTTCGAAAAACCTCTTGTACGCTCTAGAGGCCACATTTTCAGTCCAATACTCTTGAGAGTTGGTCAAAATGTTTGTCTTGATAATATCTCAGACGAGTTTGAAAATTGGTCAGGTCGGGTCAAAAAGTAGGTCAATAGGTCAAATCTTAGAAAAACCTTGTGTATACTCCAGAGGCCACATTTTCAGTTCAATGCTCTTGAAGGTTAGTCAGAATGTTTGTCATAATGATAGCTTGGACGAGTTCGAAAATGGGCCATGTCGGGTCTAAAACTAGGTCACTAGGTCAAATCTTTGAAAAACCTTGTGTACGCTCCAGAAGCCACATTTTCAGTCCAACACTCTTAAAATTTGGTCAGAATGTGTGTCTTCATAATATCTAGACTAGTATGAAAATGGGTCATGTTGGATAATAAACTAGGTCACTAGGTCAAATCTCGTAAAAAACTTTTGTACACACTAGAGGTTACATTTTAAATTTGGTCAGAATGTTTGTCTTGATGATATCTCAGACGAGTTCGAAAATAGGTCACGTGGAATCAAAAACTAGGTCACCAGGTTTAATCCTTGAAAAACCTTGTGTACACTCTAGAGGCCACATTTTCAGTCCAATAATCTTGAAATTTGTGTAGAATGTTTGTCTTGATAATATCTTAAACTAGTATGAATATGGGTCATGTTGAATAAAAAACTAGGTCACTAGGTCAAATCTCGGAAAACCCTTTTGTACACCCTACAGGCCACATTTTCTTTCAAATACTCATGAAAGTTTGTCAGAATGTTTGTGTGGATAATTTCTACATGTCAAGTAGGCCATTGAGACAAATTCTAGAAAAAGTTTTTTTGCACTCTAGAGGCCATATTTGTAAGTCCAATACTAATGAGTGTTTGTCAGAATGTTTGTCTTAATATCTCTGAAGAGATTGGAAATGGGTCATGTTTGATCAAAAGGCTCAGGTGAGCGACTTCAGGGCCATCATGTCCCTCTTGTTTATACTTATCCCTTTTCAATTTTGAATTGTTTACAAAGTATTGAATGCACATATTCAGTACCAAAGGGTCCTTCAGCAGGACTTTTTCTTGGACCTGCTATTTCCCTTGTATGGCCACCTAGAACCTAGGTTAGTCTGTTCTGGCTTTTTTAGCTCATTGAAAGACTACCTCTAAAAAGCTTCACTCTTTAACAATTGAGTGGAGCTCTGGCAAAAAAGGGTTGAATGCATCGCTGTGATGTAATATACACCCAAGTTATCATATAATTATAAAATCCAGTTTGTCTATAACCGACTGAATCATGAGGTATAGTGGTCCTTTGGCTTGCCAAAAATTTATAAGTAGCAAAATGTATTGACCCATGTCATCCTGCATGGACTGCATGGACTGCGCAGGCTGACACGAGTCGATACTTTTTACAAATGCATTAAATTCCCTTTTCACAGAGCGTGGCATAATGATTTTCTTTCATTATCTAATCCTTTGTTTTATGTTGTAGGATGTTTGTAAAAGCTGTGGCAGTTTTGGAAAAGGTGAAGAAGGTCGTTTAATTTGTTGTACCCAGTGTGGACAGTGCTATCATCCATATTGTGCTAATATCAAGGTATTATAGACTGTTTCATTTAGTCAGATTGAATCCTTGGGCTGCTGTAGGGAGCTAAATGGGTTTTTGTGGACAACATAGAATGTGCATTCGGATCTTGGATTTACACTCTCCTATGGGGAGAGGTTTTCTGGCTAAAAGAACTAAATGGCAATAGTTTAGTTTTTTACCAAGACCAGTTCAGGTAACAGGATCAGGAGATGTCAAAAAGAAGGGAATTGGCTTTTCAAAAATTAAATTGAAAACATTGAGGGAAAAAGAGTAATTGATCTTTACAAACTCTGTTGTTTTTTTTTCCCATTTATTTTCCCATCTATCTATAGCAGGTCGATAGAAACTTGTATTTGTATGGAAGAAGTAGTAGTTTCTACAGCCGTGTTTTAGATTTCTTGTGCAAACAATAACTGAAAAAAAAAAATGATCATATTTGGTAGTGGGTATATGAGATACTTGAAGTAGCAACTTAGGTGCTTAGATGAGCTGCTATTATTTAATACCCACTACAACTATCACAACCTTTCGTTGTTATTTTGTTGTCACCTATTTCAAGGATCTTTAATTCAGAAGCTGGGAATTTCGAAAGTCCCATACTTCACATTACTTTTGACAGTGCACATATACCACAAGTAACCACTTCACCTGTTTATACAATTATTATCTGTGGCCAGCATCCTATGTAAATTGAAAATTAGATATTTACATCTAGAAAATATGTGGGCTATTGAAATTATATATCAATGGAAACAAAAAGTAAATTTATTTTATTAAAGGTAACAAAAATCATGATACAGAAAGGTTGGCGATGTCTGGATTGTACAGTGTGTGAAGGATGTGGTAAGAATCACGATGAAGGGAGATTACTCTTGTGTGATGAATGTGACATAAGTTACCACACATACTGTTTAGATCCACCCCTAGATCATGTACCAAAAGGAACCTGGAAGTGTAAATGGTAAGGATCTTTTCTAAAATTTCATATGAATTGTTTGACTGGTCCTGCATGGCTGGGTGGTGAAGGTGGAGGATGCATAACTCTGAAGCTGAAGATTTGATTCTTACTGGATGAGCTGGAAATTTTATGGAAGTGTCCTTCAGGAAGACACTTTAAAGCTTTTGCCTAGTTCTGATGAAACCCAAAACTTACATGAGTGTGAGGTGTCGTAATGATTTTACTTAGATAATGTTGAAAGGAGCGTAAAACAGCTTTCAAAAAATCATTTTGAATTGTATTATATTTGTCTAAACTGTGAAGTTGTGGCTAACTGTATTACATAAGATCAGTGTTTCCGCCAGAGAACGTTTCTTGTGTTTTTCATGCAATGATTTCTCTGCTGATGCAATAATATTCGCTATGTGCATTTTGTCTGAGGCAACCAAAATATCAGGTCAATCCAAACGAAAGTCTATCACGCACACTGACTTTGAGCCAAAAACCTAGGGGGCAAAAAATTATGATTATTTACATTGAGAGTTGATGTTACGGTGCTGAGTGCCTGAAACCGATTCTTTTGATACTTAATGCATGAAAAAGGATTAAAGAACACATAATTGTTACCAACTAGCTTGTTTCTGACGATTGCCTGTTTAAAGCTTCATTTAGTAGTTACTGACTAGGTACGAAATAACCATGGGACAAACTGTTTGAAGGTCAATTTGTCGTCACTTTCGACCATTTTTCACGTTTTAAATGTGTATGGTCTGTGTATTCTAGACACTCTCTAAAACAGATTGGCAGACGAACAAGAAAAACAGAAAAGACTTCCAGACTTTTTACGTGTCCCTTCAACAAGTAAACCCCCAGAAAACATGGAAATAACTCGAAAAATTAACAGTGCAACCAATACATGTATCCGGGTCTTGTCAGACTAAGAAAAATAGTTCCAGAGAAAGGGAAAGGCGATTTTAAGTAGATTTAGCTTCGAAAAAAGGCATTTAAAACAGTGTCCCACAAAATTTCTGTATGACCCCAAGAAATTTGGAATAGGGGTCACAAATGACCCTCAAAAGTTTGAAGCTGGCAGAAACATTGTAAGATACAGAACTGCACATCATAAACTTGACAGTACCATTATAACAAAATGACAAGAGGGGCAGTTCTCATCAACAATCCTTGATTGTAATCTAATTCTAAATTCAAAGACTATCGATCTTATTGGCTGGGATATTGTGTCTCAGCCAATCAGAGGGCTAGTTTTTGAAGATAGAATTAGACTAGCCCTTTCGATGGGTGGTAGATCTAAGTACAATTCTTGCTGTTTGCTGTCGTTCCAGAAGGATCTTTTTTAAAGTAGTCCATCACAAGCTTGATTTGAGAGGTAGCAAGGTATGTTTTGTTTCTTGTGGTGAATTAGTTTTGTTTTGATATTGCAGGTGTGTTGTTTGTCTGATATGCAATTCCAAAAGCCCAGGGTTTGGATGCCAGTGGCAGAAGAACTACACCCACTGTGGACCATGTGACAGTAAAATTTCTTGTCCGAGTTGTCGATCCAAGTACATGGATGATGAACTGGTGATACAGTGTGTGCAGTGTGATAGGTATAATTATGTCCTTTTGACCATCAATGACTCTGCTTTACTTATGTTAAATTTTCTATGTTTATCATTGGATAGCAGCTTATTTTAGCTTTGACTTTAATCCACTTGTATCTGACAGTACAGAAATGATGGTTGGGAAATTGGCAAGTTCCTTGGAAATGACACAGCTGTCAAACTTGCTTTGAAAAGCCATGGTCATGGAAAGAGTCTGGTACATGTAAGGGGGCTTTTAGAAACATTTGAAAATGGAGAAATGATTCAGGGAAGGGAATGTCTTTATCTTCAACAAATTCAGTCTCCCTGCAATAAGATCACTATTACCTATGTCTGATATTTTCTTCAACTGACTAGTTCTAGTGAAGTCAAAATACAGTATATGACAAAAATTGGTTAGGTCCACTTCAGCTTTGAAGCAGATATTGGTAGATGTATAAGAAGTCGAAACTGATTCGGCTTTTCGTAGTATTAGTTCCCTGTATTTTTTTGACGCTTAATGCAATTAACTTCGAAAAGATAATTGAATATTATGAGTCACACCTGCTTGCCCACAAATTTGTTTATTTTGCAATTGTTTGACTTTTATCAGACAAGGTTTTAGATTACTGTATACATGGATATATACGCCTGTCGAAAAATTTGCTAACTTCCAATTTACAGACATTTTGCTTATGTAAATGTTTGCGTTATTAGTTTGTATACTTATGGAAAAATACACGAACAGAAAACTTTGCGAATTTCCAAATTCGCAAAATCGCAAAAATTTGTACATTGCAAAAATTTCCACTTATACAGTAGTCTATAATGAAAGTATCATGCAGATGACAAAACAAATGTAGTTGAACTGATGGACTTTGCCTTTGAAAGGATGGTTACCAAAATTTTCTCCTTTTTCCTAAATGTATTGTAAAGCTTTTTGCCTCAAGGTCCAAAAAATATTGTTGGGTAGAGGGTAGATGTTTTCTGTTTATTGAAGGTGGCTGCATGCAGCATGTGATGGTATTTTTAACGAAGAAGATGCTGAGAGAGCAGCAGATTTTGGGTACCACTGTCATTTCTGTAGACCCAGGACTGGTCAGCCAGGACCATGTAAGTGCTTTTAATAACATGAAGACTGTGAGAAGTGTTAATGCATTTCACCGTAACTTTTGACTTTGTTTTTAACTTCAGAATAGTTGAATCTTGATTTTTAAAGCATTTTCATGTAATACATAAAGGAAAGGAATATTACATAATTATGTCCCCCCCCCCCCCCCCCCCCCATCAGAGTCGGGAGACATATTATTTTTCCCCATGCGTCAGTCTTTCTGTCTGTCTGTCTGTCTGTCCGTCCGTCTGTCCGTCACAAATCGTGCCCGCTCTATAACTGGAAAACCTTTAAAAATATTTTGATAAAACTTCACACATTTGTAAAGCACCATGAAATGAAGTGTCATGCACAAGAACCATAACTCTGGCTTGTATATTTTTCGAGTTATTTCTCTTTGATTATTTTCCTTCACAAATAGTGTCCGCTCAGTAACTCGAAATATTTTAAGATATTTTGATAAAAACTTCACACATTTGTAAAGCACCATGAGACGAAGTGTCATGCACAAAACCATAACTCTGGCTTGTATATTTTTCGAGTTATTTCCCTTTGATTATTTTCCTTACTCATTTTACGTACAATCTTGTGTCTGCTTTATAACTCGAAAACCGTTAGAGAAAAATGACCATTAGTTCAGTTAGAAATTGCCTTGGTGACATATCAATCCTTCTGACACCAAAAATGGGGGAGACATCTGTTTTTTTGTAGAAAAAGAAGTTCTATTTCAAGGGGTTTTTATTTCAAGAATTTCAGTAATGTATGTTGACAGTGATATCTATTTGAAACATTTGATTATGTTCATTCTTTTTTTTTACCATTTAAGAATTACTTTTTACAAGCCAGGTTTGTGACAATGTTTTTCAAAATAGGTTGCTGACAAAAGAAATGTCAGGAGTTTTTGGTAATGGGTTAATAGTTATAAGTATAATCTCACCAAAGCATCAATCATACAGTATTGATTTGTAGTACAGGATTATCCCTCTACTTTACAGTACCACAGTTACCACCACCTCCAGTTGTGCAGGAGGATTTCTTCCTCCCAAACTTCCCACCGCCATTTATCCGTGAACCAGAACCCCCCAAATACTACATGATGGACGGTATCTGGATCACTCAACAAGCCAAGAAAAATCTCGAAAAAACAATGATGGAAGCCCCAAAGATAAAGCGAAACAGAAGATGGGGTAAAAAGCCAGATGGTTGGGATGAAAAGAAAGGAGAGATTGAGATTGAGAATAAGATGAAGGAGCTGGTGGCTGAGAAGCACTTGTCACAGGATGGTGCCCCTCCTGAGGGTTCAACCCCAGCTCTGACTAGATTGTTATCTATAGGCTCTGTTGAAGAAGAAGAGAAAGGTAGGATGGAGGGTTTAATCCTTACCAAACAATCTAAAGTTCACTAGCCTTAGGAAATCCTCTTTTGTAAACATTATGGGAGAAGGAGAAAATGCTGGTAACCAGCATTTTCTTCTTTTCCCAAAATAATTTTTTCACTTTCAAAAACAGTTTTGCCAAGCCCAAGTCACTCAGTCTGTAGCGTACAGGTCTTGAGAAAAGGGGGTGGCTTGTTTGATCCCCTGCTTGGCCAATGTTTTTCTGAGGATTGATGATAGTCATTGTGACAGGATCCATTCCTCTCTCACCATTGACCATTTTTTCGACAATGGTTACCTGGGAAAGCAACCAGTGACTTGGAAAGAATATTGTACGGAGTACTGGTAAAAGAAACTCCAGAAAAGCATGGATAAGTGCACTAGCCATTGCGGTATAACTGAAATAATGTTGAAAATGGCCTTAAACACCATGCAATCAATCAATCTGTCATCTAACTGGCCAAGACAGAATGTCTCAGCTGCAAATATGTATACTGTACATGGCTTCTTCACAAACATTTGCTATTCACACACAATGAAAATAAGATATTTCAGAGTGTTTTATACAACTTATGTGTTCTTATATTTATTTCGGATAACATTCATAGAAATGGTGAGATGGCTGCAATGTGGCATCTTATTGCAGTGAAATTATCTTTTTTGCCTAAACAGACACTTTGAAGAAGTGTTTTTTGCCTCCTTGATTTTATTTTGTATTGTATTTTATGTTGTATCTTTTAGTTTCACATGCTTATCAGTGTTATAAGAATTATTGGATAAACTGCAGATATTTAAAACATAGTTACAGAGGATGTAGATCAAGGTCAGACTGCACACAGAATTTGCAGGCAGATCATGAATCTGCAGTGTACTTTTTATTGAAAATTTTAGGTATATATCTGCACTACAATCTTCAAATTAAGTTGTCCAATTTGATACATGGAGAAGTCCCTTCCAAGTGTGCAAAGAGTGAACTAATTGAAAAATGATTTGACTTCACATTGCATTAATTATAGCTATGGCTGTTTACTTATTTTGTTAACTTGCCTTAATATATTTTTAGAAGAAGACTTGAAATCCCCAGATGAAGGAGAGCTAGGTGTTCAGCTAGAAGAACTAAAACAAGAAGCTATCCGAAGATTGAATGAAGAGAAGAAGACTAAAAAGAAGAGAAGTGTTACAAAAATAGGTATCGTTGTACAGATGTTTATCCTTTACCACACAATCCCAGGTTTTAATGACCCCAAGGAAAAGGCCTTTTGAAAGCATTGAAGCGATAAGGAGAAAATGCTGATTACAGCATTTTTTCTTTTACCCACAATGTTTTCTACCCTTTTAAAGGTGAATTTCTATTTTTGAGTCAAATCATTTAGTTGTCTGCAACATCTTTTTATTAAGGCAAGTCTAAAGTTTGAGCAATTGGTAAAGACTTAACTCATTACCTGCTGTAGTCAACTACCAGAACCTTGCATAGGACCAAATTTTATACATTTTTGCAAAAGTTGTTGCTTGTAATATGCAGTTATGGGAACAAAAGTCTAGGGATTCAGAATTGTCTCGGAGAAGCGATAGGTTGAGGTGTTGGATATTGTATCTAATTCTTGTTACATTTCTCTTTAACATACTCTTGCAGTACCAAGCTTGCAGCTGTACATTGGCTTCCTACTGACAAGATTCTCAGTGCAAAATCTTCTATTTTGTATGTTTGATAGATGTTTTCCACCAATTTCAGCTGTATGTCATATGTTGGAAATGGCGCCTTTTCTTTCCACGGTTTAACCAGTACTAGGCTGGGGCTTGGCAGTGCCTTACCCAAGGACCACTCTTTTTACCATTTTGGAACCGTTCTGAAAAAAAACTATTGTATTATTTTAACCCTTTACTATATGACAAATTTTAGACATGTGAAAATGGAAAGCATTTGCAGGAAACAAATGAAATGTAAATGAAAATATGAAATCTATCTAGGGTAGACAAACATGGTGGAAAAAGGTGAAAATGCTGGTTACTAGCATTTTCTCCTTTTCCCACATTGTTTTTTAAAGCTTCCTTCCTCAGCAATGTTTAAAGTAGTGATTGTGTGGTAAAGGGTTAACTATCCAACCTGTCATCAAAAATATGTTCAGTAAAATCTGTGTTGGATGGTACTTGTGTAACACAGCCACCTTCAAGGAGCAGTCAATGTTTTACATTTCCAGATCTGAGTTTCAGATACAGTGATTGGGAAAGAATTTTTTTCAATGGGACAGTGGCCCTTTCTCCAAGAAAATCAATGTGACATTTTGAAAACCAATGTGACAATTTCAAAAGAATACCAACATCTTAATTTCTTTCATTTATTTGTATAAAATGGCACCATCCAAATACAAACAGTGTTAACCCCTCTTGTAGGCTAATGCCTATGCTTGGTTTCCAGCTTAAAAGCTTGGAACCAAGCATAGTCATTTGACCACAAAGTAATTAACCCTTTAGCAAACAAAACCCCGGGTTTTCACTACCCTGGGAAAGAATGCTTTTGAAAACATTGTGGAAAAAGGAGAAAATGCTGGTAACCATCATTTTCTCCCTCTCCCACAATGTTTTCTATTCTATCAAAGACAAATCTTTCCATTTGATCAATATTTTATATGTCATCTGCAAATGCTTTCAGTTTGGACCAGTCTTAAATTTTGTCGTGTGGTAAAGAGTTAAGTAGCCTTCTCTATCAGCAAGATATGCACTGTATGAAAGCTTCTATCAAGTTTCCTCTACAAATAAAAAAAACAATAACTATAACATGGATCTATAACATGAACAAGTAGCCTGTAGGTAAACCTTGACATAGAAGATGTCTTAAAAACGTGACAGCTGTCCGTAGCAAAAACGTTATTAGCTCACCTGAGCACAAAGTGCTCAGGATGAGCTATTGTGATCACTCACCGTCCGTCGGCGTCCATCGTCCATCCGTCCCTCTGTCCGTTCACATTTCTTTGTTTACACTCTAGCATCTACAAATATTAACCAATCAGCACCAAACTTGGTCAAAATATATATGATCATAAGATCTCGGATGAGTTCGATTATAGGTCTAATCGGACCAGAACAACTGGAGTTATCTGCCCTTGAATTAGAAAAATTGCTATATTTGACTTTGTTTACACTCTAGCATCTACAAATATCAACCAATCACCACCAAACTTGGTCAAAATATATATGACCATAAGATCTCGGATGAGTTCGATTATGGATGTAATCGGACCAGAACAACTGGAGTTATTAACCCTTGAATTAGAAAAATTGCTATATTTGACTCTGTTTACACTCTAGCATCTACAATTTTTAACCAATCAGCATCAAACTTGGTCAAAATACTTATGACCATAAGATCTCGGATGAGTTCGATTATGGGTCTAATCAGACCAGAACGACTGGAGTTATTTGCCCTTGAATTAGAAAGTTCTATAGAATAGTTCTTTGTCCAGAGCATAACTTTGTCATCTCCAGTCCGATTGACTTGAAACTTGGCATTTGTGTTCATTGCAATAATACGGAGTGCAGTGTGAAAGAACCATAACTCTACCTCGTACTGTCTATGAGTTACTTCCCTTTGATCGTCATTTTTACAGCATTTTCTGCTTGTCGGGAATATAGCTTTGTCATCTCTAGCCTGAACATCTTCAAATTTGGTATGCATGATTGTTGAAAATTTACGGAGTACAGTGCACAAGAACCATAACTCTTCCTAGCACGAATTTTGAGTTACTTCCCTTTGATCGTCATTTCTACAGCATTTAGTGCTTGTCCAGAATATAGCTTTGTCATCTCAAGTCAGAATGACTTCAAACTTGGTATGCATATTTGTTGCAATATTACCGAGTACAGTGCGCAAGAACAATAACTCTACCTAGCGAGGATTTTGAGTAATTTCACTTTGATCTTCATTTTTACAGTATTTCTTGCTTGTCCAGAACGGAACTTTGAAGTCTCAAGTGAAATTGACTTGAGACTTGGTAAACATGTTTGTTGCATTACCTGCCTTTGCGATTATTATACCTCCTTGACAACTGGCGGTGGGACGGGCATATCTTGCGACAATTTGCTGCTCTTGTTTCATTATCATTTGGCCTTGAACCTTGATATTTGGTATTTATCTTCATTGTAGACCTTTACTGCTTAGTACTCAGGTGAGCGATGTAGGACCAACATGGTCCTATTGTTCTTTCTGTTGTCAGTGCATTGTATGCAAAAAAGTGACCCGTTTGATTCAAAGAGCTGCTGCCAAATTTTAAACCAATTATCTTGAATTTTCGTTTTTGATAGTGAGGTGGTTTGGGAGGATTGTGGTGTTTTTGGCTGTTCAGCAATGGAGGATGTTTGCTGCGTGTCAGTAGACATGCTTTGGGTAGCCTCGGAGGTAGACATGATCTGAGGGTCGCTCTGATGCGCAACAGGATCATCCGTATGAGATTGCTCAGAAACGATCTTTTGGGAAAAAAATACTGATGGAGCCCTGATCTTCAGGCATTTTTAATTTCTTTTTCGGGGGCATCTTTTACTGTTTTAGCAATGATTGAAATGTAATTTTACAGCAAAACTAAAGCCCGAGACCTGTTTCGACAGACGAATTTACAACTACAAAATGAGCTCAATATTTAATAAGCGCTTGTTTCATTGACAGCATGATGATATCACATGCACTTACAACTCATTTTTTATAGCATCTTCCTTGACGCTGATCAAAGCGGATTCGTCCCACTTAGTTTCGTATTTTATGGAGGTTAGAAATCGAAAAGGACAATGGCGCACTCGGTGGCAAAAATGATGTGACATTTTGGATTTTAATGTGACTATGGCATATGATGCAAGCCTTTCCCAGTCACTGCAGATATATAGATCTTTGTGTATCTTTTTCTACCAAACAATGCAGACTTTTAATGATCCTCAGAAAGAAAAAGTTTGAAAACATTTTGGTAAGCAGCATTTTCTCCTTTTCCCATAATGTTTTCTAATTTTTCCTAGACAAAGCCCACCTGTCATGTTTGATCTGTTGTCTGCAAATGCTTTCACTTTCCACAAAATGTGTGGTACAGAGTTAAACAGTCACTGGCCTTAGGAGGCCATGATTTGTTTTATTGGCTGGCTGTTAAAGACATGTTTTATAGGAGTACTATTGTTTTGGATTTGTTTATGATTATTTACTCAAATGATACTTTTTGTTCATTTACTAGGTGTAGGTGGGTTTGTGATAAAGCCTAGATTTAAGCCCAAGATTAAGAAACAGGGCAGTGAAGGAGGTGAAGGGATAGAAGAAGGAATGATACCAAGACCCATTGAGCGGGAGGAGAGTATTGGAAGCTTAGAGGAAGATAAACCAAAAAAGTGGCAGAGGAAGGGACAAGGAAGACGGAAAAGTCAGCTTCAAGAAAGTTTTCCGTCATATATGCAGGTGTGTTTTTTATGGTGTTAACTTGTGTTTAACTCTTTACAACACGGCAAAAATGTAGACTTGTCTAAATTGAAAGCATTTGCACTTAACAATTTAAATGTGGTTCAAATTATGGAATTAGTCTTTGGGATTATGCGGTAAAGGATCAACTATGGTTTCACAGAGCTGTTTTTTAGCTCCACTGGCCGAAGGCCAGAGAGCTATTGTCATGGCATTGTGTCCGTCGTGCGTGCGTGCGTCCGTCCGTCCATCCGTTCGTCCGTGCGTGCGTCCGTAAACTTTTTCTTTAAAAAACTTCTCCTCAGAAACTATTGACTGGATTTTTACCAAATTTCACAGGAATGTTCCTTTGGTGGTCCTCTTTCAAATTCCTTCAAATAATTGTGTTCCATGAAGAATTCTGGTTGCCATGGCAACCAAGTAAAAAACCTTTAAAAATCTTCTCCTCCCAAACCGCTATTTGGATAGCATTATTATTTTGCAGGAATGTTCCTTAGATACAGGTTTACAGAATTCCTTAAAAAAAAAAAAGATCTGTCAAAAAACATTGCTTTTATGGGAGACTCATTTTCCTTTTATGGTATAAAGTAAAATCTTTGAAAAATTTCTTCTCTAAAACTATTCATTGGATTTCATTGTGGTTTTGCAGGTAAGTTCCTATGGTGGTTGTCTACCAAATTGTTTCTTCAGTGAGCTAAAATGCAGGATTGAATGATAATTGTTAAAAACTTCCTTTCGCCATTATAGAAATATCAGGCCTGTGGAGCGATACAGGCGCTCAAGCGCCTCTAGTTTTTGCTATGTTTTGAAAATACAAATCTTTCTGTCTAACTGTTGGACATTTATTCTAGAAGAAAAAGCATTGGCAGTGATTAAATCATAGCATAAATTAATTTTGATATGTGAATCACTGTGGAATTTATTTGGAGAAAATGATAACTTTTTTGTTGAAAGGAGACGCTCCCATTTCCACAGTGTTTCTAAAACAAGGTCTGTTGCAAGAGAAAAACAGTTGTCTACAGAATACTGTTAGTTGGTTGATATTGAAGAGAAACTGGAGGATAAAAGAAAATGGTAGTAATGTTTTTTCAGTGTTTACAAAAGTGGTTTAATGTATGACCATGAAATTTTCTGTTGGATGGAGAAATGCCACATTTAGTCACATGTTAATGATCAATGTCTGATATGATATGCTTCACAGATACAGAATATACATACGAGTTATACTCCAGCAAAAAGGGGTTTATTGCATCTCTGATTGCATCACCATATTCTTGATCCATAAAATCCATTTAGTCTAACAACCGACTAAATCATGAGGTAGAATGGTCCTTGGACATGTAGAAAATTGACCAAAAGCATAGTTTCATCTCTGGTCAGCCTTCATGGACTGTGAAGGCTATCCTTTGTTGATACTTTCTGCAGATACATTGAACCACCTTTTCACAGAGTATGACTTTTTGACATTTTAGGAAGCATTTTTTGGTGGAGAAATACTGAGCAAGAGCCGTGAATGTATGAAAGAAAGTTTAAAATCCCTCGATTCCGATGATGAGAAATCCTCCCTAGATAGGATACTCTCAGAACTGCCTGTGAAAGAAGAAAGCTCCATAGAAATCTCAGGGTCCATCAAAAAACAACTAGAAGACTTACCTAAGAGTGGCCTCAGGGACTCTAATCTGATGAATGATTCAGATAATAGAGATTCTCCGTCCAATATTTTGGATGACCCTGGGGATTTCCAGCTGCCCGGTAGTGGGGATCAGGATGATGGGCTCTTGGGTATTGGTGATATAGATGACAATTTTATCAAGATGATAGAGAGTGAATTGGCAGAAGATGGTAAGCAATTTTAACCCTTTACCACACAATCCTTACTTTTAAAGAGCCTGCAGAAGATGGCTTTTGAAAACTGTGGGAAAAGGAGAAAATGCTGGTAACCAGCATTTTCTCCTTCTTCCACAAAGTTTTCTACCTTTTTGAAGACAGAAATCATCTTTCGAGCTCCGTTAAATTTTTTTGTTTGCAAATGCTTTCATTTAGGTAAATATCAAAATTTTGTCTTATTCTCAGAGATTTAAACCATAACTGTCCAAAAACAGTTGTTCTTTGCAGTAAATAGTCCTGAAAACTGGTGAAAGGGTCAATCACTGGCAATCTGTTCTGTCTTCACAATGTTTTACATATCATTCAAAGAGACCCATGACCAGATTTTATTTTTTTGTAAGTTTTTATTTTCTTTTACAAGTATATTTACTTTGCAAAGATTGCCCTTTAACTGAGACACTTTTTTATCACAATAGTAAGGGTAATGGTACAGTAGGTTGTTATCCCCTGCCGAAGGAAAGGGGATAGTTTTTACATTGTCGGTCCGGACAGATATCTTCTAAAATCCTTGATGCCAAAAGATGAAACTTCATAAATGTGTTCCTTAAAATAGTGCACTGATATTCTTATTTTTTAGCGCACCTGAGCACGAAGTGCTCAAGGTGAGCTTTTGTGATCGTGCTGTGTCCGTCGTGCGACGTACGTCGTCAACTTTTACCTTGTGTACACTCTAGAGGCCACATTTTCTGTCCGTTACTCATGAAACTTGGTCAGAATGTTTGTCTTGATGATATCTCGGACGAGTTCGAAAATGGGTCATGTCGGGTCAAAAACTAGGTCACTAGGTCAAATCTTAGAAAAATCTTGTGTACGCTCTAAAGGCCACATTTTCTGTCCAATACTCATGAAACTTGGTCAGAATGTTTGTCTTGATAATATCTCAAACAATTTCGAAAATGGGTCATGTCGGGTCAAAAACTAGGTCACTAGGTCAAATCTTAGAAAAACCTTGTATACGCCTTAGAGGCAACATTTTCGGTCCAAAACTCATGAAACTTAGTCAGAAAGTTTGTGTTGATGATATCTGGGACGACTTCGAAAATGGGTCATGTCGGATCAAAAACTAGGTCACTAGGTCAAATTTTATTAAAACCTTGTGTACACTCTAGATGCCATTTTTTCAATCCAAAACTCTTGAAAGTTGGTCAGAATGTTTGTCTTGATGATATCTTGGATGGGTTTGAAAATGGTTCATGTCGGGTCAAAAACTAGGTCACTAGGTCAAATCTTTGAAAAACCGTGTGTACGCTCTAGAGGCCACATTTTTGGACCAAAACACTTAAAAGTTGGTCAGAATATTTGTCTTGATGATATCGCAGACAAGTTCTAAAATGGGTCATGTCGGGTCAAAAACTAGGTCAGTAGGTCAAATCTTAGAAAAACCTTTTGTACGTTCTAATGGCCACATTTTCGGTCCAAAACTCTTGAAAGTAGGTCAGAATGTTTATCTTGATGATATCTAGGCTGAGTTCGAAAATGGGTCATGTTTGGTCAAAAACTAGGACAGTAGGTCAAATTGTTGAAAAACATTGTGTATGCTGTAGAGGCCACATTCTCAGTCCAAAACTCTTGAAAGTTGCTCAGAATGTTTGTGTTGACAATATCTCGGACAAGTTTGAAAATGGGTCATGTCGGATCAAAAACTAGGTCACTAGGTCAAATTTTAGTGAAACCTTATGTACGCTCTTGAGGCCATTTTTTCAGCCCAAAACTCTTGAAAGTTGGTCGGAATGTTTGTCTTGATGATATCTTGGATGGATTTGAAAATGGTTCATGCCGGTGTGAAAAACTAGGTCACAAGGTCAAATCTTTGAAAAACCTTGTGTACGCTCTAGAGGCCACATTTTTGGACCAAAACACTTGATAGTTGGTCAGAATGTTGGTCTTGATGATATCTTATACAGTGCTAGCTCTGGCCCAAGTAAAATAATAGCCAACAACTTTTTCTTGAAAAAAATAATAGACAAATTAAGCGCGCGAAGTTTGGTTTAAAAGAAAAGACATGCACATGTAGCATTAACTTTATTTTTTACTCATAGTTTCAAACTTTCATTCACATAGTCATTTCCACTACAATAATAAACAAAAGAAAAAAATTGTCATATATATTTAATCTTACGTTGTAGAAAATATTGTGGGAAAGGAGAATTTGCTCTATACCATTTCCTGGGATAGTGCCCCTTTTCCCACAATATTTACATAAAAGCATAAAGGCTTTTAGGTCCTAGTTTCTTTTGATGATTGGTTACTCCTTTACCAAAAGACAAAATTTTGTTTTAATCTTACATTGTAGAACATATTGTAGGAAAAGGAAAATTTGTTCTACACCATTTCCTGGGATAGTGCTCCTTTTCCCACAATATTTGCATAAAAGCATACAGACAATTAAGTTTTAGTTTCTTTTGATGAATGGTTACTTCTTTACCAAACATTTTTTTTTAATTGTAATAAATAATGTGCACAAGTAAAGAAGGAAATTTTCTATTACATGACGAATTACCTCCCTTTATTATCTGTTGACCTTAATTATTTTCAAATAAGGTCAATGAGGAGAGTAAGATGTCTTAAATAAAGTCATTCACTCGATAGTACCTAAACAGTGAAGTGGACGAAGGTTTTCAACCTAAGCCTTTAAATTTCATTTGAATTTTCATAATGCTATTCACTGGTACCACTGCTAAATCCAATACTGTAAATGCAGTTTAATTTTCCTTAGTCTGTTATCTTTTTTTATTGGCGATAGTTTTCATTTAGGACGACCCATGTTGACGTATAAATGAAGAATGACAAGATTTTGGGGGTACAAGAAAGAGATTTATTAGAATAATGTCAACATGTCAATTAAATTCAATTATGAATTATTGTTTTCTTTTTGTTCGCCGACATATAAACAGCGCCGGTTTACCTTAGCAATGTAAACAAATTTATGATATCTAATTGGTTTCCATTAGTCGCCATCGCCGTTTCTGGCGGTATCGAAATCGAAGACATTCTATCACTGCATCGATTAAAATAGTCAATCAAAATTTAAAATGTGAAATAAACAATAATCGCCAATTGTTCTCCAATTAACGTATTAGAATAACAACCGGTAACATGACATGCGTTGTGGAATATACAAACCAACTGTGACCTGTCGATTACCTAAGGTTACGTCCGCCGAGGTGTGAAACAAGCGATTACCACACATTTCCGGTGCAAATTAGCTCGTGATCAAGGCAAGTAAAGGGAATTTTACCCGACTTTTTTGGGAGTAAATTAATCGACAATTTTTATCGACAATTGGAAAAATTAATCGACAGCTGAATTAATTAATCGACAATTGTCGATAATGTCAATTGGCAGCGCGAGCACTGCTTATACAACTTTGAAAATGGGTTATGTCGGGTCAAAAACTAGGTCACTAGGTCAAATCTAAAAGTACCATGTGAACGCTTTAGAGGCCATATTTTCAGTTCAGTGGTCATGAAACTTGGTCAGAATGTGTGTCTTGATGATTTCTTGGACGAGTTTGCAAATGTGTCATGACGGGTCAAATACTAGGTCACTGTTCAAATCATACAAAAACCTTGTGTACCCTCTAGAGGCCACATTTTCAGTCAAATGCTCGTGAAAGTTGGTCAGAATGTTTTTCATAATGATATCTTGAATGAGTATGAAAATGGGTCACATGGGGTCAAAAACTAAGTCACCACGTCAAATCTTTTTAATGGCTTGTGTAGCTTTATAGTCATCATTTTTTGTCCAGTACTTATGAAAATTAGTCAGAATGTTTGTCTTGATGATCAATATGATGAAATTGAAATTGTGTCGCATTGGGTAAAAAACTAGGTCCCCATGTCAAATCTTGGAAAAACCTTGTGTACACTCTAGAGGCCACATTTTCTGTCCAATACTTATGAAAGGTGTCAGAATCTTCGTTTTGATAATATCTACAATTGGAAAATGGGCTATGTTTGGCTAAAAAGTAGGTCACTGAGAGAAATTCTAGAAAAAGCTTGTGTATAAGCTAGAGGCCAAAGTTTCAGTCCGGTAATTATGAAAGCTTGATAGAATGTTTGTCATAATATCTCGAAAGAGATTGAAAATGGATCATGTTTTGTTAAAAAGCCTCAGGTGAGCGACTTCAGGGCCATCATGGCTCTCTTGTTGTGTTTTTGATTTAATGCCCTGTCATGGAAAAAGGGGGCTTGATGTATATTTCCATTATGGACCAATATCTCTTTAACAACTGGACAAAATTTTATGAAACATTGTATATTGTTTATTATAAGCCACAGACAATCATTATTTGTTTTTAGCTCACCTGAGCACGACATACTCAAGATGAGCTTTTGTGATCATGCTGTGTCCGTCGTGTGTCGTGCGTCTTGCGTCGTATGTCGTCAACTTTTACCTTGTGTACGCTCTAGAGGCCACATTTTCAATTCGATACTCATGAAACTTGGTCAGAATGTTTGTCTTGATAATATCTCGGATGAGTTTGAAAATGGGTCAGGTCGCGGCAAAAACTAGGTCACCTTGTGTATGCTCTAAAGGCCACATTTCAGTCCAATACATTGATCCATGGAAATCGATATTTGACCAATCAGGTCATCGCATTTATTTTACCCAATGTGCAGCCTTGCTGTCTGCTATTTCGGCTCCCAAATAAACGACTGTTAACGTTGGAGGGGTGCGATAGTATTTATTTATTTTGTGTCTTAAACGCTCGAATTTGAGAAAAAGTTTAAAATGTGTGCTTTGCGAACGGGTAGGCCTACCACTGACGTGAGATACATGCAGAGGCTGTAGACAAGTTTGCATTGTGATAACGACAATTGGAACATATGCAAGGAGTTCTGATCAGTGCTACATTACACAATGGATTAATTAATGCTATAGTTTTTCCCCTCTGAAAGATTCTGAAAGAGACATAAAATGTTTTAAAGTGGAAAACAAAGGTAAAAATAGATCTAGATGAAACACTTATAAAAAGAAAATACGTTTACTTGAATATCTAACCCTGTTTAATAACCTCTGCACATCCAAAAAGTGGCACTTGTCATCAATGTTTCAGTTTGACGTTAAACTCAAGCCTTGGTGTATGAAGAATATGCTGAATGTGTAGATATAGATCAGATTGCAAAAAACATGCACTTTAATCTTGGATTTAAACTATCTGCTATTTACAATAAGCATATTGACGTGTATTCCTCACTAAAAGTAGATTTCAATTATGAAAAAGTCTACTTCTGTTCGGTACTATATGGAAGTTCAGCTCAAAAAGCAACTTATGTTAATTAAATAAAATTTTGACTTAGTCATATTAAAGTGGATAAGCACATCTGCCATTATAAAGGGTTTGTCGGTAAACTGTTCACTGATAGGAAGTGTGTTTGATTGCCAACCAATTTGCCGCTGTAATCAACTTGACCACCCGTTGTCTTCAGTATATCATACGATAAAGCAAACGACCATCAATGATATTAACAAGTTTGTTAATTGACAGCACACTTAACACATTCTAAAATCACAAGACAACCCTTTTTCCCTTAACCTGAAATTGAAATTTTTTCTAAACTTACACCTCTCTATAGAACCAGACAACCTATAAATACTTTGAAATGCTTGTAATTCAGTGTTATTTATTATTGAGTGTGATGTTGAGAGAACTTAACTAGCCTTAAGAAAACAATAAGTTTCTTGAATTCTATTATTCTTTGGCAAAACTGAGGTTTGTTGAGGTGTTTCATTCTTTCTCATTGAATTTGAAAACTTTGGTAACACAAGTAGATCTATTACATTGTCCGTAGACCCCAAAATTCGCACTTTTGTACATATCCTTGTGTAAATTAGTTCAAGCATCTCTAAATTTCTTACCGAGAATTTATCATTGGCAGAAACATATGATAGAAATATTTTTCCGGAATTTTATTGCGAGAAACACTCATGACAGTGTGATTTAAGTAGCCTATCTGCTATACTGTATATGTATTTACTGTGGATGTTTGGGAGCCCTTAGCAACAGTAACCAAGGAAGTCGGTTTATCTTGTCACCACGGATCCATGTATACCCTTGAAAGTTTGTCAGAATGTTTGTCTTGATAAGATCTTGGACGAGTTTGAAATTGGGTGATGTTGAGTGAAAACTAGGTCACTAAGTCAAGTCTTAGAAAAGCCTTATGTATGCTCTAGAGGCAATATTTTCGGTCCAAAACTCTTGAAAGTTGGTCAGAATGTCAAAACTAGGTCACTAGGTCAAATCTTAGAAAAACCTTGTGTACGCTCTAGAGGCCACATTTTCTGTCCAATATGCTTGAAAGTTTGTCAGAATGTTTGTCTTGATAATATTTCGCACGAGTTTGAAAATGGGTCATGTCGGGTGAAAAACTAGGTCACTAGGTCAAATCTTAGAAGAAAATCCTTGTGTACGCTCTAGAGGCCATATTTTCAGTCCAAAACTCTAGAAAGTTGGTCAGAATGTTTGTCTTGATGATGTCTTGGTTGAGTCTGAAAATGGGTCATATTGGGTCAAAAACTGGGTCTTAGAAAAACCTTGTGTACCCTCTAGAGGCCACATTTTCAGTCAAATACTCATGAAGGTTTGTCAGAACGTTTGTCTTGATATCTTGAATGTGTTGAAAAATTGTTCACATCGGGTCAAAAATAGGTCACCAGGTCAAAATTTTAAAGATAGCTTGTGTAGCTCTAGAGTCAACATTTTCTGTCCAATACTTATCAAAATTAGTCAGAAGGTTTGTCTTGATGATAAATAAGATGAATTTGGAAATGGGTCACATTGAGTGAAAAACTAGGTTGCCATGTCATATCTTTGAAAAACCTTGTGTACACTCTAGAGGCCACATTTTCTGTCCAATACTTATGAAAGGTGGTCAGAATCTTTGTTTTGATAATATCTACAATTGGAAAATGGGCTATGTTGGGCTGAAAAATAGGTCACTGAGAGAAATTCTAGAAAGAGTTTGTGTAAAGCTAGACGCCAAATTTTCAGTCAAATATTTAATTATGAAAACTTATTCGAATGTTTATCATAATATCTTGAAAGAGTTTGAAAATGGGATATGTTCGGTCAAAAGGCTTGGGTGAGCGACTTCAGGGCCATCATGGCCCTCTTGTTATTTAATGAAATACCATGTCATGTAAAAAGGGGGCTTAATGTATAATTTGATTATGGACCAATAACAAAAGGCCATGTTTACATGCAAATTTCAATACCTCTTCAATATTTCAATAAGAAAAAGGTCTTTTTTGGCAGGGGATATCATTTCAATGAAATAACTAGTTAGTCTTTGATTTTACAATGCTTACTGGGTTTGGGGTTTCCTTATACCCTCGCAGTAAACTTCTTGTTTTTTTCAGTATGCCTAAAAACAAAAAACACCATATTTTAACAAAATTACTGAACCAACCACAAGAGTTCTATGAAAAAGCTTGTTTTGGTCAAGATGTGGTGATATAAAGTAAGAACGGAAAAATTCTCTTTAAGTGCTATTACTGTAACAACTGTGAAATTACAATGGAATATTGCTGTATTATTAACTTGAATGTTTTCATTGTATTTTCTGTCAAGTGTAATTTCATTACCAGTATCCAATGTTTAAGATGCCAGTTACTGGAAATTGTTTTAACATTACAGGAATACCAACTGAGTTACTGAATGACGTTGAGGACTCTAATACAAATGAACCAGAGCAGCAAAATGATCAAACTGATCCTACTCTAGATATTGATGACAAAAATGTGCTAGAGGATTTTCCTATGATTTCAGATGGTATGTCTGAGTTACATGTCATACTTGATTTGAAAACTCATTCTGTACATATACAACTTTTTACCCTGCAGTTAACAGCTTTTGAAAACATGGTCGGAAAAGTCACAATGAACTTTAGCTCTGCACCAAACGGCAAAATTTTACCTTTGACCAAATCCAAAGCTGATGCAGGCGACAAATGTGGCTCACTTGATGAAACATAACTCTTAAGGGGTAGAAAACATTGTGGGAAAAGGAAAATGCTTGTTAACTAGCATTTTCTCTTTTTCCCATAATGTTTTCAAAAGAATTTGTCCCCAGGGTTGTTAAAATAGGGCATTGTGTAAAAATTGGTTAAGATACTGTTGAAAATGATGTTTTCCTTGCCTTACAATGTTACATTTTGCAGAAGATGTAATAGCTTTTAATAGATGTAAAAATAGCCCTTATTGACCTTGAAAATGTCAAAGAAGGGCAAAATATTTGCAATATCCAGCGGAAGACATTTATAGGGGTGCAGTTGTCCCACAAACTAGTAGAAAGAGGGGATATTTTAGAAAGAGAAGGATAAACGCATTAAAGACTCAACACAATAATGGTTGATTAACAGTACAGTCACTTAGTTGTAATTTTCTTTTATGCTTTTTTTATTATTCAGCTCTTACTCATATAGACAGCAAAGATGTAGAAGACATTTTCAAAGGTGTGTTACAAGGTGGACAGGATACCCAAGGGGATCAGGCTTCAAAAAACATTACATCAGATCTAACTGCCCCCATGGAATCCCCATCAGGGACCCCTCAAGGACAGCCTCATCCTGGAATTCCCACCTCAGTATCACCGGGACACCCAGGACTTCCAGAAGGGCACAGGCATCTTTCCCCATCTCCAGGGATGCCATCAGGAGCATTGCCTTCCATGGGACCACTACCCTCACATCCACTGTCTCACCCAGCCCAACAGAAACTTGCAATATTAAGAATGGACCCTTCAGGTATCATATTTAACTCTTCATCAAACAACCAAATTTTATACTTGTTCAAAATGAAATCATTTGTAGATGACAAAAAAATTGTGACTCAGAATTTGAAATTTGTTTGTGGAAGGGTAGAAACATTGTGGGAAAAGGGGGAAAATGCTGGTTTCCAGCATTTTCACCTTTTTCCACAATGTTTTCGAAACTCTCAAAATGACCTTTGAAATGTCAGTTTTAGGTCTTCTCCACAGACAGAAAATTATTCATTTACCAGTTGCAGTGTATGATTAGAAATTTCTATCAATAATCCAGCATAACATTTGCAAGGACCCACAGATGCATCAAAAGTTGTTAGCAACAATTGCTGTCAGGCTTACAAAAAGTTTTACTTACAGGCAGATAGTATACTATTTGAAAATATATGTTTCATTTTCCTCGGTCTTTGCTAAAGTTAAAAAAAATTTACTGATTTACAACCAAATTCAGCAATTCATTGTGTCTGCAATCAATTTGGATTTTTTAATGAATAGTTAATACAACATATTTAAGATCATATGAATACTTACAAGGTGGGTTTGGATGAAGAACTGGGTCTGTATTCATCAACCATTCTTAAGAACATTCTTAATCTTATTCTCAAGAGCTAATGAGTATTTTCATGATTTTAGATGCAGGATTTCCTATGCCACTACCATCACCTGGCCTGCCTCCAGAGGGTATGAGAACAATGCCACCCTTTCCTCAAGACGTGGAGTAAGTAGAATGAGTTTTGGTGTTATTCTGTGTGGCAGGTTGAAATAAAACATGGGCATGTCCTAGATCTGTAAAATATGTTTTTGACAGTCAAGAGAGTACAACTTGTAAAATTATCCTCATCTCTGTAATTGATTTCCAGCAAAAACTTAAGTACATGCAAACTTAGTCATTACTTCCTATGCCATTATGAAGCTATGGAGCTTATTTAACTTCATGAAAAAGAAGTTATAGAATAGTTTTAAGATATTAAGTTTCTCTCAATAGATGAAAATGGGTATGGAAAAGAACAACTAATTAGCAGCATTGATTATGACTTAGAAGGGACATGCAATTGTAATCTGGCTCCACTCTTTATTCAGATGTTTAACTCTTCACCACATGACATAATTTTAGATCTGTCGAAACCCAAAGCATGTTCAGATGCCAGACAAGTTTTTCAAAAGTCTTCTTTCTCATGGTCGTTAAATGTTGGCATTGTGTGGTAAAGTTTAAGGTCTTCACCATGCTGTAAAAATGTTGGCATTGTGTGGTAAAGTTTAAGGTCTTCACCATGCTGTAAAAATGTTGGCATTGTGTGGTAAAGTTTAAGGTCTTCACCATGCTGTAAGATTTTAGACTTGAAGTCATTTGCAGATGACAGATGTGACTCATATGATTGGGTTTGTCTTTCAAGTTAGGGTAGAAAACATGGTGGGCAAAGGGGAAAATGCTGGATACCACCATTTTCTCCTTTCCCTTCAGTGTTTTCAAAAGCTTTCTAGTTCAGGGTCATTAAATCACAGGATTGTTTGGTAAAGGATTGATTTTGATCATTATAGTCAACTACAACGTTCACGAGAATTCCAAGGATTCATGCCAGCTTGGCCCCAGTCTGTCGGAGATGGTGTAACAGGTCAAGATAGTAGTCGGAGAAATATGTTAAAGTGGGAATCAGACGAGGATCTTGGTAATGAAGCAACTATATCCCCCATATTATACTGTAATATAAAACATCCAGAGCTAAAGGCAGAATATCCAGGTAAAACCCTACAATGTATTATATAATTATGTCCATGTCTACAATTATGTTGCTCTTACTTTCATGTGCTGTATTATTTCATGTGCTGTATTATGACTAGATTATTGTCCAATGATAAAAGAAATTGAAAAAGCATGAGATATTTCTCATAATAACCTTGATATAAAGACAAGATCATTAACCTTTTACCAAATGATCCTGCATTTTTACAAACCTAAGGAAAGGCTTTTTGAAAACAGTTTGAGAAAAGGAAAAAAATTCTTGTGATAGGATTTTTTTGCACATTTTCTTCCCTTTCGAAGACAAATCCCATCTCCAATAATTTGTGTTGACAAATATGATAGATATTGACAAGTCTATAATCTTGTGTCCTCTGGTAAAGAGTTAAACATTGTGAGGAAAGGAAAAGAATAAGTGATCTTCAACTTGTCTCAGTGTCTTCATGAGCCAAGTCTGATATTTACATCAAAATATAATGTACATGAAGGTAAGAGTAAATCCTGCATGATCCTAGTCCTTTTTACCAGTACCAACAATAAACCATGCAACACTGCAATAAATGATGTATTAGATAAACATAAGTGTTTAGAGAAATGAACTCTGTTGTAAAGCTTTTTTGATAGCTTTTTGTGAAGTTTGTATATAGAGTGCAAAGTAGAATTGGTTATTCTTTTGGTGATCATTTCGGAATGCCACAAAAGTTCAGAAAATTTTTTAATGTGATACATAGATTTCAATGGTATTTTAAAATTTGTATTACATGGAAAGAAATTCTCAAGGTAGAAATGAAGGAATAAATGTATGATTTTTTGTATAATTGCTAACCATTTACCACAAAGTGATAAGGTTTCATTGACAAAGCCATATATATTACTACATCCCTACCTGGATTGCATTGCCTGATGTTTTTCTTTCTGAACAGAAAATGAAATAAGACAGTGCTCCAGCTAGCGGGGAATAGAAGGGCGCTGCGCCCTGCCCCCTCATGTAGACGCCCTGCCTTTTTTCTGGACGCTCTTCCCTTTTTCTGGACACCCTGCCGTATAGGAGTGCCCTGGAGTGCCCTATGTTCAGTATTGTAACCTGTAATCTAAATTACACCACAAGTCTGTTTAAGACGTCATTGATATCCGCCTCCGAATATACAATCCAATTTACAGCGTGTGACTAATCCTCTCCAGGCAGCGAAGTGTGAAAAGATCGACCATGGCTGTATATTACAAGTTCATAATTTATTCGTCGAAGAAGGCCTACACAAATGCTGAGAACAATAGAGGCTATGAAACAGATTATTGTATCTTTAAGATTACTGCCCTTATTCAACAATATTGGAGGCTGTTCAACTTGTTATCAATCGCAATTTATTGTTTAAGTCGTAAAAAAATTATGTCCGACGAAGATCGATCTTATTTTCCTGTACCAAGTTACGTGTACAAAGTTGAATCAAGGGTTAGTGATTGATCAAATTACCCCTTTTTGTAGTGTGTTCTGTTCATAAGCAAAGTAACTTATTCTTAGAGTTGTCCCTGGTTTCAAAAATGATTGATAAAGTTATGTAAACGCTCAGGTAGGATTGATGAGTCAGCAAATTAACCTATCATAAGTCGGAAAATGGTCCATTCATAATGTAGAGAATGAAGCATACCACAGCATGTTGTTTACTTAAAATTTGTAGAATGTATGTCAAAATGTCCAGAAATACCTTTCCAAAACTTAAAATACATGGAAAAAGGACCAATGCAAAAAGCATGAAAACCCATGACATAATGAATGTCAATTTCACATCAACCCGATCAGAGACTTTTCAAACTATCTTTCCAGCTTCAGTAATGAATTCAAAGAGGAGATTTGCTTACTCAGTGCATAAAACATATAGAAGAAGCTAAAATCTCCTTATTTGTCACTGGGAAAAAGACTTGGAGTGTTCTTTTATGAAACGAAAAACTTGGAGTGTTCTTTTATGAAATGAAAAAGATTGGGAAAATTTGGAGGGGGGGGGGAGGCTTGCCTTACCAAACGGGAATGTAGAAACAAGTGTAATGAAAGGAAGTATGCAACATTTATCCATGTTTATGACATGCAAAGTGATGTAATAAGTTACTCAATAAACACCTGTTTTTGCCTCATGTCACCAACTCTACAGATTTAAAACCCTGTAAATTGAATACAAAGAAGTTTCACAAAAAGGATAGATGCAGTTACATTGCAGTAAAAGAAAGAAAGTGTTGAAAGTTTGTATTTGTTAGATTTTGTAGCTTACTTGTCTTGCTTATCTGCAAAGCACTGATAAAAATGAAGTAATGTATTGTAATAGTATCAAGTCTGAAGTTGAATGACATGAGGCTTTAGGAGACATTGTGTGAAAAGGAGAAATGCTGGTAACCATTTGTTTTCAGAAATGGCTTTTAAATTGGGCAAGTCTGTTATCTGGTAAATACTTAAATGAGGGTTATAATATGAACTACATGTACTTGTAATGCTCCTGGACCTAGCTAAACCATTCAAGAAAATGAGTTACTAATAATGGAAAACGGCTTTCTGTTGAGATGAAGCTGGAATGTCCATATAAGCCACTATAACAGAATGATTTTTAGCTCCACTGGCCGAAGGCCAGCGGGCTTATGTCGTGGCCCGGTGTCCGTCGTGCGTCCGTCCGTCCGTGCATGCGTTAACTTTTTTTGCAAACTTCTTCTCTGAAACTACCCATCCAAATTTGATGAAACTTCACAGAAATGATCCTGCCATGGTCCTCTTTAGAATTTCTTGAAAGAATTTGATTCCTTCAAAAACTCTGGTTGCCATGGCAACAAAACTGAAAAATATTGAACATCTTTGAAATCTTCTTGTCTGAAACCATAAGGCCCAGGGCTACCAAATTTGGCATGTAGCTTTATCTAATGGACCTCTATCAAATTCCTTCATATTATAGCCCTGAAATCAAAATTGGCTCTGCCCGGAGATCACAAGTTTAACATGGGCTTAAATAGTGACTGTAATTTAAAATAGTAATCAAGGGAAGTAACTCCTACAAGATAAAGTTTGTTACTATTTACCTCCCTTGATTATCAAACTGCTTTTATGCATTATTGGAGTTTGGTAATGAAGTTTTTTGGAGAGGAAATGTTCTGTTTTAAGGGAGAGTGATTTATTTTGATGCTAATAGTTATGCTCACATGAATGGAATGTTTAATTTAAAGTAAGGTTTCTATCACTCAAATTTTTTCAGAACTTTACCTTTCATGCTAATGAATAAACCTTCTTGTATTCACTGACATTATCTTTGCATTTAAAAAGATATGACTGTTTTTGTTTGGCGAGCGGGGTGGAGGTTATGTTTTCAAAGTAAGTTTATTACCATACAGACTTTTTATGCTGTATGTCTCTGTCAATGCCAATTAAGCGCATGATACGTTAATTTTACTCTTTAAGAAATGACAATTTTTTTTACTGTACCAAGTTTAAAGCCATTGCAAAAAGACAAATTGAATGTAGCTTAAATGACTATTTCTGTCTTTGATAGGTTAGGAAACGTTGTGGGAAAAGGAGAAAATATTGGCTGATAACATGTTGTCCTTTTCTCATGATGTTTTTGAAAGCCTTCTCTTTCAGGGTCATTAACACTTCGATTTGTGTGGTAAAGGGTTAAAAAGCCAGTGGAGCGATACAGGGCCATCATGGCCCTCTTGTTGTTTTAAGAATCCCTTATTTTATGTCAGAAAATTGCAGGAGAGACTGTCAATAGGGTCAAAATTTATAAAGTTTTCTTGGGGGAGCCCCCCCCCCCCATTGCCCCCCTCCCCCCCCCCTTATCCCTGCTTGGTGCTTTACGCCTCAAAGTGCCCTTCTCAGCCCCAGCGCCCTGCCCTTTTTTTTCTCTGGCTGGAGCACTGTAAAATATATCCTATTGATCAAATAAGAGTTTTTTTTTTAGTATCCTAATGATCAAATAAGAGTTTTTTCTTTAATAGCCTAATGATCAAATAAGAGTTTTTTTTTAAAACATCCTAATGATCAAATAATTTTTTTTTTAAATATGATTCCTGTCTACTGTTTAATCTGATTTTTGTCAAAATTCCCTTTTAATCAGTTGTCAATTGTGAGAAGATGCGTGTATGTGTTTCTCTTTGAACAAGTGAAATGCCTGCCAGGGTAGCTCAGTGGTTAGCGCATCAGACTCATGACCTGGTGGTTGTGAGTTCAATACCCAGTCGAGGCAAACTTTCTTTCCAGTGATTTTTCGCCTCTCACCTCTGATGTATGTGAGAAAAGTAGTCAGTGACTTTTAAAGAAAGTTGAAATTGACATCTCCTTATTAACCGTTTGCTACACAACAAAATTTTAGACATGTCCAAGTAGAATACATTTTCTAGATGACAAATTAAATACAACGCATATGATTAGATTTTGTCTTGACAAAGTAGAAACCATTGTGGGAAAGGAGAAAATGCTGATTACTAGCATTTTCTCCTTTCCCACGTTTTCAAAAGCTTTCTTTTTAGGGGATGTTAAAACTGGGGAACTGTGGTAAAGAGTAAAGGTGTCTCATGTCAGTTTCTTTATTTGAATTTTTCATGCGACTTGGCGTAAGTGGTTCTCTTTTGGAAAAGACTGGGAAAAATTTAGAACATCGAAAACATTATCTCATGCTTTTAAGGAATATTTTATATTAGGCATGTTTGAGCAACAGAATTGGAATGAAGAACAAGAAATAGATTGCCATATGTCTATCAAACAAATGTCTATGGAATAAATGTCTATAGAATAAACCATTATGGCATTTAACAGCAATTGAGTTATTAATAGTCTATTTATGTTAGAAAGTTTGATGATGAATTGTTAATGGTGTGTTGCTAAGCCCAAACTTTAATCTATGCTACAACTATCAGGTAATTTTTACAACCAACAACTCTTCACCTTTCTGATGTTTTTTCCTCATTTATTCAGCAGATTGTTACTGATACTTTCGGGAATGATATGTATGTGTATACAGGTACTTCATTCAGTGAAGTAGACATGAGACTTTGCAAGCTGTGGTTACACTACCTTGCAAGGGTGTTTACCTGTAACTGAACCTAAAGTTGACAAGTTGCAGTGTATTTGTTCTTGTTTTTATATGTTTGCAAATGGTGAAGGACTATGCCTAAGTATAGAGCTGTGAAAAGGTACAAGGTAATAGACTAGTCTAAACTTTGAACAGTTATTCATTCAAACCTTTACCAAACAATCCTGAGTTTTAACAGTCTTAAAGAAGACGGCTTTTGAAAATATTGTGGGAAAAAGAGAAAATGCTGGTAACCAGTATTTTTTCCTTTGTTCACAATGTCTTCTACCCATCCAAGGACTAATTTCAATATTTGATCTGTATATATTTAATTGCCTGCAACATTTTGTTGTTTGGGTAAGAGTTTATACATCCATCATTTGGATTTAGAGGTTGATGCTTTCTAAAAAATCAGCCATGTGATTTTAACCCTTTACTACACAATCTCAAGTTTTAAAGACCCCCAAGGAAGAAGCCTTTTGAAAACATTGTGGGAAAAGGAGAAAATACTTGTAACCAGCATTTTCCCCTTTTTCCAAAATGTTTTCTATTCTTCCAAAAGCAAATTTGCTAATGTCATGGCCCGATGTCCGTCGTGCGTGCGTGCATGCATGTGTGCGTTAACTTTTATTTCAAACATCTTCTCCTCTGAAACCACCCATCCAATTTTGATGAAACTTCACAGAAATGATCCTGCCATGGTCCTCTTCAGAATTTCTTGAAAGAAATTGATTCCTTCAAAAACTGCTCCCCGTTGGGTCCCGGGTTTTTTTTAATTTATAGAATAGGACCTCGGCCTTTCTCTATGGCATGTCGTAGAAGGCGACTAAAATTAGAGACAAACGGCTGCTTTCCTCGTAATTCGTAGGATTGCAGCAGGCTGGGTAGTTCTTATTCCAAATCCTGTATTTTTTTCTCGATGTAAATAGGGTTTGGAATGGGAATCAATTGGCCTGTGGGACCCTGTGTGGTTTAATCGGGGGTATAAGAATAAACCACTGCAGTCCCGCGATCGTCACATCTGCCATTTCATCTGGCGGAACAAAAGTGACAGCATGCATGTCGTAAAAGGCGACAAAAGGGGCATCATTTTGTGTTTCGTCCATTCCTCATTTATCATGTTTGTCTTATGTTGTTGCACATGTATGTTATTTTCACCTCGCATTATTGTTTACTAAGTAAGTGCGCCCAATATGACCTAAGTTGTCGACGGGCCTTAAAACGCTATTCATCATTCATCATTCATCAAAAACTGGTTGCCATTGCAACATAGCTGAAAAATATTGAAAATCTTTGAAAATCTTTTTGTCTGAAACCATAAGGCCTAGGGCTACCAAATTTGGCATGTAGCTTTATCTAATGGACCTCTACCAGGTTTTTTGAAATTATAGCCCTGGGGTCAAATTTGGTCCCGCCCTGGGGGTCATAAGTTTTACATGGGCTTATATAGGGAAAACTTTAAAATTCTTCTGGTACCTTGCCATAGGGCCTAGGGCAACCAAATTTTGCATGTAGCTTTATCAAGTGGGCATCTACCAATCTACTAATTTTTCAAATTATAGCCATGGGGTCAAATTTGGCCCCGCCCCGGGGGTCTCAAGTTTTACATGGGCTTATATAGGAAACCTTTATAAATCTTCTTGTACCTAGCCATAAGGCCTAGGGCTACCAAATTTGGCATGTAGCTTTATCTAGTGAGTCTGTACGAAGGGTACCCAAATTATGGCCCTGGGGTCAAATTTGGCCCTGCCCCGGGGGTCACAAGTTTTACATGGGCAAAACTTTATAAATCTTCTTGTTACTAACCATAAGATCTTGGGCTACAAAATTTAGCCCTGTCTCAGGGATCTCGTGTTTTACAGGGCCTTTGATTGAGGAAACTTTGAAAATCATATTGTTTATAACCACACATTCTGGACTTGTATTATTTGGTATGGGGCTTTATCTTGTGGACCTCTACCAGGATTCAAGTAATCGTAGCTTTGTGACCAAAAATGGCTTTGCCCTGGGGTCATAACTTTCTCGTAGGATTTTATAGAAAAAGTTGGTATGTCTTCTAGTTTAAAACCAATTGGACAAGTATTGTAATGTTTGGCTGGTAGGGTTTTGACTTATTGGCCAGTGGAGCTATACAGGGCCATCATGGCCCTCTTGTTGAGCATTAGTTCGATTATGGGTCTAATCGGACCAGAACGACGAGTTATCTGCTCTTGAATTAGAAAAGTTGCTATATTTGACTTTGTTTACACTCTAGCATCTACAAATATTAACCAATCAGCACCAAACTTGGTCAAAATATATATGACCGTAAGATCTCGGATGAGTTCGATTATGGGTCTAATCGGACCTGAACGAGTTATTTGCCCTTGAATTACTAAACTTGCTGTATTTGACTTTGTTTACACTCTAGCATCTACAAAAATAAACCAATCAGCACCAAACTTGGTCAAAATATATATGACCATAAGATCTTGGATGAGTTTGATTATGGGTCTAATCGGACCAGAATGACTGGAGTTATCTGCCCTTGAATTAGAAAAATTGCTATATTTGACACTGCTTACAGTCTAGCATCTACAAATATTAACCAATCAGCACCAAACTTGGTCATAATATATATGACCATAAGATTTCGGATGAGTTTGATTATGGGTCTAATCAGACCAGAACGACTGGAATTACCTTTCCTTGAATTAGAAAAATTGCTATATTTGACTCTGTTTACACTCTAGCATCTACAAACATAAACCAATCAGCATCAGACTTGGTCAAAATATATATGACCATAAGATCTCGGATGAGTTCCATTATTGTTCTAATCAGACCCGAACATCCCGAGTTATCTTCCCTTGAATTAGAAAAATTGCTATATTTGACTTTGTTTACACTCTAGCATCATTTTTCTGGGTAACCTAGGGGCCTAGACCTCTATAACAGTTGTGAGATTTCTCTTTTTTCATTATCATTTGGCCTTGAACTTCGATATTTGGTATTTATCTTCATTTTAGACCTTTACTGTTTAGTACTCAGGTGGGCGATATAGGACCATCATGGTCCTCTTGTTTTATTTGTCATCTGCAAATGCTTTCAATCACAGAGACTCGATCCAGTAATTTTTTTGGTATCTTGTAAGTAAATAAAGACTTTATTTACTTACAAGATACCAAAAAAATTACTGGATCGAGTCCCTGTGCTTTCAATTAGTACCAGTCTAAAATTTTGCCGTGTGGTAAAGAGTTAAACTATGAGCAGATTAGTTGCGAGGTGTCAAGTCAAATAGAGTTTATGAAAAAAGCTTTTTTTAACTTAATAGTTGAAGTCAAAACAACCCTTAGGTGAATTCAGTTGTTTGCCTGTTTTAATCCATTTCATCACAACACATTTATGATAGACCAAACACAGGTACATAGGACATAAAGAATGTAATGGTACTTAAATCTGATGAGCTGGTAAATTATAGGACATAAGGAATGTAATGGTACTTAAATTTGATGAACTGGTAAATTTCGTGGAGACTACTCATACTCTTTTTTAGCTCACCTGAGCACAAAGTGCTGTGTAGGGAATACCTAAAGATCTGTTTGTCCTAAACCACAAGACCAAGAGCTGTTATCCGTATCAAGCTTTGATTAACTCTTTACCAAACAACAAAATTATATAGACTTGTCCAAATTGAAAGCATTTGTGGATGACCAAATAAATGTGAATCAAAACTTGAAATTTGTTTTTGGAAGGGTAGGAAATTATTGTGGAAAAGGGAGAAAATGCTGGTTACCAGCATTTTTTCCTTTACCCACAATGTTTTCAAAAGGCTTCTTTCTCAGGAGAGTCGGGATTGTGTGGAAAAGGGCTAGATTATTCCTTTACCAAAGGACAAAATTTCAGCCATGTCCAAATTCAAAGTATTTGCAGATGACAAATTTAATATAACATGTACCTAAAACACAAATTTGCTATTGTAAAAAGTAGAAAACATTATGGGGAAAGAATAAACTGCTTGTTACCAGCAGTTTATTCTCTTCCTACAATTTTTTCCAAATTTTTTTTTTCTCAGGGTCTTTAAAAGTTGGTCTTGTTTGGTAAAGAGTTATAGCCCATATGTCATAATTTGTAACTCATGGGGGGGGGGGGGAGATATATTTTTGCTAGAATTATAGATACTAACTTTCAGTTCTTGAAATTCCAGTAGAGTGAAATCAGGGTCCTTTTTTCTCATTTATATACATGTAAATATTGTTCAATGAGTAAACAACATAGGGAAGACTACTGTCAGATGTTGTGATAAGATCTTGATCTGCTTTGAATGGCTTATTTTATTATTTAAACAATCACACAAATTTTGAAAGTCTTCTTACAGAAAACAATAGGTCAAAGACAGTGGTATTTTGAATGAATCATCCCTAAGTGCACCTCTCTCAGATCTATAGTGAGAATTTGAATTTGGCGAAACTTACTGCCACCATAGACATGGCTGTAGAAATATGAAAGTTAGATAATCTATGGAAATCTTCTGAAGAGATTTTGTTCATCTTCAAAAGTTTTCTATGATCTATCGGGTGTTGTGGTTCTTTTGTTTTCAAACTTATTTAAATCTTTACCAAACAACAAAGTTGTAGACTGGTCCATGTTGAAAGCATGTGCAGATGACACTTTGAATTCAGCTAAAATGATGATCATTGTGTGTGGAAGTGTAGAAAACCTTGTTGGAAAAGGAGAAGATGGTTGTGTCTAGCATTTTCTCCTTTTCTCACAATGCTTTCAAAAGCTTTCTTCTTAAAGATTGTTAAAACCTAGGCTCCTGTGGTAAAGAGTTAACTATTTTACATCTACTATGTGTACACTATTTTACATCTACTATGTTTACACTATTTTACATCTACTATGTGTACACTATCTTACATCTGCTATATGTATACTATTTTACTTCTATGTGTACACTATTTTACATCTACTATGTGTACACTATCTTACATCTACTATGTGTACACTATTTTACTTCTACTATGAGTACACTATTTTACATCTACTATATGTACACTATCTTACATCTACTATGTGTACACAGTCTTTGGAATTTCTTGCATATCTTAACCCTTTACCACACAGTCCTGAGTTTTAATGACCCTGATGGAGGCAGCTTTAGAAAATAGTTGTGTAAAGAAGAGAAAATGCTGGTAACTAGCATTTTTGCCTTTTCCCACAATTTTTACTGTCACTTTAGTTGGGAATTTCAACATTTCAGCCACATTTAAAATGTCTACTGCAAATGCTTTCAAGATTGATTGGTACAAAAATTATTGCTTGGTAAAGAGTTAGTTTGAAGGGAGTTTCTAACAAAAGTGATTAAAAAATGTCAGTCGCTTTGTTATTTTCTATAGATGTAACAAAATACTGATTTCAAGTTATGTCTAGTTATGAGAGTTTACAACAATGGGCAAAATTATTAAGTGCATCAGAATATATCCACATTTGTAGAAAATACCATGAACAGAACAGAACAATTATAGCATGTATATAGCTATGTGTCCAAATTGAAAGCATTTGCAGACAATAATTTAAATTTGGCTAAAATGTTGGAATTTGTCTTTGATATTGTAGAAAAAAATTGTTGGAAAAAAGAAATGCTGGTTACCAGCATTTCTCCTTTTCCCACAATATTTTCAAAAGTGTCTTTCTCATGGTCTTGAAAAGTCAGCATTGTGCAGTAAAGGGTTGATTGATAAAAGGTTATGTTATGTCCGTTTTCGACTCATTTTCATTTGAAACAAAGTCAAAGCAACTGAATTTGAAAATGACAGGGTTGATCAGCATGAATTCAATTTTAACTCAGGAATGTGTTTGAAAACATTTTGGCAAAGGAGATTTTGGTCCATATGGGCAATTTCTCCTCTTGTTGAATTTTGTCAAAATAGGTGTGCTGCAAGACAAAACAGTTGTTAAGGGTCTTACAAACATGAAAGTTCGCAACAAATGCATAGCTGAATTGCAGGATTTGAACCTGTGTGGACAAGATCCTCGTTTTATTGAGGTTTAAAAGACCAACACCGTAACCACTGAGCCAAAGAGAATTCTCTCCAACACAGTTGTTAGATATTGATTTTATATGGGATAAAGCTTTGCAGTAAGGAAGGAGTGATCTCCCATAACAAGGGAAGATTTTACATTCAGATGTATTATGAACTAACAATTACACTGTTGAATTTTTTCAGATTGGTCCGAGAGATCCAAACAGATAGCTAAGATATGGAGAAAACTTACACCAGATCAGAAGCAACCATACCTGGTAATTATAAACCCTTTACCACACAATTCTGACTTTTAACAACCCTGAGAAAGAGGGCTTTTGAAAACATTGTTGTCTACCCTTCAAAAAACAGATATCAATTTTCGAGTCGCATTTATTTTGTTGTCAGCAGATGCTTTGAATTTGGACAAGTCTAAAATTGTTTCGTTTGTTAATGGGTTAATGTTATATTTGAAATCTTTAGCAGATGACTAGAGTGTTTTACATCTTTTACTTGCTAAAAATGAATGCATTTACAAATAGCAAATGATGGGGAGTTTGTCTTTGAAAGGGTAGAAAACAAGGGAAAAGGAGAAAATGCAGGTTACTAGCATTTTCTTTCTTTCCCTCCATATTTTCAAAAGACCTCTCTCTCAGGGTTTTTAAATTACAGGACTTTCTCGTAAATGATAAACCCTGAGAGAGTTGAGCACAATTAAGTCAGCCTAGGAAATTTTAGATGTGTTCAAAAGTGAAATGCATGTATATGTGTACAAAAAATTGGATGTGGTTCAAATACATAATTGTTGGTGGCTCAAATAATTGAATTTGTGTTGGAAAGAGTTGAAGACATCATGGTAAAAGTAAGAAAATGGTGAAAACCAGCATTTTATCGTTGTCCCACCATGTAATCAATTTTTTTTTTTTTCCTTGGGCAAATAAAAGATGGGATTATTAGGTATGGTCTAACTTGCTTATGCAGACAATCAGAATTTAGAAGGAAAAAAAATATTTATGTCTCTATTGTCCAGCTCTCACAAATTATGTCTGCTCTCACAAATTATGACATTTCAAATATATTTCTGTCTTTGCTGTGGGTGTTAACTTAAAACGTGGGCTAATTATTAGATGTCAGTCAGGGAACCAATGTAACCCTCTAGATATTTTTGACACAGTTCTGTCTCTTTTTTGATTTGAATTTTCACTAAAAAAGCAACATTAGCATAGGGTTGGCACCTACGTGCTGTCCTCTTGTAATATTTCTACATATATTTTCTCATTGTAGAAACAAGTTGTTCACTGTATTTAATGAAAATTATGGAAAGAATTTTTGAGTATTTTGCCATTTTGATGATTAACTCTTTACCACGTGACAAAAATTTGGACTTGTCTAAACTGAAAGCACTTGCAGATGACAATTTCATTGTGGCTCAGATGATGGAATTTGTCTTTGATAGGGTAGAAAACATTGAGGGAAAAAGAGAAAATGCTAGTAACTAGCAAAATCTCCTTTTTGCAAATGTTCTCAAATTGCTTCTTCCTCAGGGTTGTTAAAACTCAGGATTGTGTGGTAAAGAGTTAAGATATATTGAAGTATTGATATACTTCCAGCTGAAAGCAAGGAAGAATAGAGGCAATATTAAGGCAAAAGCCAAGCCTGTAACCAAGAAATCTGACCCAATGACACCTGGACATGTTTCTGGGATGCCAATGCAGCCTCAAGATATGTTTTCTAGTCCTGAAGGTTTGTTATTTCAGTTTTACTTTGTTCTTGTCTCTAATGTGTGGTACAAAGTTTGACAGACACTTTAGTTAGGACAGCTTTTTCCTCTGCCACAGAGGTCATTTTTAGCTTGGCTATTTTCGAAGAAAAAAAGATATTGTCATAGCCCTGTTGTCATCTGCGCCGTCGTTGTGCTAAAACTTTGCCATTTTATGATATCTGTTATTACTGAAGACATTTACATCAAACTTGGACTAATTGTTAAACTGTTAAAAGAGAAACCTATACAGTAGGGGCAGTTAACCCTTTACCGAACAATCCCTGGTTTTCACGACCCTGAGATAGAAGCCTTTTGAAAACATTGTGGGAAAAGGAGAAAATGCTGGAAACAAATTTCAATTTTTGAGTTACGTTTATTTTGTCGTTTGCAAGTGCTTTCAATTTGGACCAGTCTAAAATTTTGTCGTTTTGTAAAGGGTTAAGCATCAAAATATTTTTGACACAGTTTTGCCCCTTTTTCAATTCAAATTTTTCACTGAGAATCAATCTGTTTCTAAAAGCAACTGCAGCATTGGCATCTGAATGGGGTTTTCTTGTTCTTTTATCTGATGAAACAGAACCTAGAATGAACTTGTGTTTGTTTAGACTTGTGAGTTATGTATAATTGCTTATGTTTCAATTTGTAAATCACTTTGACTGCTTTGTGCTCTTCAAATAATGGAAGGGTCAGTGTTTGTGGTATTTATAAATGTTACAAGCAGATTTCATAAGGTTAAGCAGTTTAAATTGAAGTATTTTCTTCCTACTGATATGCCAGACAAAATTTCAGACCTGTCCAAATTCAAAGTATTTTTAGATGTCAAATTAGATGTGACTGAACTGTTTGGATTTGTTTCTAAAAGAATAGTAAAACATTAAGGAAAAAAGAGAAAATACTGGTTACCAGCATTTTCTCCTTTTCCTACAATGCTTTCAAAAATCTTAATTTTCCAAGGGTCATTTAAAGTGGGTATTGTGTGGTAATGGGTTAACGCTTGACCAAATGATCCTTTTTTTTTGCAAAACTGCAAAGGAGGAGGCTTATGAAAATATCTTTGGAAAAGAAGAAAATGCTCCCTTTACTGTAATAAAGATGTATCCCCTTATTAGAGCCTCATTTAGATTTTCATTTGCAATGTTTTGAGTATGGACAAGTCTTATTGCATGTATCTATGGTAACAGAATTAAGTTTTTGGAGATGATATTTGGATATCTTAAAAAATAACACTTAGGATTGATACTTTCTGCTAATAGAAGAATTTAGAGAAATGACTGAATTTAGCTGTGACAGCAAAATTATGGAAACCTGCTGCCATGCTATACCAGTCTTCAAAACAGAATGCAAAATATGAAATGATAGGATATTGAATAGAATGAAGAAAAGGACAGTTTTAGATGGTTTAGAAAACATGATATTGAAAGGTCAGGTATTAAAGGGTATTACCATAAAAAACTCTGGTTGCCATTGCAACAAAACTGAAAAATACTGAAAATCTTTGAAAATCTTCTTGTCTGAAACCATGAGGCATAGGGCTACCAAATTTGGCTTGTACCTTTATCCAGTAGACCTCTACCAAGTATCTTCAAATTACAGCTCTGGGGTCAAATTTGGCCGTGCCCCAGGGGTCACAAGTTTTGCATGGGTTTATATAGTGAAAACTTTAGAAATCTTCCTGTACCTAGCCATAAGGCCTTGGGCTACCAAATTTTGCATGTAGCTTTATCTAGTGGGCCTCTACCAAGAGTGTCCACATTATAGTCCTGGGGTCAAATTTGGCCCCGGGCCGGGGGGGGGGGGTCCAGAATGTTTACATGGACTTATATAGGGAAAACTTAAAAAACCTTCTTGTACTTAGCCATTAGGCCTAGGGCTACCAAATTTTGCATGTAGTTTTAACTAGTGGGCCTCTACAAGAGGGCCCAAGGTATAGCCCTGGGGTCAAGTTTGGCCCCACCCCAGGGTCAGAAGTTTTGCATGGGCTTATATAGTGAAAACTTTAGAAATCTTCTTGTTACAATTCATAAGACCTAGGGCTACCAAATTTAGCCCTCTCTTAGGGGTCTCATGTTTTACAGGGCTTTTTATTGAGGAAACTTTGAAAAACTTGTTTATAACCACACATTCTAGACTTGTATTATTTGGTATGGGGCTTTACCTTGTGGACCTCTACTAGGATTCAAGTAATTATAGCTCTGTAGTCAAAAATGGCTTTGCCCTGGGGTCATAACTTTCTTGTAGAATTTAATAGAGAAAATTTTATATGTCATCTAGTTTGAAACCAGTTGGCCAAGTATTGTAATATTTGGCTTGTGGGGTTTTACTTATTGGCCAGTGGAGCGATACAGGGCCATCTTGGCCCTCTTGTTCTAGATTATCCAATGAAAATTAGATTTCAGATGAGTAGTAGTAACAGATGAGTAGATAAACAGTATTGCATATAGTTCTGGAAAATATATACCTGGTATTTTGACATTCAGATTCGCTTTTGACAGGTCAACATAGTCCTGTAGGCATGCAGAGTCCATTAAGATCTGGATCACAGATGGTTCCTGGGACACCAGAAGGTCAGTCACCAAATCATGCAAGTCCTGGGCACCCATTCCCAGGACCCCAAGAGTCTTATCACCGTATACCACCTAGGAGTACAGATCCCTACAGCATGTTACCTCCCACCCCTAGACCACCATCTGGTGGGGAGTTACACTCCCCCCAAATGCAACCAAGAGTCCCACCACCTGGGCATGATGTCTTTGCACAGTCCCCAACAGGACAGAAAACAGGTCCGGGGGACCCCTATAGCCAACCCCCATCAACCTCACATCCAGAACATGGAGTGCCAGGTAGAGGCCCTGAGTTCAGTCCTTCACCAGTGGTAGCTCATGCATCAGATCCATTTGCTCAAGGACCAGGAATGCTAAAGCCACATACAGGTATTGGACCTAGACCTCCTCTCCAGCACCAGTCCTCTTGGCATGATTCTGATGGACCTGATCGACCGCCCTCTGTTTCCTATGCACCTGGAATACCAAGGCTTCCTGGACCACCAGGTGTTGGGATGCCACCTCGTATGCCCAGACAATTAAGTGAACCTGGCATCCCAGTGGGTGCCAGCTCTGCAGAAGAATACCCTTTCTCAGCCTCAACCTCAGATCACTTTGGAGTTTCCAGATCAGACTCTGTAATGACTTCTACAGGAGACCCCTATTCCCACCCTCCCGGAACCCCTTTACCTCACATGGGTGACAGATTTCCAAGGCCAAGAATGCCAATAAGACAGCATTCAGTGCCTGTTGATGGACAATTCCGTCCGCCCATAAGACACCCCCTGATGAGACCAGGTATGATGATGGACCCTTACAGTCAACAACCAGGAACGCCACGCCCCAGAATGGAACATGTAATGCCTTATCATGTAAGTAATATATGGTATATGTGGCTGTTGTGAATCTGGATCTCTATACATTTCTTGGTGGATGTACATTTAGATAGATTTTGAGTTTAACCCTTTACCACACAATACTGACTTTTAACGGCCCTGAGAAAGGAAGCTTTTGAAAACATTGTTGGAAAAGGAGAAAATACTGGTAACCAGCATTTTCTCATTTTCCCATAATGTTTTCTACCTTTTCAAATACAAATTTCAATTTTTGTGATGTATTTATTTTGTTGTCTGCAAATGCTTTTCAATTTGGACAAGTAGAAAATCTTGTTGTTTGGTAAGAGTTAACACTTTACCAGACTAGACTTGTCCAAACTGAAAGTGTTCACAGATGGCAAACTTTATGGAACATAAAATGTACAGGGATTGTCTCGGAAAGGATAGGAAAAAAAAGGTGGGGAAAGCAGAAGATACTGGTGAACAGCATTTTCTCCTTTTCCCACCATGTTTTCTTGAGGCATTTTCTTCAAGGTTGTAAAATCATACAGGATTGTTTGGTAAAGAGTTAAGATACGGGTAAATAAATTGCACACTATATCTTTTGCACTCTACATAACAATAGATAGTACAACTTTATTCTTTAATAGCTGTCTGTCTGGCTTAAATTATTCTTTTCTCTGTAGGCTATATGAGGGAAAATATGTAATTGAGTTTCTAACAAGTGTTGTGTATAAAATGTATTTCCCTCTAACCGATTACCAAACAGTCTTGTGCTTTAATGACCCAGAAAAAGTATCTTTGAGAAAGTATTTTTGGGTAAATGAGAAAATACTGGTTATCAGCATTTTCTTCTTTTCCCACAATTTTTTCTACCCTTTCAAACAGATGAATTCAATTGTTTGAGCCAAATATACTTTTTCATTTGGAAATGCTTATAAGTGGGACAAATTCAAATGTTTTTGAGATGGTAAAGAATGAACTGCAAGCATGCCAATGACAATGCAAACTGAACACACTTTTTTGTCTGCCCTATTCTGCATAAACTGCTACATGATGGTTAATTCTTTACCACACAATAAAGATTTAGACTTATCCATTTTATAAGCACTTGCAAAGGTTTAATTCAACTCAAACAATGGAATTTGTCATTGAAATTGTTGAAAACATTCTGGGAAAAGGAGAAAATACCAGTTACAAGTATTTTCTCCTTTTCTCAAGACACTTTCAAAAGGCTTGTTTTTTATCAGTCATGTTAACCATGCAAAAGAACGGGTAATAGGTCTCTAATTTTATGCTGAGCTTTCGACCAGTGAATTGACAGTAGCAAAGCAACTAATTTTTGTATCAAAATCTAAAACTTGTCGGAATAGCTAGACTCAATGTTGAAGGGTTCTAGAAAAATGAGTTTTGACTGCTTGAACAATCACCATGTTAGCCCATGAATATTTACAACGTTGGACCTACAATGCTTGTGATGAAATTGGCAATATTTATGTAATTTATACAGCAGTCTGCTACCTTTTTTGCATTTTATTGAAAGCCTTTCTGCAGGCAGAGAAGACTTAAACACATAATAGCACAATATCTAGCTTTTTATGACTCCCTCCTTCTATCATTGTCTTGTAGAAGTATTTTTGTAGTAAGGACCCTGAGAAAGAAGGCTTTTGAAAACATTGTGGAAAAAGGAGAAAATGCTGGTAACCAACATTTTCACCCTTTTCCACAGTGTTTTATTTCTTTTCTTTCAAATATATATTTCATCATCTGAGCCACACTGAATCTGACGTCTGCAAATGCTTTAACCCTTTACCAAACGACAAATTTTGAAACTGGTACAATTTGAAAGCTTATGCAGATGACAAATCAAATGCAACTCAAATGATGAAACTTGTTTTGGGAGGAGGAGAAACCATTGTAGGAAAAGGAGAAAATGCTGGTTACCAGCATTTTCTCCTTTTCCTACAATGTTTTGAAAAGGCTTTTTTTTTGCAGGGTCGTTAAAAGTCGGTATTGTGTGGTAAAGGGTTAAATATGAAAAAGTCAAAAATTTTGTCTTTTGGTATGGGTTAGCTCATCACCTCTGCAGACATCTTTTTTATCTCACAGCAGAACATTTTTAGCTTGGCCTTTTTTTTTTAGAAACTAGCATTTTCTCTTTTTCCAGCAATGTTTTCTCTCCTGTCAGAGATAATCTCATCATTTGAGTCGCATTTTATTTGTTGTCTGCAAATGCTCACAACATGGATGAGAATAAGATATTGTTGTTTGGGAAAGAGTAAGAGATGTTCTGTAAGTGGAATGCTACAAATTAGAAGGTGATGAGTCATTCTCTTGCCAAATACAATTACAACTTGAGTCAGCTTTTGAAAGTACTGAGAGAAATGGAACAACACATTTGAGCCATGCTCTGGCAAATTGGGGCTTAATGCATCTCCATACTGCATAATACCTAGAGTCATCACATGGTCATGGATCCATAAAGTCCATTTTGTCTAGAAACTGGCTGAATCATGAGGTAAACTGGTCCATGGACATGCAGAAAATTGACCAATAGCAAAAACTTTTGGCCAAGGTCAGCCTGCACATTCTACGCAGGCTGACCTTGGGCAGGCTGACCTGGGTGGATACTTTTTGCAGATGCATTAAGCCCCATTTTCACAGAGCATGGCTCATCTAATAAAATTTAATGGTAAGGGTTAAGCATTATGGGCCAAGCCCTGGTAGCTCAGTCGGTAGCGTACTGGACTTGAGAACAGAGGGTTGCTGGTTCGATCCCCGGCTCGGCCAATTTCTTTCTGAGTATTGATAATTGTCATTGCGACAGGATTCTCTACTCTCTCACTGCTGACCATTGTTTCGACAATGGTTATGTGGGAAACCAGCCAGTGGTTTGGAAAGAATATTGTGAAGAGTACTGGGAAAAGGAAATCCAGGAAAGCATGGATATGTGCACTGGCCGCAGCAATATAACTGAAATAATGTTGAAAACAGCATTAAACACTATACAATCAATCAATCAACAAAAAAACATTATGGATTAGTTGCAAACATTTTTTTGTGCAAGATTTTTAGCTCTACTGGCTGAAAGCCAGCAGAGCTTATGTCATGGTATGGTTTCCATCGTCCGTCCGTCTGTCTGTCTGTCTGTCTATCCGTCTGTTAGTCTTTTTCTTGTTTACGCGATAAAGTCTGCATTTCCGGTCAGATTTTCATGAAACTTGCACAGTTTGTTTATCTCATCAATAGCTTGAACCCTATAGATTTTGAAAAAAATCCAACCAACAGTATGGGAAAAGTAGCCATTTGGAGTTGAAAATTTCCATTTCTTGTTTACGCGATAAAGTCTGCATTTCTTGTTAGATTTTCGTGAACTTTGCACAGTTTGTTTATCTCATCAGTAGCTGGAACCCTATTGATTTTGAAAAAAATCCAACAAACAGTATGGGAAAAGTAGCCATTTGAAGTTGAAAAATTTCGATTTCTTGTTTACGTGATAGTCTGCATTTCTGGTCAGATTTTCATGAAACTTGTACAGTTTGTTTATCTCATCAATAGCTTGAACCCTATTGATTTTGAAAAAAATCCAACAAACAGTATGGGAAAAGTAGCCATTTCAAGTTGAAAATTTCCATTTATTGTTTATATGATAAAGTCTCCATTTGTTATCAGTTTTTGGCGAAACTTGCACAGTTTGTTTATCTCATCAGTAGCTTGAACCCTATTGATTTTGAAATAAATCCAACATACAGTATGAGAAAAGTAGCTATTTGAAGTTGAAAATTTCCATTTCTTGTTTACATGATAAAGTCTGCATTTCTGGTCAGATTTTCATGAAACTTGCACATTTTTGTTTATCTCATCAATAGCTTGAACCCTATTGATTTTGAAAAAAATCCAACAAACAGTATGGGAAAAGTAGCCATTTCAAGTTTAAAATTTCCATTTATTGTTTACATGATAAAGTCTCCATTTGTTATCAGTTTTTGGTGAAACTTGCACAGTTTGTTTATCTCATCAATAGCTTAAACCCTATTGATTTTGAAAAATATCCAAAAAACAGTATGGGAAAAGTAGCCATTTGAAGTTGAAAATTTCCATTTCTTGTTTAGGCAATGAAGTCTACAGTTTTTGATCCAATTCTTTTGAAATTTTCAAAGATTGTTTGGTTCATCAAGGGATTGAACTCTATTAAAAGTGAAGAAAATCTAGTAATCTGTTCAGGAAAAGCAGCCATTTGATAACTTAGTATTGTTTACTCAACAAAGTCCACATTATTTGTCACATTTCTTTGAAATTTGCTGGGATTGTTTAATACAAGGTATACTGAAACCCTATCAAATTTGGTTGGATTCCAAACGATTATTTTTCAGAAATTGCACTTGTTTTTTTTTCACTGTTTGTTCAATTCACCATGCCTACTTATGCTGCCTTAGTGGGTTCAAGCTTGTTGTAAGAAACCCCCCCCCCCCTTTTTTTTTTTTTTGTGTGTGTGTTTTTTGTCATTTTTCTGTTTGCATCATGAATTCATAATGTATGCTAGCAAAAAAGCAAATTCACTGCCAGTAGAGCCATTCAGGCCTTCAAGGGCCTCTAGTTTTAATAAGTGGGAAAAAAACATCTATAAGGCATACGATTTTTAGAGCTTTCATCTGTCTGTATTGTAGAATAACATATTTAGTTACATTCAATGTTGTAGCTTTAACTAACTTAATGCATTTTTGATCTGGTTCATTCTTGGTGAAGATTAAATCTTGTACAATAGTGCAAACTTCAATCTACACAGTATCTGTCATGTTGATGAGTCTGAATACTACAATATGAAGAAAAAGAGGTCTGGGTTCATATTCTCGAACCATTTCTAAGAACATTATTAGTCTAATTCACAAGAGTTTTCTAGATTTGAAAGTAACACAACTTCTGATTGGCTAAACCAAATGATTCAGCCAATCAGAAGCTGTGTTACTTTCTAAATCTAGAATAAGACTAATAATGAAATTAAGAAAGGTTGGTGAATACAGACCCAGAAAAGATAGAAAAACCAATCAAAACAATGATAGCTTGTTGTTTCTAACAAGCGTAATCATTGGTCAGTTTTATTTACACTAGAAGATGAACTCTAGGCTATTTTTATAATAGAAGATAAACTCTAGGCTCTGTCTATAATGAAGCTTTTTCAGACCACAATGCAAGTGTGGCTCAAATGATAAGAACTGACTTTGTAAAAGGGGAGAAAATAATATGCAAAAAGATGAAAATGATGATTACCAGCAATTTTTTTCACTGAATACACTGCTTGATTGCTTAGTTTAAAATAGAAGTAAACATTTTACTCTTTACTAAACAGTCCCAAGTTTTAACAACCTTTGGAAAGAAGACTTTTGAAAACATTGTGAAAAAACAAGAAAATGCTGGTAACAAGTATTTTCTCCTTTTCATGCAATATTTTCTAGCTTTCAAGTACAAATCCTATCATTTGAGCCACCTTGAACTTGTAGTTTGGAAATGCTTTCAGTTTGTGGTAAGGTGATAGGTTAATGTATGACTGACTACCTGCAGGGACTCTGTATGTTTTATAGCAGACTACATTTGGAAAAATGGTGGCAAAATGCTGATTATTAGCTAGCTGTGCTTGTGCCACTATCTATTCACTTGTAATCCTGTAGTTAACCTTAATACTTGTAGTGCTAATTAACTCTTTACCAAACGACAAAATTTTAGACTTGTCGAAATCGAAAGCTTTTGCAGACAACAAATTATATGTGCCTCATGTGTAGAGTTTGTTTCTGAAAAGGTAAAAAACATTGTGGGAAAAGGAGAAAATGCTGGTTACCAGCATATTCTTCTTTTCTCACAATGTTTTCAAAAGGTTTCTTCCTCAAGGTCGTTAAAAGTCGGGATTGTGTGGTAAAGGGTTGAATAAATGGACATTCTTCAAAGCTGCTTTTATTGGAATATATGACAAAAAAGCAGGCAGTGTAGATTCATGATGGTTCTATCATCTGTGCAGCCTGATCTTTACCCTATAGTAAAAAAAATTTTAGATTCTTCCTGGCTCGCAATTGAAAGCATCTGCCTTCACTAATTGCATGTATAGCTATAATGATAAAATTTTTCTTTGCAAGGGTAGAAAACATAGAAAAAGGAGAAAGTGCTGGTTCCGAGCATTTTCTCCTTTTTCCACAGTGTTTTCAAAAGGCTGTTTTGTAAGGGTCATTAAAACATGCGATTGTTTCGTAAAGGTTTAAAATACACCGTCTGCATTGGCAATAAAATCTAAAAAATATTGTCCATATTTTGCTAGAGTGATTTCATAGTAGTCAGCTGCAACATTGTTGTAGGAGATATTGAATTATGTTGACAAGAAAAGAATGAACCAGATTTGCTGGGTATATATGTATTATGTTGTGTCCCTTAACCCTGTCTCACATTGTATTGTAGTTATTTATTTTCTTTACTCTCAAACTCTTAGCTTCAGCAGATGGTTGAGGCAAATCGCCTTCGGTTTCCTTTAGGAAGGATGTGGCAACAGCAATTGGCACAAAATATTCCAGTCATGGTAAGTGTAGGAGCTGCTTTTTAGCTCACCTGAGCACAAACTGCTTTGGTTGAGTGTTTTGTGATTGGTCACCATTTGTCCTTCCACATTTTCATGTGGCTGCTTTTCAGAAACTAGTTGGCCAAATTCTAAACCGCCAGATGTTTTTTGGTATTGAAACTTTGTGCTGTGCAATATCAGGACTACAAGGAGATCGTTTAAATGAAAGCTGCTGTAGATTGACCTTAAACAAATGTTGGATTGGTAAAACCTTTTGGTTCCAGGTTCCAATATGTTTTTCTTTGGTCAAAATATAAAGTACCTTCTTGTCTGGAACCACAATTGCTAGAGCTTTGAATATTTTTGTCAGACACTATAATAACATGTTTACCATGGAGTTAGTGAGGGAAAAAGCCAAAAAAAAAAGTCTTTTTCTTGAACCAAGAGGGTAAGAGCTAGATGTTTTGTTTGTATCAACTGAAATATACATCTATCAAGATTGTTCAAGTTATAGGCCTTCTGCCCATTTTGGTCACACCCAAAATGAGATGCTTTACATTAACTTACTGGTAGAAAGTACATTTGTTTTCCTTTTATGTTAACGAATAGAGCATAATGCTTGTATGTTTGGTGTGTAGTATCGGCACTAAATGACCAAAGCTGTCGATGCACCATAAAACAACATTAAATGGTGTGTAGTATCCCCAGCTGAAGATTGACCTGCTCTCCTAGGTTTTGGCCCTTGGGTGATGCATGGTCCAGATCCTAAATCCTTAGGTTTTGGCCCTTTGATGATGCATGGTCCAGACCAAAAATCCTTTGGCCCTTGGGTGATGCATGGTGCAGACCCTAAATCAAATATTTTGAAAAAAAGCTAAAATTGATATTTCCCAACCAATGGGGTGTAGAACTTTGTAAAGGCTTTGTAGCATCATGTGATAGACCTGTATCTAGTTTACTCAAATGATACATGTGGGACAATATTTACCAGCCATTCTAAATTGCATTATTAGTCTAGATTTAGAAAGTAACAATTTATTATTGGCTAAACCATATATTTTGTTTTAGCCAATTAGAAATTGCATTACTTTCAAATTCAGAAAATTCTGGAGAATTGGACTAAGAATACTTGGTGCTAGAGTGTCTTGTGGATGATTTAAGGGCTTTTAACTGTTTTACCAAATGTCATTTTTTTGTACTAGACCAAATTGAATTGAAAGCAGTTGCAGAAGACAAATTGAGTACAGCTCAAATTATAATTGCTTTCATTGAACGTGTAGGAAACATTGTGAGAAAAGGGGGAAAAAAAGCTGATTACAAGCATTTTCTCCCTTTTCCATGTTTTCAAAAGCCACCTTCAGGGTTGTTAAAAGTCAGGATTGTGTGGTAAAGGGTTATTTTCTTTATTTAGCTCTATCTTCTTTAACCCATTGCCACAAAAATATAAATTTTGAGACCCCTGCAGGAGATACTTTTAGAAACGTTTGGGGGAAAAGGAGCAGTGGCTTGTTAAAAGCAACTTCTTTCTGAAGGTTTCACAGTTTGAATTAAAGAAAGGTTCTCTACTCCTTCAAATGTTGCCCTTTTATACCTCTTGTATCAGTTAACCCTTTACCACATAATCCCAATTTTATATGACCCTGGAGAAGAAGCCTTTTGAAAACATTGTGGAAAAAGGAGAAACTGCTGGTTACCAGCATTTTCTCCTTTTCCCACAATGCTTTATACCCTTTTAGAGCCAGGTTTCATCAACTGAGTCATTTTAATTACCAGTAGTCATCTACAACAGCTTTAAATTTGGACCAGTCAAAAATTTTATCATTTGGTAAAGAGTTAATTGTGTGCCTTAAATTGGGCAGTGTGGAATGGAGGCATGAAAAATTTAAAGATAAAAAAGAAGTTTACTTTTCCTAAATCTAGTACAGTGGCTTTGTTCAACAATTAATCTAAACTGCATTGTAATTATAAAGGATCATAATTTCTGATCTGCTAAATCAAATATGTTAGCCATGTTCGAGTGAACCATTTTCACTGTGTAATAATTTTTAGCTGAACAATGATCTGAGACTGATAATTTCTAAATTGCGAAATACAATTAGATTGTAATTTTAGAACCGTAGGTAAAGAAGGACCCAGATTCTGTACATGTACTTCTGTTAAAGCACACTGTAGCAGTTACTTATGCTTATGTTGAAATCACAACCTTTATCCCTATTTTTATTCAGAATGATATTATTTTCTCTCTTTTTAACACACTGTAGATATAGTAGGCTTTCGTGAATTTGCTTTCATTGTTGTCATTAACAGACTTTGAATGAGGTGTCTAGAATATCATTTATTGCACGGTGATGTAAGATTACTTTTAGCTCAGCTTTCTTTTGAGAAAGCAGGAGGTATTGTCAAAGCCTTGTGTCATTATTGCTGTTGTGGGCAAAAACTTTGATAATTTCTTTACTGAAGATATTTACATCAAATTTGGGCATATCTTAAAGTAGTTAAGGAGAAACCCATGCAAAAAAAGGCAGAAAAACCTGAAATATTTTTGATGTAGACATGCCCCATTTTCAGCTTATTTCTTTTGCAGAAAAAGAAACTGCAGCTGAGCATTTGTACCTGCAGATGGTGCTCTTGTTTTTTAATGACATACATATTTGTTGATTTACAGACAGTCCTTTTTTCATTAGATATTACACTTGTCTAGTATTTGCCTGGATTTTACACAATTTTCAAGAGTCTATACTTGAATACATACATGTAGGTATGTTTGATTAGATAATGTTTCAGTGGCCATGAGGATGTACATCTTAGTAGTTAATGTTTTGGTGGCCATGAGTATGTTTTAGTTACCAATAGATACACATGAAGATCCTTTCCTGTCTCTTGATATGCAATGGTTAGATATCTTACTGACTCTATTTTAAAGGAACTGTTGTTTAGATTCTGTGGAAAGATAAAATGTTCCAAGCTCCAATTGAAAGAAGACATTCCTCTATACTGGTTTTGTCCATTGTTTGGAATACTGTTTTGAGTTATGTCTAAGTTAATACCTTCTGCATTTGGCAACGTTTTAAGACTTAACCAGACAAAAAGTTTTAAAATTTACCAATGTGAGAAAGCCAGGAAAAACATGTGTAGGTGCACTGACAGCCCTGATATAACCTATGCTGTTAAAACAGCATTAAACTCCAATACAAAAAAAAAGTTACTAGGAAAACCCCCTCCTTCAGAACTCTTTAAAACACAGGATTGTTTTTAAAGGGTTAAATCGTCCATTTAATTCTTTATCAACAGATCAGATTTTAGACTTGTCTGACATGAAAGGATTTGCAAACAAGAAAATAGATTTGACTCAAATACTGAAATGTGATTGTGGAAAGGCAGAAAACATTGTGAGAAAAAGAAGAAAATGCTGTTTACCAGCATTTTCTTCTTTTTCGACAATGTTATCAAATTTTGAAAGCCTCTCTACTTAACTCTTTACCACAGGACAAAATTTTAAACTTGTCCAAATTGAAAGCATTTGCAGACGACAAAATAAACATGATACAAAAATTGAAATCTGTTTTGGGAAGGGTGGAAAACGTTGTGGGAAAAGGAGAAAATGCTGGTCACCAACATTTTCTCCTTTTCTCACAATGTTTTCAAAAGTCCTTTTTCTCAGGGTCGTTAGAAGTGGGCATTGTGTGGTAAAAGGTTAAGGTCGTTTAAAGACAGGATTGTCTGGTAAAGGTTAAATATGAGTGGTCAACATGAATTATAAGTTTGATTCATGTGATATTTTGGTAGGAGACACATTTCGCATCGTTAACAAAAGCCCATGAAGTAAGTTTTATTCAGGTATCAATGTGGAAACAGCACTTTCAGGCTAGAATTTGTGCTTTTCTGGTACAATCCATGGTATTTATGCCTTTCTGGTATGATCTATGTATTGGTTCTCAAGTACAATGCAATACCTCTTTCTAGCCACTGACTGCTTTCCCACATGTACAAAATCAAGAGGTTTGTCACAGAAAAGAATAGATAACAAAAACCTGTGAAGTTAGGAAGTCCAAGATGATCCAAGTTTTGTGAATTTTTGGTGACTTTCCCATATTTCTTTAATTGAAAAAATTGTACATTTTATATGATCGTCTTTTTGGCAAATAAGGGTTAAATGCATCTCCGTATTATACCAAGCAAATCATTGTATAATTCTAGATTGTAAAATTCATTTTGTTTCACAATCAACTGAATCATTGGGTAGACGGGCCCTTTGACATGCAGAAAATTGACTGGACTGTGCAGGCTGACCTGGTTTTTGCAGATGCATTAACCACCTTGTCAGAGAGCATGACTCAGTTACAGGTTTTTGTAAGAGGGCATATTAGTAATCAGCAAAACAGGGTAAATGTAGATGGATTTTGGAAATGCTTAAAGTTTTTGAAATATACATGTATTGCACTAATGTATTTGATAATGGTAATAATGAAATGTTTACTGAAAGAAAAAAAAACAAATGCTGCAACAGACAAAGTTATACATGCACTGTTCTTAACATAGAAAGTCAGTGAACAAGTACAATGAGAGACTGAGCCGAGGCCATATTCACCAACTTTTATAGGTTCAGTTTTAACTCCTGATTCCAAAACTTTGCAGTCTGATTGGCTAAGAAGCAAATCAGATAGCCAGTTTTCTAATTTAGAACAGTATGTAAAATGGTTGGTGAAGAAAGCATATCTGTAATGCATGTACTTTGGTATAGGTATATTCATGTAATTATGTATGTGGTATATGTAGAGGACCACATTGTGTAGAACTAATTTCTTCAAACAGTATTCTTGAGATCAGAACTCACCATTTATAATTCTAAGCCGTCTGATTGGCTGATATGCTCAATACAAGTGTCATAATTTTGTCCTAGGCAAGTGTCTTAATTAAAATTCTGGAGAGGCTAGTCACTGTTAATCTTGTCTGTTGTAGAACCCTGAGATGCAGAAGCAACAAGTAAGAGGAATTCTTGCCATGAGATCTTTGCAGAAAATGGGTGAACGGCAGGGTATGTATACCTTATCAGTAACGGCAAATGTTTGGGTAATTCAAATTATAGCAAATTGACAAATGTGTAACTCGTTTGCTTGAAATTATATAATTTCAAGTTTTTAGCTCCACTGGCCGAAGGCCAGCGGGCTTATGTCATGGCCTGTTGTCCGTCATGCGTCCGTCCGTCTGTCCGTCCGTCCGTGCGTTAACTTTTTTTTAAAACGTCTTCTCTGAAACTACCCATCCAATTTTGATGAAACTTCACAGAAATGATCCTGCCATGGTCCTCTTCAGAATTTCTTGAAAGAATTTAATTCCTTCAAAAACTCTGGTTGCCATGGCAACAAAACTGAAAAATTTTGAAAATCTTTGAAAATCTTCTTGTCTGAAACCGTAAGGCCAAGGGCTACCAAATTTGGCATGTAGCTTTATCTAGTGGACCTCTACCAAGTTTCTTCAATTTATAGCCCTGGGGTCAAAATTGGCCCCGCCCCGGGGGTCACAAGTTTTACATGGGCTTATTTAGGGAGAACTTTAAAATTCCTCTTCTACCTAGCCATGGGGCCTAGGGCGACCAAATTTGGCATGTAGCTTTATCTAGTGGACCTGTACCAAGGTCGTCCAAATTATAGCCGAGGGTCAAATTTGACTTCGCCCCGGGGGGTAACATGTTTTACATGGGCGGGCTTATATAGGAAAATCTTTCGCATCTAGCTATAAGGGCTAGGGCTATCAAATTTTGCATTTAGCTTTATCTAGGGGGTCTCTATCAAGGGTGCCCAAATTATAGCCCAGGGGGTCAAATGTAGCCCCACCCCAGGGGGTCACAAGTTCTACATGGTCTTATATAAGGAAACTTTAATAATCTACTTGTACATAGCCATATTTAGGCCTAGGGCTACCAAATTTTGCATGTAACTTTATATAATGGGCCTCTACCAAGAGGGCCCAAATTTTAACTTTGGGGGTCAAGTTTGACTCCACACCAGGGGTCACAAGTTTTACATTGGCTTTTATAGTGAAAACTTGATAAACCTGTGTCATGGATCACATATTTTACAGGGCCTTTTATTCAGCAAACTTGTTTTACATGACTTTTTATTGGGCAAGATTGAAAAATCTTTTTGTTTATAACCACACATTCTAGTTTCATATTGTAGGTCTGGGGTCAAAATTGCCTTCATTCCAGGGATCGCAAGTTTAACATGGGCTTCAAAATATTGTCACTTCAATTTAAACATTAATCAAGGGAAATAACTCTTTTTATGAAAGATAAAGTTCGTTACTATTTACCTCCCTTGATTATCAAGCTGCAGTGATACATGATTGGTGCTAGACAAGTTTTTTAGCTCCACTGGCCGAAGGCCAGCAGGCTTATGTTATGGCCCGTTGTCCGTTGTGCGTCCATCCGTATGTTAACTTTTTAGCTCACTTGAGCACAACGTGCTCAAGGGGAGCTTTTAGGATCACCAGGTGTCCGTCGTGCGTCGTGTGTCGTCAACAATTCTTTAAACATCAACTCCTCCTAAACCACTGGGCGGATTTGGACCAAACTTGGCTGGAATGTTCCTTGGAAGGTCCTCTTTAAAAACTGTTCACAGAATTTGATTCCATCAAAAACTCTGGTTGCCATTGCAACCAAATGGAATTTTTTAGGGAATTCTTTAAAAATCTTCTCCTCTGAAACCACGGGTCAGATTTTGAAATAATTTCACAGATATGCTCCTTGGGTGACCCTTTTTAAAAATTGTTCGTAAAATTTTGATCTGTCAAAAAATGTGGCTCTGGTGAATGGGGGCTTCTTGCACCATATAGAAATGAAGGAATTCTTCAAAATTCTTCTTCTCTGAAACCGCTGGTCAGATTTCGAAATAATTTCACAGGATTGTTCCTTGGGTGACCCTTTTCAAAAACTGTTCGTAAAATTTTGATCCGTCAAAAAACATGGCTCTGGTGAATGGGGGCTTCTTGCACTATACAGAAATGAAGGAATTCTTTAAAAATCTTCTCCTCTCATGGGTTTCATGTTTTACAGGGCTTTTCATTGAGAAAAATATGAAAATCTTCTTGTTTATAACATTCAAGAACTGAATTATTTGGTATGGAGCTTTATATTGTGGACCTCCACCAGGATTCAAATAATTATAGCTTTGCGATCAAAATTGGCTTTGCCCATGGATCACAACTTTCTCGTAGGATTAGATAGAAAAATGTTTGCATGTCCTCGTGTTTGAAATCAATTTGCTGAATATTGTAATGTTTGGCTTGTAGTGTTTTTACTTAATAGCCAGTGGAGCGATACAGGGCCATCATGGCCCTCTTGTTTTTCAAGGTGTAACCCTTTTTCATACAATTCCGACTTTTAACGACCCTGAAAGAAAAGCCTTTTGAAAACATTGTGGGAAAAGAAGAAACTGCTACCTGGTAACCAGCATTTTCTCCTTTTCCTACATTGTTTTCTACCCTTCCCAAAACAGATTTCAATTATTCTGTCACATTTATTTTGCTGTCTGCACATGATTTCAATTTTGACTAAAGGTTTGTTACTTGATAAAGAGTTAAAGGTGGATTTCCTCTGCATTTGAAGATAACTTTGGACATAAAACAGCCTAAGGCTGTGGATGGTATAGATCAAACACTACTTTCATATTCTGTCCAGTCTGATCATGATCTAAAAAAGAACTAGCTCAACATTTGATGGCCTGAAAATCACATTTATTGTTTCTTATTTAATCACAGGGGATGGAGAAATGCCTCCTCCAGGTAATTTTCCTGGAATGCGCCAACCACGCCCTCACCAACCAGGTTTTCCACCCACAACAGCTGGAGAAATGAAAAAAGCTTTACAAGAAAAAATCAAGGAACAGGCAGCAAAGATGGGATACTTGCCAAGTGGAAATCAAACCCAAGGACAACCTAGAGGACCTGCTCCAAATTTGGGGACAGCTGATGGTGCCCAGCCACATCAACCTGCTCTGACTGATGCTGGTGAACAATCTCAAGAGCCCAGTAAACAAGGGGAGAAGAAAGTGCCAACAGGAAGGTCACACAAGCAATCTTTGTCTGAAGATGATAAACCAGATGACACAGATGAGCTTGGAGATTTTCTAAGTAAATTTTCTCTCTCATTTGAATGTGTTAACCCTTAACCACACATTCCCAGCTTTAAACAACTTTGAGAATAAAAGTTTTTGAAAACATTGACAGAAAAGGAGAAAATGCTGGTAACTAGCATTTTCTCCTTTCCCACAATGTTTTTTCCCTATCCAAACCAAATTTCAATTTTTGAGTCAATTTTTTTTCCCCATCTCCAAATGCTTTCTTTCTTGACCAGTCGAAAATTTTGTGATTTGGTAAAAGTTTAACATGATAAGGTTTCTGTACGTTAGTACAGAAAGAGAAGCTGCTTATTCTTTATTTTTGGACCATTTTTTTTGTCACGTACTTTTAAACTTAAACAAAGGACTCTATGGAATGAAATTTGTGATTAAAAAGTGCATTTTGTCATACAATTTGTATATTATCAAACTTTGAGTTCTTTTACACTCTTATTGATGTTTTTTGGTAAGATTAGGCCACTAGGTGAACTAGGCTATCTTAACTTTTGTGGAAGAAGTCAAATTTTTCACACATCTTTTTTGACAAGGTTGCTACAATACTTATATCATATGGGAAACTTGTACTAAAAAAAGTTTTCGTAAGATCCAAGATAGTTATGCCTTTCAAACCTTTTTTTTTATAGGTCCAGATGGAACATTTGACATTTTGAAATATGCTGATCCTGACCTTGACCTGTTGGGTCCCGACAACAAAACCATTTTTGATGACCTTGTTGAAGTTTCCAAACAAGCAGATGATACAAAGAAGACAGAGGGCAAAGAGGAGGAAAAATCAGAAACAAAATCAGTGATAGAAGGTGATATTATAAGCTGTATTAGCCAAAGACCATCACATTCATGTCATGGACTGATGTTCATTAACCCTTTCCCAAACAACGAAATTTAGACTCTTCCAAAATGAGGGCATGTGCAGGACACAAATTTTAAAGTCATACAAATGAACTTAACTTCTTTCACAGAGTGGAAAAGGAGAAAATGCTGGTAAGCAGCATTTTTAGCTCCACTGGCCAAAGGCCAGCGGGCTTATGTAATGGCCTGTTGTCCTTGCGTCTGTCAGTCCATGCGTCCGTCCGTCCGTGCGTCCGTCCGTCCGTCTGTCCGTGCGTTAACTTTTATTTTAAACATCTTCTTCTCTGAAACTACCCGGCCAATTTTAATGAAACTGCAGCAATGATCCTGCCATGGCCCTCTTTAGAATTTCTTGAAAGAATTTAATTCCTTCAAAAACTGGTTGCCATGGCAACAAAACTTAAAAATATTGGAAATCTTTGAAAATCTTCTTGTCTGAAACCATAAGGCCTAGGGCTACCAAATTTGGCATGTAGCTTTATCTAGTAGACCTCTATCAAGTTTCTTCAAATTATAGCCTTGGGGTCAAATTTGACCCCGCCCCAGGGGTCACAAGTTTTACATAGGCTTATCTAGAGAAAACTTTAGAAATCTCCCTGCACCTAGCCATAAGGTCTAGGGTTACCAAATTTTGCATGTGGCTTTATCTAGTGGGCCTCTACCAAGAGTCCCCAACTTATAGCCCTGGGGTCAAAATTGGCCCCGCCCCAGGGGTCACAATTTTTATATGGGCTTATAAAGACAAAACTTTAGAAATCTCCCTGTACTCAGTCATAAGGCCTGGGGTTACCAAATGTTGCATGTGGCTTTATCTAGTGGGCCTCTACCAAGAGTACCCAAATTATAGCCCTAGGGTTGAATTTGACCCCACCCCAGGGGTCAGAAGTTTTACATGGGCTTATATAGTGAAATCTTTAGAAATCTTCTTGTTACTAACCATAAGAACTTGGGCTACCAGTTTTAGTGCTACCTCAGGGGTCTTATGTTCAAAACCAATTTGCCAAGTATTGTAATGTTTGGCATGTAGGGATTTTACGTATTAGCCAGTGGAGCGATACAGGGCCATCATGGCCCTCTTGTTTCCTATTTCCACATTTTTTTCAAAAGGCCTCTACCTCAGAGTCGTGAAAACATGGGATTGTTTGATAAAGGGTGAAGCTTCTGTGCAAGTGCTGACTTTCATTCAAAACTGTTTCTCTTTGGGTTTGGTCCTCTTGTTACTGTTATTAGTTTGAAAAAGTTGCTTGCAGCATAAGATGCTGATACACATCTGTAAAAAAATTGTGAGACATCAAAAAGAAAAATCATACCCAGTCACAGTGGTTGGAGTATTTTGTCCAGAATTGACATAGTCATTTTCTTTTGAAACAACATCAATTCTCCAATTTTTTCAGCTGTTCTCATGTTTTGTCAAGGAGATGACAAAATAGAGCTTTATTACATGTGCTTATTAACATGATCATCTCTGTATGTGCTACATGGTAAAGACTTAACACTTTACCTCAAAATCCTGGTTTTTAATGACCCTGAGGTAAGAGGCATTTGAAAACATTGTGCAAAAAAAGAAAAAAATGCTGGTAACCAGCAATTTCTCCTTTTTCCACTATGTTTTCTACAATTTCTGATACAAATCACATCATTTGAGTACCATTTTTATCGTCGTCTACAAATGCCTTGAATTTGGACCAGTATAAAATTATGTTGTTTGGTAAAGAGTTAATTCTATTGAATGCTTTACAGGGGAGGAGAAGCCTGACACTGACAAACAAGGTTTTCAAGCCAAATTCCTAGAGTTTAGCCAGAGAAAACAACCAGATGGTAGCAGCAGTGGCAGTAGTACTGAACAAGGAAAGAAAGAGGTAGAAAAGAAACCAGAATCTGGTGGGTTAGGACACATAGCAGCCCTGCTTCAAAACAGATCACAATCTGGAAAATCTGAAGGTGGAGAAAGTATGGACTCCCAGAAAGCTGCAAGAACGCCAACCACTCCTGGTGCACCCATGACCCCAACTGACCAAGCTGGACTGAGACCAGCACAATATCCACAAGGAGTTCCTTCACCCCATGGAGTCTATGCCCAACCGTCACCTTCAGGTTTGCCATCCCCTAAAGTGATGCCATCACCAAAAAGCCAGCCGTCACCCAGAACACCAGGGGAAGCCCAAATTGCCCAACAGCAGTCCCCTTTTTCACAACATTCCACACATTCACCTTTTTCACCTCAGGCCACAACTCCTACCTCAGCCCCTCAATCACCCTATAGTGGAAAGACTCAATCCCCGTTTGCAGTACCTGGAAGTAGTAATAATCAGTCAGTTACAGCAGTATTAAGCCAAGGATCTCCAGCAGGGCCATCCTATAGTCCTGCACATACACCACCAGCAACATTTCCAGTGCAGAGGTCACCCAGACCAACTATCCCACAAGGGCCCCCATTTATGCAAGGCCCATTCCATCAGGGCCAAATGCAGGGAGCACGTGGAATGGGGCCAGTTCAAGCCCAACATGCTTTCGGTGGTATGCGACAACAGATACCAGGTATGAGACCCCCTACTTCCTTACCAGTTTCTCAGCATTCACCTGGCCCCCCTGGAGAACAACCATCTCCAGGTATCCGTGGAATGCATCCAAGGCCACCATTTCCTGGACACCCTGGGTCATCCCCAGGGAAACCAGGCCAGATGTACCCAGGTATTAGAGCTCCAGGTCAGCCCACAGGTCAACAGTTTATATCACAACAGATGATGGCTCATGGCCAAGTACCAGGAACTACAGTGACTGCCAGCTCCACTGTTACAACTACAACTGCCTCTACAGGAAGACCAAGTCTACTGGAAGACCAGCCTCTACTGATACAGGATTTACTAGAGCAGGTACATGCTAGTCTTCATTTCTTCTAACAAAACAATGTTACCTTTTTATTAAAAATACTGAATTCTTGACTTACTTGTTTATGCATTTGTAGATGCCCAAAAAAATCTGAAAGAGATGCATAATGTTCATGTTCAAACATTCTTGAGCATAGCTGTAATATGGACCTTAATCAACTTTTTAAATCTATGCATTTCATTTTGTTTGGTACAAGTTCTGCTATAGCTGAATGAGTCTGAAAGATAGATTTTTTTATTGGTTTTTAAATTAGATTTTTTTTTTTTTTATAGTTTTTAACATATTGCCTTTTGCAGACAAGATTTTTCACTTTGAGGCAAATCTTGTTTTACAAAACATTACAGCCAAAACAAAGTAATATTCAATAGTATTTTCTCCTTTTGGGACATTATTTACATATGTAGTCATGTATATCAATGTTAATGCATATGTTGATTATCCAAATACTACATGGATGTTTTGAAAGTCATTTGAAAGTTTGCTTAACTCTTTACCACACAATCCTGACTGTTAATGACCCTGATAAAGAAAGTTTTTTGAAAACATTGTGGGAAAAGGAGAAAATGCTTGTAACCAGCATTTTCTCCTCTTCCCACAATGTTCCCATCTCTTTCAGACACAAATTTCATCATCTGAGCTACATTTTATTTATTATCTGCTAATGCTTTGAATTTGGACCAGCCTGAAATTTTGCCATTTGGTAAAGAGTTAAGAGGGAAATGAAATATTTTAAATGAATCACACAATGGATGATAAATTTTTTCAGGAGAAACTAGAGCAACAGAAACGTCAGCGTGAGCAGCAGCAAGCCATGCTGAGACGTGAAGGAGTTATTCGCCCCGAGGGTATGATGGGACCACGTCCAGGGGCTCCAGGAATGGTACCCATGGGCCCAGGGATGCCTCCACGGATGGATGGACCTGTTAGGTACATACAGTTTTAGTTTAATTGTTCATCTTTCATGACTATTTTAAAGCATTTTTGAAGTAAGTATTGAAGTGTTTTTAATTTTTAGCTGAAAAACTGAATAAAGAATTTCTATAGAATTCTAAAGAATTTTAATAAGTAAAAACTGTTTTTACATTATTATGAACTCTTTATGTATTACATAACTCCCTTTGAGATAAGAAAATAGTGCCATATTTGGTCAACACACTGTAATTATACTCTCATTTCTAAAACATTGCTGACCAAGATTCCTGTTTGAAATTTACTGGCAAAACTGATGATCTTGACAAAGCTGCAAATTTTAGTACCTTTAGATGTAAAACAAAACTGTTATATGCAAGTTTCTTTGGAACTATTTTTTTGTTTGTGATGTACAAACCTGTCAAAGAAAAAATAGCCCTTATGTAAAAAAAAATACACATGCACAGTAAGGCCTATCTTTTAATATATCATGAACTATGCTTCTTGAGATACAGTTACGTAATAAAAAGAATCTGGCATTTGTTGGCTTTTGAGCTAAAATTTTATTAAACTTGTCCACAAAAAATGGTATAATGCTTGCCAAAGGCTCGCTTATTAACAGTTTTTGTAGACTTGTTTAATAAAATCTTATCTCAAACACCAACTCATACCAGATCCTATATATGATATTACTAATTAGTCTTTAGCTCCACTGGCCGAAGGCCAGCGGGCTTATGTCATGGCCCGGTGTCCGTCGTGCGTCCGTCTGTCCGTCCCTGCGTCCGTGCAGGCGTGCGTTAACTTTTGTTTTAAACATCCTCTTTTTCTGAAACTACCCATCCAATTTTGATGAAACTTCACAGAAACGATCCTGCCATGGTCCTCTTCATAATTTCTTGAAAGAATTTAATTCGTTCAAAAACTCTGGTTACCATGGCAACAAAACTTAAAAATATTGGAAATCTTTGAAAATCTTGTCGATAAGTCCTAGGGCTACCAAATTTGGCATGTAGCTTTATCTAGTAGACCTCTACCAAGTTTCTTCAAATTATAGCCCTGGGGTCAAATTTGACCCCGCCCCGGGGGTCACAAGTTTTATGTGGGCCTATATAGAGAAAACTTTAGAAATCTTCTTGCACCTAGCCATAATGGCCTAGGGTTACCAAATTTTTTGCATGTGGCTTTATATAGTGGACCTCTACCAAGAGTGCCTAACTTATAGCCCTGGGGTCAAATTTGACCCTGCCTCGGGGGGTCACAAGTTTTACATTGCTTTATATAGAGAAAACTTTAGAAATCTCCCTGTACCTAGCCATAAGGCCTAGGGCTACCAAATGTTGCATGTGGCTTTATCTAGTGGGCCTCAACCAAGAGTGCCCAAATTATAGCCCTGGGGTCAAAATTGACCCTGCCCTGGGGGTCACAAGTTTTATAAAGGCTTGTATAGAGAAAACTTTAGAAATCTCCCTGTACTTAGTCATAAAGCCTAGGGCTACCAAATTTTGCATGTGGCTTTATCTAGTAGGCGTCTACCAAGAGTGCCCAAATTATAGCCCTAGGGTCGAATTTGATCCCAACCCAAGGGTCAGAAGTTTTACATGGGCTTATATAGTGAAATCTTTAGAAATCTTCTTGTTACTAACCATAAGAACTAGGGCTACCAATTTTAGTGCTGTCTCAGGGGTCTTATGTTCAAAACCAATTTGCCAAGTATTGTAATGTTTGGTATGTAGGGATTTTACATATTAGCCAGTGGAGCGATACAGGGCCATCATGGCCCTCTTGTTTTATTTTATTTTTTGTCTGAAGAAAGTAAGTCAAGTCAATGACAGTAAAAAAAATTTTGTTTTCAGACACCCTGGTCAGACGGGGGGTATGTTTGTGCAGCCTGACATGCCAGGCATGAGGCCAAGAATGCCAGGCCAGCTAAGTCCACATGCTCAGCTTCCACAGTCCTTTGTTATGGGATCTCAGGGACAGATAGGGGTACCACGGGCTCCCATGATGCCACCCAAACCACCCACCCCAGGTCAGATTATATTTTAAAGCTATTTAGATATTTCATCATTAATTTATTACATCCTGCAGAACACCACTTTTGAAAACATTCATGCAATAGGAGAAGGTGCTTGAAATGATTTTACTTATATTGATGTATTAAAACCAAATTCATATTGATATTTTGTATCTTACAAGGATGTTTTCAAAATTTGTTCAATAGTTAATGAGATTTGTTTATTTTGTGTGTTTGGTGCTTTATGCTGCTTCCAATGTCTTTTTGGTTACCTACATTTTAGCTCATCTGAGCACAAAGTGCTCAAAGTCAGGTTTTATGATCAATTTGTGTGCATCGTGTGTTATGTGTGGTCCATCGTCAACTTTACCTTGTGAACGCTCTTGAGGCCATATTTTCAGGCCGATACTCATGGAACTTGGTCTGAATGCTTGTCTTGATGAGTTTGAAAATAGGTCATGTCAGGTCACTGAGTCAAATCGTAGAAAAAGCTTTTGTACTCTCTAGAGGCCACATTTTTAGTCCAATAGTCATGACTGCATGGCTCAGTGGTAAAGTGTATGACTTGTACGGAGGCTCTTGGTTTGAGCCACACTGGGTCCATTGTGGTTTTTGTGGGAGTGTCCCTGGGTAAGACACCTCAGAGCCCTAACCTAGTACTTGTGAAACATATGAATAGGAAATATATGAATTAGGTGAGCTGTGCCCATGATATGACTGAAATAATGTTGAAAGCGGGTTAAAACATTATACAATCAGTCAATCAACCAATATACATGAAACTTGGTCAGAATATTTGTCTTGATGATATCTTGGATTATTTTGAAATGTGTCACTTGTCGTCAAAAACTAGGTCAGTGGGTCAATTTGAAATAGGTCAAGTTGAAAACTAGGTCACTGGGTCAAATCTTAGAGAAACATTGTCTACACTCTAGATGCCACATTTTCAGTTCAATACTCATGAAAATTGGTAAGAATGTTTGTCTTGATATCTCGGATGAGTTTGAAAATGGGTTATGTGGGGTCTAAATCTAGGTCACCTGATCACATTTTAAGAAAACATTGTGTACAATGAAGAGGCCATATTTTCAGTCCAATAGTCATGAAAGCTGGTCAGAATGATTGTCTTGCTGAGATCTTGGATGTGTTTGAAAATGGGTCATTTTGGATCAGAAGTAGGTCAGGGGGTAAAATCTTGGAAAAACCTTATCTATGCTCTAGAGGCCACAACTTCAGTCCTAGTAATCATGAAGATTGTTTGTCTAAGACAAGTTCGAAATGTGTCACTTCTAGTCAAAAACTAGGTAACTGGGTCAAAGATTAGAAAAAGCTTTTGTACACACTAGAGGCCACATTTTATGTGCAATACTCATGAAAGTTGGTCAGAATGTTTGTCCTGATGACATCAAGGGTAAGATTGAAAATGGGTATGTTGGGTCGAAAAGTTTGTCACTGGGTCAGATCTTAGAAAAACATTGTGTATGCCTAAGAGGCCACATTTTCCGTCCCATACTTATGAAAATTAATCAGAATGTTTGTCTTACTGATATCTTGGACTAGTCTGATATTGGGTCTAAAAACATTGTGTATGCCTAAGAGGCCACATTTTCTGTCCCATACTTATGAAAATTAATCAGAATGTTTGTCTTACTGATATCTTGGACTAGTCTGATATTGGGTCTAAAAATAAGTTACCAGGTCAACTCTGAGAAAAACCTTGTGTATGCTCTAGAAGCAACATTTTTTGTCCAACACTATTGAAAATAAGTCAACATTTGATTTGATGATATCTTAGATGAATTTGGACCTGGGTTATGTGGGATCAAAATCTAGGTCACCAGATCAAATATTAGACAAACCGTATGAACCCTCTATAGGCCACATTTTCAGTCCAGTACTCATGAAAGTTTGTTCGAATGTTTGTGTGGATGATATCTTTGACAAACGTGAAATTGGTAATCTCGAGTCAAACACTGGGTCACCATGTCAAATTTTAGAAAAACCTTATTTACACTCTGAAGCCCTTCACATTTTTTTCTAATAGTCATGAAATGTGATCAGACTGTTTGTATTGATCATATGTGTTGAAAATGGGCTGTGTTTGGCTAAAGTAGATCATTGAGACAAATTCTAGAAAAAGCTTGTCTACACTCTGGTGGCCACATTTTCAGTCCATACTCATGGCAGTTTATTAGAATCTTTGTCTTGATATCGTGGAAGAGATATGAAAAAGGCCATGTTTGGTCAAAAGGCTCAGGTGAGCAACAGGGCCATCATTGGGTGCTTGTCTTCTTTTCCCATTATGTTTTCTACCCTTTCTATGAGACAGCTCATCATTTGAGCCAGAACTAATTCCTCATCTGCGAATGCTTTTAATTTCGACATGTCTAAAATTTTGTTATGTGATAATGAGTTATGCATTAATTTTACAATGATTTTGGAAGGCAAAATCCACAATCAAAAAGCAAAATCAACCCTCTAGTATTGCAAGGAAAAACTGAGGTCACTTAAAACTTTTAGAAACAATTTGTGGAACAAGTTGAACTCCTTTTCAAGCAATTTTTGTGGAAATTGTCATATACAATAGATTGTTTGATGTGAACATATTTTCCTTTATCCTGAGTATAGGTGAAACAGGCCCCGAGGCAGAGAACCAACAAGTACAGTACGAGAGTTGGCTCGTGAAACATGGAGAGGCTTTGGAAGGTCATATCAAATTTTTGGAACAACAGATTCAGAAGCAGAAACGAACAAAGAAAGCCATCAATGCTAGAAATAGACAGGTAAATACTATAAGAACGCAGACCTGTATGAATAGTTTCGAGGGTCCTAGCATTATCAATGTCGGATTGGTGTACCTGTTGTCTGTCTTAACTTTTCTACCTCATTGTCTTTGAAAGTTCCCTGAGATCTTGATTGTGAAATAACAATTTTTAGGCTAGGTTCTTAAAATTTCTTAACCGCTAAGCCAATTTCCTTTTGTGGTACAGAATTTAAGAGCTCAATTTTTAGCTCACCTGAGCACGAAGTGCTCAGGATGAGCTATTGTGATCACTCGCCGTCTGTCCGTCCGTTCACATTTTTTTAGTGTACACTCTAGCATCTACAAATATAAACCAATCAGCACCAAACTTGGTCAAAATATATATGACCATAAGATCTCGGATGAGTTCGATATGGGTTTAATCGGACCAGAACGACTGGAGTTATCTGCCCTTGAATTAGAAAAATTGCTATATTTGACTTTGTTTACACTCTAGCATCTACAAATATTAACCAATCAGCACTAAACTTGGTCAAAATATATATGACCATAAGATTTCGGATGAGTTCGATTATGGGTCTAATCGGACCAGAACAACCAGAGTTATCTGCCCTTGAATTAGAAAAATTGCTATACTCAGCGTCGATGAAAAGTCACCAGGTACTAAAGTTTAATTTTCACCTTGTCACACAAGAGAAATTTTCAATTTTGTTGAACATTGTTATACTCATTTCCCGACCCGTATCTGACAAATTTCACGTGCTTGCACATCTGAGTAGTCCATCTTTATTTGCACGTGCAAAAATGAATTCTAATCAATTTTCTGAAGGCAAACTATCCAAGGTTCACTTTCTTTTCATCTCTTACCTGGTGACTTTTCATTGACGCTGAGTATATATTTGACTTTGTTTACCCTCTGGAGGCCACATTTTCTGTCCGATACCCATGAAACTTGGTCAAAATGTTTGTCTTGATAATATCTTGAACGAGTTTGAAAATGGGTCAGGTTGGGTCAAAAACTAGGTCACTAGGTCAAATCTTAGAAAAACCTTGTGTACACTCCAGAGGCCACATTTTCAGTCCAATGCTCTTGAAAGTTAGTCAGAATGTTTGTCATAATGATAGCTTGGACGAGTGTGAAAATGGGTCATGTCAGGTCAAAAACTAGGTCACTGGGTGAAATCTTAGAAAAACCTTGTGCATGGTCTAGAGGCCACATTTTCAGTCCAATACTCTTGAAATTTAGAATGTTTGTCTTGATAATATCTTAGTCTAGTATGAAAATGGGTCATGTTGGATAAAAAACTAGGTCACTAGGTCAAATCTCAGAAAAACCTTTTGTACACACTAGAGGTTACATTTTCAGTCCAATATTTTTCAAACTTGGTCAGAATGTTTGTCTTGATGATATCTTGCATTAGTTTGAAAATGGGTCACGTGGAATCAAAAACTAGGTCACCAGGTTTAATCCTTGAAAAACCTTGTGTACGCTCTAGAGGCCACATTTTCAGTCCAATAATCTTAAATTTGCTTAGAACGTTTGTCTTGATAATATCTTAGACTAGTATGAATATGGGTCATGTTGGATAAAAAACTAGGTCACTAGGTCAAATCTTGGAAAAACCTTTTGTACACCCTACAGGCCACATTTTCTTTCAAATACTCATGAAAGTTTGTCAGAATGTATGTCTGGATAATTTCTACATGTCAAGTAGGCCATTGAGACAAATTCTAGAAAAAGTTTTTTGCACCTAGAGGCCATATTTGTAAGTCCAATACTAACAAGTGTTTGTCAGAATGTTTGTCTTAATATCTCTGAAGAGATTGGAAATGGGTCATGTTTGATCAAAAGGCTCAGGTGAGCGACTTTAGGGCCATCATGGCCCTCTTGTTCCCTTTTCTCTCCAAAACAGTTTGCAGTTAATGTTATTTTCTTATTAGGAAAATTAATTTTTGGATGTTTTGTGAATAACCTCTTTTTTTTTTCATGATGGTTTAACATGTCATCTTTTAATTTTAACTCTCAAGACTTTTGGACTAAACAAGGTTTAAGAGATATTGTGACAAGTGGAGAAATTCTCAGACTTTCGCTTCCAATCTGACAGATCTTTATGATGTCAAATTCATATATATGTTTCTAAACAAGGTATCTGTTTTTTCAGGCCAAGAAGAATGGTCTAGAGATGCCACCTCAGGATGCAATGGAGTTAGAGAGAGCCAGTCAGGAACAGAGTATGTTACAGAAACAACTAGAGCAGGTCCGCAAACAGAACAGACAACATCAGATCACTTATCAAGAATATAGGGCAAAACAACAGGTATGTAGAAACAGTTAAGTCTGCTTCAAATTATCAGTGCAATCAAATTATTTGAAAAGTCTTTCTTTATACATCTGAAGAAAAGGTACATACTTTTGTTAGTTCACCAGAGCATGAAGTACTCAAGTTGAGCTGTTGTGATAGTCTGTGTCTCTTGTCTGTTGTCCTTTTTCAATCGCCAACTTTTACCTTGTGTATGCTCAAGAGGTTACATTTTCAGTCTAATACTCAGAATGTTTGTCTTGATGATATCTCGGACATGTTTGAAGATGGGTCAAGTGGGATCAAAAACTAGGTCACCAGGTCGAATCACTGAAAAACCTTGTGTATGCTCTAGAGGCCACATTTTCAGTATATGCTCATGAAAATTGGTCAGAATGCTTGTCTTGATATAATCTTAGTCGGATTTAAAGATGAGTAATATCAGGACAAATACTAGGTCACCAGTTCAAATCTTTGAAAAACTTTCTGTACACTCTAGAGGCCACATTTTATGTCCAATACTCGTGAAATTTAGTCAGAACATTTGTCTTGATGATATCTCGGACAAGTTTGAAAATGGTATTCACATGGTAACAGGTTGAATATGGAAACTATCAGGAAAGTTTTTGATAGTCAAGTTAAGCCTATACAAAACTGTGCCATGTTTTTTAGACCCCAAGACAATGACTTTTGAAATGATTTTGGGTAAAGGAAAAAATGCTGGTAATGGGGAAAAATAATTTCTCCTTTTTCTCACAGTGTTTTCTATCCTTTCAAAAACAAGTCTCATCATAAGAATCACATTCAATAAAATTTTATCATCTGCAAATGCGTCCAATATGGGATAGTCTTTATGTACATTGTTTGGTAAGGGGTTTACATTTACTTGTTGAAATCAATGTGTTCATTTTAGAATGTGCTCAAAAGTATGGGTTGCTTGTTGGATTCCCAGCTGATCCAAATTCTTTCTGAGGATTTATGATAATCACTGTGACAAGATTTATCTCTGTTTCACTGCAGAATATTGCTATGACGATGTGTATGTGTGAAGTCAGTTAGTGGCTTCGAATGAATGTTGTACATAGCACTAGTAAAAGAAACTCTAGTAAGTGTTTAAAGATATACTGACTGCCACCATATACAGTAAAACCTCGATAATTCGATGTCCCAAGGGGACAAGCAAAATGTTCGAATTTTTGCGGTGTTCGAATTATCCAAAATGTTCATTTAAAAATGCATTCTGTTCAAGATTGGCAATCAAAGTATGCTTCCCAAGCGATAGAACCTTGTTAATGTTCCTATTTGATTCATTCGTTTACTACATTTGAACACAATATCATATCGAAAGAGTTACTCTCTGTAAATGTTCCTGTTTTGATCGTACGAGTTCTTTGATTTCAAAATGAATATTTAATCTAGCCTTTCTTTCTATAGGTTGTGGAAAAGGTGTGTACTGTAATTTTTACAAAATCGTACGATCTGCCCTTTCACATTCGCCCCCTATAACTTCTGCCTTTTTGATTATGTGAGGAAACAGCCACAAGTATTTACTTCCAGAAAGAATAACAAAATTTACATGTACGAGGGTTGTTCGATATGTAATGTGTATTGTACGATATCTCAAAAGCATTCGACTCAAATAGTGAAATGAACATTACATCCCTTCAAAGTATTCTCCGCGGTTTGAAATACATAATTTCAATCTCTGAATCCATTTCTAAAATGCGTCACGGTACACTGATTTAGGTAGACCTCTGAGGCACTGACTGATGGCTGAGCCAAGGGCTTGTCGGGACTTGTAACGACGACCAGATAAGAACTTTTTAAGTTTTGGAAAAAGGAAAGTCGCATGGGGCTAGATCTGGAGAGTATGGTGGGTGTGGCAAGACGGTAACCTTCTCCGACTTCAAAAATTGCTTCACAAGCTCAGATGTATGTGATGGAGCATTATCATGAAGTAGACGAACATGCCTAAATCCTGACACAAGGCGTCATTTTAGATAATATTTCTTGAGCTTTTTTAGTATAACATCTCGGTAATACCGACCTGTAACACTTTTGCCCTTTGGCACCGGAATTTTTTACGGCTATACCATCACATGAGAAGAATATGCAATAAAGAAGCTTCTTTGTGTTTGTGCTTCTTTTGGCATCTACAGGCCTTCTACCGTGTTTGGTTAGCCATATTTTGTTTCCAATTTTTCTTACTGGTTCGAAATAGTGAACCCATGTTTTGTCACCATTAACAATGTTTGCAAATTGTCTTTGATTGAATTTGGGAAACATTTTGAGCCATTGCTTAGCGGTTTGTACTCGTACCCGTTTTTGGTCATCTGTCAATATATGCGGTATCCATCTGGCAGAAATCTTTTGTACTTTCAAAATAAGCTTCAAAATAAAATGCACCCGCAATAGCGATATGCCGACAGCGTTGGCAATATCACGAATCGTGTATCTGCCATAACTTTCAATTATTTCCCTGACTTTTGAGACATTTGCCTTGCCTGTTAAAGTCACAGGTTGGCCAGATTTTGCTGCATCTTTCACGGACTCTGTGCCAGTCAGAAATTTCTTTCTCCAACTACGAACTGTCTCATAAGATACCTTATCAGACCCATAAACTTCCCCCAATTCAGTAAAAATCTGCATTACTGAATGACCGAGTTTTGTGCGAACTTTTATATAAGCTCTAATTTCTTCAATATTCTTAATCCGTTTCCCAACCATTTTTACAACAGTGGTCAACTACTAGCTCTATTGAAATGACTATAAGTTTAAAACTATGTGGAGCTAAAGGCTCGTGTTTATACCGTTGGAAAGGTATTGAATAGAGCTATTGAAGCGTATCATCATCCACGAAATCGTGCAAATCATTATCGCGCTGTGGTACAATACACATTACATATCGAACAGCCCTCATACATTGAAATGGATTTAAGTTCTTCGGACACTGGCGTTTCACTTCAGTATCGTTGAATACAGCGCCATGCAACTAGAAAAGGTTGTTGAAAACGATCAAAGAATGCAAGCAGGAAAGATGTCAAAAGTTTGATTCTTCTCCAGAAATATCGGGAACGTGCGGATGGGCAATTTTGGTTTATGATACATGTACTGTGTGGTTGCAGTGCTGTTGAAGTGGTCATAGAACAATGAATCACCAAAAGTATAGGGCTGATCTTATGATAAATAAAAAGGAAAGAATAGATTTACTACAGCTTTTCTCATCAAGTAATGTCTTTGACACAAAAACAGACCAGGATATCTACGCACCCCGTGAAAAATGACATTTTACCTTTGTCAAAGGTAAATTTCTATGACATGAAAACGAACCAGTGATATTCACTCAAACTCGAAATATGAGGTCTCCATAATAAGACAGAAAAAATTTGTGTGATCAAATGGGTCCTAATCTGTGGCGAAGGGACTTGGGAAAAACCTGGTACTATAAATAGATTGACACGAAAACTGATAAAAAATCAGACATTGTCCGATCACAAATGCTTAAAACTGTCTTTTCAGGGTCAACAATGATTTTGAACAGTTGGTGTATGCACATGCTGCAAAAAATAGAGTTGGAAGATAAAATCATTTGTTTAATCAGGAACAAAATACTTGTGTGATTTTTTATGAAATGAAATATCAGACATTTTAAATTAGATGAGAGGGATGGTCGACGACAACATCGCAAATTTTTCATAATTAGCCTGTCATCAAAAAATTAACGTTAATACCTTCTTAAACCATATTGTAGTATGAATCCCCCGTAGTAATTGTCATAGTTTGTAAAACTTACACCACGCTGTAGAAGGGCTTGTGTAATAAAATCTTTGCTTGGAACGGTGTGAAAACAATCGATCAAGAGGCGCGAAAATATTGTGTTCGAATAAACAATCAGTTTAAAGAAGGAAAATGATTACAGGGACCAACACTTGTGTTCGAATTACCGACTTATCGAGACTCGAAATAACTGAGCTACTTTTGGTGCAATATAGTAGAGTTTTTGCCGGGACTATGAAAATTCCTCGAAAAATGCAGGGTTCTTGAATGTTCGAGACTCGAAATATCAAGGTTTTACTCTATACAAAATAATGTTGAAAATGATGTTAAACAGATTTTTACAAAACTAAACAAACTGAAAGTAACCTGTATGGCACTCTGACATTGTTGTAGGAGAGGTTTAACCAGCAGATGATTCAGCAGGGACAGCAGTCATCCCCTGGAGTTATGCCAATAGCAGGACAAAACCCTATCTCCTCTGCTACCATGCAGCCCCCACCTCCACGCATGCCAGGCATGCAGGGTTCCGCAAGACTGTCGCCTAGCAAGAGAATAGAGTATGATGCATACGTTCAGAGCCGACTTCAGCAGATGGGACAAGGGCTACCCCCCCGAGGCATGCCTCGTCCACCTGGAATGCCTGCACAACCAAGAATGGCTATTGTGGTTTGTTTTTTCACTGCTCAGCCCTTTAACTCTTTACCAAACAAGCCAGTTTTAAAGACCCTGAAGAAAAAGGCTTTTGAAAACATTGTAGGAAAAGGAGAAAATGCTGGTAACCAGCACTTTATCCTTTTTCCACAATTCTTTCTGCCCTATCAAAGACAAAAATCATCATTTGAGCTACATTTATTTTGTCATCTGCAAATGCTTTCAATTTGGTCAAATCCAAAATTTAGTGGTTTGGTAAAGAGTTAACAAACAATCCTTTGTTTTTATGACCCTGTTAAAAAAGGCTCTTGGACTTGTGAGCAAAGGAGAAAATGCTGGAAACCAGTATTTTCTCCTTTTTCGACATTGTTAAAACTCTGGATTGTGTGGTAAAGGGTTAAGATAATCAGTAATTCAGGTTCAGTTTTTTTCTGTACTGTTGAAATTTAGTTTTATGATCATGTTTGTATTGAAGAAATGACTTTGAGAAGTGTCACATGAAGTCTAAATCATTCATTTTTAGCTTGGCTGATTTCAAAAATAACATTGAGGTATTGTCATAGCCCTGGTGTAGTTGTCAGTGTTGCCGTCATTGTGCAAAAACTTTGACATTTTGTAATATCTCTGTTATTACCGAAGATATTTACTTGAAACTTAAACAAGTTGTTTACATTCAAAAGGGGAATCTATAGAACAGTGGCAGGTAACTATCAAAGTATTTTGACACAGTTATGCCCCTTTTTCAACTTAGAATTTTCACTGAAAATCAAGCCCTTGCAATTTTCACTGAAAATCAGGCCCTTGCAGCCGAGCGTTGACTCCTGCATGCAGTACTCTTGTTTGTTTTAAAGTAGTTTGACCTTGGATGCTTAGTCTATGAAGGTCAAATTAGTATATAAACAACTGACAGTGTTGTAAAGTAAAGCTGAAAACTTCTGTTTATCTGAAGTCTTAATAATATTGAATCACTGTATGGTCAGTTCATGTTGTGTAAGTTTCATAACCATGAATTTTGCCTCTCTGTTTCTGAAAGTGGTTTTCTGCTTGTTGAAATTTAACTCTGGGATGTGGTAATGTGCTAATTGTCTGTTTGTTTATCTTATTTCAGGACAATAACCCCTTCAGTGATACCTACCAGCAGAGGGAATTACAAGGAAATCAAACCAAAAATATGTCTGGGAAGCCAGGTAAATCTTTCAACACTCTCTTCCTGTATTTCTTAACCCTTTATTGCACATTGTGGAAAAAGGAGAAAATCGTGGTAACCACTGTTTTCTACCCTATCAAAGAAAAATTGCACCCTTTGAGCCACATTGAAATTGTCGTCTGCAAATGCTTTCATTTTGGATAAGGCTAAAATTTTGTCATCTGTTAAAGGGTTAACTCTTTACCAAACAATGAAATTTATAGAATTGTCCTAGTTGAAAGTATTTGTAGATGAGAAAATATGACCCAAAAATTGAAATTTGTCTTTGGAAAACAAAGCTTTCAAAATTTTTCTTCTTTGGGTTAGTTAAAACTCAGGATTGTTTGGTAAAGGGTTAAACTCATTGCTTAACTGATTATTTTCTGAAACAAATTTTGATCAGACTAATTTAAAAGCTGCCTTGTAATATATGGATAAACTACACGGCCATTTTAAGTATGTAAAAAACATACAGGTCTTGGAATTTTTAAGTATGATGTGGTCAAGATTTCTTTTAAGAAACTCAAGATGTTGAAGATTGACGGACTACACATTCAAAAGAGGCATAAACAGCAAATTAAAGTATCACCCGCAAAATCTGTACCTTAATATTAATACATGTTAAAAGTCTCAGTGCGTGAACCCATCTTTTGTTTTTGTATGTTGAAATAAAAAAATAGAGCTGTCACTGAATGTGACTTAATACCCCCACCAGCACTTTGACAGAAACAGGCAATTATTTGTACACAGACGGACACACGGACGGACAAACGGACAGACAGGCTGATTCCAGTATACCCCCGAAAACATTCGTTTTGCGGGGGTATAAAAAGGGAGAATTTTTGTAACCCTTCGACACAAGGTTTTTCCGTCGGAAATGTCATGATCGTGATGTAGTAATAGTACCATTTCTGACATCATAATTGTAGCTGCATGTGTATAAAATGGGCGCTTTACACACACCCCATTTTTCTTATAGTGAAAAAAGTATCAACTCGTCATTCATTTTGAGAGAAGTATTTAAATGATTGGGATGTGGATTTTACTTAGCAACAGGATAAATAGAGTAGGTGGTAGGAAAGTTTATAAGACTTCCCACTGGAGTTTCATCCAATTCACCTTTGGCTTATCGGATAAAATTCCTACCCCATGCTGGAAAGCTTCCCCAGTCCAAGAAACAAACTATCTTTTCTCAATCTTAGGGTTAGTTATACCCCCGCAAAACGAATGTTTTCAGGGGTATACTGGAATCAGCCTGTCTGTCCGTCCGTCCGTGTGTCCGTCTGTGTACAAAATACTAGTAATTTTGTGTCGCGAACTCCTCCTACAGTTTTGCTGCTATTGTATTGAAAGTTTGTTGATACATTGATCGTATACTGAAGTTGTGCAAGACACAGTTTTCAATCATCTACTTCCTATGATTAAGTCACATTCAATGACAGCTCTAATTTATTGTAAGAAATACTTGTTCCAATATGAGGTCATTGATGGATTTGCCTTTATCGTTGTTCAGATGAAGGTGGAGATTCTCAGTTCAGGTTCCCACCTGGCTCCGTGGAAGGACAACCGTGGATTCCACAGCGGTTCCCGTTTGACCCTGCAGTAAGCACTGTTAGTCAAAGAATGCCAGCTCCAGACCAGCGATTCCCTGGACCTTTTCCTAGTTCCCAGCTGCAACAACCACAATCTTTTCCACAGACAACTGGTATGTTTTAATCTAAGTTAATTTCTTTTTTCAATGTTAAAGATGCACCAATACAGCCAGAGAGTAAACAAATGCTGTTACAACTTTACAATGTGTAGAATCTAGATAGCCGTGTAAACGTAGATAAAAAGTCGATATAAGGTGTATGTGATAAAGAGACGCCAGGGATTTGTCTTTGATTTAAACCGGAAACTGGTTGTTATGTCTATGGCTAGCCGCAATAGAATGAAATGCTTTTTCTATCTGTCGTAATCTGTGCAACCTTGCAACCGTCAGAAGCAACATTTGGCACGAAGGTACAAGAATGATTATAATTTCATAAAATTACTGGATGAAAACGAGTAAAGATGCATCTTTAAGTTGACTTTTTCACATCTAACCAGACGTGAATATCATACACATGCCACTTTAATTAATTGAAAAAGTTTATTGGTGTTCAAGACCATAATTTGGTTAATAACATTCCTTTTTTGGTCACCTGAGCACAGGCTGAGGGAAGTTTTTGTAATCATTTGTTGTCCATTGTCATCTTGTCCATTGTCATCTTTCGTTTGTTTGTCACCAATGACTTCAAAAGACTTTTCTCCATAGAACCATAACCAGCATTTTCTCTGTTTCCTACAGTGTTTTGTACATTTTCAAAATAAATGTCATGACTTGAGCTACAAGGAAGTAGGCTTTTGAAAATGGGGGAAAAGGAGATGTTTTTAAAGGACTATAAATCCTATGAAAGCCTTTTGTTTATCCGAGTTGATAATCTTCTGTACCCTGATTAAAATTAGCCAACCTGTATTTGTAAATGACTAACAGATTGGATTACGTATTTTTGTGTTAAAAGTACTCTTATTATACCCCTCACCTTCAAAGTAGAAGGGGGGTATACTGGATTCACCATGTCTGTCTGTTTGCCCATCCATCAATCCGTCCATCTGTAGACTTTTTCGTTTCCGTGTTCTAACTCAAAAGCTGTTTGACCTAGGATCCTGAAACTTTATACAAGTGTTGCTCATGACCCAAGGAGGTGCCCTATTGTTTTGGGGTCAAAGGTCAAGGTCACTGGTGATCTTTATTTTGAAAATCATTTCCGTTCTCTGATTGTGGTGCTTCACTGACAAGGTGCAGGTTGGAGGGGTGATATTTGTTCACTTTGCAACTGTTGTAGTTTGTTTTTGGTGAATGGTCTTTTTTTCCCCCTTAAGTTACTGACTTGTTATTTTGACAGACTTAAAATACAATACAAAAGCAAACCATTGTTTTACTTTGGACTCTTTGTAATAAATTGCTACCAAAAGTGATGGGGAAAAAAAATCTGTGTATTAATTTGTCTTAAGTACAGGTTTTAAATTGTATTTAAACTGTGAGGGTACCTGTAGTAAAAATGACTGAATTCGCATTTATTTTAGAACCTTGTGATCCCATTTGTTTTAACCCCTTACAAAACAACAAAATCAAGACTCAAATTGAAAGCATCTGCAGATGTCACATTAGAAAGTATTAAAAATGAACCAAAATTCTTTTAAAAGGTAGAAAACATTGTGGGAAAAGGAGGAAATGCTGGTTGCCAGCATTTCCCCCTTTTTTCACAATGTTTGCAAAGCCCTCTCCTGCAGGGTTATTAAAACTCAGGATTGTGTGGTAAAGAGTTAATTGCAAGTTTTATTCTTGTCTCAGAGGAAAGTGGTTTTTTTTTTTTGAATCATAGATATGAACTTTGAATGGCATATTTGATTGTTTTATGATTGGTGGTTTGTGTGTGTTTGCTTGCGTTTGATTGCCTGGGATGCATTTTACAGAAGTTAACCAAGTTTCATCACTGGATGCAGTGACTAACATTGACTCAAAAGAGAAATCCAAGAAGCGAAAGAAGAAGAAAAAACCCACAGAGAGTAATTAACCAAAATTTATAATGATTTCTAACTTGTAGTGTGCTTTTTGACTTGTGCAGTTTGTCCTATAAAAGTATTTATTTGGAAATCACCTTTTATAATTAGCTTTTAGCTTAAGGATGGCAACAATAACACTTACACACTTTTTTGGACAGATCTAGATTGGAGCGTAGAGGCTTATCTCTGAACTGCACTGACTGATATTTTTAGCTTGGCTGTTTTCGAGGAAACCATCAAGGCATTTTCATAGCCCTGGCGTTGTCATGAAAAAAAAAAAACTGACATTTTTCAATATCTCTTATATTTCTTGAGATATGTTTGTGAAACTCAGATTAGTTGTTAACAATCAAAAGGAAACTTATACAACAGGGGCAGGTAACCATCAAAATGTTCTTTTGACACAGTTTTGCCCCTTTTTCAACTTAAAATTTTCAGTAAAAGCAACTGTGGCCATGCGTTGGCACCCACGTGCAGTGCTCCTTTTTTTTTTACAAAATTCTGCCCAAATCAATCTTGATATTCCAATATCAATTTACCATACAATCCCATGTTTAAACAGCCCTGAGGAATAAGGTTTTTCAAAATATTGAGGGAAAAGGAGAAAAATGCTTGTCACCAGCATTATCTCCTCTTGTGACAATTTTTTCTACCCTTTAAATGGCAAATCCCATATTTTAGTCATATTTATTTTGTTGTCAGCAACTGCTTTCAGTTTGGTCAGGTCTAAAATTGTGTTGTTTGGTAAAGAGTTTAGCAGAGTTAAAGTTAAATGCTAGATTCTGTTTGAATATTGAAGGAATGAGAACAAATAAGTTACAGCAAAAGTATATCAACTGCTGATTATGGTTGTATTTTGGTAAAAAGTAATAGGTGTTTTGAACATAATTATGGTTTTTGAAATGCACAAAAGTGACTATAGGAGTAATGAAAAATAAGATCAACCCTTTACCATACAATCACAACTTATAACAACCCTGAGGAAGACGGCTTTTGAAAATAGTTAAGGATATCTTCCATTTTCTGCCCTTTCAAAGACAATTTCCAACATTTGAGCCACATCTGATTTGTTGTCTGCAAATGCTTTGGATTTGGAAAGGTCCAAAATTTTGTTGTATGGTAATGGGTTAATAGACTTCAAAGAGTTTGTTTGGCAGTTCAGTTTTCTTTGAAAATGAAGGACATCTTGTTGGGCACTAAAACTGAAGATTACTTTGCTCTGTGTAAATGAAAGGTTAACACTAAATACTTTTATTGGACTTTTATATTGTGCTTTTTTTTTCTGTTGACAGATTTATAGTTTCTTTTCATACATTTTGACCCAGTAAAACAGCATGAAATTGTACACCGCAGTGTAAACATATGTTTGCCCATTGCCTCACTAAAATGCAATAGGATACATGAGGATATATGCTCAGCTTTCTAGTTTGCCAACAGGCTGTTTTCATGAAAACTTTCGTTGTTAAGTTGATGATTATGTGTTTGACTTAATAAACACAATGCTCATGTATGAAACATGTGTTTGAAAAGTGACACAACTTGTTCTTGTTACAAACTAGTGGCTGTCTTCATGATTGAGCCATGATTCACAGTCTATTAGAGTTCTTGATTTCATGTGAGGGTATTTAGAATGGTCTGTAAACAAGTAAGTAGGCTTATAATTTCAATTTTTCACAATTAGCAATTTTTCAAACTGAGTATGAACAAAGTTGAGAAGAGTATATTGTATGTGTATTTTACTAACAGACTGTTTGTTGTGTTGCAAAAATGATAGATACACATATTATTTATTATTCAACGCTTACATAGACAAATAAAGTAATAAATGGTGAATGTATAAAATAATGTTAAGGCCTAGAGTGTTCAGCAAATTATTTAAGTGAACCTCATCTAGCAAACTTACTTTTTTTCAAACTTACACACCCATGCATTATGACGACAGAAACACTTCATTATTTTGTCTAGTTTGTTAAAGCATATTTAGTTGATATCTAAGTATTTACAGTGTTGTCTCTATTCCAAGCTCAACTGAGCACAAAGTGTTCTAAGTGAACTACTATGATAGCCTTATCTCTATCCTTTCATTCTACAGAATTAATTAATCCTTAACCTGCTAAATAACTGGAATGAAACTTTCAAGCCGATAGTAAAAAACCAACTATTGTGGTTTCAAACTTATTGTCTTGAGAGATATATTTTTTATCAGACATTGTAGATACCAGATCAGACTGCACATTCTGTGCAGTCTGATATTGATCTACATTGTACGTGAAAGGTCTTTGTGTTGCACTTAGCAGCCTATACAAAATCTTGCAAAAGTGTGTAGTTAAATAGGGGGGGGGAAAAACCCAGGTCACCTGATTAACCCTTTACCACACGGCAAAATTTAAGACCTATCCAAATTGAAAGCATTTGCAGACGACAATTTCATAGTGGCTCAAATGACGCAACTTTTCTTTGATAGGGTAGAAAACTTTGTGGGAAAAGGAGAAAATGCTGGTTACCAGCATTTTCTCCTTTTCCCACAATGTTTTCAAAAGGCCTCTTTTTTAGGGGCGTCAAAAGGCGTCATTGTGTGGTAATGGGTTAAAATAACATTGTTGGGGAAAAAAAAACATTATTTATTGTTTGGTATGGAGAACAAATTTTCAACCCAGTCTAGACTGGTGTTTTATTGTCATTCCAAACATGAATAAGGTCTCTTTTTGTTCATTATGGCTCACCTGAAGGTCTAATGTACATTGATTCTCAGTTGGTAGCTCTGTACCAACATTTTCCTTGATAGTCCTATCTAGTTTTTTATAACACTTGCAAAGGTTTGCTGTCATGCATGCGAGCAAATGAATTAACTCTACCTCAAGAAACAAATATGAAGCAAACTTCTTTGATTGATTGATTGATTGATTGATTGATTGATTGAATGGTCTTTTACACCGTTTTCAACATTATTTCGGTCATATCATGGCGACAGCTCACATATTCATGTTTTCCTGGGCTTTACCAGTACTAGGCTAGGGCTCTGAAGTGTCTTGTGCAAACTTCTTTGAAGATATCCTCCAAAAAAGGTTTTGTAAACACTGTGTCCAACTAAAACATTGCTCGTTGTGAGCATCTCTTGTTGCCACAGTGTTTTCAGAACTGGTTTTAGATTCCAACAGTAAACCTTTGAAAACTTTAAAAGCCATTCATTCTAAATATAACAGAATGTGTGTATATTTACTGTCAGTGCCAATTCTATAGAATATCCCCTTATAGTAATTTTAAGAGCAATTCAGGAAGCTCTGGATTAAGTTATAATCAAGTTGTCTACAGTGTGGATCATAGCTTAGATCACCTCTTCTGTTCAATCTGATCTTTATCTACACAGTCCACAAAAGTGAAAAAAGTGGCCAAGAACAGAAAAAAGCTTATCCCTTTCCCAAACAACAAATTTTAGACTCCTCCACTTTCAAGGTATCTGCAAAAAAAATTCAAGATTTGTATGAATATTCTGAAGTTCTCCAATACAGTAGAAAACGTTGTTGGGAAATCTCCTTTTTTTCCCCCTCAATGTTTTCAAAGGGCTTTTTTTGTCAAGGTTGTAAAAGGGCAGGACTGTATGGTTAAGGGTTAGATCTGTGTGTGATCTAGAGTGTGTTCATCAAGATCTGGCTGTATTCACTGGACTTCTTTAAGCCTAGTCATATAGTACTAATTCATTGCATTTTTAACTCTTGAAGCACTGTCGACAAAGTATGCTCCTTTTGTGCACAGAATAGACCAAGATAAGACTGCTCACAACATACTGTCAAATCTTTGATTTACACTGTCAGCTGTGTCAAGAAATTTTGGCATACAGCCTTGAATGTGCAATGTTTGTGTCTTCCTATTTTTGGAAATTGATTCTTTTATTCAGTCCACTAAGGGTTGAGAAGCAGATACATGTACATAGCTTGTTTTTACATGACACAGATTATGCTGTTATACACTAAAAGTTTGAACTGAATTTTTTGCTTAGCTGTTTTCAGAGAAATCAACTAGATATTGTTCTAGCACTGTTGCTGTTATTGTCATTGAGTGAAAACTTTGACATTCACTGTTATCTCTGTTGTTAATGAAAATATTTCCTGGAAACTGAAATTGGCTGTGAACCCTTTACTGCACAATGCGGACTTTTAACGCCGTTTGGAAAGAAGCCTTTTGAAAACAGCATTTTCTCCTTTTTCCACTTTTTTTTTCTCTCTATCAAAGAAAAATTACAACATTTAAGCCACACTGAAATTGTTGTCTGCTTTCAAATTGGTCAAGGCTAGAGTTTTGTCGTCTAATAAAGGGTTAAAGTTTGAAAGGGGAGACCATACCAGAAGGGCAGGACTGGTAGTCCTCAACTTAGCCAAGCTTCGTGAAAAGGGAGCTTAGTGCATCTGCAAATAGTATCGACCCGGGTCAGCATGGTCAGTCCCCACAGGCTGACCCGAGTCTTAACTTTTTTCTATCTGTCAATTTGTATGTCAAAGGACAAGTGTACATGATGATACAGACGGTCAAAATATAACATGGATTTTTGGGATCCATAATAATGTGATGACTTGCATGGTACCAAGCATCACAGAGATGAATTTAACTCCCTTTTGTGAGAGCATGGGTCATTTATGTTTATAACTCCATGTGGCTTTTCTCCGTAGAATATTCAGTGAAAGAAAAAAACAACTCCAGCCAAGCAATGGCACCAGCCTGCGATGCTCTTGTCATTCAAATATGCACAATCATTAGACTTTTAATCTGTAGATTGCTAAATAAATGAAATGGACATGCACATATTCAGGCAGTGGGAAAGACCTTGATATTTCAGAACATTATATTTTTTTTTAGCCTGATTATGTAAAAAAGTATTAGACAGTGAAAATCAAGATCAAACTGCATGTTGTATGCAGGCCTATCTTATCTTAATTTAGACTGTGAACAAGTGCATCTGAAGTTGCCTGTTGCATGCTAAGGATTAAATATTTGGCATTGCTTTTACTTTATCCCTGAAGGTATTATATGTAGTTAACTCTTTACCAAACGACAAAATCTTAGACTTGTCCAAATTGAATGCATTTGCAGACAACAAAATAAATGTGACTCAAAAATTGAAATTTGTTTTGGGAAGGGTAGAAAACAATGTGGGAAAAGTAGAAAATGCTGGTCAATGGCATTTTCTCCATTTCCCACAATGTTTTCAAAAGACTTCTCTTTTAGGGTTGTTAAAGCTTGGGATTTTGTGTGGTAATGAGTTAAAGCAGCACATCTATCAAAGACAAATATTTTATTAGAGCCATATTCAATATGTTGTCTGCTGTCAGTTAGGGCGAGTCTGAAATTTTGTCATATGATATAGAGTTACACCTGTAAGTACCTGGATATGGACAAAAACACTCAAATGTGTTGATCTGTTTTCAAGACAGAAAATATGATATCAATTATTCAGCATTTCAGCCCTTTAGCTCAAAGTTTCTTGTTTTATCTACTTTGAGGAATGGGCTTTTTGAAAACATTGTGGGAAAAGTAGAAAATGCTGGTAACTGGCAGTGTTTACTACTTTTAGTGAAAGATGAATTTCAGCATTGAATTGTATTGAATATGTCATCTGCAAATGCTTTCAAGTAGGATGAGTCTAATGTTTTTTATTGGTAAAGAGTAAAGAAAATAAAAATGAGCCATGCTTTGTGAAAAGGGGGTTTAATGTATCTGCGAAAATTATCAACCCAGGTCACCCTACGCAATCCGTGCAGGCTGACCTGAGCCAAAACTTTCCACCATTGGTCAATTTTCTGTATGTCCAAGGACCAGTCTACCTCATGATTAAGTCAGTTGTTATAAAGGTGACTATTATGGATTTATGATTATATGATGGCTTGGTTGCTATAATGCATCAAGGAGGTGCATTAAGCCCCCTTTTCAAAGAGCATGGCTCAAATATAATATTTTTGTACCCCTAACTCTTGAGCTCTTGATTAACCTGACAACTATACAGTCTAGAAACAGGACCCAAATATTGGCAATTTTAAGGTTGCTTTTGTCTGCAGTGTCTCAGCAATTTTTACAGTGTAGAACAAAGATCAGACTGCATGTTTTGTGCAGTCTGATCTTGTTCTACACTGGCTGCTTAAAAACAACATTAACTACAGTTGGGAAAGACACTTTACCAGTTACCACACAACCCCGAGTTGTAAGGACCTTGAGCAAGACAGCTTTTTAAAGCTTTGTGGGAAAAAATAAAATGCCGTATACAAGCATTTTCTTTTTTTTCCCCACAATGTTTCCTACTCTTTCTGATAAAATTCCCATCCTCTGTGCTACACTAAATTTGTCATCTGCAAATGCCTTCAAGTTGGACAAGTCTAAGATTTTGGCATCTGGTAAAGAGAGAGAAGGGTAGGTATGTATTAGAGGGTTATGATATAGAGGATATTTGTTTTTTTCGGTGAAAGATCGAAATTTATTTCATCGAGTGAACACCATCGGTAATATTTTCACGAGTGGCGCAGATGGTGTTCACGAGATGAAATAAATTTTGATCTTTCACCGAAAAAAACAAATATTCTATTTATTTCATGCTTTTAACCCTTTCTTGGAGGAGCTTTATCAAAATCCAGTACAGTTCTTTTCAATTATTCCCCGTGGCGTACCCCTCGCGCATAGCAACGCATTACAATATTACGTCAAGTGCGAGAAATGTAAGGTAAATGACGTCATATTTCCATCTGGTTGTGAGTCACACGCAATTTACCTAGGTAACTAGAATATAAAAATCAGTATTTTCACTGGTCGTACCCGTGTAATATCGAAAAACATTTTCACTGCTATTTCTCGATATCCTACCGGGAAGCATGAAATAAAGCCCTGTATTGCTGCTCTGGCTAATAAAGGTCAAGTTAATGACCAGAAGGTGTCTCCTTCAGGGATGTAGCATTTAACACACCAGTGTATCTAGTATTTGTATATAGGCAGTAGTGTCACAGTTTGTATGTTGTAAGAATATTGTAAAATTGTTGTTTGGGTTATCTTTTTGCTTGTAGGTACATGTAGTTAGATTTCTAAATTTATATAATTAGGTAAATTGTTGACATGAGAAATCATAAGATTTGTTTGGATGAAACATGCTTATTAATACTTTGCCCACAATTTTTCAGATTATTTTGCCTCGAGCAGCCTTTAACCCTTTGCCACACAATCCCGAGTTTTAACGACCCTGAGGATGAAGCCTTTTGAAAACATTGTGGGAAAAGGAGAAAATGCTGGAGACCAGCATTTTCTCCTTTTCCCACAATGTTTTCTACCCTATCAAAGAAATATCAAATAATTTGAGCCACTTTGACATTGTTGTCTGCAAATGCTTTCAATTTGGAGAAGTCTAACATTTTTTCATGTGGTAAAGGGTTAACTCTTATCCAACAATCCAGCATTTTAAAGACCCTGATACAGAAAACTTCTGAAAGTATGGTGTGAAGAGGAAAAAAAATGTCTGTAATGAGCATTTTTTCCTTTTCTCACAATGCTTTTCTACCATTGCAGAGACAAAGTTTGAGCAAGATTTTATGTGTTGTAAGAAAATACTTTCAATTAGGACAAGTCTAGTATATTGTCATGTGATTTAGAGTTATACCTTAACTGTATAAGCCATTTTAATGCCTACCATAAGCTTCAATAAATTACTCAACAATTTTTTTTCTTTTTCAATTTTCTACAGTATAGAAAACATAGGGAAAAGGAGGAAAATCTATTCAGGACTCTTTTTTAAAAATTCTTTCTAAATATTCAGCTGAGAGATCCTAGATAAAACTCCACAAAATGTGCAGTCTGATCTTAATGTACACTGTTCACAATAGCATGTAAGTACTGTTATTGGCATACTATTAACTTGCACTTTCTTCATACATGTACTTCAGAATATGAAGTAAATATTTTAAGAACTTGTACACAGGGGTCTTGTGTGGGGTGACCCTTTCCCACACAATCAGATGTTCAAACAACTTGTTGGAAAAAATCTTATGAAAATATTGGTGGGAAAATGAGAAAGTTCTGGCAACAAGCATTTTCTCCTTTTCCCACAAGATTTACTACCCTGTCAAAGACAAATCTAATCCTGTAAGCCATGTTTTTTTTCGTTTTCTTCAAATGCTATCAATACAGATGTGTATAAAGTTTTGTCCTCTGGTAAAATGTCAAGCTGATAGATCAGTTAACTTTTACCGAAAACAAAAAATGTAGACTTGTCCAAATTAAAAGCATTCTGCAGACGACAAATTAATTGTGACTCAAATGATGAAACTTGTCTTTGATAGGGTAGAAAACATTGTGGGGAAAGGAGAAAATGCTGGTTACAGACATTTTCTCCTTTTCCCACAATGTTTTTAAAAGCCTTTCTTTTTTTCAGAATGGTTAAAACTTGGATTGTGTTATAAAAGGTTAATGGTTGCATGGAAGTGTTATAAGGAATTGCAGAATAATGTATTTTTACTGGAAAAATCCAGTAAACACTTAAAAGAAAAAAAACAATGTGAAGGAAACTAAAGCACCAGTCAAAAGGAGTACACAATAACACATCAGAGCTTTATATCATCATTGTTCCATTGCAGGTGCTCAAACTCCTGCAACCCAGGCCCCTCCTGGTAAAGTAGCTCCAGTAACTTTCAAGCCACAAGATGAAACAGAAAGAAGAATTATGGAGATACTGAACAGTACAGCCAACATGCAGAGAGCTCAGTCGCCAGGCACACCAGTTACAACCACTGTGACCTTGACCTCAACTACAGCCACAGCTACTTCTACAACTGTAACTGCTGTCACAACAACACAGGTAACTATACAACTGATCTTAACACTTAACCCTTTATCACACAACCCCGACTTTCAACAACCCTGAGGAAGAATGGTTTTTAAAAACATTGTTGGAAAAGGAGAATATGCTGGTAACCAGCATTTCCCCCTTTTCCCACAATGTCTTGTTCTTTCAAAAACTTACGGTATCTTATCATTTACACCACAAGTAATTTGTTGTCTGTGTATGCTTTCGAATTGGATCCATGATTTTTCGTCAGGTGTTAAATGCATTTAAATCTACATCATACCTTATAAAAAATATGGAAATTGTTGTGAAGATGATGATCTACTACTGTACGTTCGGACCAAGTGTTAATCGCTGGCAGAAAAATATATTTAAAAATGATGTAAATAAAATGTAGAGTGACTTGGAAACTTTTTACCCAGTTTGAAATTTCATTTTTCTGCAAGGGACTAACACTTGGACCGACCATACAATAACAGATTGTCATCTTCACAATAAATTCCACACTTTTAAATGGTATGATTTAAATTAAAAGGCAATTTAAGACCTGCATTGTTTACTTTGGCTGCTACTGGCTTTTAACAGGGTTCAGTTGACTTTTGAATAACAATGGAATTGCATACTCATGAACTCCCCTCAAACAGCTGTTTGCCTGATTAACTCATAACCCTTAGAGCGCCGAATAACTCAACAAGCATTTTCCATCCAGAAATAAAACCTAAAGTAAGTGCATATCAATAGTTGCCTTTGGCTGTAGTGTTTCAGCAAAGTGGACAGTGTAGATCAAAGATCAGACTGCAGGCTTGTGCAGTCTGATCTTGATCTACACTGACTGCAGTGGCCCCTATAGTTGTGAAAAGCGTTTAAGGGTTATCAAATCAATCCCATGCTTTTCAACATGTAGAAAGAAATCTTTTGAAAGCATAATGGAAAAAGGAAAACATGCTTGTAAACAGCACATTTTTCTCTTTTTCAAAGATGTTTTTGAATCCTTTAATGCTAAATCCAATCACTTGAGACATATTTAACTTAACTACTCAAGCATTCAACTATGATTGAAAAATTTGTCATCTGATGAAGAGTTAAAGCATGTTTTTTAGAAAAGGAATACATACGAAATATTATACTGTAGTAACGTTTCCTGGTGCATGTATTTGATTCGAGCCAGGTGAGAAAATTTGAAATTGCGCGAGACCAAAGGTCGAGCAAGATGTTAGAATTTTCTTGCTCGGAGAGAAGCAAATACTAGTGTCAGGAAAGTTACTACAGCATAACGTTCCTTTTATTATATATCTACACCTTTCAATGAAAAAATATGCAATTGTTGACAGTTTATTTGAAAACAGTTAACAAAATAAGGCTAATAATGGTGAAGGAGCCTGTAACTTCGTTTTTAGCTCACCTGAGCACAAAGTGCTCTTGGTGAGCTTTTGTGATCATGCTGTGTCCGGCGGCCATCGTGTGTCGTCCGTCGTCAACTTTTACCTTGTGTACACTCTAGAGGCCACATTTTCAGTCTGATACTCATGAAACTTGGTCAGAATGTTTGCCTTGATGATATCTTGGATGAGTTCGAAAATGGGTCATGTGGGGTCAAAAACTAGGTCACTAGGTCAAATGTTAGGAAAAACCTTGTGTACAATCTAGAGGCTACATTTTCAGTCCAGAACTCTTGAAAGTTGGTCAGAATGTTTGTCTTGATGATATCTCGGACGAGTTCGAAAATGGGTCATGTCGGGTTCAAAACTAGGTCACTAGGTCAACTCTTTAAAAAACCTTGCATACGCTCTAGAGGCCACATTTTTAGTCCAATACTCTTGAAAGTTGGTCAGAATGTTTGTCTTGATGATATCTGGGACAAGTTTGAAAATGGGTCAAAAACTAGGTCACTAGGTCAAATCTTAGAAAAACCATGTGTACCCTCTTGAGGCCACATTTTTAGTCCAATACTCTTGAAAGTTGGTCAGAATGTTTGTCTTGATGATATCTAGGACGAGTTGGAAAATGGGTCATGTTGGGTCAAAAACTAGGTTAGTAGGTCAAATCTTACAAAAACCATGTGTAAGCTCTAGAGGCCACACTTTCAGTCAAATACTCATGAAAGTTTGTCAGAATGCTTCTCTTGATGTTATCTAGGAGGATTTTGAAAATGGGTCATGTCAGGTCAATAACTAGGTCACTGGGACCAGTCTGTGAAAAAACTTCTGTTTGCTCTAGAGGCCACATTTTCAGCCCAATACTCATGAAACTTGGTCAGAATGTTTTTCTTGATAATATCTTAGATGAGTTTGAAAATGGGTCAGGTCGGGTGAAAAACTAGGTCACAAGGTCAAATCTTAGAAAAACCTTGTGTACACTCTAGAGGCCACAATTTAAGTTCAATACTCATGAAACTCGGTCAAAATGTTTGTCTTGATGACATCTTAGATGAGTCTAGAGAAAGCTTGTGTATATGCTAGAGGCCAAATTTGCAAAGTTTCAGTTTAGTAATTATGAAAGCTTGTTGGAATGTTTGTCGTGGTATCTCGAAAGAGATTTAAAATGGATCATGTTTGGTCAAAAGGCTAAGGTGAGCAACTTCAGAGCCGTCATGGCCCTCATGTTATGAATGGTGGATGAATATTACAGGGTAAAATTTTGACCAATCAAATTGGAAATGAATACATAAATATACCGCTCGTGAGTTACGTCATCATACCGTACTTGGAATCATATTTCACAGTGTGTAGATACAGATTTTTTTCCCCATCTTGTGTGATATTTTATTCGCGTCCGATGCATGTATTTTCTCCGGAAAACTTTCAGGTATATAATAAAACAAGTTATCTGGATCTTTGAGTGGATCTTTGAGTGGATATACTCTCAATTCAAACTAGTTTAGAATTTTTTTTTGCTGAGTAAAGAGTTAAAGTATTGTTTGAGATCAATTACCTGAACTTGCAAGTGTAGAAATAGGGGCTAGCTCAGTACCTTATGACAAAACTTTGGACTCAGTGGGACTGAAAACATTTAAAGTTGAAAAATTTGATGTGGCTGACGTGATGAGATTTGTGAAGATGTACGTAAGTATGCCTCTAACCCATAGAGTGCTGAATAAATAAAAGGGAAAATTTACCATAGCTAAAAGACAGAGAAATGGAACATTCATGTATGCTTTTGCCAAAATGATAACTTTATAATGCCATTATGGAAATCAACAGTCAGATTGCATGAATTGTGCATTCTGATCTTGATTTAAACTGCCATGAGAGCAAGGAAGGTTGCACTTTGTGTTCACAAGCATTTTCTCCATTTCCTACAATATTTTCAGAGGTTTTGTTCCTCAGGGTTACAAAAAGCATGGGGTGATAAATTTGGTAAGGGGAGTGTAACACTTTTCTTCCTGTCTTTGCAGCCTGCTGTAAGCCAGTCAGAATCTCAGACCACTGTAACAAGCATTCAGCCACAGGCCTCTCCAACTAATCCAACAGGCAGTCGGCCAGGATCAGTGCCTTTAGCAAAGGTTTTTTCATTAGAATTGGTATTCAGTGCAAAATAATGTTAGCTCTTTACTACATGTCAACATTTTGGGCTGGACCAAATTTAACCCTTTACCACACAATCCCAAGATTTAATGACCCTGAGGAGATAGGCCTTAGAAAACATTGTGGGAAAAGGAGAAAATGTTGGTAATAAGCATATTCTTCTTTTCCCACAATGTTTTCCACTCTTTCAATGAAATATTCCATTATTTCAGTCTGATTTAATTAGTTGTCTGTAAACAGTTTCAATTTGTTGCTCAAATGATGGCTTCTTTCTTTGATAGGGTAGAAAACATTATGGGAAAAGGAGAAAATGCTGGTTACCAGCATTTTCTCTTTTTCCAATAATGTTTTCAAAAGCTTTCTTTCTTCAGTGTTGTTCAAACTTTGAATTGTGTTGTAAGGGTTAACATCTAGTCATAACTTATCTGAAACCATAATACTCAGGTTTTCATTAGTGTTTCCAGACTGAACTTTGTCAGGATGGTTGTCTCCCTGATATTTTGGTCAAGTTGGAATTCAAAAAAAAAAAATAGTGTTTGCTTAAAAGGAAAAAGGTTTCAACTTATTCTAATTAAACTTTGTTTCCATGTTTGTATCTTTGCTAAATTCGGGTGAGGCCAATAATTGAGTAATGTTAGATCCAAATCCAGATGACTGGATCAAAATGTTGAAAAACCTTACTGAACTCTTTACCAAACAATCTGAAGTTATAACCATCGAGAAGAAGACGGTTCTGGAAAAAACTTTGGGAAAAGGAAAGAAATATTGATAACCAGTATTTTCTCCAATTTTCCACAATGTTTTCAACCCTTTCGTTGACAAATTAGATCATAGTAGCCATATCTATTAAAGAAAAAAAAAGGTTATCATATCTGCAGATGCTTTCAAACTAGAAAAGTCTAAATTATTTGTGGATTGGTAAAGGGTCAAACTCGTGAGGTCATATTTTGATCCAATCTGAATGAAATGTTACCAGAATGTTTATATGTATCTAAAACAGATTTGAGCTCTTCATTGGTCTCCATCCTTTGCTCTCAGAACCCTTTACCAAATGATAAAATTTTAGCCTTTCCTAAATTGAAAGCATTTCAGTGTGGCTCAAATGGTGCAATCTTTCTTTGATAGGGTAGAAAAAGTTCGTGGGAAAAGGAGAAAATGCTGGTTACCAGCATTTCCTTCTTTTCCCACATTTCTAAAGCCTTTTTTCTCAGAGTTGCTAAAACTTTGGATTGTGTGGTAATGGGTTACACCAACTAAATGATCTTTTGTTATTACCACTGTAGGAAGGCAGGGTTGAAGACATTATGGGAAAATAGAAACAATACCTTAAAGCAGCACTATGTCCTTTTCCTACAAAGTTTTCTACCTGGAAAAGAAAGATAAACTTTGCTATTTGATTCATACTTAATTTGTTGTCTGCAAATGCCTTTAATACTAGACAAGTTTAACATTTTCATCAGTGTGAAAGGATTAACTGGTAGAGTTCTAGTTCCAAGGAATCAATTAAAAATTCAGTTTTTGAAACTGTCAGTAGAATTAATGAAAAAAAGTAACCAACAAGATATTATCAGTTGCTACTTTTGATTAATTTCAGACACCTCCTTCACAGGGAAGACAGACTCCTGGTTCACATTCCATAGTTGGAGGAGGAAGTTCGAGTCAGGCTGTGAATATTGCTACTCAGAATCCATCAACTACAATCCAGCCACAGATGACATCACAATTTCCTACATCTGTAACACATCATGTGGAGATCCCACCATCATCCATGCTATCATCAGCACATGTTACTCAAGGCAGTATGCAAGATTCGCAGGCCCCTGCTCTTCAACCTGTTGTAGGGAGAAGTCAGGTCTCAGGAATCTCTATGGGCACTTCCACTAGTGTAAACCCAATTACAGCACAGATTGGTCATTTTCAACGGCATCAAATTCCACCAGTTCATCCTGGTTTGCAAGGTCAGTCTGGCCGTTTCCCAGGGCAGCCTAGACCTTCAGTTGGTTTTCCTGGCCACTTACGTCACATTCGTCCAGATATGGTTACTCAAATGCAGCAGCATCTTCAGGGTTTTCCACATTTTGATCCTTTACAAGGTCATGCAATGCAAAGACCACCTGTTTCACCTCATTGGATGGCTCCTGGTACAACTTCAGCCAATAATTTGCCAGCAAGACGTTCTCCAAGACCAACTGGGCCTGGTATTAACACTTTGGTTAGGATGGGCATGCCTCGAACAAGATATCCAGGGCCAGAACATACCCAGCAGATGCAGCATGGGATACCTAGCCAAGGCATACATTCCAGCCACATTCATGGAACTTTACCATTATCAGGGCAAACACATGTTTCAAATCCTGAACCTTTGACAGAGTCATTTGCCGTTACCACATCGGGGGTTAGCACATCATCAACGCTTACCTCAAATAGGGAAAATTCTCAGAGAAGTAATGATGAATCAGGAAATACCACAAAAGCATTGACAGTTAAGGGCATTGACCACTTGGAGGGAGAAGGAACAGGTTCACCTGTGACAGAGTCAAACATTGAAGAGAAAGGTTCAACAGATAATGAGGGTTTTGAGGAAAAGATGTCTGGAAAAAAACAGTATGGCCCGTCATCAACTGAATTTGACAAAGAAAAAATTACTGTACAATCAAGCTTATCACAAACTGCTCAAACTGCTAAGGAAAGCCAGGTAGAAGATACCAAACAAAGTAAATCCCCTTCTTCAGCGGAATGTAAGGATGGAACACACTGTGGCACTCCAACACCAGGAGAATGTACAGATGGCATACACTGTGGCACACCACAACCAGAAGAATGCACTGATGGTATACACTGTGGTACTCCACCTCCAGAATGTACAGATGGAAAATACTCTGGCACTCCACCACCAGGAGAATGTACAGATGGTATGCACTGTGGCACTCCACCACCAGGAGAATGTACAGATGGGATACACTGTGGCACTCCACCACCCCCAGGAGAATATACAGATGAAATACACTGTAGCATTCCACGACCAGGAGAATACACAGATGGCATTCACTGTGGCACTCCACCACCAAAAGAATGTACTGATGGTATACACTGTGGTACTCCACCACCAGGAGAATGTAAAGATGGGATACATTGCGGCACTCCACCACTAGGAGAATGTCTAGATGGCATACACTGTGGAACTCCTCCACCTGGAGAATGCACAGATGGGGTACACTGTGGCACTCCACCACCAGGAGAATGCACAGATGGTATACGCTGTGGTACTCCACCACCAGGAGAATGCACAGACGGGGTACACTGTGGCACTCCACCACCAGGAGAATGCACAGACGGGATACACTGTGGCACTCCACCACCAGGAGAATGCACGGATGGGGTTCACTGTGGCACTCCACCACCAGGAGAATGCACGGATGGGATACACTGTGGTACTCCTCCACCAGGAGAATGCACTGATGGGATACACTGTGGTACTCCGCCACCAGGAGAATGCACTGATGGGATACACTGTGGTACTCCCCCACCAGGTGAATGTACTGATGGGGCACACACTGTCACACGACCACCAGGTGTGTGTACAGATGGCATACACTGTGGAACCCCACCACCAGGAGGATGCAATGATGGGAGGAATTGTGGGACTCCCCCACCAGGTGAATGTACTGATGGGTCACACTGTGGAACACCACCACCAGCAGACTGTAGGGGTGGGTTACAACATCGAACTCCACCTCAGAATGAATGCACAGATGGGTTACACTGTGGTACTCCACCACCAGAAGGAGAGTCTTCAGATGGGAAACACTCTGAAACACTTCCACTCCAGGAAAATGGGAATGAAAAGAAAGCTGGTGGTTCAGGAAATGGTAACTCTGAATCTTCAAATCAGCCAGCTTCAGGCCCAGCTGAGGATGTCAGGGAGGATTTAGGGGAAGATCATTGTGGCAATACACCTCCACCTCAGTCCTTTGATAAAAAAATTTCACCTTCCTTGAAAAGTGATGATATGGAGCCAGATAAAGAGCAGAATCCTGAAGCAAGCAACATTAACCCGGATGCAAGTAATAATCCAGAACGTCATAGTAGTAAACCAGCAGAATCAAAATTATTATCGCCTCAGCAGTTAGCAGTACACGCAGATCATCAATATGTGAATATTGCTCAATTTTCTTCAAATGTGATACAAAAACCACAGTTATCTGAAAGAGACACTCTTTCTGAGGTGTCATCCATAACACCTTCCAATGTGACAATCTCTCCATCAGTAGAGAGTGCCTTTTCTCTTCCTTTTCATAAAAAAGTACATTCTCCCACCAAAGAAACAAAAACATCTCAAGGTACCTATATTGGCCAAAAGCCATGTCCTGATACAATGTCTTCCTCTGCAGATAAAGATGTAGGTGATTCCATGGAGTCAGGCAATTCTGTACAATTGTCCACCAGTGGTATCACCTCTTCTCCACAAGTTGCCAGTGCCAAACTCAGCAGTATTCCAAAAGAAATTAAGTCAGAAAATTCTGGGGATGATGTTGGTCATCAGCCTTTTACACCACAAGAGTGTGCAGAAAGACCAAATTGCAACCTTATGGCTGAAACAGAAATGAGCAATCAAGAACAGGCTAATGATGTAACAAAACTTAAAATGATTAAACAGGAGCATGAGAAACAAATCCTGGTATCAGAATCAGCTATATCGGACACTGTTTCAGTGTCCAATATTGCTAATGTTTCTTCTTCTGGTGATATGACAGAAGCTGAAGACAGGAGGTCTTTCTGTACATCAGCAACAGGTGTTTCATCAGAATCTTCAGTTGTAACACCTTTGTCTCAAGCTAACTCTTCTATGCAAGTTCAATTAACCGAAATTCCAAAACCACAACACTTTGGACCCATCCAAAGGTATCCCGGACAAAATTTACCTCAAGGAGAACAGAGGAGGTTTCCCCAGCCAAATAGACAGTCTGTTCCCCAAGGTTATGCTCAAGTTAACCCAGGTTTTCCAAGAATGGATATAAGAGGTCATCCTTCATCAAATTTTGGCCAACCAGGTATTCCTAGACAACCATTACCACAAGGTCATAGTTCACTGGAACAAAGTATTGCAGAAGGTCAGCGAAGAGGAGGAAATTTAGACTCTAGGCAGTGGCGGCCTGGATATGATCCTAGACTAAGGCCTCAAACATTGAATCAGAGAATGATGACTCCAGAAGATAGAAACAAAACTGATTCGGGCCTAGGACCAGAACAAAGTCAGAGATACACTCTCCATGATCCAGAGTATAGCAATGCTCATGGTAGAGTTTTTCCTGGACAAGGAACTCAGTTGAGACTTTCAAGTTCCATTACAAGCCCATCACAACTACCAGTGCAAGAATCACGATATCAGTTGCAACATCAGGCACCAGACCCTAGATATACTCTGACTGGCCAACAAGATCTAAGAGCTCATATGCCCAGGGTAGCTGGACATTTTGTACAAGGCCAGCTTGATGTTAGAAACCCTTACCCAGGACAATTTCCCCCATATTTTCAACAAAGGTTTCCTGGTATGCAAAGGTTCATGAGACCAGAGCAAATTATGCCTCTAAGACAACCTGTTTCGCCAGCCTCAGATCCTATGAAGTTACCTGTAAACATACAACAATCAAAATCTCCAGTATCTGATGCCATTCAAGATGTAAAGCCAAACATCAGCTCTTTTCCTCTGACCTCAGAAAGCCAGACAAATGTTCCTTCTTTGACAGATGAAAAAGTAAAAGCAGATGCTAGTGCTGCTGAAATTCCTGTGTCAATTAGCAAAGCTGACATCCAGGCAGCTGGTTCAGTGCCATGCCAAATAACATCTTCAGCAACCACACAAACAGCTCAAGTAAGTCGTAGAACAACACCACAGCCATCCCCAGTACCTTCTGGTAGCCAGAGAGCAACACCACAGCCTGTTCCATCACCAGCACAATCAACTGGAAGTCAAGCTCATCCATCTCCATCTGGTAACAGTCAAAGGTCATCTCCTGCCCAGAGTCAATCACCTGTAAAATCTGCAGTGCCTTCCCCTCATGACGATTTGCCATCAGTCTCGGCAACTTTTGCTGCGGCAGGGATGATGAGATTAGGTGAGAATGTTCCAACAGCCCCAGGTTCTTTTGTTGGTCAGAGAGTACCTACATCAAATATGGGCTTGGCTAGTTCTGGGTTTTCTTCAGTTTCTTCCATTGTACAGTCAGTATCAACTGTCTCGTTCCCTGCTCTTGCAGGACAAACAACAACACAAACAGGTATTGCAGCTCAGACACCTCCGGCAGAAATTGCACTACCACCAAGCACTGTCGTGAAGACAGAGGATGTTTCTATGCCCAGCCAAGGTTTTGCTGCTTCAACTCAGACACAAGACCATGATGAGGTGCATCCAACTAGTCATGCTGATCAGATGTCGAGGCCGACAGCAGGTGTTACGTCATCTGTTACAAAGACAGCAGTGCCCCCTTCACTGTCATCTTCTGTAGGTCTGTCAAATGTTCCAGGACCCCATGGAAATCAAGCATCAGTACCACCAATGCAATCATACCAAGGACCTCCAGGATCTGCACCACCTCTCCATGATCACATGGGAGGTGCTAGAATGTTTGCACCACGACCTGGGATGCAGCCTGTCACATCAGCAGTTCAGCCACCAGGACCTAGAGGCAAGGGCTCAAGGCAACCCTACAGTCATCAGGGACATCAAAGATTTCCGAATATGCCAAGTAATCTACCACCTCACTTAGCAGGAATGCTGACTGGCATGAGAGGCCCACCAATGCCAAGGCAGCCCATGTATCCTCACCAACAAGAAAGACATCCTGGTATGCCAATGGGACCAATGAGGTTCCCACCTGGACATCCAATGTCTGTAGCTCCAGGAGGTCCAAGAGCTTTTCCTATTCCTAGTTCAGTCAGTACAGATGGAGTGCCTAGTTCTATGCCATCATCATCTGGAATGATGATGTCTCCTACTGGAAGACATCCTGGAATGATGCATCCTGGGTTACATAGAATGATGCATCCCAGTTCCATGAGGTCAACAGCACCAGGGGGTCCAATTGCGCATCCAATGCAGCAACTACATCATGGACAGCTTTCACCTCAAATTTCGCCTCAGATTTCTCCACAGATGTCACCAAACAGTCATCCGGGTGCACCCCAAATGCATCCAGGAATCCATCCTCCAACTTCAGGAATGATGGGCCCACCAGGTTATCCACAACACATGGGATCACAGCCCTCTGAACTTACCTCCCCAACCAGACATCCTGGAGCTCCTCTCACCCCAGGGTCTGTTCCATCTACTCCTTCTCCTACTCCATCTTCCTTCTCACCAGGTATGCTACCTCCTGTGTCGAGCACTGTACCGCAGACTACTGTTCCAGCTTACCATGGAGAAATCAACACTAGACCACAGTTTCCATATCACAGAATGCCCTTTCCTGGTCAAAGAATGCCTTATGATCCAAGAATGATGTATGACCATTCTACTGGTCACATGAATCCAGATATGCATAGACCACCTGGGACAATGCCAAGATTTCCTGCTGAGTTGCAACACCAAATGTTACAGAGTAAGCTTGGTCCAAGTCCACCTGGCTCTGGCATTGGACCAGCTGATGAGAGTATGAGACCGGCTGGAATTGGTCTAAACAGGGCGTCATCTGTGACCACCTCGCCTATGCAACGTCCAGGCTCTGCTAGTGTCACCCCACCATTGTCAGGCTCAGACACAAGACCAAGCAGTACTTCTTCCACTCCAGCAGTAAAACAGGAACCTGATCCTGGTAAGAAGAGACCAGGGCCCATATTCAGCAACCATTCTTAAATTCATTCTTGTTCAGATTTAGAAAGTAACACAGCTTGTGGGTCCATATTCACCAACCATACTTAAGAATAATCTTAGACTGAAAAATTTTCTAAATTTGAAAGTAACATAACTTCTGAATGACTAAACCATTTGGTGTTGCCTGTCAGAACTTGAGAATTACATCAAGAATATTCTTTAGAATAGTTGGTGAATATGGACCCTGATTGGCTAAACCAAGTTAATTGGTTTAGCCAATCAGAAGTTGTGCTACTTTCAAACTTTGCAAGTTCTTGAAAATAAGACTAAAAATGTTCTTGAGAATAAGACTAAAAATGTTCTTAAGAATGGTTGGTGAAAAGGAACCCAGATATGTAATTTTATCCTTGTTAACCTTACAGTGCCAAATAAACAAAATGTACATTCTTAGTCAGTATAAAAGATGCAGATACACGAATTTCAAAGCTTGCTTTGTCAAAATAATTGATAAGGGAGTTAACAGTGTATATTTAAGATCAGATTGTATGGTATGTGCAGTCTGGTTTTGATCTATACTGTCCATATGATCAATTGAATATAGATCCAGAGCTACTATTGTTAACTCATTATCAAACAACAAAATTTTAGAATAGTTCAAATTGAAAGCACTTACAGAAGACAAAATAGATGTGACTTAAAATTTGAACTTTGTTTTTTGAAGGGTAGAAAACAACATGGGAAATGTAGAAAATGCTGGCTACCCGCAATAGTCTCCTTTTCCTACAATGTTTTCAGCAGCTTTCTTTCTCAAGATCGTTAAAACTAAATGTGTTGTAGAGGGTTAAGCAAGTCTTGCATTTTCCATATAGTTCATTTCGTTAACCTAGTACTCTACAGGTAGTTGTTCTTATCCCCTGTCGAAGGCGGAGGGATATAGTTTTAGTGTTGTCCGTCCGTCAGTCTGTCCATGTGTTAGTCTGGGACAATATCTCCAATACCATTGGACGGAATTTTCGTGAAACTTTATACGTGTGTACAATAACCTATTCCGCCGATATAATTTTTTAACTCACCTGAGCACGAAGTGCTCAGGATGAGCTATTATGATCACTCACCGTCCGTCGACATCAGTCGTCTGTCCGTCCGTCTGTTCATTCACATTTCTTTGTTTACACTCTAGCATCTACAAATATCAACCAATCAGCACCAAACGTGGTCAAACTATATATGACCATAAGATCTCGGATGAGTTCAATTATGGGTTTAATCGGACCAGAACAACTGGAGTTTTTTGCCCTTGAATTAGAAAAATTGCTATATTTGACTTTGTTTACACTCTAGCATCTACAATAATTAACCAATCAGCACCAAACTTGGTCAAAATATATATGACAATAAGATCTCGGATGAGTTCGATTATAGGTGTAATCAGACCAGAACAACTGGAGTTATTTGCCCTTGAATTAGAAAAGTTGCTATATTTGACTTTGTTTACACTCTAGCATCTACAATTTTTAACCAATCAGCATCAAACTTTGTCAAAATACTTATGACTATAAGATCTCGGATGAGTTCAATTATGGGTCTAATCGGACCAGAACGACTGGAGTTATTTACCCTTGAATTAGAAAGTTCTTTAGAATAGTTCTTTGTCCAGAACGTAACTTTGTCATCTCCAGTCCGATTGACTTGAAACTTGGCATTTGTAGTTGTTGCAATAACACGGAGTTCAGTGTGAAAGAACCATAACTCTACCTCATACTGTCTATGAGTTATTTCCCTTTGATCGTCATTTTTACAGCATTTTCTGCTTGTCCGGAATATAACTTCGTCATGTCTAGTCTGAACATCTTCAAATTTGGTATGCATGATTGTTGAAAAATTACGGAGTGCAGTGCAGAAGAACCATAACTCTTCCTAGCACGAATTTTGAGTTATTCCGCCTTTGACCTTCATTTTTATAGCATTTCTTGCTTGTCTGGAGCAAAACTTTGTCATCTTAAGTAGGAATGACTTGAAATATGGTATGCTTATTTGTTGCAATATGTAGAAGTGCAGTGCACAAGAATTGTAACTCTACCTGGTGCTGTCTTTGAGTTATTTCCCTTTGATCGTCATTTTTACAGCATTTAGTGCTTGTCCGGAATATAACTTTGTCATCTCAAGTCAGAACTACTTCAAACTTGGTATGCATGTTTGTTGCAATATTACCGAATACAGTGTGCAAGATCAATAACTCTGCCTAGCGCATATTTTGAGTAATTCCACTTTGATCTTCATTTTTACGGTATTTCTTGCTTGTCCGGAACGGAACTTTGAAGTCACAAGTCAAATTGACTTGAGACTTGGTAAACATGTTTGTTGCATTACCTGCCCTTTGCGATTATTATACCTCCTTGACAACTGGCAGTGGGACGGGCATATCTTGCGACAATTTGCCGCTCTTGTTTCATTATCATTTGGCTTTGAACCTCGATATTTGGTATTTATCTTCGTTGTAGACCTTTACTGCTTAGTACTCAGGTGAGCAATATAGGACCATCATGGTCCTCTTGTTTGTTTTGAAAAGGTCTTTTTCGGTGGGGGATATCATTTCAATGAAATTGCTTGTTATACTCAAGTCTAGTGCAGTTCACACTAGGGAGTCATTCAAAGGCAAAAAATATTATGTATTTTTGATGATATGGAAAGTATGAGAAAAGGAGCAGTTGCTTGAAAAATCACATTTGTTCCTTTCCCACAACTTTCAACGGCCATTTGCTGCCATGAAGGGGGTAATAGAAAAATTGATGTAAATTGGAGATGCATGCTCTGTATGCTTCTTCAAAAGTGACCAAAGCTGTCCTTACTGTATCAAGTTTTCATAAGCCTGAGGAAGAAGAAACAACTTGTTGGAGGAGGTTATAAAAGGCATTGAACAGTTGACAGTTTATCCAGTATGAAACTGTTTTTAAACCTTAAGTTATTACATATTACAGAAATTATAGAAATGACAAACTTAGGAGGGAAAGGTTAATTTTGGAGTTCTTTGTGTGGTCAACAGTATGGAAAACATAGTGGGAAAGGAAGCTGTTTTCAGACCCAAAACTATTTCAAATTACAGAAAAGACAAATACTTGAACAAAATGATGAAAATGTTTTTGTTTTAGGTCCATAATACAGAAAACACAGTGGGAAAGGTAGCAATGGCTTGCTACAAAAGATTTGTTAGGCCAAAGATACAGGCTTTTACTATTGAATTGTATTATTACAGATCTTCCACCTGGAATGGATCCAGCTCAAAATGCATTGTTGAAGAAACTACTAGCAAAGAACAGTGCAGCAAGAGCAGCTGCCCTGGCATCAGGACAAACTACACCACAGTCGGACCATTCTGAAGTAAGCCAATGTTAGAATGCTTGAAACTGAGGGCAGCAGATTATAGAGGAACTTTTTGGGGAAAATTTCTTTGTTCTTGTTAGTCTTTACAATTGTCACATTGCGACCATTCTACAGACTATCCACAACCTATGGCTATGCTATGTGAAAAAGGGATTCAAAGCATCTGCAAAAATTATCTACCCAGTTCAGCCTGCCCAGTCTGCACAGGCTGACCTGGGTTGAAACTTTTTCCTTTTGGTCAATTTTCTTCATGTCCAAGGACCAGACTACCTCAGGATATAGTGGATTGTTGGACAAAATTGATTTCATGAATCCATAATTATGTGATGACATACATGGTATAATGGTTTATACCCCCTTTTACCAGAGCATGGCTGATTTATTGTGATTCAGATATGCTTCATGCAGAGTTTAATGACAACACCCCCTTCTCCATCGAAACTTTTTGAAATCTCTTTTAATTTGGCCATGATCTATGAAAAGGAGGTTAAATGCATCTGGAAAACGTATCGACCCAGGTCAGCCTGCGCATTCAGCATACCTGGATCGAAGCTTTTTGCTTTTGTTAAATTTTCCAAATGTCAAGGGACCATTCTACCTCCAGGTTCAGTTGGTCGTTAGACAAAACAGATTTTTATAATCCATGATTATATTACGACTTGCCAGGTATAATGCAACACAGAGATGCATAAAGCCCGCTTTTGCCAGAACATGGCCTAATTGTACCAGACCACAAGACTTGTCCATTTGCAGACTAAAAATTAAATGTGGCCCTATTAATGGGATTGATTTTTAAAGAGTGGAAAACACTGTGGGAAAAAGAGAAAATGCTTGTTTAGTAATATTTTCTACTACTACAATTTTTCAAAAGCTTTCTTCATTAGTGTTATTAAAATTCTGGATTGTTTCGTAAGACATGTTTTAAAATGTTGAAACAGACTTCAGGCCGTCGAAAGGACCTCTTGAAATGAATTACTTGGAATTTGGATCAACTGAAAAGAAAAAAGATACATGAAAGAGGTTTTTTGGAGGGCACAAAATACTCATTAATGTTTTAATGTTAAACGTCATCAGTTAAGAAAATACTGTAGTTGACTTTTTTAAAAGGAAAATGGTTATTTTTTGCTCAGACAAAATGATCTATCTAACAATAGCCATGTGAATGGGATTCCCATATAAGTTGGATTAACTGTTTACCAAACAAAAAAATTTTGTATTCATCAAAATTGAAAACATATGAAGACGACAGCTTAAATGGAGCTCAAATGATGATGTCTGTCTTTGATACGGGGAAAACGGCATTTTCTCCTTTTCCCGCAATGTTTTCAAAACTTTTTTCTTCAGGCTCATTAAAACTCATGAGTGTGTGGCAAATGGTTAAGAATTCATTTTCAATGTGACTGAAATACTGGGATTTGTCTTGGAAAACACTGTTAGAAATTGAGAAAATGCTGGTTACTAGCATCTTCTTTTCCCTCAGTGTTTTAAAAAGTATTTTTGCTTAGGGTCATTAAAACAGGATTGTGCGGTGCAAGGTCGAATGTACAATGAAAACACTGCCACACTGTTTACTCCAGGCAAATTTGCTCTATTCGGTTTTTTCAATTAATTAAAACATATAAACTATCATGTTTGATGAACCAATATTACAGGACTCCAATGACTTCAGTAACATACAGTTAACCCCAGAGCAACAGAGACAGCTAGAATTGATAGAGAAAATGCCTTTAACTACAAAGAGAACTCTCCCAGTGGGTGATATTCCAGATATACCAGATCCTGACCTAGGTTAGCAAGTTCCTTGTACATGTATTACATTTTGATAGTCATTTTTATGTATGATCTGTTTGCAAAGAAGTAATTGGTTTTGCAATCCCAAGGAAAATGGCTTCAGAAAACATATTTCAGCTTACTGTGATTTGCTTATTGTTTATTTTCTTGCCACTCTCTAGTCCATTCTATGAAATATTATCAAATTGTAAATATTCCAGTGTTTAATGTGGGGAAATTTACTAATTATAATTTGTTGTTGTTTTTTCCTCGATGAAGGAAATTAAGCGTGATGTGCATCAAAGATTTTTCTTTGAATTAGAATAGATGAGAAAGCCTTTGAAGTGGAATTTGGACCATATAACTACGATAACTTCAGTTCTAATTTTAGTTGAAAGACAGGCAACCTAATTGGCTGGGACTAAAAAGTCTTGCTCATTCAGATGGTTAGTGTTGAAACTTAAAATAACATTTTAATGTAACATACTGGGTGAATAAAGTCAGCTTTTATGATAGAATCAAAGTTTTTCAGACTATATTTACTTTCCACACAGAAGCTAAACGCCTAGAGTATGAGAGACGTAGAAAGGCAATTGAAGAGTCGAGGAAAACTAAAAGGAAAAATCCAGATGGAACCCCGAGAAAGAGGAAAAAGAAGAAGGATTCCACAGAACTGCCCATAAAACAGCCTATACCTGGAACTGCCACCTATCCATCCCTTGGCCCATATGACCCACAGAATATTGTGGACAATACCGAAGTGACGAGTCTGTTACAGTCACCTGACAAAGAGAAAAAGAAAGCACGAAAAAAGACAAAGAAAGATAAAACATTTGACTTAGAGAATGTTGAGACAATTTTAGAAACTTTCAACCAGCAGTTGAAACAGTTGCCACCTGTACCTTTAATGGAACCATATGTTGGTCACTCTTATGCTATCTGTACACTCGCAGGAGCGTCTTCCAATATCAATGGTAAGTGCGTTAACTCTCGACCAAACAATGAAATTTTGAAAGCATTTGCAGAGGACAAATTAAATACAGCTCAAAAAATGATTTCTTTGGTAGAATGAAAAACATTGGGGAAAAGGAAAAAATGCTGATTACCAGCATTTTCTCCTTTTCCCACAATGTTTTCAAATGCCTTCTCTTTCAGGGTCGTTAAATTCTGGAACTTTGTGGTAAAGGGTTTAATGATTATCTCATTAACTGTTGTATAGATGTTGGGGCAGAAACACCAACCATTCTAGAAATTGATGTTTTTTAGCTCACCTGAGCACAAAGTGCTCAAGGTGAGCTATTGTGATCACCCTATGTCCAGCGTCCGGCGTCTGTCAACAATTTCTTTAAACATCTTCTTCTCCTAAACCACTGGGACAACCTTGATGAAACTTGACAGGGATGTTCCTTGGGTGAAGCTCTACCAAAGTTGTTCAAAGAATTGAATTCCACCTAAAACTCTGGTTGCCATGGCAACAAAAAGGAAAAAAATGCAAAATCTTTGAAAATCTTCTCCTCTGAAACTAGAAGGCGTAGAGTTTTGATATTTGGTATGTAGCATCTCCTAGTGGACCTATATCAAGTTTGTTCAAATGATGCCCCTAGGGTCAAAACTGGCCCCGCCCTGGGGGTCACAAGTTCGAACATAGGAACAAAGAAGGAAAACTTCACAATTCTTCTTCTCTGAAACTAGAAGGCGTAGAGCTTCGATATTTGGTATGTAGCATCTCCTAGTGGACCTCTTCCAAGTTTGTTCATATGATGCCCCTGGGGTCAAAACTGGCCCCGCCCATGGGGTCACAAGTTCGAACATAGGAACAAAGAAGGAAAACTTTAAAATTCTTCTTCTCTGAAACTGGAAGGCGCAGAGCTTTGATATTTGGTATGTAGCATCTCCTAGTGGACCTCTACCAATTTTGTTCATATGATGCCCCTGGGGTCAAAACTGGCCCCGCCCCGGGGGTCACAAGTTTAAAGATAGGAACAAAGAAGGAAAACTTTGAAATTCTTCTTGTCTGAAACTGGTAGGCATAGAGCTTTGATATTTGGTATGTAGCATCTCCTAGTGGACCTCTACCAAGTTTGTTCATATGATGCCCGTGGGGTCAAAACTGGCCCCGCCCCAGGGGTCAAAATTTTGAACATAGGAACAAAGAAGGAAAACTTTAAAATTCTTCTTCTGATAAACTTGAAAGTGTAGAGCTTTGATATTTGGTATGTAGTGAAGCTGTTCTAAGTTTGTTATCTCACATGAGCACAACATGTTCAGTGTGTTCAAAATTGGGTCACCTGGGGCCATAGACTAGGTCACTAGCTCAAATTAAAGAAATACCTTGTGGGCACTCTAGAGGCTACATTTAGTGCTCAAATGACCTGAAATTTGGTCAGAATGTTTGTCTTGTTGAAATCTAGGATGAGATTGGATTTGAGTCACCTGGGATCCTAAACTAGGTCACTAGGTCAAATTAAAGAAATACCTTGTGGACACTCTAGAGGCCACATTTATTGTTCAATTGATTTGAAAATTGGTTAAAATGTTTCTCTTGATGAAATCTAAAATGAGTTCAAAATTGGGTCATCTGGGGTCATAATCTAAGTCACTAGGTCAAATTAAAGAGGCCACATTTCTTGCCCAATTGACTTGAAAATTTGTCAGAATGTTTGTCTTGATGAAATCTCGGATGAGTTTGGATTTGGGTCACCTGGGATCATAAAACTAGGTCACTAGGTCAAATTAAAGAAATACCTTGTGGGCACTCTAGAGGCCACATTTTTTGCTCACTTGACTTGAAAATTGGTCAGAATGTTTGTCTTGATAAAATCTCAGATGAGATTGAGTTTGGGTCAACTCACATCATAAACTAGGTCACTAGGTCAAATTAAAGAAATACCTTGCGGGCACTCTGGAGGCCACATTTTCATGCTCAATTGACATGAAAATTGGTCAGAATATTTGTCTTGATCTAATCTTACATGAATCTGAATTTGGGTCAAATCAGGTCATAAACTAGGTCAAATTAAAGAAATACCTTTAGGGCACTCTAGAGGCCACATTTATTGTTCAATTGATTTGAAAATTGGTTAAAATGTTTCTCTTGAAATCTAAGATGAGTTCAAAATTGGGTTACCTGGGGTCATAATCTAGGTCACTAGGTCAAATTAAAGAAATACCTTTAGGGCACTGTAGAGGCCACATTTTTTTCTCAATAGACTTGAAAATTGGTCAGAATGTTTGTCTTGATAAAATCTCAAATGAGTCCGAATTTGGGTCAACTGGGCTCATAAACTAGTTCACTAGGTCAAATTAAAGAAATACCTTGCGGGCACTCTAGAGGCCACATTTCTTGCTCAATTAACTTGAAAATTGGTCAGAATATTTTTCTTGATCAAATCTTAAATGAGTCTGAATTTGGATCAACTCAGGTCATAAACTAGGTCACTAGGTCAAAGTAAAGAAATACCTTTAGGGCACTCTAGAGGCCACATTTATTCCTCAATTGGCTTGAAAATTGGTCAGAATGTCTGTCTTGATGAAATCTCTGATGAGTTTGGATCTGGGTCACCTGGGATCATAAACTAGGTCACTAGGTCAAATTAAAAAAATACATTTAAGGCACTCTAGAGGCCACATTTTTTGCTCAATTGGCTTGAAAATTGGTCAGAATATTTGTCTTGATAAAATCTCACATGAGTCTGAATTTGGGTCAACTGGGCTCATAAACTAGGTCACTAGGTCAAATTAAAGAAATACCTTGCGGGCACTCTAGAGGCCACATTTCTTGCTCAGTTAACTTGAAAATTGGTCAGAATATTTGTCTTGATCAAATCTTAAATGAGTCTGAATTTGAGTCAACTCGGGTCATAATCTAGGTCACTAGGTCAAATTAAGAAAATACCTTAAGGGCATTCTAGAGGCCACATTTCTTGCTCAGTTGACTTGAAAATTGGTCAGAATGTTTTGTCTTGATGAAATATTGGATGAGTTTTAAAATTGGGTCACCTGGGATCATAAACTAGGTTACTTGGTCAAATTAAAGAAATACCTTTAGGGCTCTGTAGACGCCACATTTATTTCTCAATTAACTTGAAAAACCGTTCAGAATGTTTGTCTTGATAAATGTTTTGATGAGTTCTAAATTGGGTCACGTATGGTGGTAAAGTAGGTCACTAGGTCAACTTACGGAAATTTCTTGTGGATGCTGTAGATGCCACATTTTAAGCTCAATTGACCTGACAATTGGTCAGAAATTGAATTTTGCACGTGGAGTGAAATTTCGCCTATAGACTCAGGTGAGCGATCCAGGGCCATCATGGCCCTCTTGTTTTTTTTATATTCTGGGAGAAGCAATCTGATTGGCTGATACAGATGGTCTCAGCCATGATTAGCTGTGATGTCAGTGCCACATTTTATCTTCACTGTGAGTGTAAACCAAGATCAGTTTGCACATAGATAGAGTGTTATCTTATTCAACACTTTCTACTGTTAATGTAATACTCATTGAATGCAAATGAATTTGACAAACATCTACTTTTGTGGTATTTGCCAGGATGTTGATCAATTACTCTTAGAGGATAACAACCCAACGAGCACCAAATAATCTAAGAGAGATTTTTAGTTACGAAGTAAGACCTAATAAAAGTTGCTCTGGTCTAGAATATCTAGGTAAAAGAGACAGTTTAGATTAAAGATCAGGTTGCATGGTGTGTGTGGTCAAATCTTGATCCACACTGTCTGCAAAGGTTAACTAAAGTTGTGCAAGGCCCTTTAACTCTTTACCAGACTTCAAAATTTGAGACTTGTCCAAATTGAGCATTTGCAGATGGCAAATTAGAAGTGGCTCAAATGATGGGACGTGTCTCTGAAAGGGTAAAAACCATCTTGGGAAAAGGAGAAAATACTGGTTAAGAGCATTTTCTCCTTTTCCCAGAATGTTTTCAAAAGCCTTGTCTGCCAAGGTTGTTAAAAGTCAGGATTGTGTGGTGAAGACTTAAGGTTCGAACTAAACTGTATTTTTAGCTCCACTGGCCAAAGGCCAGTGGGCTTATGTCATGGCCAGGTGTCCGGCGTGCGTCTGTCCGTCCGTGCGTGTGTGCGTTAACTTTTTTTTCAAACTACTTCTCTGAAACTACCCATCCAAATTTGATGAAACTTTACAGAAATGATCCTGCCATGGTCCTCTCCAAAATTCTTGAAAGAATTTGATTCCTTCAAAAACTCTGGTTGCCATGGCAACAAAACTGAAAAATATTGAACATCTTTGAAAATCTTCTTGTCTGAAACCATAAGGCCCAGGGCTACCAAATTTGGCATGTAGCTTTATCTAATGGACCTCTATCAAGTTTCTTCATATTATAGCCCTGGGGTCAAAATTGGCACTGCCCCAGGGATCACAAGTTTAACATGGGCTTATATAGTGACTGTAATTTAAAATAGTAATCAAGGGAAGTAACTCCTGTTATACAAGATAAAGTTTGTTACTATTTACCTCCCTTGATTATCAAACTGCACTTATACATTATTGGAGTTTGGTATTTCAAGTTTTTTGGAGAGGAAATGTTCTGTTTTAAGGGAGAGTGATTCATTTTGATGCTAATAGTTATGCTCACATGAATGGAATGTTTAATTTAAAGTAAGGTTTCTATCACTCAAATTTTTTCAGAACTTTACCTTTCATGCTAATGAATAAACCTGCTTGTATTCACTGACATTATCTTTGCATTTAAAAAGGTATGACTTTTTTTGTTTGGCGGGCGGGATGGAGGTTATGTTTTCAAAGTAAGTTTATTACCATACAGACTTTTTATGCTGTATGTCTCTGTCAATGCCAATTAAGCGCATGATACGTTAATTTTACTTTTTAAGAAATGACAATTTTTTTTTACTGTACCAAGTTTAAAGCCATTGCAAAAAACCAAATTGAATTTAGCTTAAATGACTATTTCTGTCTTTGATAGGTTAGGAAACATTGTGGGAAAAGGAGAAAAAACTGGCTGACAACATGTTGTCCTTTTCTCACGATGTTTTTGAAAGCCTTCTCTTTCAGGGTCATTAACACTTCGATTTGTGTGGTAAAGGGTTAAAAAGCCAATGGAGCAATACAGGGCCATCATGGCCCTCTTGTTTTGTGTGTGTAATTTGCAGATGAAAGTTTAGTTAGTGGAGGTTTTGGTAAAGCCAACTTGACAGACCAGTCAGATTTTTATGAGGATCTGTTATCTGGTAATCCTCCCGCTTCTGAATTGATGATACTGAAAGATATCGGAGAGCGGAGAAAGTTGATCAGTGATGGCAAACAGGACATGACAGGTACACCGTTACAACTGTATGGTACATGATTTTATAATTAGTCATACATCTTGAGCCATGCTGTGTGAAAAGGGGGCTTAATGCATTGGCAAAACGTATCGACCCATGTCGGCCTGTGCAGTCTGCGCAGGCTGACATAAGTTGAACTTTTCGCTATTAGTAAATTTATTACATGTCAAAGGACCTTTTTACCTTATGATCCAGTCAGTTGGTAGACTAAATGGATTTATGGATCCATAATTATGTTTTGACCAGCTTAGCATAATGAATTACAGAAATGCATTAAACAACCTTTTGACAGGTCATGGCTCATATATGTTAGCCTTTTGAAAAAAAAAGTAAGGTAATTAGATCACAAGATAAATTAAGTAACACCACAAATGAGTATAACTTCTGTGGACATATTTAATTTTCATGGGTAGGAATAGATACTAAAGGTCACAGAATCCGGTACGGCCACAACTTTTCAAATTGATATCTGTTGAATGTATTTAAAGTGTTTCAGCCTATTCATGGATTTAAACATATTGATAAGTTGGTAACTTTTATTCACAGATGAACAACAGAGATACAGGCTAATGATGGAGAACATTAAAAATGATGGTGGATTAAGGTCCTCTCCCCCGTTTGGATTTGCTTCCCTTGGTATGCCTAGAGGGATATTGCCTGCTCTGCCTCCCCACCCACGTGTAGAACCCAGGATACAGATTCCTAAGTAAATAATGTGGATTTACTACCTCTTTTTTTTTGTAAAACTGCTCTGCCTCCCCACCCACGTGTAGAACCCAGGATACAGATTCCTAAGTAAATAATGTGGATTTACTACCCTTTTTTTTTGTAAAAAACTTTTCATAGTTGTTTTGCCTTGCTGTGATACTTTATATATTGTTGTTGATTCAGAAATATTGGTATCAACTCTATACAAAATGACACGGTTTTAGGCTTGTCCAAATTCAAAGCATTTGCAGACAACAAAATGAACGTAACTCGAAAGTTGAAATATCATTTTCGTAGAATAGAAAACTTGGAAAAGGAGAAAGTGCTTGTTACCAGTTGTTAAAAGCTTGGATTGTTTGCTAAAGGGTTAGTGAACACTGAATGTAGGATTAAGTCTTGTAATATTTTTAACCTTTATTCCAAGATAAAGTTTTAGAAATACTATCCTACACCAGATGGTATGTTCGTAGCTCTGTACTAGTTTTGTTGTGTATGCTCTGTGGTTTTATCTGGATAAATTTCAGCAAAAAAACTGGTTAAATCAGAAATCGGTCACATAGGAAAGCAGAAAAATTTGTTTATATTTTCATTATTATTGGTTTTGTCAATCATTTCAGGGCCACAGACAGCCCAGAGTCTGTGATCTCTTCATCTTCCCCAGAGGTAGGGTTTGAAGAACAGGATAAGGTGGATTACCCAATGTTACGCCCAATTGACCCTCCAGCTGAGGATGATGAAACCAGAACCTCTCCCACAATGCCACTTCTGCAACCAGTTCCTGTGAAATACCCGCCATTCCTTGTAAAACAAGAAACACAACAGGAAGTTGAGAAGCTACCAATGGAAGCCAGTGGAGCCCCTATACCCACACATAAAGGAAAGCAAGAGCTTGATTCTGCTTTGCTTGGTCTTGCTGGAAAAGACAATAGAATGGGTGAAATTGACCCCTTAACTGGTCTTCCAAGGTCATCCAAGGATTCTAATGCGGATACTGAAGTTTCAGTGACCTTGACATTATCTGCAAAAGCTGCAGAAGATATTGGCGGAGTTTTGTCAGCCATTGCGGATTTGTTAAAGATTGCGGCTCCTCCTACGTATGAAGTTAGTCGAAGTCCCTCTCCGGAACAGTTCAAGTCTAACTTGAAACGTAAGTAGAAGTTTTTTGCCCATAATTTTTTCTTAACTCTTTACAAAATGACAAAACTTAAATTCATCCAACCCAAAAGCATTTGCAGACAACAAATGAGACTTTACAAAACCGCCTCATCTTGGATTTGCTCCGTCCTCCACCTGATGCTAATTCTTAATCGGTTTGTGTCAAATGCAGGGAAAATGGATTTTTAGACCACAATAAACGTCTAATCCATCTAGTTGGAAGGGACAGGGTTAATTCTTTACCACACAAGCAAATATAGACCTGACCATATTGAAAGCATTTGCAGACGACAATTTGAATGTATTGGTACCTCAAAAGATGGAATTTGTCTTTGAGGGTAGAAAACATTGTGGGTTTCTCACACAATGTTTCCAACAGACTACTACCTTATGATCATTGAAATTTGGGATTGTATGGTACGAGTTAAAGCAGGAATGATCAACATTAAGTAGCTGATATGCCTATGAAAACATTGCTCCAAAAGGAGACATAGCTCATTCCGAAAAATTTAAGTGTTTTGCAGCAATGTTTTCAAAATTGATTGCCTCTTATAATGGACAAATAAGGCATCCTTACAGGATTTTCTGTAATTTTCTATAGATAAAGAGGAAGCACTGAACATCCAATCTCTCAACAAGAACAGGAACACCTACTGTAAACACTGTGATGTAGCCTTTGTTAATGCTGGAGTCAGAAAGAGGAAATCAGAGCTACCAAATCTAACAAAGGATGAACTGGTGAGTAATTTACACAGAAAGGACTCTATATATTAATCCTTTACTGCACAATTCTTAGTTTTAATGACCCTTTGAAAGAGTGCCTTTGAAAACATTTTTGGAAACGGAGAAAATGCTGGTAACCAGCATTTTCTCCTTTTCCAACATTGTTTTCTTATCATTTTTGGAAAAGGAGAAAATGCTGGTAACCAGCATTTTCTCCTTTTCCAACATTGTTTTCTTATCACAGACAAATGACTTTACTTGTGCCACATTTACTATGTCATGTGGCAATTTGGACCAGTCTGAAATTTGTGTGTCCAATGGTTAAAACCTGTTATCCCTTGCAATTGCTGTTATAGAAAAGAAAACATTGTTGCAACTGAAGTATACTATTTTTTACTGCCATCAGTAGGAGGGTTGTTCAATATGTAATGTGTATTGTACGATATCTCAAAAGCATTCGACTCAAATAGTAAAATGAACATTACGTCCCTTCAAAGTATTCTCCGCGGTTTGAAATACATAATTTCAATCTCTGAATCCATTTCTGAAATGCGTTACGGTACGCTGATTTAGGTAGACCTCTGAGGCACTGACTGATGGCTGAGCCAAGGGCTTGTCGAGACGTGTAACGACGACCAGATAAGAACTTTTTAAGTTTTGGAAAAAGGAAAAAGTCGCATGGGGCTAGATCTGGAGAGTATGGTGGGTGTGGCAAGACGGTAACCTTCTCCGACTTCAAAAATTGCTTCACAAGCCCAGATGTATGTGATGGAGCATTATCATGAAGTAGACGAACATGCCTAAACAGGGCATCGTTTAAGATAATATTTTTTGACCTTTTTTAGTATAACATCTCGGTAATACTGACCTGTAACACTTTTGCCCTTCGGCACCGAAATTTATACGGCTATACCATCACATGAGAAGAATATGCAATAAAGAACCTTCTTTGTGCTTGTGCTTCTTTTGGCAACTACAGGCCTTCTACTGTGTTTAGTTAGCCATATTTTCCTTACTGGTTCGAAATAGTGAACCCATGTTTTGTCACCAGTAACAATGTTTGCAAATTGTCTTTGATTGAATTTGGGAAACATTTTGAGCAATTGCTTAGCGGTTTGTACTCGTACCCGTTTTTGGTCATTTGTCAATATATGCGGTATCCATCTGGCAGAAATCTTTCGTACTTTCAAAATACGCTTCAAAATGAAATGCACCTGCGATAGCGATATGCCAACAGCGTTGGCAATATCACGAATCGTGTATCTGCCATCACTTTCAATTATTTCCCTGACTTTTGAGACATTTGCCTTGCCTGTTAAAGTCACAGGTCGGCCAGATTTTGCTGCATCTTTGACGGACTCTGTGCCAGTCAGAAATTTCTTTCTCCAACTACGAACTGTCTCATAAGATACCTTATCAGACCCATAAACTTCCCCAATTCAGTAAAAATCTGCATTACCGAATGACCGAGTTTTGTGCGAACTTTTATATAAGCTGTAATTTCTTCAATATTCTTAATCCGTTTCCCAACCATTTTTACAACAGTGGTCAACGACTAGCTCAATTGAAGTGACCATAAGTTTTAAAACTATGTGGAGCTGAAGGCTCATGTTTATACCGTTGGAAAGGTATTGAATAGAGCTATTCAAGCGTATCATCATCCACGAAATCGTGCAAAGCTTTATCGCGCTGTGGTACAATACACATTACATCTCGAACAGCCCTCGTATGTGTAAAATTCATGAAACTTTCTGCTTTTGGTAAATTTTCTGCATTTCCAATGACCATTTTACCTCAGGATTCAGCCTGTTGTTAGACAAAATATACTTTTATGGATCCATGATAAAGTGATAACTTGCATGGTAAACCCTCTTGGCCAGAGCATGACTGAAATGTTGTTGGAGATGTCATAATGGTAGCACATCATAATGGTAGCACATCCACATGTTATATTCTAGGGAGATATTGAAATTATGGTAACCTATGACACCTTATCCGTTGCGAAACATAAAGCTACTTTCTAAATCACTGCTGTCTGAAACATAGAGCAAATGCTTCTTTGATCTGCATGTTTTCAATAGGATTCAAGAAAAAAAATCCTTTCTTGCAACATTTTTTGCACTAGTGCTAGGTTTTGATTAATCTATAATCAGTTTGGACAGTAAATGTTAACTTTTTCATGTGATTTCTATTGTTTTACCTACAGGAAAGTGAAGAGGAGGTGATCACATTTTGCAGCCAGCCATGTTACCTTAACTTCAAAAATACTCGTATTCTAACCCAGAAACTAGATGACACAGACACAGCAGAACAAAACACTCTTTCATCATCAAATTTACTGAAAGCATCTATAAGGGGTAAGTTTGCAATTTGTTTGTGGCTGTTTTATTAATATTTAAAAAAAAAAAATGCAAGATGTTTACAGCAGCAAATGCTAGTCTATTACCATCAAGAGGGACTCAGGTTCAAATTTATGATACAAAAAAAAACCCAGTTGCCAAATACTGCCCCAGATATGTGCATTGTTTGCTTATTTCAATTACAGAATAACTCTTTACCACACAAGAAAATTTTAGACTGGTCCAAATTGAAAGCATTTGCAGATGACAAAATAAATGTGACTGAAAAATTGAAATTTGGTTTGGGAAGGGTAGAAAACATTGTTTTCCACAATGTTTTAAAAAGACTTCTTTCTCAGGGTCGTTAAAAGTCGGGATTGTGTGGTAAAGAGTTAACAAACAAAACCTTTTCATGGTATTTCCTATAGTGACAAGTAAATGGCTGTGAGAGGTGGGTAAAGTCATAAGAGGGAACTGGACCGAACTCCATAACTGAATGAGATGGGGCAAAACTAGATCAGACTAAATAACTGGATTTGACCAGATCAAACTTAATAACAGGATTAGACCATTTTTCTTCAATCTTATATGGATCATCCAAGTTTTATCTTTACCAAGGCTGCTTATTCCTTATTGGCTAGTCTGTCAGTACATTGATTTTTTATGAGGTGAATACTAATTTCATGTAGGCAATGTGACAGATGACTTTTTAAAACATTCACATAGTGCATTTATAGCTTTCTCCTTATTGTCTGTTAGATCTAATCAAATTTACATAGTAACCCCTGACATAACATTGCTGCAAATGATTTTGTAAACATTTGGATGAACAAAATCATTTCAGGTCAAAAGACACATATACACACAAAAACATTGTGGCAAAAGAAGTAATTGCTCAATCATAATCTGCAGCTAGACAAAAAAAGTAATCAAGGGGATGGGGGCTTGAGGCAATTCTAAATATTCTTTAACTCTTTACAACATGACAAAATTTTAGGTTTGACCAAATTGAAAGCATGAGTAGACGACAAAATATACTTTGCTCAGATGATAGCTTTTGTTTTTGAAAGGGTAGAAAACATTGTGGGGAAAAAGGAGAAAACACTGGTTACCAGCATTTTCTCCTTTTCCTACAATGTTTTCAAAAGTCATCTTTCAACAAGGCCGTTAAAACCCGCGATTGTATGGTAAAGGGTTAAGTTGAAATACAATTAGTATAGATTGTTGGGAGTACACAGTGTGAGTACCTGCTTTAACTCTTTTCCACATGATTCCCAGTTTTAATGACCCTGAAAGAAAGGATGCCTTAGAAAACGTTGTGGGAACAGGAGAAAATGCTGGTAACCAGCAGTTTTCCTTTGCCCACAATGCTTTTTTACCATTTTCTTTCAACCTATTAACACACAATCCCGAGTTTTGACCCCCCCTGTAGGAGAAGGCTTTTGAAAACATTGTGGGAAAAGGAGAAAATGCTGGTAACCAGCATTTTCTCCTTTTCCCACAATGTTTTCTTCCCCATCCAAAACAAAAATCATCATTTCAGTTACATTTAATATGTCGTCTGCAAATCCTTTCAATTTGGACCAGTCTAATTTTTTGTCGTGTGGTAAAGAGTTAAAGCTACGCTGACTTTGTCATCTGCACATGCTTTCAGTTTGAAGAAGTCTAAAATATTGTCATCTGGTAAAGAGTTAATATGTTGACCAAAGTCTTGCAACAGAGTTCCTTGTAGTAGATAATAAATTTAGGGTTGTTGCAGTGGAACAGTATTACAAGGTGGTATGGACATGCATATTTAGTTTGGATAACACTTTTTCTATTGTAAGAATTTGGAGCATTGAGTCCAGGGGAGGTCACTCCATCCTCAAGTACAACAGCCACACCTGCTGCCACGCCCTCTTCAGGCATTGAGCCAATGGAAATCACTCCAACAAAGTCTGGTCCCTCAACTCCACTACTAGGAAGTCCCACCTCTCTCATGAGACAGAAATCAGACTTTGACAAATTGGGAAAGAGTAAATTTAGACGGAGTGGCAGTATATCAGAAGTGAGGGTAAGTTAACTATTTTCCAAATGAAGCAATTTTAGCTTCATTCATATTGCATTTGTTTGCAGAGGCCAAACTAATTATAGCTCAAATTATGGGATTTGTCTCTGATTGGGTAGAAAACATTGTGGAAAAAGGAAAAAATGCTGGTTACCAGCATTTTCTCCTTTTTCCCCACAGTGTTTTCAAAAGGGCTTTCCATCAGGTTCTTCAGAACAGGGATTGTATGGTAAAGTGTTACTTTTTCTATGGTAATTTATTTTGTTTAACCCTTTACCAAATAATTGGTTGTTGTAAGGACCCTAAGGAAGAAGGTTTTTGAAAACATTGTTGGAAATGGAGAATATGCTGATCTCAAGTGAATTGTTCTTTTCACAGAATGCTTTCTACCCTTTTGATTGTTTTTTTGTTTGTATGGTGTTTATTGCATTTCTTTCTATTATTCCAGCGCACCTATCCATGCTCTCCTGGAGTTTGTCTTACCAGTACTGTGTACAATACCCTTTCCAAGCCACTGGCTACTTTTGGGCTCAGCTCTACCCTTTTAAAGATAATTCTGAAATGAAATGTATTAAATTTATTACAGGAGTTATAGGACTTCAACTTGTTGTCCTAATTGATAGACAGTGCAACCACTGGGAGGTGTTCGTCATCATGTGACAATCCTACTGTATAATGTTTTAATTTGTATTTCCAGCCTCTATTAAAGAAATGGAAAGATATCAAGTATAGAAGGTTTGACCCAGTCTACTTTGCTGTCATGCATACCGTGGTGAAAAAAGAAGAAGACGAGTCAGAGGTATGGTTTGCATTTTGCCGTTTGCCATATCAGTGGGATATGTGAGGGTTGTGGCCATCCTTAATCATATCTTACAATTTGATAATAATACACGGATGTAGAAATTCACAAAAAGATTTTATAAGCTAATAACTGTTTATGCGGCAGTAAAGCATGTTTATTCTGCATGCCCTCCCACAACCCTATTTGTGGGCCCGTCCATGGCACTAATAGCAAGGGTTGCCACTGTTAATTGATACCCTGCAGTCTTTAATTCACACCTAGGCAAATTGATACGATAGGGGATAATACTTGTCTTGTACTAATTGGTAATTTGATACTTTGTTGATGCGCCCCATGAAACATGACAGTACAATTTACATTTATTTTCCAAGACACCAGTTTTAGCTACAACTGCTCCTATTCCTCCAAGACTGAGATCTAACATTGAAAAATATGTCTAATTGGATGTGTGGTTACAGTTTGAACCATGTTCAAATCCTGTGACATGCAGTCCTTTTGTGAATGTCTCATGTAGTTTAACCCTTTCAGCTGCATAGGTGAAATTAGAGGCATTTGTATATGGCAAAATCAGCTTGCACTTTCAACTTTTATAGTCAAGACTATAAAATAAAGTTTTTTCTGAGTTTCAGAGGAAAGTATTATAAGCCTTAGATAGACCTCAAGTTTGCAATAAAACTCAGGATTGTGTGATAAACGGTTAAATATGCCAATGGCCCTTTTTTCTAACCTGAAACTGAAAACTGATTGGTAATTTTGATGTTTCATTTTTTTTTTTTTTTTTCAGAATTGGTCTAAGTTAGCTATGTCATTAGCGCATGACAGAGATAAAATAACAGACTTGAGAAAATGTGAGTTTTGTCAGGAAATTGGAGATGGTCCAAGTGATGGAGTTGCAAGGTAAACAACATTTTCTGATGACTTCAAGTGCAAACACTTGCAAAAGCCAGAGTTCAGAATGCATCACTGTTTTGGGTAGACCTTGTTTCAGAAAGCATGATGTCATCTTTATCCATTAAACATTGTGGCAGTTATGGGTGTAGTTCATTGTCCCTATATGACCTGTATTACAATCTTTGAAAATCTTTATGTTTAGAATTAAATTGTATTAGGCCAGAATTAATCTTGGATGGACCTAATATTAGCTTGGCTGTCTTTTTTTAAAGAAAACATCACGGTATTGTCATAATCCTGTTGTTTGTCTGCGTTGTCATTGTTGGACATTTTATAATATCTCTGCCATCACTGAAGATATTTACAAAAAACTTGGACAAGTTGTTAAGTATCTATAGGGGAGCCCATACCAGTATGACAGGTAACTATCACAGTATTTTTATCCCAGTTATGCCCCTTTTTTGACATGAAATTTTCACTGGAAATCAATATCTTCTAAAAGCAACTGCAGCTGAGTATTGGTACCCACAAGCCATGCTCTTGTTTTACCTTTCACCTTAGAAGGAGAGGGAGGTTATACTGTTTTCACCATCTATGTCTGTCCGTCAATCTTCTTTTCGTTTCTGTGCTCCAACTCAAAAGCAGTTTCACTTAGGACCCTGAAACTGTATACAAGTGTTGCTCATGACCCAAGGAGGTGCCATATCATTTTTGGGGTCACACGTGTCAAAGGTCAAGGTCATAGGTGAATTTTGGTTGAAAATTATTTCTGTGCTCTAACTAAATAGTTGTTCGACCTAGAACCCTGAAACTGTATACAAGTGTTGTTCATGATCCAAGGACATATACCCTATTGTTTTTGGGTCAAGATCACAGGTGAACTTTGTTTGAAAATCATTTCCATTCTCTGTTTGTGCTGCTCCAGTGACAAGGTGCTGGTTGGGGGGTATTTGTCCACTTCGCGACAGTTCTAGTTAGATATTGTGGTAGAAGTCTGGTTTCACTAAAAGTAACCGCTCTTGGCATGGCTTGTGTTTTCCCACAATACCCATATTGTTTTCTTTGAAATTCCTTTTTTTTAAAAAAACACTTGTCGGAGTTGATAGTTATTTGGCATGAATTACATTGGAGTGGACTTCTGTCTGATATTGATGGCATTTTATTTTAAAAAGAAACACTGCTGTTGTGGATTTGGCTTATTTTCCTTACATGACTTTCAGTACATTTTTTGATAATCCATGCCAGTTAACTCTTTACCTAACGACAAAATTTTAGTATGGTTGATTGATTAATTGTATGGTGTTTAACGCCGTTTTCAACATTATTTCAGTTATATCGTGGCGGCCAGTGCACCTATCCATGCTTTCCTGGAGTCTCTTTTACCAGTACTCCACACAATATTCTTTCCAAGCCACTGGCTGCTTTCCCACACAACTAATGTCGAAACAATGGTCAGCGGTGAGAGAGGAATGAATCCAGTCGCAATGACTATCATGAATCATTTGGCCGAGCTGGGGATCGAACCAGTGACCCCCTGTCCTCAAGTCTTGTATGCTACCGACTGAGCTACCGGGGCTCGGCACAAAATTTTAGACTTGTCCAAATTCAAAGCATTCGCTGATGACAGATCAAAGGAGGCTCAAATGATGGAACCTGCCTTTGATTGTGCAGAAAATGTTGTGGGTAAAGGAGAAAATGCTGGTTACCAGCATTTTCTCTTTTTCCCACAATGTTTTCAAAAGCCTTCTGTTGAAGGGTCATTAAAACTCAGGATTGTTTGGAAAAGGGTTAACAAGCTTTATTAGGCTTGAAAGAGATACAGTCTGATGATCAGATTTCACTTTCTTAGCATGTAATCTTGATGTACACTGTATTGAATGTTTTGTTTTAACGTTTTAGGTTGTTAAATATGGATATAGACAAATGGGCTCATCTCAACTGTGCTCTGTGGTCTCAGGATGTATACGAAACTCTGAACGGGGCCTTGATGAACGTACAGCAGGCACATAAACGTGCCTTGAAACAGAAGTGTGTCCTGTGTCACAAAATTGGGGCTTCTCTACAGTGTTTTAAAGCTAGATGTAACAATATCTATCATGTGCCATGTGCTCAGCTTGTTGGCTGTACCTTTTTTGAAGACAAGGTATATCAAATTTAGTTAACTCTCTACCAAACAATCCTGAGTTTTAATGCCCCTGAGAAAGAAGCCCTTTGAAAACATTGTGGAGAAAGGGAAAAAAAATGCTGTTAAACAGCATTTTCTTATTTTCCCACAATGTTTCCTACTCTATTACATACAAAGTCCATCATTTCAGCCACATTTACATTTTCGTCTGCAAGTATTGAACGTTGGTTTGAGAAGGGTTTAAAACATTGAGGGAAAAGAAGAAAAAGCTGGTTACCACCATTTTCTCTGTTTTCCACATTGTTTTTAAAAGCCTTCTTTCTCAGTGTCGTTAAAACTTGGGATTGTGGTAAAGAGTTAAATTGTTAAACTTAAGTGATAGAGTGCTATTATAAATCCTAACTCATAGTGTAAGAGACATTTTAATGTATGAAAAAAAGCCCCAGAGATTGAAATATCAAGTCTGTGTTGGTCTCAGTATATCACAAGATATTTTACAGTATAAAGATTTCAATACCTCTATACAGTAAAACATATTTATAGCGAACTCTGATACTGCAAAGTTCCGGTTTGTACGAAGTGAAATCAATTCCCCGACCCAATGCTTCTTTAGCCTATATGAAAAAGCACTGTTACAGCGAATCTTGATATAGCGAAGTTTTGCATATGGCGAATCAAAAGTCCGGTCCCGACTGAATTAAAACTGATGAAAATACCTGCTGTAAAGCGAAGTCCTGAAGGAGCTTTTATCTCCCATAGTTATTCACACCTTTATGCCGACTTGTGTAATTTGTTACACGATACATCCGTCCAAAGAGGTGATTATGTTATCAACCGATAATTACCGCAGCACAGTACATGTATACAATTAATTGACCACTTAAATTAAAAATTGTTGTCTGCAGATGCTTCTAATCTCTACCGGTGGAAAAAGCGTAGACCACATTCCAACAAACTACTTCCGCTATTGACTGCATATACTGTAACTCGCCAATTCGCTCGGACAAAAAGAAAGGATTATCTTTTTTAGTGACAGAGTCTTCACCTACAAATTATCATTAAAAAAAAACAGGGTGGCCGAAATAATGGGTTTTACCTTGTTGCCCGATTGTTTGTCCGAAATAAATAATCCGACAAATTTTAATCTATTTATAACACCGATGATGGGGTCAAAACTGTAGTAGATCTTGTTTCGGCATGTTTTCAATATTGAAATATATGCGCTTTAAATATTTTCATACCTTATTTAGATCTAAAAGAAGTACCTTTCTCATACAGTTTAAGTCATATTTCAGCAGTGGATGGTATAGATCAAGATCAGACTGCACATTCTGTTGAGTCTTATGTCTTTCTACACGATCCGCCAACACACTGAAAACTACCATTTTGCCATCTGCAGAGTAAATTCGAACAACCCAAATTGTAGAACAGGCCGTCTGTGAACAAGATTTCAGGCCTGTCGCGGGTACACAAATGTTTGCAGTAAAATTTGGATTAGGGTATGACGTAACATGCAAATTATTGGAAGCAAGAAGGTTGTACTGCACATGTTTATTGTACACACTTACAACTGTTTTGCTCCAAGAAATTTATACCTGGTTGCAAGTCGACCTCAAATCTGCACAAAATGACCACGCAATAAGCCAATATTATGCCTGCTTTACACTAGCTGATAGTGCTTTTAGTAATGGTTGTATATAGATCACCTGGGCAGTCATGTCATATGTTTTGTGTAGTAAGCAGAAAAATAAGTCTGGCTGTTTGTTTCTTTTAAACTCTAGCAGCCAAAAATAAAAAGGACTGCATACGACAATTTATGCTTCAGTTTTGAATATAAAAAAAAGAAAAGAAACAATGCTAAATAATTTATTGACTAAACATTCACTGTATTATATAACTACAGAAATATTTGTCAAGGTATGTTGGAACATCTCTTTCGTTGAATAAATGTTATACTGCATGTACATGCATCCATCTAGGACTCAGAAAATATAGCGAAGTTTGCACTATCAATATAGTGAATTATGCTTACAGCGAACTAAATCTGGCAGTCCCCTGAAATTCATAATATCAGAGTTGTATTGTACTGGTTTTTTAAACAAGATATTTTTTGCTATTGGAAACAACAACTGATTAATATGTCATGCTATATTCAAATCTTATGTAGCCTTCTCTGAGCATAGCCTGCAATGTATGATGATGTACGTTTTTGTGGGGCAGAAATGTTTTCCTCCATTCAAACAAATAACTAGTAAAGTATTGAGTTATGTAATGATGGCATTATAATGACTCTTTTAGACCTGGAAATTTACTCTATACTAAATGTCAGATTTTTTTATCCATCCAAACTGAAAGCATCTGCGAGCAAAAAGATTTAATATTGGGTCTCAAATGATTGGATTTCCTTTTAAAAGGGTAGAAAATGTTTTAGAGAATAGAGAAAATGCTGATTATCAGCATTTGCACCATTTGTGACATTTTCAAAAGCCTTCTTCATCAGAGTCATTGGAAGGATTGCTTAGTAAAGGGTTGAGATACCTTGAGTGATTTGATGTTAATCTTGTAGAGATATTTATAACTATTCATGGCTATGATTAAAACTTGACTGTTCTCTTTCAGACAATCTACTGTCCACCCCACACGCAGAAAGGTGCTGTCGTAGATCAAATTTTAAAGTCACTGGTTGTATACAGAAAAGTGTACATTAACAGAGACGAAGATGCACAAGTTGCCAAGTAAGATAAGCTACATGTATGAGCCATGCTCTGGCAAAAGGGGCTCAGTGCATCTCAGTGATCCATTATACCAAGCAAGTCATAATTATGGATCTATAAAATCCATTTTGTCTAACAACCAACTGAATTATGAGGGACACTGGTTCTTTGACACACAGAAAATTTACCAAAGCAGAAAGTTTTGGCCCTGGTCAGCCTGCACGCACTGAGCAGGCTGAGTCGATAATTTTTGCAGATGCATTTAGCCCCATTTTCACAGGGCATGGCTCATGTATATACGTGTATATTTTATGATGTATTATTGAAGGAAAAATTATAAGCTTGGTATATTGCGTATTCAAAATCTGTAAATAATGATATTTGAATCCAATTATTAAAAGGCTTGAAAAAGTTAAAATGTATGGCGCTTTCAATGATTTTTTGTAATGTTTGGTGTTTATTTACATTGTTTACAGTCAGTCAGTCATGTTATATTTTAGCAGTAACTATATTTGTATAAAAAGATACTTTCGGTTTTTTTTTTTTACCCTAAGTATTTTTCAATTTGATATTGTGCAGAGCCTCCTTGATTCTGCTTAAAACAAGGAGTATGCTTCTTTTTCCTCCATGTTTTCAGAATGGGGCATTAACTCGTCATTTAAGATTGACAATTGTTTTTGTTTGATAATTGCTAAGTATTTTAACCCCTAACCACATGATAAAATTTTAGATGTCTCCAGATTGAAAGTATTTGCACACAACAAACTGATAGGGATCCAAATGATAGGAATTGTCTTTGAAAGGACAGAAAACATTGCGGGAAAAGGAGAAAATGCTGATTACCAGCAATTTCTCCTTTTCCCACAATGTTTTCAAAAGCCTCCTTCTTCAGGGTCATTAAACTTGGGATTATGTAGTAAAGGGTTATAAAATGGACATGATCGGTGACTTTCTGAATAACTCTGTTATGCAGCACTTAACACTGATTATCTATATATTTCAGCATGTACTTACAAGAAGATGGTCAACATACTCTAAGGATCGGATCTCTTGTTCTCCACACTATTGGTCAGTTACTGCCACATCAGATGGCTGGTGGGAAGTTCAACAACAGAGATTTTCTCTATCCGGTACATATTCTTAACTCTTACCGTGCCTCCTGTGTATGGCTTATCAGTTCTCCCGGTGCCGGGAAATTTACTACAGGCTAAAAATAGCCACTTGACCAATACACTATTTCAGTTAATGAGCTGATAGCATCCAACATGTGTTGTGTATTGGGGATGTAATTATATCAATAGAAAGGGCAGGAAATAAGCTTTACAGTGATGTCATTTTTATGTTTTTATTTGAACTACAGATAAATTACTGGTAACTTAATATCAGATTAATGTACCAAAACAAAGTGATGTCAGACAGGATTTTATCCATTATTATGTCATTAGTCCTAGTAAACATCTTCTTGGTTCATATAAACCCTTAACATTATATAACTGACATAAATATAAAACAAATTTGGTGGTACAAAGACAGTGCAGCCCTTTTTCCAGCAAATTATTTCACAATTTGAATAGTACTCCAAGTTCCAAATTTTACAATACTCATGTTTCAAAAGAGTAAAGCACTTTTCAACACCTATTTAATCTAAGAATTTGGCCTGTTTGTGATGAAACATGTTAAATAGATAATTCAAAAAGGATCTGAGGGCCGTCAATCACCAGCTAAATCACATGTTTGCCCCAGTTCAGAGATAAACAGCATATTTATTGAACACATACTGTCCCTTCCCCACCCACTCTTGGTGTTAGGAAAATAGTCTACGTCATTCACAGATTGCTGCAAATCTTTATTGCGTAACATGGCAACTTTTTGAAAAACATTATCTTTATGATTCTGTGAATCAGAAAAATCCAACTTGTCCTCATCGGCAAAATCATTAATGCTAAAATTCAACTCTAAAAGCCCATTAATATTCATCCTTCCAGCAGCCATTTGTTCGTAATGAATAATTGTCCATTGATGTTGGAAAATCCCAAAATATTTATATGTATTCAAGGGGTCTTGGTGATATTTATAGATAGTATCATGTGAAAATGTTTATGTTACAGATAAGTGGTAAAATTCCATTCATACATTTGTATATTTACTCAGACCAAGGCTAATTATCCACTTAATCCTGAAAACGTAAATATACGCGATCGGCACTCAGTGAGAGACTGAGTAAAAGCGTAAATACACGTGATCGGCACGGTAAGGGTTAAGCTGTAATTAGAGTTTTTTTGATGAATGACAAGTGTAATTCATGATCTGATCTGTACATTGACGGACACCCATTTCATTACAAAGTGGATATTTGTTGGAGTAAAAATGTATCTTTTTCGCAAATGTGCCCAATATGCCTTCATGACAAAATTTAACTACTAAATACAGGGTGTCTGGAAAGTAAGGTAACACTTTTGTATATTTATAATATGGCTTTAAATTTCAGATGAAGAGCTGAAAATGTATACATGTGTATATAAAATATGTAAGTTTTTTGTGTGATAATTTCATTCGATTTCCATTACATTACACACTTTTATACAGACTTCAAATCAGAAGTACCTTTCTGTCATTGGCATCATTTTAGTAATTGATGATGTTCTCTCACTTCTTGTTGTCTGGACAACATTTGTAAACAAAATATACGGTTTTAGGGAAATGAACAACAACATGGTTTCACAGATAGACCACTATACAGTGAAAAACTAACTGTATGGAGTTCAATGTCATGTCGTGGTGATATTGGGCTATATGCCATTACCGACACAATTAATTCCCTGCACTACCTATCACTTTTGAAAAACAAGTCTGTTCCCATGCTTGAAAAGAAGTTCCCTACATTGCAAAACACACGTTTTATGCAGCGTGGTGCTGCAGCACACTTATCTAATAATGTGATAAACTTTTTATGTGATATACGCAATGATAGGGTAATATCAAGACAGCATTCGGGGGTAAAAAATTACGGAATATCATGGCCTGCGCACAGTTCTGTGCAACTTCTTCCTTTTGTAGCGGTTATTTGAAGTGAAAGGTCTACAATCCCTAGCCAGACAGCACAGACATGTTGTTAAAGAACATTAAACGTGAAATCCAGAACTTTGATATTAGAATGTGTGCTAGAGTGATTGACAATTTCATTGTGCATGTTCAGCATGGAAACAGCTTAAAAGGTTGTCACATTGAAAACGTCATTTATTACTTAATGACGCCAAAGGCAAAAAGATATTTTTGAGTTGAAATTTGTGTAAAAGTACATATTGTAATGAAAATTAAATGAAATGATCACACAAAAAACTTTTTGTATTTTTTAGTTCTCTACTGGCGAAGCCGAAGGGGACTTTAGGTCGGTCCGTCCATCCGTCTGTCCGTCAGTCTGTCAGTCAGTCCTCTGGCAAATCAGTTTTCCAGACTTTCTTTCTAAACGCTGGCAGATATTGAGCTGATTTTTGGTGTGCAAGTCAACCACCATGAGTTGCAGATCAAGTTGCAGAGCCCCGGTAGCTCAGTCAGTAGCGTGTAGGACTTGAGAACAGGGGGTCATAGTTTCAATCCCTGGCTTGGCCAATTTCTTTCCGAGGATTGATGATAGTCATTGCGACAGGATTCATTCCTCTCCCACCGCTGGCCATTGTTTCGATGATGGTTATGTGGGAAAGCAGCCAGTGGCTTGGAAAGAAAATTGTGCGGAGTACTGGCAAAAGAGACTCCAGGAAAGCATGGATAGGTGCACTGGCTACCTCAATATAACTGAAATAATGTTGAAAACAGCGTTAAACACCATACAATCAATCAACAGATCAAGTTTGAGTTTCTTTCTGGTCCGCTGATTTTTGACGAAATTACGGGCCTTGGACTTAGAAAATTTTACCGAAAAAACACTTTTCCGGACTTTTTTTCTAAACGCTGGCAGATATTGAGCTGATTTTCGGTGTGTAAGTCAACCACCATGAGTTACAGATCAAGTTTGAGTTTCGTTCCAGTCCACTGATTTTTTGACGAAATTATGGGCCTTGGAATTAGAAAATTTCACTGAAAAAACAGTTTTCCGGACTTTTTTTCTAAACGCTGGCCAATATTGAGCTGATTTTTGGTGTGTGATTCAACCACCATGAGTTACAGATCAAGTTTGAGTTTCGTTCCGGTCCGCTGATTTTTTGACGAAATTATGGGCCTTGGACTTAGAAAATTTCACTGAAAAAACAGTTTTCCAGACTTTTTTTCTAAATGCTGGCAGATATTGAGCTGTGTTTTGGTATGTGAATTTACCACCATTGCATGCACACCCATATATGATCAAGTTCGAGTTTCGTTCCAGTCCACTGATTTTTGACGAAATTACGGGCCTTGAAAATTTGCTATTACGGGGCCATTTGTGTTTCACAAACACATCTTGTCTCAGTAAAACTTCTTCAGTGAACTTACATTAACAAGGAAAAATGTTTATATATCTGGCTTTCATTAAAATATTGCATACAATGACAGACACAATGCTTATAATTCTGAAAGGGGGTCAAATACGTTCTTTCTCCTCCACAGAGTTTCACAAACTATATGTGCCAGCGATATATACGGCCGGTAGGGAACTGGGTATTGCTATGCAATACTGTCAGAATGCTTGTTATTTTCATGATTTAATGATTAAGAAAATAAATCCTTGCCTTGTTATACATCTTTATACAATTTTTCTCTTTCTGAAATTAAGAGCCATATTATAAATATACAAAACTGTTACCTTACTTTCCGGACACCCTGTATTGGACACAATCACCACATTGTTTTCAGAAGCCTTCTTCCTCAGGAATGTTAATACTCAGGATTGTTGGGGAAATGTTTATTGTGGCAATCTGTCCCCACTTATCTCTCTCTTTCTTATGTTTTCACAAGTCATTTGTCTATAGTAGGAAAAGAGCAACATATAAAATGGTACGGTTTGAACATCTCTTTTATGCATCATAACAAGCCAATCATCACATAACTATGGATCTATAAAATCCATTTTGCCTAGCAATTTACCAGATTTGGAGGTAGACTGGTCTTTTAACACAAAGAAAATTTACAAATAGCAAATAGTTTTGATCCATGTCAGCCTGCGCAATCCATGCATGCTGACATGGACTGATACTTTCTGCAGATCCATTATGCTCCCTTTTCACAGAGCATGGCTCATATGTTTTATCTTCATCATGTAGGTTGGATACAAGTGCACAAGGTTTTACTGGAGCATGAAGACCTTGTATAAGCGATGTCGTTACATATGCACCATACAGGAGAAGGATGGACGACCCGAGTTTGTTGTCACTGTGGTGGAAGAGGGCCAGAAAGACATGGTTTTACAACATTCAACCTGTACAGGAGTGTGGAAATATATCCTGGAACCTTTGGAGATGCTTCATAAAGAAGCAGACCTGGTGAAAATTTTCCCAGCTTTCACATCGGGTGAAGAGTTATACGGTCTCACTGATCTGAATATCATCAGACTGATAGAATCTGTAAGTGTTACATTCTTAATTGTTTACTATACAATCCCATCTTTTTAGGACTCTGAAAAAAGCTTTTCAGAGCATTTTGAGAAAAGTAGAGACTGCTGATAACAAGCATTCTCTCCTTTTTATGCCCCCCTTCAACGAAGTGGGGGTATATTGCTTTGCTAATGTCAGTTGGTCCGTCGGTCGGTCGGTAGACCTTACCTTGTCCGAATGATAACTAGAGACAGAATTGACCTAGGTTCATCAAATTTGGCACAGACATGCGTCTCGGAGTGTAGATGATCCCTATTGATTTTGAGGTCAATCGGTCAAAGGTCAAGGTCACAGTGACCATCAACATGTTGATATATAGACCAAACCTTGTCCGGATGACAACTAGACACAGAATTGACCTAGGTTCGTCAAATTTGGCACAGTTATGCGTCTCGGAGTGTAGATGATCCCTATTGATTTTGAGGTCAATCGGTCAAAGGTCAAGGTCACAGTGACCGTCAACATGTTGATATATAGACCAAACCTTGTCCAGATGATATCTAGACACAGAATTGACCTAGGTTTGTCAGATTTTGCACAGACATGCGTCTCAGAGTGTAGATGATCCCTATTGATTTTGAGGTCAATCGGTCAAAGGTCAAGGTCACAATGACCGTCAACATGTTGATATATAGACCAAACCTTGTCCGGATGATAACTAGAGACAGAATTGACCTAGGTTTGTCAAATTTGGCACAGACATTCATCTTGGAGTGCAGATGATCCCTATCAATTTTGAGATTAATCCATCAAAGGTCAAGGTCACAGTGGCCTTCAACTTAATGATATTTAGACCTAACCTTGTCCAGATGATAACTAGACCCAGAATTGACCTAGGTCCTTCAAATTCTGTATATTCATCTTGGAGTGTAGATGATCCCTATCGATTTTAAGGTTAATCCGTGAAAGGTCAAGGTCAAAGTGACCACCAGATGATTCAGGGCCTGCGCTGCCGTTCGCCACTTGAGCCATTTGCTCAAAAAAAATTAAAGTGTCTCAAAATTCATCATGTGGCTCAACTTGTAGCTCCAACATTTTATTCGCATATTATCGGGGACATAGTAAGCATCGAAGTTGACTGGGAAAAAGCGGAAGTCGAACGCGCGTGCCGAAAAGAAAATCGATAACCCCGTCTGTGTATCGGCGACTGTTTACAATCTTGTATGTATACACACGGCGGTGTGTATAATTATGCGAACTGTTGACAGATTATCACGTTTAACAATTGAAGTGGGCTATAAATCAAAAAGATGACATCGATATTTCCCAATCAATTCTTTTGATATCAGTTTATGAACCATGCCACTTCCTGTATCAATGTGGCAGTACGGGGGGCATGACTGTTTTACAAACAGACTTCTTGTCTGATTGTTTCTTTTACCCTTACAAATGATTTGACCCTTTCTCACACAATCCTGTGTTTTAACGACCCTGAGGAAAAGGGTCAGTGTAGATCCGAGATCAGACTGCATGTTCTGTGCAGTCTGATCTTGATCTACACTGTCCGCAAAAGGTAATTGAGTCGCGCATAGCCTAAGGGTCAAAAGGTTTCTGGAATTCCCAGTCTGTACCAAGGGATAAGTATGTGTGTCCAGCATCTGTCCAAGGTCATTTTACTTTAAAATCTATAATGGGATTTATAGTGTGCCAGAACAGAACTCTGATTTTTTTATTTTGTAAAGTTAAATGATGAATTGTATATTCTAGAAACATTTACTATCATGTGTTTCATAAGTTGCAAAGTAATGTCAGGTGACCTAACATGATGTATCCTTCCACTGGAAATAACTTTCTAACAAACTGCAATAACATGACATTGATATTTATTTTAATGAGTACCTCTTAACTTTTATCCTGCAAAATTTATACAGCTGACTATTGAAAAAAAAAGATTTTGTCAAATTTTTGGAATGGACTTGAGGTTTTGTTCTTTGCAATATACATCTATGGTTGCAAAACCGTCAAAGAAAGGTCATCAACTCCCATATATTCTGCATCATGTATTCTGATAAATGATTTGGCATATTTTTTTGTATTTCAGCTTCCAGGGACAGATTTATTGAAGGACTATGTGTTCAAATTTGGCCGCCGACAGCTCATTGATCTTCCTCTCACAATCAACCCAACAGGCTGTGCTAGAACAGAGCCTAAACTTAGAACTCATTTTAGAAAGTGAGTAGTCTCTGTATGGTTTCAGTTCACTCACTAACACTTTACCAGACGAAAAGATTTTAGCCTTGTCCAAATTAAAAGCATCTGCAGACGACAATTTCAGTGTGGCTCAAATGGTGCAATTTTTCTTTGATAGGGTGAAAAACTTTGTAGGAAAAGGAGAAAATACTGGTTACTGGCATTTTCTCCTTTTCCTACAATGTTTTCATAAGGCTTTTTTCTCATGGTTGTTAAAATTTGGGATTGTGTAGTAAAGGGTTTACATAGAACCAAATGTGCAGATGACTTTGTAATGATTAATGACCTTATAAACAAATGCTGTTATTGTCCGTCATGAAATATGTACAAAAGGAGTGACCATTCTAAGATATTGCCTATCATTAAGTGTTTGTTAAAGATATCTGGGATTTTTGATATACCTAGTGTAACTTTTTGAGATTTTTATCTGGTAAGACCAGCTTTAAATTTACATTATTTTGGTGATGTTCATATTGAATATATCTATTTATTTTATTCACCAAGGTAAAGGTTAACTCTGTACCAAACAACAAAATTTTAGACTGGTCCAAATTGAAAGCATTTGGAGATGATACAATAAATGTGACTCAAAAATTAAAATTTGTTCTTGAAAGGGTAGAAAACATTGTGGGAAAAGAAGAAGATGCTGGTTACCAGCATTTTCTTCTTTTCCCACAATGTTCTCAAAAGGCTTTTTCTCCAGGGTCGTTAAAAGATGGCATTGTGTTGTAAAGGGTTAAACTCATGTCTAAACAAATGGCATAGTTTGAATAAATCTGATGAATGAAAAATTAACATTATCAACCTGTTATATTTACCTTTCATTATGCTGTTTTCAGGCCTCATACTCTACAATCCAGCAGCACTCATTCTTTGCCGTCCACAGTCACTGGTCTAACGGGAGACCTTAACTCCCCCTATATGAAACATTTTGTTCATTCCAAATCACAGCAATACAGGCGCTTAAAGACAGAATGGAAGAATCTAGTCTATCTTGGCAGGTCCAGGATTCAGGTAGGTAGAATAAATATTTTATCAATTAACTCTTTGCCAGATGACAAAATTTCAGACTTATCTAAATTGATAGCATTTGCAGACAAAAAATTAAATCTGATGCAAATTACGGGTTTTATCTCCAACAGGATGGAGAACATGGTGGGAAACAGGGGAAAAATATAATGATAAACAGCATTTACTGTTTTTCACAGCAGATTATTTTTTGAAAATTGTCATCCTCAAGGTTGTTACTCTTTACAGCACAATCCCTAGTTTTAACAACCTTAACAAAGAAGGCTTTTGAAAACACAGTGGGAAAAGGAGAAAATACTGGTAACCAGCATTGTCTCCTTTTCCCACTGTGTTTTCTACCCTATTAAAAACAAATTTCATCATTTGAACCACATTTAAATTTTCATCTGCAAATGCTCTGAATTTGGACCAGTCTAAAATTTTGTCTTTTGGTAGAGGGTTAAAAGTCAGGATTGTGCAGTAAAGGATCAACTAGTAAAGCTAAAGGAGTAAAGTAAGCACCAGTTGATGGTGTACTTGTAGAATTAGGTCAAGGTAATAAACATTGAAAAGGGCTGTTGGGCTTTTTGTCGTGATCTTGTGTCTTAGAATGTGTGATCCTAGAATGTAATGTCTAAACTTAGATATTTGCTTGTCATTGTTTCCTGAAATAATTCTAGTCAAAACTGCCATGAAACTACAGTGTTTGCATCTTTTCTCCACACTAGTGAAGTCCATTTTGATTATTTAGTCAGTTTAAAGATAGGCCTGCTCTCTACATGTCTAGTCCTATTTTACAGGGTTTAGGTTTGTATGCAGCCAAAGACTTGGAGATGCATACAATGGTTATTGAATATATTGGAGATTTGATCAGAAATGAAGTGGCCAATCACAGAGAAAAGATCTATGAAGACCAGGTGGGTAACAAACTCTTCCATTATTTTAACTCTTTACTTGGTGACAAAATATTAGACTGGTCCTAACTGAGAACATTTGCAGAAAATGAAGTGAATTAAATGATTAAATTTACCTATGGAAGGATAGAAAACATCGTTGGAAAAGTAAACTACTAGTTATTGGCATTTTTTCCTTTTCCAGCATTGTGCTATAAAGCTTTTTTATCCTTTGGTTTTTAACACAAAGAATTGTTTGGTAAATACTCTTTCTTTCTTGCAGCAGATCATCTTTGAAAACATTTTGGCAAAAGAAAAAATTTCTTGTAACAAGCAATATCCATTTTGCCACAATGGTTTGCATTGGTTTCATGTTTTATATCTTAATGCATATTGATAAGCCCAATTTACATGGTGGTTTTGAAAGACACCTGCTGCTGGATGTTTTCAGGGCGTAATGAGGGTGTCTTTAGATGAATAGGTTTGTCACAATCATACAGAAAGAGGAGGACAGAAAAGTTAACTTTCTACCACACAACATAATTATAGACTTTTCATATTTGAAAGCATTTATAAGTGACAAATTTGGTGCAAATGGAGACTGTTGTCTAAGCAAGGGTAGAAACATATTGAGAAAAGGAGAAAATGCTGGTTACCAGCATTTTCTTCTTTTCCCACAATGTTTTCAAAAGACTTCTTTCAAAGGGTCGTTAAAACTCAGTACTATGTGGTAAAGGGTTTAATCATGTTGCCAAGTCTGACCTTGATTTACACTGTCTACAACAGCAACCAACTAAAGTTGTTTTTAGATCTATACACCTGGTGGTTGTGAGTTTGATACCCGGTTGAGGCTAACTTTCTTTCCGGCGATTTTTGGTCTCTCACCTCTGATACATGTGAGAAAGTAGTCAGTGACTTGGAAAGAAAGTTGTGTCAGTACTGGTGTGAGAAAGCCAGGAAACACATGTTTAGATGCACTGGCCGCCGTGATATGACCTAAGCTGTTAAATCAGCATTAAACTTCAATTCAATCAATCAATTAGATCTATACAGGTCATAGTGATATTTCTCGTTTGGTTCGTATTGGTAGGTGATATGAATATAGCTTTAGACATGGATTTTTTGTGTGAATTTAGAAAAGAAATTAAAATTGTTGGTGAATTCAAACTAATTACATACTTAACCATTCTGAGTCTAGACTTCTAATACAAGACTTTTTGTCAAAAAGAGGTAGTGTGAACTTTGTCACAGGTGGTAGGACAGTGGTTGAACACAAGAGCAACATTTATCTGTTTTAGAACCGTGGTGTGTACATGTTCCGTATTGACAACGACACGGTAGTTGATGCAACCATGGCAGGAGGGCCAGCTCGATATATCAATCATTCCTGTGATCCAAACTGTGTGGCAGAAGTAGTGGAGATAGATAAGGAGAGTAAGATTATCATCATTACCAACCGCAGGATCCAAAAAGGAGAAGAGGTGTGTATAGTTGTGCCAGTGTCAGTGGTAGGGATGAGGATAATTCAGGAAAACTGTTAATTTCTTGATCACTGCCGTTTTCAATATTGATTCAGTTATATTTTGGCATCCAGTGTACGAGGGCAATTCAAAAGTTACGTAGACAAGCCATATTACCAAGCTGTGTAACGTGATATTTTCATGACTATCTAATATAGTGAAACTAAACCATTTTAGTTCACCTGAGCACAACATGCTCAAGGGGAGCTTTTAGGATCACGCTGTGTCCGTCGTGCGGTGTCAACAATTCTTTAAACATCTTCTCCTCCTAAACCGCTTGGCCAATTTGGACCGACCAAACTTGGCTGGAATGTTCCTTGGGAGGTCCTCTTTAAAAGGTGTTCACAGAATTTGATTCCATTAAAAAACTCTGGTTGCCATGGCAACCAAATGAATTTTTCTAAGAAATTCATTGAAAATCTTCTCCTCTGAAACTGCAGGTCAGATTTTGAAATAATTTCACAGAAATGTTCCATTGGTGACCCTATTCAAAACTTGTTCGTGAAATATTGATCTGTCGAAAAATATGGCCATGGTGGTGGTGGGGGGGGTGGAGCTCTTTGCACTGTATGGACTTAAAGAAATTCTTTGAAATTCTTCTTCTCTTAAACCACTTGTCAGATTTTGAAACAATTTCACAGAAATGTTCCTTGGGTGCCCCTTTTGAAAAATTGTTTGCGAAACTTTGATCTGTCAAGAAACATGGCTGTGGTGGTGGGTGGCTATTTGCACTATATGGACATGAAGAAATTCTTAAACATTCTTGTTCTCTGAAACCACTGGTCAGATTTTGTAATAATTTCACAGAATTGATCCTTTGGTGACCTTTTAATATTCATCAAAAGACTGTGTAGGTATTTTGATGAAAAGGGCTATTGCAGACATCAACCTATACCAGGTGCGTGCACTGGTGAGAAATGCTGATCAATATGCACACTTATCTGCTTGATGTATTTGATAGCTATGTATTGTAAGAGGTAATATAAAACTGTTATCTTTGAAATACATGCATAATATTTCACCAGCTATCAAAATGGCCTCAATCTGGGTGTTAACCGCCTTGTTGTTCACCATTTCTGCACTTTATGATAGATTGTTTTCTGAATTCTATACAAACTTTATATGCTGAATTCTGATTCGTCAAAAACATGGCTGTGGTGATGAATGTAGGGGTGCTGACAGACTTTGAAATGATTTTTTCAGGTGACCTTTTCAAAATTGTTTGTCAAAATAATGATTTTGTTTCCAAAATTTCAATACTTTAAAAAAAATTGGCTATGGTCCTCTCAAAAATTTAGGTGAGTGATCCAGGGCCATCTTGGCCCTCTTGTTACAACTTAGGTCTAAAATATCTTGGACATCGGTTTGCTGGTTGTCTAGATACACCATATTATGCTGCATTACCATAGTGACCACAGCGCAGTACAAATTGCGTCGCCCGACATTATGAACATCATTTCGGAAGACTCACCCTACAGTTTTTTCAAATCCTCACCCGTGCACTCTATACAGCGTTTGTACATGAGGATCCATTCCTGGAAAATGTTTTTGTACCAATTCATTTTGATCCCAGCTAATATGATTCTGGTTTCATTTGATTCCTCTGTTGCGTTCATCACATTGCTTATTCTACTGTTAAGTTTCTTATCAATTTTTCGCTTTCTTCCCTGGCCTATATCATCCTCTACAGATGTTTCTTCCTTCTGAAAATGTCAATGCCGCTTGTAGACTAAGGCTTGGCACACCTTTAGCTTAAGCTCTGCTTTTTCTAGCATCTTTGTCGTCTCAGCTGGTGTTTTTCGGAGTGCAACACAGAACTTTATCAATCAGAGGTTGCTCCGTGGCTTTGGACAACGTCATGTTTTTTCTCCGAAACAAATCTGGTTGCTTTGATCAATTAACCCTTACAAATTTGATGTTGAAATTCAACACAAACAATGATGTAAGATCATTTTTAAATGTATGTGCAGTTTTACAACGTTTTGCTACTCTATATTAGTAGATGTGAGCTCAGTCATGCGATGTAAAATATCAGAGGATGAAATTTCTGTTGGTTGCGCAGTGTGTCTAAACTTCCGTTGCTATAACAGCCATAGTTTTTAGTAAAATGTATGGATGTCATAACCATGTCAATTAATGAATTGGAATCGAGTTGCACCTTATCTACTGTAAAAGTGGATATTATTGCGGCTCTAAAATTTCGTGAATAACAAAGTATTGACTATACGCATGTTTATATTTCCACAAGAACTATTATCATTATCATTCAATTTAACAAATCCTCATTTTCACTTCGATGAAACGCATTGAAATGTCTTAAATTGGCAGTATTTACTCCCACTAGACTGGTATTCTGGTTGACTTTGATGAAAAAAAGCACTTATTGATGTCGACAAGGGTCCCTGTCAATCGCTCCCACATGACCCTTTGTCTAGGTAAAATGTACCTTAGTCTAGCTTAAATTTACGCTGGTGGATTCCTTTGCGGTTTTTAGCAATATGCGAAAACCGCAAATATTTCGACAATGTGAACATTTCCAGTTTTATAATGTACCAATTTTAAAAATTTCGATCGAGCTTAAGTGTAAATATCAGTAGTGTCTACATAGTTCTTGAATGGCCCTCGTATTTATGCATGTATTTCTGCAGCTCCTTAAATCTGCTATGCACAAATCTCTATCCACTCACAAACCCTAAATTGCAATTTTTTCTTTGGCTGTATTGTATTTTCAAATCAGCAAGGAAAAGGGGGATATTATATTTGAAATTTGATCATGTCTTGAATAGAGGTGTTCCAGTTACTTCTTGAGTTCAATATCGAGCATTCCGAAGAAAAAGAAAAAAAAATTAGTCTGTGTCTATCAGGTCAATACTGATATTCGTTACTGCAATATCTGTTAAGAACTATGTAAACTTTGAACTGATGATAAGGTATTCTTTTCTTGTTAAAGGTATTGTCTTCAGAATATACCACTAGTCAAACCTGATATAGTGGTTATTTAAAGTAGGCAGTATCAGCAAGAAGCAATCCTAGTATTCCAAAATTTAGTCTTGTCGGTAATGAAGATATAGAGGATTACTTGTTTAGTGAAAGATCGAAAGTATTTAATCGAGTGAACATCATCAGTAATATTTTCACGAGTGGCACAGCCACGAGTGAAATTATTACCAATGATATTCCCAAGATGAATAAATTTTGATCTTTCACAAAAAAAGCAAATATTCTATTTATTTCATGCTTCTAACCTTTTTTTTTTCTTTTTTTTTTTTTGAAAAAGGGGGGGGGGGTTGGACTTGCATCAAAACCCAGTACAGTTCTTTTTGGTAATTCCTGGTGGCATACCCCATTCGCATAACAACGCATAACAATATTACGTAAAACGTGAGAAATGTAGGGTAAATTACATCATATTTCCATCTTGTTGTGTGGCATGCACATTTCACCAGGTAACTAGTGCGCGGGAACTACTATTTCCACCTTCAATTGCAGAGTTAAAAATAAAATCAGTATTTTTCACTGGTCTTAACCATGACGATCGAAAAAGATTCCACTATTATTTCTCGAAAGCATGAAATAAGTCTTAAATCTGTGAGAAAGTAGGTTGATACTTGACCTATTTCTTGTTATTACAGCTAACATATGACTATCAGTTTGACTTTGAAGATGATCAACACAAGATCCCCTGCAACTGTGGGGCTCATAACTGTCGAAAATGGATGAACTAAATCGAAATCTATCACAAATTTACCCTTCCCAACCCTTCCATGGTTGCCATATTGACATGTGTTACGTTTTCCATCATCCCCTTGACTTCATACAAACTTCATGTGGATTGGGCACTGGAATGGATGATGTACTCATTACATATTTCCCAGAATACCATCCAACAGGAAGGACATCAGATCATGGTTTGGAGTCCAGTCCCATGATGCCTCAGTCATCATGGAGGTGTACTCATCAACCAACAGAATTTTCCACTTATATTATTTATTGTTGTTTCTTGTTTGTTTTTGGTTTGAAAAGGTGGTTTGTTTTAATGTCCACATTGCTGTTTTTTTACATTGTGTTTAATCTTTGAGTAAGGTGTTCAATTTTATTATGAAATCTTTTCACTGGTATGTTGCCAGTTGTCTCATTCTCTCATGAAACAAATTTGCAGCAGATGATTTTAAAACTTTTTTTTTGTGGATAATGATTATGAAAATGGTTTCGTGTGTATGTAAATGTTTGTGGTAAAAGGAGATGTTGCTTTTAATAGGCAGTTTCCCTTTTTGCCACAATGTTTTCACATTTACTGATATCATAAGATTTTAACCCTTAACCTGCTAAATAAATGAAACATTTAATCCAGTAGTAAAAACCTAAATGTTGCTATTGCTAAGTTATTTGTTGGGGGAAAATATGGCCTTGTCGGACTGTGTAGATCCAAGATCTAGACTGCACATTCTGTGCATTCTGATCTTGATCTACAATGTCCACAAAGGTCTTGGAGTCGCGCTTAACAGCGTAAGGGTTACTAAGAGAACTGTCAAAGTTGTTTGCTACAAATTTTATTGGGAGGTATTGTATGTGAAGAGAGTGGCAATGTTCTGTCATTGGCAAATCAGACGATCTGACTTGGAATTCAGAAATAGAATTGAATTATTTAACTCTTTACCAGATGACAAAATTGCAGACTTGTCCAAATTGAAAGCGTTTACAGACGTCAAAAAGATGTAGCTTGAATGGGGGAATTTGTCTATGAAAGAGTAAAAAACATTTTGAGAAAAGGAAAAAATGCTGGTTACCACCATTTTCGCTTTATCTTATAATGTTTTCAAATGCCTTCTTCATAAACTTTTTAAAACTTGGGATTATTTGGTTAAGGGTTAACTATTTACCAGACAACAAAGTTTTAGGCTGTTTGATGTTTAAAGCATTTGCTGGTCTCAAATTTGGCTTAAATAATGGAATTTCCTTTTGAAAGAAAATGATATGTGTAAAGGAGAAAATGTAGGTTACAACCACATGTCCCACAATGTTTTTTAAAAGGGTCCATGAAATGTGGGATTGTATGGTTAAGGATGAATGAGACTTGAAAACTTTATGGAAAATAGTGTTTTTTTTTCTGATATATTTCTGATAATTAAATGATTAAAAGATTGTTTTGATCTTATGTTTGCTTACACTTAACATGATAGCTAATTATGTTTGGGGATTTGGTATATCTTTTTGCAGTTATGCTATGACTATCATTTTGATGAAGAAGACAAAGCCAACAAGATCCCATGTGCTTGTGGTGCCTGGAACTGTAGAAAGTGGATGAACTGAGGACATTTTCTATTGTGATCATGGTGAAATGTAGACCTAAACGTGGTTTTCTGAATGTACATCTTCATAACCCACGTGTTTCAATACAAATGCCACAGAGGCTTTATACCACATCTCTTTGCCCTCCAGCAGAAAAATTTCAGTCTTTTTGTTAACAGCTGTTGAAACTAAAACGGCAGAAGAAGAAACTACTTTTAACAAACGAGCAAATTTTATTTTTTTAGCCACTGTTTTTTCCTGTATTCTTTTATCAAATTTTCATTGATGATATTTTCACATCTGGCACTTATGTTTTGAAATTGTCAGTTGCAGATTTGTCTTAAGAAAGATTAAGTAACCTTTTACCAATTAAAAAAACTTCAGACTTATCCAGTAGAAAGCATTTGCAGACAATAAAATAATGCAGCACAAGTGATATGATTTAGGGTAGAAAACAAACATTGTTGGAAAAGGATAAATTGTTGGTTACCAGCTAATGGTGTGATTTTCTCTGAAAAAGTAGAAAACATTCTGGGAAATGGAGAAAATGCTGGGTACAGGCATTTTCTGTGTGTCCAAAATTTTAAAAGCCTTTTTCCTCAGGGTTAATAATATGAGGATTAGGTTGGGGAAAGGTTTAAGTGCCAGATGTAAGATTCATTAAGTCACAGATGAATAGTACAGAGAGCAATATTTCTTGTTAGTGCTTGTTTTTATATCTTCTTTAAAGTACCTATGAATATGTGTTATTCTTTCCCCAAAGCTCATTCAGTACATGTGGTCAAAAAAGATGCACTATTCATAAAGTAAGTCATGATTAATGTTGTAAACTTACAATTATGTCAAAGTTTTTTGGAAGACATGTCTGCTTATTTCTGAAAGCAGAGATTAGTTTTGAACAATGGTATTTAGCTCTGATATTTGTCAAAACAAGTTTGATTTGTACCTGTAAAGTGCTGAGCATAACATAACAGGCAAAAACTCATGTCCTGTTATATTGTGTATTTTTCTGACAATCTATTGTCATGGTTGTCACAAATACTTTTTTTCAGTATAATTCTTTTGAAACTTGGACAGATCATTTATATGATCTGGGGCGTGACCCCTTTGGAAGAAAAAGTTAATCCACCTGTTGGTTTAACCCTTTACCACACAATGCCAACTTTTAATGGCCATGAGAATAAAAGCTTCTGAAAACATTTTGAGAAAAGGAGAAAATGCTGGTAAACAGCATTTTCTCCTTTTCCCACGATGTTTTCTAACTTTAGAAACAAATGCAATTATTTGAGGCATATATATTTTTTGGTTTGCAAAAGCTTTCAATTTGGACCAATCTAAAATTTTGTCTTGTGGTAAAGTGTTAAGTTATTTTGTGAGTTGTCATCTGAAAGCACGAAATTCCCTATATGAATATAAAGATTAGTAACTTTTTATTTGAAGAAGTCTGTCACTTCCTTTTTTCTCTTCTAAAGACTTTCATAACACGCAACATATTAAAAGCCTTTAGCATACCAGACAACAAAGTTTTGGACTGGTCCATATTAAAAGCATTTGCTCTCAGCAAGGTGATGAGATGATGGGATTTGTCTTTAAAAAGGTAGAAAACATTGTGGTAAAAAGGGAGAAAAACTGGTAACCAGCATTTTTGACAGTGTTTTCAAAAGCCTCATTCCTCAGGGTTGTAGAAACACATGTTTTTTTTGTGAAGATTTAACATAATATTATATTGTCAGTTTTTAGCTAGAAATACCTGATAGGCCCTCATGGACCTCTTGTTTTAGTGCTCTTTTCTATTGGATGAATATATCCATTTATCAATGGTTAGCTTTTTTTCCAGTGGACCAAATCTTAGACTTGTCCACAGTTGAAAGTATTTGTAGAAAATATTGTGGGAAAAGGAGAAATTGCTGGTTACCAGCATTTTCTCCTTTTTCCACAATGTTTTCAAGAGCTTTCTTTGCTAGAGTCGTTGGAACTCAGGATTGTGTGGTTAAAGGTTGAAGCAAAGAGTATGCTGTTAATGATACGTGAAAGGGTGGTGGGAAGTTTGTGAATGAAATTGGTTTTATACGTCTTTTTTGCCCGCATTGTAGTTTACTTTACTCTTTGTAAATATTTTCTGTAATGTGCTATTAATTACCATCAGTTTTGTGGTGATGAATTCATTTTTTAAATAATCAGTGTTCCATTTTTGAGATGTCAAAATGCTCTTCTATCATGTAGGAAATTTCATCAATACTCTCCTCAAAGTGTAAATAATGATCATTGGTCACAAATCATAATCATTAAATTTCACTCATTGATATTGTCTCATTGGAAATAGAAATACTCCATTAAATTTGCTACATTGTGGAAATACCATGTATTTTTTCTTTTATTGTACTATGTCACAGTAATCAGTGCAGATAAGTCCCTTAGCTTACAGTCTATTTTTACATACACAGTAAATCTGGGAGAGCTTTACTTATACTCTTAAAACTCTTTACTTATTAACAAAATTTTAGATTATTTGAAATTGGAAGCATTTACAGACAACAAATTAAATATTCTCAAAGGATGGGGATTGCTTCTGAAACTGTAGAAAAAAAAATGATGGAAAAAGAGGAAAATCTGGTAACCATCATTTTCTTTTTTCCCTACATTGGTTACAAAATTTTTATTCCTTAGAGTTATTAAAAGAAAGGATCATTTCTTAAATATTATTAAAGAAGATGTGGGGGAAAAAAGCTATAACTGGTAACTAGCAAATGCTGCTTTTCCCACAATATTTTCAAAAGCTGTGTACTGCAGGGGTTTATTTCATCAAGATGTCATCTTAAATTTCCAACATATTCATATATTTCTTGTCTTTGGCCGTCTGTTTTTAAATTGAATGGCTGGCTATAATGAATGAATCTATTATAAATGGGGTTTCTTTGTAAATAGTGTAAAATAGATATGTTTGTGCTAGATAGACACTGCAGTTACAGGATTGTTTTGTAAATAGTAGAAAATTGGCAATAATTTATATGCATTGTATTGTGTACAGTGTTTTGTGTCATCCAGTCTTTAAGAATATCAAGATAAAAATGTACCTGTTTGTAAGTATCGTTTGATCTGTTTGTTATACACTATTTTGGGCCCAGTCAAGCTGACTCTAGAGTACTTTCTTTACAAAGATATGAGCCATGCTCTGTGAAAAGGGGGCTTAATGCATCCGCAAAAAAGTATCGACCTAGGTCAGTCTGTGCAGTCAGCGTAGGCTTAACTTGGTCGAAACTTTTTGCTTTTGGTAAATTTTCTGCATGTCAAAGGATCAGTGTACCTCATTATTCAGTTGTTATATAAAACAAATTTCATTAATCCATAATTATTTGATGACTTGCTTAGTATCATGCATCATGTTGATTATTGTTGTGAAAATATGTTTGTTAGAATGCTTATTGCCTAAGGCTTAAGATCCTAGAGATCTGCTAGATCTGTCAGATGGATAATGCTCTGGATCTATGTTTTATCTAGAAAAGGGTTTAAACCCTGTCAGATCTTTTTTTAACCCTTTCATTGTTATAGGCAGAAACTGACTTTTGCGAACAGCATAGATCAAGATCAGACTGCACAGAACGTGCTGTCTGATCTTTAATCTATACCATCCGCTTATTTAGTCTAGCCTATACAATCAAAATCTTGGTAAGTTTCAATGGATTGTATTTATAGCTGTGGAAAGAGGTCGAGTTTATTTATTTGGTGCTGAAAGAGTTAAAGCAAGGCAATGCCAAAGCCAAATACTTCAATGGCCATACAAGTTTAAGGTTACATACACCATCAAGCTTAAATTTTGTTCCCATTCTAAATTTTGAGAATATTCCATTTGATTGGCAGAGACAGTCTTTCTTGACCAAGTAGATGGCTAAAATGGAATAAAAAAAAACAGAATCAAATTTAGATGGCTTGGGATGTTTGGCTAAATGCCTACCAGATAAAAGTTAATTTCTATCAAGCTTACATCTTTCAAATTTTGAACATCCTTTGAATTGACATAATAAACTTTTTGTATTTATTTAGATGTTATAATTTATAGGATTAATGACTTGAAGCTTGAAGGGGGGGGGGGGGGGGGGCTGTTCGCATTCTTTAAAAATCTTCTCCTCTGAAACCGCTGGGTGAGATTTTTGAAATAATTTCACAGTCATGTTCCTTGGATGACCCTTTTCAAAAATTGTTCGTGAAATTTTGATCCGTCTAAAAACATGGCTGTGGTGGTGGTGGGGTGGGGGGGCTCTTTGCATCGTGCGGTGTCAACAATTCTTGAAACAACTTCTCCTAAACCGCTGGGCCAATTAGAACCAAACTTGGCTGGAATGTTCCTTGGGAGGTCCTCTTAAAAAACTGTTGACAGAATTTGATTCTATCAAAAACTCTGGTTGCCATGGCAACCAAATGGAATTTTCTGAGAAATTTTTTAAAAATCTTCTCCTCTGAAACCGCTGGTGAGATTTTGAAATCATTTCACAGAAATGTTCCTTTGGTGACCCTTTTCAAAAATTGTTCACAAAATTTTGATCCATCGAAAAACATGACCATGGGGGGGGGGGGGGTGGGCGCCTCCTTGCACTGTATTGACTTAAAGAAATGCTTTGAAATTCTTTTTCTCATAAACCATTCGTCAGATTTTGAAATAATTTCACAGAAACGTCCCTTAGATGCCCCTTTTGAAAAAATGTTAGCGAAATTTTGATCCGTCAAGAAAGAAGGCTGTGGTGGTGGGGGACTATTTGCACTATACGGACATGAAGAAATTCTTAAAAATTCTTCTTCTATGAAGCCACTGGTCAGATTTTGAAATAATTTCACAGAAATGATCCTTTGGTGCCAAATTATGCCCCTTTTTTGAATTACAATTTTAACTTAATATCCAGCACCCAACAGCCAATTGTTGGCACCCGCATGTGGTGCTCTTGTTCTTTTTATTGAAGTTATTGGAGAAAAAGTTTTGGAATAACAAAAAAAAAACTGGCTATGGTCTTCTCAAATATTCAGGTGAGCGATCCAGGGCCATCTTGGCCCTCTTGTTTCTGTTTAAGCACCTCATAAGGCAAACCAATATGACACATTGAAAAACATTGTAAGAAATTGAGGAGTTGCTTAGAATGAGCAATTCACCATTTCTCACCACGTTTTGTGAATTGTCCCAAAATTCAATACACATTTTTTTATTTGTTTTGTTTTGTCAAGATGCTTTGGAGGAAGGCTTGTTCAGAAACTACATATGGAGTAAAGTGTTGATAAGTATCTTCGTCAAGGTAATGTTCATGAATCCTGTGTACCTGACACCACTCTGTCAGCAAGGTATGAACACTTTGAATGCAATATAAATACAATTATTTAAACTTTGCCAAACTGACAGCCTCTAACATGTTGGACCTAATTCTCTTACCAAACATTCCCAGCATTTTCCCCTTTTCATGAAATGTTTCCTAAAGATAAATCAATCACTTAATTTGTTGTCTACAAATGCTTTCTTCTTGGACAAGTCAAAACTTATTGTCATTTGGAGAAGAGGGAAAGTTAATTGTCCCAGGAATTATTGGTAACTGATATGTCATGTTCTTCAATGCTGTTGACTTCACTCTTTATCTGAAATTAATATCTACTACTTTTGATAGATACTGATACTATATTACAGAAAACTTTAAGTTTATTCTTGAAGACTCTAGCTCCACTTCAGACATAGTCCTCTGTATTAGATGAAAGGGGTTTATTTCATTTGGGTCGGGCTGTGGCAAAAAGGGGCTTACTGCACCTCCGTGAGACATGATGCCATGCAAGTCATTATATAACTATGGATCAGTAAAATCCATTTTGTCTAACAAACAACTGGATTATGAGATAGAACAGTCCTTTAACATGCAGAAAGTTAACCAATAGCAAAAAGTTCCGACCCAGGTTAGCCTGTGTGGACTGCGCAGTCTGACCAGGGTGGATACTTTTTGCAGAGGCCTTTAATCCCCCTTTCACAGAGCATGGCTCATTTATTAAGCACATGAGGTTTAAACTCAAAATAAAAGTAGGGTCCGTGGCCATGTTTTTAATGAAGATGTTTTTTGAAAATATGATCTCTGCAAGTTATTACCATGTCATAGGGTAAACAGTCCATACCTAAGAGACTAAATAAGCTTTTTAGAGAATAGTAAGGGACTAAATGAGCCTTGATCATGCTGATCCTGAATTTCGTAAAAGGTATTTCAACTTAACCCTTTACCACACAACTCAAGGTTTCTACCCTTGAATGACAATTTCGTTCATTTTTGGCACCTTTTATTTGTGGTCTGCATTCAGTTTGGACCAGTCTACAATTTTGTTATCTGATACAGAGTCAATATGGGGGAACAATAGCTACTTGATTCCTCAGATATTCTTTGTTTACTGGTGCCTTTTTTTCGGCTGTATACAGTGGCAATTGTTTATATCTCTTACATGGTATGTTTACAACCTGTGCTCTGGTTATATTGTAAAGAGGCAGCAAAATTGTTGTTATTATGGTATATGTGTTGCATAAGATTGTATTATTAGAATTATATGTATGTTTTATTGCCCATATTCATTGTTTAACCCTTTACCTTATATGCAACATTTAAACTGCTCTAATTTTACCCATTGCCAAACAATCCAGGCTTTTAAAGGCTCTGAGAGAGAAAGCTTTTGAAAACATTGTGGGTAAAGGAGAAAATGCTGGTAACAAGCATTTTCTCCTTTTCTCACAATTTTTACTATCCTTTCAGTTGCAAGTCCCACCATTGAGCCACAATTAATTTGGTGTCTTAAAATGCTATGGATTTTGACAAGGCCAAAATTTTGTCATTTGGCAAAGAATTAAATCATTCTACAATCAAATTTAATGGCTTGTTGTGGATGTAGAAACATCCAAGATGGATTGAAAAAATTGTATATATTGCTTCTTATAAGCATTTTGTTTCAAGATCCTTATGTTTAATTTCTGTACTCAACAACAAAGTTTTACACTTGTCCAAAGTGAAAGTGTTTGCAGACAAATAAATCAAGCATGGCTAAAAGGATTGGCTTTGTCTGTAAAATGGTTACCTCTGTAAAAGGGTCACCTATGTAAAAGGGTCACCAGCTTTTTCTTTCTTTCCAACAGTTTTCACGACCATGGGAATAAAGCCTTTTGAAAATTTTGTGGGAAAAGGAGAAAATGCTGGTAATGAGCATTTTCTCCTTTTTCAACAATGTTTTCTATCCCGTCACAGACAAATCTTACCATTTGGTCAAAATTTACTTTGTCTTCGGCAAATGCTTTAGACTTGGACAACCGTTTTGTCGTTTAGTAAATAGTTAAGCAATTTCTTGTATGGATGCAAAATTTTCAGATGTAATATCCTGAAGAGTTGTTTTAAGTTACATGATGAGGTATCAGGTTATTCAATGTGTTAAAAAAAAAGTAAATTTTTGTCCTAGTTTATTGTCGTGTTTTGTTATGTCAATATCTGTATTATATGCAAATCATTTGACTCTTCCAGCTATTTGTAAGAGTTAGTTTAAATATGGGTTAGTAAAAAAATGTTTTTGTTTGTCATTTCTTACTGTTGCAAGTTCCATAATAGATATTATTATTACGATCATTTAAATTACTACTTTTCGATGAAAATTATAAAGCAGTGAAAGCAATAATCAAGTAACTCTTTCTTTTTTCAATTGTTTGTAGACAGTTATTAGCACAAGATAAAATGTTGCTGTCAGCAGATGTAGAGAACCAAATATATGTACACCCTGAATTGTAAAGAAGATTTTATTTTGCAGTTTAATTAAATTTTCCATTTTCAGGCTTAGTGCTCTTGTTATTTGCAGGCTTATGGAAGAGATGCTGGCAATCTCGCACATACTTTACTTTGGTCTTTTTTGTATCCAGAGTGAACGACTATCTTACTAGGGATGCTACTTAGTGCTACATAATGTACTATGTATATCATCATAGCTTTCTCTTTCCCTTTTACCAATGTGTAAACTAGCATGGGAAATAGGCTTTTGGAAACATTGTGGGAAAAGGAGAAAATGCTGGTAACTTTTTCCACAATGTTTTCATACTTTTCAAAGACAAACCCACCATTTGAACTACGTTTAATTTTGTTGTCTGAAGATGATTAGGACATGTCCAAAATTTTGTCTTTTTATAAAATTTTGTTAGCTGGTTGGATTGTGAATATAAAATGGTGACACGTTTTCTTGGTTTTGCGTTGCTTGAAATTCTTTATGTGTTTTCTACGATTGTTTGATTGATTTGCTCATGAACTGATCTTTTTAGCTGTAAGAAACAATTGCGAATAATCTGCAAAAGGAGAAGCATAAAATCGCAAATTGTAATTCATACATTTAATGTTATTTTTACACAATATTGGTCTTTAAATGTTACTGTTGTCGTAAATTGTTCAACTGCAATAACTTGTCAATTGGCGACGTGTATCACTTAGTCATTTAACTCTTTACCACACAGTTCTCAGTTTGAAGGACCCTGACTAAAGAGGCTTTGAAAAACATTGTGGAAAATATAAAAAAAAAAAGTGCTGTTCACCAGCATTTTTTTCATTTCCTACAATATTTTCTACCCTTTCAAAGATTTTTTTAATAATTTGGGCCATGTTGAAAATTTGGCATCTGCAAATGCTTTCAGTATGGACGAGTCTAAAATTACATTATCTGGTAAAGAGTTAATGAGGTCACATTCTCGAGGCGAAATGGATTTTTGTAAATTAATAATAACAAATTCATTATTAATATGAAAATAACTGTTGTCATACTTTGTGTAAGTCTTGTTTTTACAAGTTTGTTACTGTTGAACACAATGATGAGCAAAGTCCGAATCTATCAAGTGGTGGAAGTCGAATTGATTTCTTGTTTAAATAAACTCATAGTTGACAATCATTTAAATGTTCATTCTTTGTCACTGAACTCTCTACCAAACAACAAAATTGTGGACTTTTCCAAATTAAAAGCATTTGCAGACGACAAAGTAAATTTGAGTAAAAAACTAGAATTAACTTTTTGAAGGGAAAAACTATTGTGGGAAAAAGAGAAAAAGCTGGTTACTGGCATTTTCTCCTTTTCCCATGTTTTCAAAATCCACCTTCTTCAAGGTCATTAAAACTTTGGATTGTGTGGTAAAGGGTTTATTTTAATGTAAGTCGTGTTTGTGAGTATTACATTTGTTTTATCTGTTATCTTCTTGTAGATAAATTGTATCACATCTACCACCGATGCTTCTTGAAAACATTTTGGTAGATCGAGAAAGAAGTGAAAGTGGTCAGTTTTTGTGTTTGCCACGAACTTTGCATGAATATCTATGCCAGTGATTTCAAATGTTTTTCTTTTTTCTTGCATGTGGATTAGTCGGAAAACGGACCATATATAAACCTGATTGAATTAACTCTCTGCAAATTAAACCGTTACTACACAATCCCGAATTTTGACGGCTGTTAAAAATATTGTCAGAAAAGGAGAAAATGCTGGTAACCAGCAATTTATCCTTTTGTCTCAGTGTTTTCTATCCTATCAAAGACAGAAATCATCATTTAATCAACATTTAATTTGTCGTCTGCAAATGCTCTCAACTATGCCCAGTCAATATTTTTGTCGTTTGGTAAAGTGTTAAGCTACAGAAAGACCAGGACTGTCTCCAGTTTCATTTTTTCTGACGAGGTAAATCAAGATCGGACTGCCGCCTGACCTCGAGCCTTTGTATAAAAATGTTTATGAATTTTGATAGATTGGTTTTTCAGACGTCAATAGGGGTCGATACTATATTTGGCAAAAGGTTGCTTTTTCTGTTTTAATTTCTTCATTTTTTTTTTCTGTCTTGTGGTAAAAACTTGTGGGAAATTATTAAGTTACAATAGGTGGAAAACGTTGTTTTTTTTCGTCATGTAGTAGGCAACTGTCGAAAATATTGTGTTAAATGAAGTAGTTGCCAAAGTGTTTTCAGATACATTCTTTTTAACTCTTTACCAGACAGCCCCTTAATTAACAACACTGACAATAAAGGTATTTGAAAACATTGTGGAAAAAGTAGAAAATACTGGTGACCAGCATTTTCTCCTGGTTCCATATTTTTTACCCGTTCATAGAAAAATCCCTTGACTTGAACCACAAACAATACCGTGTTTTCACGACCCTGAGGAAGAAGCCTTTTGAAAACACTGTGGGAAAAGGAGAAAATGCTGGTAACCAGCATTTTCTTCATTTCCCACCAATGTTTCAACCCTATCAAAACACTAACGTTCATTTGTACCACTTTCAACTGTTGTCTGCAGATGCTTTAAGTATGGAAGCGTCTACAATTTGTCGTTTGGTAAAGGGTTGATTTGTTGTCTGTGAATTCTTTAAGTTTGGACAAGTGAAAAAGTTTGTCGTCTGATAAAGAATGACACTTAGATTTATGTTATATTGTCTTATTTTACTTTTCCGATGATGTTTTCTAAGACGTCTGCAGCAGTTGTTACACGAGGTGAAGAAACGCATTCCGAATGATTGTAACGTAATCGACATTGCTTTGTTTTCGTAACATTTACGCATTGATAATGTATGTAGTTGCTATTTACTTCTTTTGTATGTTCAGACATTTTATACCGTGTATTATTATTACTACTTTGACGGATTGTAAGAGATTTTTATAGCGTCTGTTTTTGATTTCCTAAAGTCTGGTAAGGTTAAACAATACATTTATAGAAATTTTACATTAGTTTCGTTTTTTTTCACCCCTTATTAGTTTGGCTGTTTTCGAAGAAAACGACGAGATATTGTCGTAGGCCTGACGTCGTCATTGTCTGCGGCATCGTGCAAAAACTGACATTTTATAATATCTCTGTTATTACTGAACTTCAAACTCGGACAAGTTGTTAACTATCAAATGAGGAACCTTTATAATAAGGGCAGGTAACTATCAAAGTATTTTTGACACAGTTATGCCCCTTTTTCTACCTAGAATTTTCACTGTAAATCAAGCACTTGCAACCGAGCGTTGACACCCGCATGCGGTGCTCTTGTTTAAAGTTATAGTGGAATGGTGCCCCCTCTCTCTCTGTCTCAGTCTCTCCGTTTCTCTCTCTCTCTCTCTCTCTCTCTCTCATTCACTCTGCATCCCCAGTCCTGCCCGCAAGTGTCCTGTCCATTCTTATCTGTCTCGGGCCTCTCTTTATCCCTCTCTTTCTCAGGGAAACAACAGTGTATGCGCATTCCAAGATATTGTGTAGGAGAAACGTATTCTGTCGGACCTTCAAATACTAGAAACCGTCTATTCTACGTTATTCTAAGATATACAAACATATGCCTTCACTGGAATAAAAATAAGACGTCAACATCTGATATATTAACCCTTTTCCAAACGACAACTTTTAAACCCTTCCAAATTGAAAGTATCTGCAGACGACAACTTTGAAAGTGGATCAAATAATCTAAAGTGTTTTGACAGGGTAGAAAACATTGTGAGAAATGGAAAAATGCTGGATACTAGCATTTTCTCCTTTTTCCACAATGTTTTCAAAAGGCCTCTTCTTCAGAGTCGTGAAAACGGGATTGTATGGAAAAGGGATAAAGAAGCACTTACCGATGCTTTATACGATTGCGCTCCTTTGTGTAGTTGGCGTTTGTATTGTTGTCCCGGACGTTTTTATTAGTTTATTGGTATTGCGTCATTTCCGGGCGCTTGACCACAGACACCGCCTGTCAGCATTTGATATGTAGAAAGGACGAAATGCGACCCAAACCTTTTTTCGCTTTTCTATCCCTATTCTATTTTAAATTCCGTCAAGATGAGTGTGTGTGTGTGTGGGGGGGGGGGGGGGTTCTCGGCGATTCAGTGCGTTGGATGCATAACAGATTAAATTTTATTTAGAAAAGTTCTTTCACGTACAGCGACTAACCCCTAAGTGCGCTGCACATGTAATAGATCTAAATCATTTGGGGTTTCTCAATATCGGATATGCCATCCCTTTCTGCTCTTTCTGTTCTCAATACTTTCCATAGGATCGTAGAAATATGCTTTTGCTATATTCTATGAGAGTTATAACTACATGTCACATGACTACATGTATGGAATAATATTTTTATTATGTACCTAAAAAATTTACAGCTCAAATATCTGCGTCGCATGCGGATGAAATATCACACACGATAGAAAAAAAATCCATATGTCAACACTGTGAAATACGGTTCCAAATATGGTATGATGACGTAACTCACGAGCGGAATATGTAGGTATTATTTGCATTTTGATTGGTCAAAATTTTACTCTTTATTATTCTACCGCCATTCATAAAGTCGAAGTTACTGGCTACTACACCATTATTTGTTTTATTTTGCTTCCCATTTTGTAATAAAATGTCAATAATTTGCAATATTTTTTCGTTGAAAGGTATAGGTATATAATAAAGAATACAAAAAAAGTATTGATGCATAACATCAATGGCGCCGCAAATCAGTTGTTTCTGAAAAAGGGCACATTACAGCGGGTTAATTTTTTACGCCAAGGGCATCACCACTCTCTTGCACTACGGATCATTCCCATTCACCTCTGTAGTTGGCTCAGAAGTAGTCCGTCATCACGTGATATTTTCGTCACATGACCATAACTCAAAATGGCGACACAAACGCCGGTGAAAGAAAGACCAATCGATTGTTTTGTGTGCTGTTTAAACAGCATACGGCCAATCAGACTTAGTGGTAGGAAATGTGAAAAAGAGGGATTTTCTGAAAAGCTTAATTGTCTTTTAAAGGACGATAACTTGTTTTTTAATCTTACAAACTTAGATCCATCGGTGTGTCGAAACTGTTGTCATCATTCATGGGCGCAGCCATCTTTTTTACAATTGGCGTAAGATTCTGATCAGTAAAGAAGCTTGAAAAAATAGTTCCATTATATACAGGTAAATTCATCAGTTTGAATGCACCTATAATGTATCCGGAATCATATTTCCTTTGTTTACTTTATTATGTTACACATGAAACAGTTAAACTCTTGGCCATCTGGGATACGATCTGGTTTTTATCGATTTGGCAAAGTACGGTATTTTACATGTTAAGGTAGTAGACCCATAACGCTTCTAGTGCAACATGGAATAGAATTTCTTGTTAGTTGATAAATAAGGATTTATACTTATATAATACTTTTGCACATTTTTCACCGTCCAGAAATTCCTTTGATGTCTATCTTGAAATTTTTTGTTGATACTTTTGTTAGTTTCCTGAAAAGGGAGGTAATTATTATCTCCCTTTGTAATGAGAATATAGTGGTTTTAGATTTACGAGGACTGTTCGATATGTAATGTGTATTGTACCACAGCGCGGTAACGCTTTCAACGATTTCGTGGATGATGATACGCTTGAATAGCTCTATTCAATACCTTTCCAACGGTATAAACATGAGCCTTTAGCTCCACATAGTTTTAAACTTATAGTCATTTCATTAGAGCTAGTCGTTGACCACTGTTGTAAAAATGGTTGCGAAACGGATTAAGAATATTGAAGAAATTAGAGCTTATATAAAAGTTCGCACAAAACTCGGTCATTCGGTAATGCAGATTTTCACTGAATTGGGGGAAGTTTATGGGTCTGATAAGGTATCTTATGAGACAGTTCGTAGGTGGAGAAAGAAATTTCTGACTGGCACAGAGTCCGTCAAAGATGCAGCAAAATCTGGCCGACCTGTGACTTTAACAGGCAAGGCAAATGTCTCAAAAGTCAGGGAAATAATTGAAAGTGATGGCAGATACACGATTCGTGATATTGCCAACGCTGTTGGCTTATCGCTATCGCGGGTGCATTTCATTTTGAAGCGTATTTTGAAAGTACGAAAGATTTCTGCCAGATGGATACCGCATATATTGACAGATGACCAAAAACGGGTACGAGTACAAACCGCTAAGCAATTGCTCAAAATGTTTCCCAAATTCAATCAAAGACAATTTGCAAACATTGTTACTGGTGACGAAACATGGGTTCACTATTTCGAACCAGTAAGAAAAATTTGAAACAAAATATGGCTAACTAAACACGGTAGAAGGCCTGTATTTGCCAAAAGAAGCATAAGCACAAAGAAGGTTCTTTATTGCATATTCTTCTCATGTGATGGTATAGCCATACAATTTCCGGTGCCGAAATGCAAAATTGTTACAGGCCGGTATTACCGAGATGTTATACTAAAAAAGCTCAAGAAATATTATCTTAAACGACGCCCTGTGTAAGGATTTAGGCGTGTTCGTCTACTTCATGATAATGCTCCATCACATACATCTGAGCTTGTGAAGCAATTTTTGAAGTCGGAGAAGGTTACTGTCTTGCCACACCCACCATACTCTCCATATCTAGCCCCATGCGACTTTTTTCCTTTTTCCAAAACTTAAAAAGTTCTTATCTGGTCGTGTTACAAGTCCCGACAAGCCCTTGGCTCAGCGATCAGTCAGTGCCTCAGAGGTCTACCTAAATCAGCGTACCGTGACGCATTTCAGAAATGGATTCAGAGACTGAAATTATGTATTTCAAACCGCGGAAAATATTTTGAAGGGATATAATGTTCATTTCACTATTTGAGTCGAATGCTTTTGAGATATCCTACAATACACATTACATATCGAACAACCCTCGTATAAATGATAATTCTAAGAAGGAAAAATAGGAAAAAGTGGCTCGGTTAAAGTAGTACAATAATACTCATTTTTAATCATAGCAAATTTTGTAGGATAATATTATAGTGGAAATAGCTGTTTTCCATTAGGGGTCTACTACGTTAAAAAACAAAAAATCAGTCCAAATAGAAAAACAAAGTTGGTACGGGCTCGATCTAGTAGTGAAAGTACCGTATTTTTACATGTATGTTAAAAAAAAAAACACTGAATCAGTCCATGTAGTAAACAATATGATTACAGGCACTTTTCAAAAGCGAATAAAAATATAGTGCCGCCGCTCATGCGACGCCACAATTATGCTGTAGCAACTTTCCTGGCGCCAGTAGATCTATTTGCTTCTCGCCGCGCAAGAAAATTTTGGTATCTCGCTCGACCTTTGGTCTCGCACGATACCAGTTTTTCTCACACTGCTCGTATCAAATACAAGCATCAGGAAAGTCACAGAATAATATTCCGTATGTATTACAAGATACATGTATGTGTATACGTTATCATGTACATGTATGTAATAATCGGGAAGACCTTGTTCCATCCCAGCTGGTACCCAAGAGTGCTCGTGGGCAAGACCCTGTAGAGAATAAAACTGGAATGATTAAACCAAGAATAGTCATGAATAAAGAAGCTTTGGTCGTCATATGATTGAAGTACAGCTGGAAACTACGTAAACCCCTCGTCCAATCAAACAAAACGAAAATATACACAATGTTGTGACTCAAAATAAGTCTGATTCCTAATTGGTTTGTTATTAACCATTAGGCTGCTCAGCACAACTCAAGGACCTTTTGCAGACAGTATAGATCAAGATCAGACTGCACAGAACGTGCAGTCTAATCTTGGATCTACTTTGTCCGATAGGAAATATTTTCCCTAAAAAAAGACAAACTTTGGAATAGCCAAATTGAGGTTTTTTACTTTCAGCTTGAAAGTTTCCTTTAAGTTATTCTGCAGGTTCAGGGTTAATTCATTCGTTAACACAGAGGACCTTCATCCCGATATCTTACATACCGGCTCCTTTGTTTGGACCAGGTCTATCTTTTTCAGAACGACCCGTCTTAACAATAGAATGCACGAGCGCAGGTCTATCTATGCACGCGCACAGGTTGTTCCGTAGATAGAAAACCTGCCCACGTGCGGGAAAGACCTGCTCCCGTGCGAGAAAGACCTGTCCACGTGCAATTGACGGACCTTGGGTCGTACAGACAGGGTCGTGAAGTACATTGGTACTCGCGCGATATTGATTTTCAGGAATTTGTTAAATAACAGGAAGAATCTTGCAAATATGCTTCTTTCTGGTAAGACAGATTTTAATCTTGATTTTTATTGGTGACTAACTCAGCAATTCTTTGATAATTTCTTTCAAAGCGATCACTGAAAAATCTATCCCCTCCTATTTACAAAATGTGTTGTTACATTAAGGCCAACATTTAAAACATTGTTGATAAAGTGCTTTTTCCTTAAGTTCTGTTGTTACATACATGTAATTTATTCATACCTAAACCCAACTTATTTTTTCGTATTTTTCTAGTTAAATAGCAAAAGTGAGAAAAGGTTAATGACGGACGCATGTTCTAAAAGATATCTACAATATTATTGTATTTTGCTTCTAATGCACCCTATTTCCTATGAGACCGACTGTTAATTTGTCCGTATTAGCACAGTTTAGCCTCTGTAGCGAAAAAGTCCTCTTTTTTTTTAGTTTAAACATATTTTATTCAATATAATATTTACATACATGGTAATATTCTGAAAATTAAAGTTGCGTGAAAAGGATTGGAACGAAAGCTGCTAGCTTATAAAGTTCCTCTCCTGTGAGTCACGTCAATGTCAGACATTTAACAATATAAAAAATTGCAACAAAATATGGTCAACTGTGTGTGTGTCGGGGGGGGGGGGGTTGGGTGTGTGTGTGTGTGAGAGAGAGAGAGACGTGGAGTGCCACCAATATACTAATGTTCAGGTAAAACAGAATTTTAAACAGAAAACTTTATATTCCAACATTGCGTGTGATTTTAAAAGCAGGAATAGACAATCAAAAGGTGATTCAACTTCTAAAACGGTTAGTGTCAACAATGTATGAGTGAACTGCTGAAAATATTTTTTCGTTATCGGCAAGACTGAGAGTCTCGTCTCCAAAAAGAAGTGTGTGCAGGCTTACAGTGGAAATTTCTGATACGCTTTGAAATAAGCTGATTCTAAATTCACGATAGTATCTTCAATCAAAGAAATAATGCTGATTTGATTCAATTTCGCCACAAGCACAAAGAGGAGAATCGATTATGTTTCTGAAATAAAGGTGTTGATGAAGTGAACTACATTTAGTTCGCAGCCTAACGTGAATAACTTGAATCCTCTCTCCAAAGAAATATAGCTTATTTGGAATTATTTTTTCTCTATTGATGTAACGTTTAAATGCTGAAAGGGAGTCCAGATTTCTGATATCAATGGGTAGAGCATTCCAATCAGTAATAACCGAGGGTAGAAAGGAGTTAAGGTACAGATTAGTCCTGCAAGCTATATTTTGTAGATTGTGAGAATCTCTAAGGCTGTAGGATGAAGTACTTCCTATTGTAACAGGAACTAAAGAATTTAAATAAGAAGGGGCTAGTCCTTTTACCATTTTAAAAAACAATATAAGTTTGTGCTTATATCTTCTTTCACTAAGTGTTTCCCACCCTGACTCCTTGTTAAGATCCGCTAAAGACACAAGTTTACTACATCCAGTTACAATTCGTGCAGCCTCGTTTTGTACTTTTTCAATTTGATCTTTCTGGTATTGCGATAGATTCATCCAAATAACATCTGCATATTCAAGAACTGGACGAATAAAAGAAAAATATATTGTCTGTAAAGACGTTCGATCTAGGCGTATCTTTAGACGTCGCATAATTCCGATTCTCTTCCATGCCTTCGTTAAAGACTGATTTACATGGTAATCCCAGGAACCATCATTAGAAATGAAAATACCGAGATGCTTATGAACCTGCACAGATGGAATTCCAACACCAGACATAAAAAGCTCAGGGTGAACAGGTTTATTACGTTTGCGAGATATTATTAGAGATTCTGATTTTGAGGGATTAAATTTTACAGGCCACCTATTTGCCCAATCTGTAATTCTATTGATGTCTGTTTGTAAAATTGCACCGGCTGTATCAGGATCACCTACAACCATGGATAAACTGGTGTCATCTGCAAATAGGTTTATGTTTGACTCAATATCATTTACTATGTCATTAATGTAGACTAGAAATAGAAGAGGACCGAGAATAGATCCTTGTGGAACTCCCGCATTAATAGAACTTAAGTCTGAGACAGCACCAGGTAGAACAACCCTCTGATACCTATTTGAGAGGTAGTCTGAAAACCACGAGAGAAGTTTGCCACCTATTCCAGCTTTGTGTAGCTTATATGGAAGACCTTTGTGCCATACTTTGTCGAAGGCTTTACTAATATCAAAAAATATAACTCTAATTTCTAGTCCTTCATCCAAAGCTTTGCAAATTTTATCATATAGAAATACAACTTGGTTGACGGTTGAGTCTCCGGGTAGAAAGCCTGATTGAGAAGGTGTGAAAAAATTGGTATCGTTTAGGTAGTTAAAGACATGTTTGAATATTATTCTTTCAAATACCTTTTCCATGGTGTTTAATAGAGACACTGATCGGTAATTAGATGCAATAGCAGAGTCACCACTTTTAAAAATGGGACAGACATTGGAAATTTTCCAAGAAGAGGGAAATATACTTGTGTTCAAAGACTTGTTATAAATTTGACTCAGAGGATTGGATATTTGAAGTGCAACTTCCATTAAAATATGATTATTGATACCATCTGGACCAGATGCCTTACATAGAGCCCCGCCCGGGTGGCTCAGTGGTGAGCATGTCGGACTCATGACCTGGTGGTTGTGAGTTCGATACCCGGTTGAGGCGAACTTTCTTTCCGGCGTATTTTCGCCTCTCACCTCTGCTGAAGCATGTGAGAAAAGTAGTCGGTGGCTTTGGAAAGAAAGTTGTGTTAGTACTGGTGTGAGAAAGCCAGGAAACACATGTGCGTCACCGACCGCCATGATATGACCTTAGCTGTTAAAGTGGCGTTAAACCCCAATACAACCAACCAACCAACCTTACCTAGACGGAGCGTTCTTAAAACATCTAACACCTCAGCGGGAGTAATCGTTATTGAATCTAAAGAGTTGTCGTTAATTTGATTTATATCATCCGGAAGACTGTTAGCCGAGTCATCAATAGTTGATTGTTTGGTAAAGTATGAATTTAAAACGTTAGCCTTTTCATGCTCATCAACAACCATTGTGTCCTTTGTGTCATCCATCAGTGGAGGTATAAAGGAAGAAGACGATGGGGCTATAAAAGATTTCAAGACTTTCCACCAATCTCTTGACGTAATACTATTTGAACGTAATTTCAGTGCCATTTGATCTAAGTGGTCTTGCTTTCTTTGTCGAATGAGAGCAATCAATTCGTTCCTTAAAGCTTAAAATTTGGACCAATGATGTGGATTGTTTGTACGTTTAGCCTTCTGATATGCTCTTTTCCGTTGCCTAATTTTTCTTTTTATTAGACTATTAATCCATGGGGGTTCATGGGAGTTAATAACTATCACCTTATTTGGAATGCAGAGCTTTGCTTCTTTAGTTAATATACCAGTAATATTTAGAGTAAAAGTATCAATGTCATCGTCTTGCAGCTGATCCCAGTTAACATTTTCAAGAGTATCTCTCAGCTTGTTATAGTCACCTTGTTCATATTTCCATATGGCGCGTTTGAAAGTTTTAGATTTAGGTTTTAAGAAGTTAAAAACAGCAAATATTGGACAGTGATACCTTATATTAAGATCAAGACATGGTTCACCTACTCCAGAAATTAGAATGGAATCTTTGTTTGTTACAAAGAGAAGGTCGATTATAGTTGCAGAATTTTCAGTGAAATGGGTAGATTCCTCAGTACATTGTGTCATATCAAATTGGTTGCAAATTGATTCCACTTTTCTAGATTGAACTGGATTCAATGTGTTCAGGATAAAATCTCCGGTGACTATTACGTCAGAAATAGTGGAATCTATTGCAAGACCAATAGAATCTTCAACTAACGAAATGTAGACTGAATCTGAATTTGTTGGTCTATAAAAGACACCATACAGAACGTTTCTTTTGTTGTGCAATTTGATCTGGATCCAGATACACTCGAGTCGACTTAACTCCAGATCATATCTCCGTATATATGTCAATGTATCCTTTACATAAAGAATAACTCCTCCATATCTATCACTGAGTCTGTCTTTACGTTCTGGAGGATGAAATGTAGGGAAAAGCAGATCTTGTGATGACACAGATTTATCTAACCAAGTTTCAGAAAAAGATACAAGATCAAAATAAGAAAATTCTGATATCAGCACATCAACCTTGTTTGCTAGACTTTGCACGTTATAGTGTACGGTAGACAAGTGATTTGGAATATTTAGAAAATTGTATAAATCCGTCGAGCTTGACGAACGATCTGGATGGTTACCACCATCTGGACCTGGATTAGGATGAATATCACCAGACAGTAATATTAGCGATCCAATCCATACGACAAAAAACAGAGTGACAAAACGAAAAAAGTGTGATACAACCCAATATGAGTATCTTATGTTTTTGGCCTGCCTATTGCTAATGAGAAATCGAGATTTATTTATATGTATAACTTGTTCAGTCATACAAGCTGTTGACTCAATACCTAAAAGCATAGAATGTTGATGGACTGGGAAAATCTGGATTAGTACAAGAACAAAAACAGTTTTTGTTAGCCTGAATCTGAATCTTGGACGATATGCCGGCATCAAAGGACAATGATTTCTATTTTGCTTCATGTTATGTGATCAATAATGACATAAATAACACAAAGCACAGCATACGTCCAAGACTCAGTTCAGTTATTTCCATAAAGAAAGATGTACGCAAAAAAATGCAGAAAATTGGTTGGCACTCCACAGGAACAGAAAAATGTGTAGTAATTGATAAGTGTGTGTAAGTAGCAAACTGATATGAATAAAGCAAACAAATGAAACAACAAAACATTTGTACAAAGGTATACATAAATAAAGATATATGTTAATGCGTCATATCTATCAAACAATACTAGATTATTATTCAAACCGTGGTCATTTTTTTTTCTTATTGTGAGACAGCAAAACTAACACAGCTAGCCCCAAGAAATCAAACTAAATGCAAATTGAGGGGCCCGATCATTCCCGTAGTTGAATGATCAGAATCCCTTTGAGACCAGCTGTCCTAAGCTCGATCCCAAGGTCCTGGGCTTGAGCCTCACTGGAAGTGCCGCCGTGATATGACTGAAATAATGTTGAAAGCGGCGTAAAACACCATCCAATCAATTAGGCAGTCAATGAAAACTGACCTACGGCCCTACAGAACTGGGTGAATTAGTGCAAACGGACTGACGGTAGAATTAAAAACACGACAGCGTTAACGGCAAAAGCTGAAATCAATGAATATTTCAATCAATTCGAACCTATTCTGAGCAATGACCTCACTCGTGCAACATCAACAAAGCTACCCAAGTAAAAAAATCCAAAGGTTGATATCACGAGGTGTCATTTTCAAGCCACGATTCATTAATGTTCAAGTGAAAAGGTAAAACTGATAAATAAATAAGAAAAAGTACCCAAAAGTTATAAAACCATAAAACATGTTATACCCTTCTTTTTTCATCGAATAGGTCCATACTTTTCGACATGATTGTTAAGTCGTCTTCTTAATACTGATGGTGGACGGTATGTAAGTCGGATATCGATCTCGTATATCGGTCTTTCCGTATAAGAACGACCAGGGCACGACCTTCATAAAACACCTCGAGCGCTTCGCGCTCTCGGTGTTTCGTGAAGCTCGTACCCAGGTCGTTCTTATATGGAAAGACCTCGTACTCAGTCGATATCCTATACGTATGTCCACCAGGTAAAGTGGTGCAAAACAAGGCGCTCTTAACTCTACCAGACCACAAAACGTTAGTTTTGTTCAAATTGAAAGCATTTGCAGACGACAATTGAAACGTGGCTCAAATGATGGAATTTGTCTTTGATAGGATAGGAAACACTGGGGGAAAAGCAGACAGCATTTTCTCCTTTTCCCACATTTTCTTTTAAAGAAACTTCTTGAAGATCGTTGCAACCATCGACTTCGTGGTTCAGGGTTAATTAAATACGTCTGTAATTTACGACTTTTAAACAAATCATTTAAAACGTTTTTACGTATGAAATCATAGATACCAAATATCGATTTCTTTTTGGTGATTTTGCTTTCAAAGTTGGTCTACAGCAGGTTCCAAAAATTTATCTGTAGTAGCCTGAATAGGCCTATACTTTATTTGGTAACATCCGTGTTGATTCTTTTCCGCGGTGACCAGTGAGTGCACATTTCCAGGTTGTCCATATGCTTGAGATTCTAAACGAGTGCAGCAGACGCCACTTTCCAAGCGGCTGACTGTTGTTATACCCATAATCATGTCCGTCCGTTTGTCCAAGTTCCCAGTAAATTCTTGTGTGGAACATAACTTCAGAAGGTTCTACGATGAACGTTATGCGCTCAAGTCTGAATTATGAGCAGGGGCAGATCCAGGATTTTTTTCCGGGGAGGGGGGGAGCTCGGAAAATAGAATTGATCATTACATATTCAAATTTTCTACTGCATTAAATGTTTGTATTTCCTGTCAGTATGTGTACCGGTATAACAGTATGATGGACTTACCAGTTTTTGATGGACTTAATTGACAATTTTGGCTACATATCGAAATGAAGTTATGATCACCAAAACATATAATAAAAAAAAACCCCAAATCTAGATGCATGTAAAGCCATAAATTCTGCCTGAATCATGCATATTCAACGGTAACAACATATTTCATCCCTTAATTTTGTGCCGCAGGCTGAATTGGTGCATGGGAAAATATGCCCTTATTTCGTGGTTCATTCGACAACCTCGGGTGATCCGGTGATCAAGTCCCTCGGCTGTATCACATAGCTTGATATGCACCTACACGGTACATTTCTTCGCCGGAAGTACACCGCTTCACCGTTCTTCAAACCGTAGTACTCTACTTAGAAAGCAAACACTACTCACAATTTTCTAAATGCATTTCCGATTATAAACAGTTTGTACACCTATTTTCTAACTCGGTCCATCAGTTATCTTGCATTCTTCAACGATAGGTTGCTTATCAGCGTGGCTGTTGTTGCCGTTGCAAATCGATGTACATAGCGCCGCCATGTTTAAGATCAGGTGACTGGCAGTATTTCAAAATAGAAACCCTCTTGATACGGACGAGGTTAGATAAAGGTACGGAATCGGCCGAGTTGTAACGAGTGATAGAACAGCATAAATAAAGAACTAAAATTAATCATGTACACCAGAACTCAACAAAATTGTTTACTATCACAAGAAAGAACAGTTTTGAACAAAAGAAATGAACAGTTCTGAGTCAATTATCCTCAGTTTTTGAAGCGCGGTGAAAAGGACGCATGTGTGTCATGACGGCTATTTAATTGGACCTCTCGTGACAGCAGCACCAGAATACCAGAAGAACAAAAATTAAGGCATTTTTGGTCCCTTTAATCTATTTATATGCACCTATGAGGACAGACTAAACACCATTTTATCACAAAACATTTGAAAATATTGAGTGGGTTAATAAAAGGGTTGGAAACATTTTTTCTCTATATCGGTGACTATTATGGAAAAATTGTTCATTCATATAAGTGACCGAACGAAATAGGTCACCAATTATCTGATCTAATTCAGATACGGAATTGTTACATTATTCCAGTATGAACACATGACTTTTTTGGCATCAAGACTGACCATGTCACATGTCGGTTTTTTTTTTTTTTTCAGAATCAAAATTTAGTGTCACATGCAAAATTTAAACTGGGCAGGTATCGGGTTGAAAATGGTAGGAAAATTTGTCGCTAAAACCGATCTTTCCGTTAGAAACATGCATAAGTATCGTTTCTGTTGCATTTTGTAAATTAACAACAGTGACACTGTTGTTTACAATCAAATAAGCGCTTCACACAAAGCAGTGACGTCATTCACTTCATAGTTCGCAAGAAAACTCGAATACCATTTCAGGTTGGAAAACAGGTAACCCTCGAAAATAGGTCAGTCGACCATATACCTGCGAACAATATTACTAGAAAACCTATGCAATTAATTATTCTTTGAATAATTTATATAACGCATGTGTGGATATTTCTACTGCTACACTCATTTTGGTCAAAATTTCAGGCAGACAGCGGTTACTTTGAAAATTCTAGGGGGTCCGGACCCCCCTGACACCCCACGCCCCAGCTGGATCTGCCCATGATGAGTAAAGTTTCTGTTCTGTCCTGTTGAAAGCTACAAACTTCAATCTCAGATAGATCACACTAAGTCCGTATCTCCTGTCTTTTGTATACTTGGAGTTATTGCCCTTTGTAAATCTTACATTATGGGGTTTTTGTCAGTTATATCAAAGTACAAAAGCTGTTGTTTTCATACTTCAATAACAGATATATCACATTAAGGACAAGTAACTCCATTCTCAGAATATTTTGATTTATTATATACCAGTAAATTTTCCCGATCGAATACATGCGTTGAATCGGTTGAAATAACACACACGACAGAAAAAAAAATCCGTATCTACACTCAGTGAAATACGGTCCCAAATATGGTATGTTGACATGTCTCGCGCACGGACTAAGCATGCATTGATTTGCGATTGGATTGGTCAAAATGTTACGCTGTAATATTAATCCGCCATTCATGAAAACAGAGTTACTACGATCCACACAATTAATTGTCTCTTTTTGTTTGCCGTTTTCAAATAAAATGTCAAAAATTGCAAAATATTGTCGTTGAAAGTTGTAGGTATATAATAAAATGAATATTATGTTGTAGTAACTTTCCTGGTTCTTGTATTTACTTCTCGCTGCGTAAGAAAAATTTGACATCGCGCGAGACCGAAGGTCTCGCGCGATATCAAATTTTCTCACGCTGCTCGAAGTAAATACAAGCACCAGGAAAGTTACTACAACATAATATTCCGTATTTATTACCCTTCTTAATTTACCCCCCTTTTTTTTTTTGTTTAGTGGGTCTTCAAGTTTATCTAAATACTGGTACTAACTCTTTACCACACGACAAAAATGTAGACCTGTTCAAATTGAAAGCATCTGCCGAAGATATTTAAATTTGGCTCGAATGATGGAATTTTCTTTGATATAGCAGAAACATTGTGGGACAAGGAGAAAATACTGATTACCAGCATTTTCTCCTTTTCTCACAGTGTTTTCAAAAAGTTTCTTTCTCCGGGTCGTAAAACTTGGGATTGTGTATTAAATGGTAGTCATGCTACAAACGTACACACAATTTTGTCACAGCGTGTTTTGTCGGGACCTCTGGCACTGGTGTTAAATGTTTAGTTTTCCTAGGTCGGTACAGTATTCTGTGGTGGAGTACAATTGATTACTATGGTGGCATATTTCTGCCGCGAGATACGAGATAGCTATCATGATAATTTTAGAAAACTATCGTGATAAAACAAAGTTTCCTGGAAATGTTATCTAGATAATAAAAATTTTCACGATAAAAATATCGCGATAATTCTACCTGTTATCATGGTTTTTTTTTGCTTTCGTGCCCATAACTGACATTCACGGTATCTATAATTAGATACAGTTTCGGAACATCTTCGTCTACAACCTTATGAATTCTTCTTTTCCCTGAATGGTTTTGTATGGTGGCATACTTCTGCCACGAGATACGAGATAGCTATCATGATAATTTTACAAAACTATCGCGATAAATTAAAGTTTCCTGGAAATTTTATCGAGATAGTGAAAAGTTTCCTGAAAAAAATATCACGATAAACGTAATATTTTAACGCAAAATTTCTCAATCGTGCACGAAGCTGACATGCAAGATAAAATTATCGTGATAGCTCTACCTGTTTCTCGATATCTATAAATAGAAAATTTATCATTTGGATGAACTCGGTAGTTTTTGACTTCACAAGATTGCAGTAACTAAAAGTTCGAATAATTAATAATTGTAGCTTAATTGGTAAATTTTGACAAGACTCGAAGTGAAAAGAAGTCTGTAAAATCACAAAGACGACTCGAAATGCTTCCTACGAACACTTTAAAACCATTCAGGGAAAAGGAGAATTCATAAGGTTGTAGACGAAGATATTCCGAAACTTATCTAATTATAGATACCGTGAATGTCAGTTATGGGCACGAAAGCAAAAAAAATCATGATAACAGGTAGAATTATCGCGATATTTTTATCGTGAAAATTTTTATTATCTAGATAAAATTTCCAGGAAACTTTGTTTTATCACGATAGTTTTCTAAAATTATCATGATAGCTATCTCGTATCTCGCGGCAGAAATATGCCACCATAGTTTTGAGGTGTTCGTAGGAGGCATTTCAAGTCGTCTTTGTGATTTTACAGGCTTCTGTTCATTTCGAGTCTTGTCAAAATTTACCAATTAAGCTACAATTATTAATTATTCGAACTTTTACTTACTGCAGTCTTGTGAAGTCAAAAACTACCGAGTTCATCCAAATGATAAATTTTCTATTTATAGATATCGGAAACAGGTAGAACTATCACGATAATTTTATCTTGCATGTCAGCTCCGTGCACGATTGAGAAATTTTGCGTAAAAATATTAAGTTTATCGTGATATTTTTTTCAGGAAACTTTTCACTATCTCGATAAAATTTCCAGGAAACTTTAATTTATCGCGATAGTTTTGTAAAATTATCATGATAGCTATCTCGTATCTCGTGGCAGAAATATGCCATCATAGATTACTGTTGAATTGGTTTTCGCCGACACCCCGGAACAAAATTGGGGCTGAGCAATCATTCAAACACCCAGGCTTGTAGTGCTTTGTCCGTTAATGGCGACACCAAGTGTGACTTGGTCTCTGAAATCGACACGATTCAACCTTCATATTAACTGTTTGTCAGATGACAAAATCTTAGTCTTCTCCAGAACTATTTGCAGACTACAATTAACTTGTGACTTAAATAATGGAATTTTTATCTTTAGGGATAGAAAACATTCCGGCATTCCTGGAAAACGAGAAAATACATTTCTCAGCATTATATCCTTTTCGTACTGTGTTGTCAGAGAGAGAGAGCGGATTCATGTGCTTAAAGCCGTTTCGAACATTATTTCAGTTATATCGCGGCGGCCAGTGCACCTGTCAATGCTTTCCTAGAGTTTCTATTACCATTACTTCGCACAGTATTTTCCAAAGCCACTGGCTTCTTCCTCATATAAGTATCGTTGAAACAGTGATCAGGATCGAAAGAGGAATGAATCTACCAGGAAAGGCTATCTTCAATCCTCGGAAAGAAATCGTGCGAGCTGGAGATTCGATCCATTGACGCTCTGTTCTCAAGTCCTTTACACTAACGACTTAGGGTGAGCGGTAGAACACAGAGAAATACACAGGTTGAAAGGGACAAAGGGTGAGAGGAGAACAGAAGAGACGAGAAAAGCGGATAAGAGAGTTTTACAAGTGTTTCTCCGGAAAAAAGGCAAGCTCAGTCTGTTTTATTCGTCACGTTTTTCATCTTCATTAAATGTCGGACTGGCCGTAAATATCTCACCGCCATCGGTGTCATAAAAGAGCTTTCCCGCACAGTATCAATAAAGATCAGACTGCACAGAACGTGCCATCTAGGATCGGCATTATCCATTTTATCTTTTCCGTCAGAATGAGCGGAATTTGATCCTTTACCATGTAGTCATTTACCATACGATGTATTGATGACTTGGGGGGGGGGGGGGCATTTGAAACCATCGTGGGAGGAGGAGATAATGCTGGTCACCAGAGCTTTCTCCTCCCACAGTGTTTCCTTTTCCTTTCAAAGACAAATTCTTTCATTTTCATTACATTTACTTTTTCGTCTTCAAGGGGGCTTAATGCATCTGCAAAAGTATCGATTCAGGTCAGCCTGCGTGGATGCGCAGGCTGACCTAAGTCGAAACTTTTCGGTTTTTGTAAATTTTCTGCATGTCCAAGGACCATTCTACCACAGGATTTAGCCGGTTGCTATACAAAACGGATTTTATGGCTCCATGATTAAAGGATGGCTTGCTTGGTATAATCGACACGGAAATGCATTAAAACTTTTGCAGATCACGGCTCATCTACAATTTACTGGTATAAATTGTCCACTCTCAAGATTTATTATCCACTGATTTCTTACATAGATTGTTTCCAGACCTTTCATCATTTAAGACCCAGAGTGCCGGTAGCTCATTCGATACTGTACATGGCTTGAAAGACTCAGGGTTCGCTGGTTCGGATCCCCAGAATCGAATCCCAGAATCGATGATAGTCATTTCTACGGGATTCATTCCTGTCTGACCGCTGAGTGTTGTTTCGACGATGTTAATGTGGGAAATCAGCCAGTGTCTTGGAAAAGGAAGAGGTACGCAGTACTTACGAAAGAAACTTCAGGAAAGCATGGGTATTTTGTTCTTAAAGCCACATATATAAGTGTTTCAAAATCACTTGTTGTTACAGGATTTTTGCCAGTTTTATGACGTTATGCGCCGCTTTCAACATTTTATCGGTTATATCAAAGCAACTGCTGACTTATGCACTTCCTAGATTTCAACAGTACTAGGCGGGGACCCTGAAGTGACTTGCCGAAGAACACTCCCGCTGAGGATCAAACTCAGGACCCCCGGTAACGAACCCCGTACCTTAACTACTGAGCACGACAGGGCCTCAGTTTCAATAGATTGTATACCAAAACGAAGAGATGCTTACACGTGGTCGTGTACTGACAGCTCTTGTCGAAAGGAAGGCTCAACGGTTTTTAGTATGGGTGAATAGTAGCTGTTACAAGGCTTGCTGTAATTAACTTCTTGTCCGCCCGGGTAGCTCAGTGGTTAGCGTGTCGAACTCGTGACCTGGTGGTTGTGAGTTCGATACCGGTTGAGGCAAACTTTCTTTCCGGCGATTTTTCGCCTCTCACCCCTGATGCATGTGAGAAAAGTAGTCAGTGACTTGGAAAGAAAGTTGTGTCAGTACTGGTGTGAGAAAGCCAGGAAACATGCATAGATGCACTGACCGCTGTGATATGGCCTAAGCTTTAAAACGGCGTTAAACTCTAATTCAGTCAATCAATCAATCAATCAATTTCTTACCAGCCGGCAACATTTTAAAAATCTCGCTTATAAAAAGCATTAGAGCCATGCACTGGCAAAAATAGGTTAACTGCGTCTCTCCTTGAGGCATAATACGGAGCAAGTCATCACACTATTATAGATCCAGTTCGTCTATAACAACCGACTAAATCATGAGGTAGAACAGTCCTTTCATATGCAGAAAATTGACATATAGCAAAAAGTTTCGATACAGGTCAGCATGCGCATACAGATGTACGACACCTTCTTTTCACAGAGCCTAGCTCATTTGCTGGCGACATATCAAACACGGCTCAAATCAGGAGAGAAAACATGGTGGTAGAAGGAGAAAATGCTACTTACAAACATTTTCTCCTTTCCCACAATCTTTTCGCAAGCTCTTTTGCAAGACAAAAAACGTGTGGTTGTTTAGATAAAGATTAAGACACGTTTTCTCTCTTTGTTTTCATAAGGGGATGGCCGAATCTAAGTTGTGAGAATTTGTGGCCAAACCCTTTTGTCTTATATGTATTGCCTACTTCATTTAACCTGATCCTGACCTCTATGCTGAATATATAAGTATGTATATAAATAGAAATCCGACTATTATTTGGGAAGTTACATGTATATAAACACAGGAAGGTACAGGTAAGCAATTCAATGAGGGCCATTCCTGTAATTAAAATTATCTCCCTTGCTAGATAAAAACTAAAGGTAACAAAATAACACATTGGTCCTTTTATCTGTATTCCTTTGTTTTTATCCTTGATTCCTTTGGGGATGTTGCGATGAATATAACTTGATTTATGATTACAAGCAAGATCCCCGTGTAACTTTAAGGCAAATTCTGTTCTCAATCATTAGAGAAATGTGTAAATATTTATTTGTAAAACAATCTAACTAGATTTAGCTGGGATATTATCTCAAGAACATATCTGTGTAGTGCAAGAAAATCAAGGATAAAATCCAAGGAAACACCTTATCAGGACCAATGTAGTACTGGAGAGGAATCGAGGGAAATAACTGAAGAATGGCCCTCATTCGTGCATACTGTACGGAATATTTCCGTGACCATTCGGGACAAAAACGAGGGCAGTCCCGTATGCTGCCGAAGGTAAAAATAGAATTCTAATTTATGTAAATGATGTTGACCTGGGTCAGGTTAAATGAAGTTAGAAATATTCTATGTAAAAATGTATTTTATGTAAAATTTGTAAAATAATGGCAATAAAATATGTTTAAACTAAACTATTTGTTTTCATAACCTGCCACTGAAAACGAGAACGGGATAATTTTTTTACATCATGATTTATTTCTCTGTATATAACAGAAAATTTTCTTGTAACAATTAATTTTACACCAAGCTTTACTTAATGGATTAAACGAACGAACCAAGAATCACTTTTGAAGACAAAATTTTCCCTCTATTTTTTTTTAACCCGTATCCTGCTGAATAACTAAAATAAAATTTTAAAATTCGTTTGTAAAAATCCAGATATAGCTATTCCAAAGTTATGTTTCGGGGAATAAAATCTCTTTAACGGACAGTGTAGATCTAAGATCAGACTGCACGTTCTGTGCAGTCTGATCTTGATCTATAATGTCCGCAAAAGATCTATGAGTCGCGCTTAGCAGCTTAAGGGTTTTGAAAAATGTGTTATGAGGTACCTGGATTTCTTTCTGATTATTTTTGTTAAATTGTTTGCTTTACTCCAATGCCGAGCCTCGGAAGCAAGTCTATAGTATACAGGACTTGAGAACAGGGGGTTACTTGTCCGAATCCCCAGCTAGGCCAATTTATTTCCTGGGATTGAAGATAGTGACTGCGACAGGATTCATTCCTTTCTCATTGCTGATCTTTGCTTCCATAATGGTTATGCGAGAAAGCGGTCAACTGTTGCTTGGGAAGAATACTAAGCGAAGTACTGATAATAGAAACTCCAGGAAAGCATGGGTAGGTGCACTGGCCGCTGCAATATAACTGAAATGATGTTGAAAACGGCGTTAAACACCACACAATGAATAAATCAGTTTAATACAAAGCGTAACAGGGCAGCATCAGGTGATTTATTTGCACTCGAGGAAAATACTTTAGCCTTATCCTTGAATTTCACACCGTTCGAAATGTTGTGAATAATTCCCGACATAAGTGAATGGAATTCCAGTAATTATTTATATATATTGGCCAAAATGAATCGACCAAATTTCAGAATAGTTCAAATTCAAAGCATTTGTAGACGACAAAGTGTATGTGGCTAAAATGAATCAATTTTGTTTTCACAGAATAGAAACAATTTGGGAATAGGAAATTTCCTCCTTCTCCCATGATGTTTTTAAATGACTTCTTCTTCAGGGTCGTTTAAACACGGAATTTTCTGGTAAATGGGTTAACCTTTAACCACACAATTCAGAGTTTTAACGACCATGAGAAGGAAGAATTTTGAACACATTGTGGAAAAAGGAAGAAATGTTTGTAACCAGCGTTTTCTCCTTGTCCAAGAATGTTTTCTACCTATTCATGGACAAAAACTGTCATTTAAAGAAAATCTAAATTGTTGACTCTAAGTTCCTTCAATAGAAAAGAGTATAAAATTTTGTCTTGTGATAGAGAGTTAACTGTTGAATTGAATTTGAGCCATGCTCTGTGAAAAATAGGGTTTAATACATCTGTAAAAAGTATCGGGCCAGGTTAGCATACTTTTTGCTATCGGTCTATTTTCTGCACGTCAAAGGACTAGTCTTTCTCGAGATTTAGACGGTTATAAGACAAAATAGATGTTATTGATCCATAATTATGTGATGGCTGGCTTGGTAGAAAAACACATCACGGACATTTATTAAACCCCCCCCCCCCCTCGCCAGAACATGACTCATTTGTATTTGTATTTAAAGACTTCTTGTTGTAAGAAATTACTTTTCTTACTTTCCTTGGATATTTTCGGTAATGTCTGAGTAAAGAAGAAAACACTGTGGAAAGGGAGGCAATCCTGGTAATCAATACTTTCTCCCATTCCCACAGAACAACATTTAGGACTGTCGGTGACTATAGGCACAGTCTGCTATAGCTGAAGGCACAGTCTACTATAGTTAGACTGAAGACACAGTCTACTAAAGTTAGACTGTATAAAGTATATTGTAGTAAAACTGTCGGCATAGTCTATTAGAGTTAGACTGTATAGCCTGTATGGTTAGACTGCGTACTGTGATATGGGATCAACAAGTTCGATACTATTCTAACTGTACAATAAGAGTGAAGTCACAAATAGTCGACCATCTACGTCAATCTCTCCGTAAACTCTCCATTCCTAGCGGCGGGAATTTCGATCGCCAAAATATAGTTTTCATAGATATTCTTGACCTATAAAAGGAACAGTTTAACCAATCAAAGCTCATGTTTCAGTTGAAAAATTGTCAACATGGACTCTACCTATGACTTTGATACTAAAATTAGAAAATGAAGTATTAAATTGTACCCGTTGTTTCTCCCGTTATTGTCCGATAGACTGTTAATACGAAGGGGACCAGCTGCCAGTTTAGAATATTGTGTTCGAGCTATGTTTGTAATGTGTCCATTCATTGGTCGAAAGTTCCGACATACAGCCATAGCGGAACCAATGTAATACTTCATCAACTATTCATCAACTATTCACGAGAAAGAGATTTTGCCAGCCCCGATGTCCCGTGGTATAGAGATAAAGTGTAACACAAACTATGTACTTTGTAACCGACGATATACCATGAAGAACAATAGAACCAGTGACTGGACCGATAAGAAGGATAAGTAGTACAAGTTTTTAAACCATAACCTGCTAAATAAGTTAAACTTAACTTTCCAGACAATGGTTACCCAAATATTGCAATTTCAAACTTATCAATTGAGGTAAAATATCTCCTTATCCCTTAGCATCTTAAGGGTTAAACAAACTTTTTCGCGGCAAACTGAACACAAACGATTTATTTCGGGCTTAAAAGCAGTTTTCGACTGACTTTAGAAGATGATTTTAGTCATAATTTAGCTTTAGGTAGCCGGACGATGTAGATCAAAGATCAGATACACGTTCTGTGCGGGCTTATCTTGATCAGGCTACGCCGTCAGCAAAAGCTTTGTGAGTCACCATTGCCATTAAAGCGCTAAATCAATGAAATGCACTTTTTCAATCAAGCAAAATGTCAAGGTTTTTTTTTCTTTTTGTTAGACTGATTAACAATCTAGCGAACGGTGTCGATGCAAAATCAGACAGCAAGTTTTGTTCAATCTGATTTTGATCTACACTGTCCGAAAAAAGGCAGTCCAATCTTATTCTACACTATATACAAAAAACAACTAAAGTTGTGCGTAGTAATACTATACACATGTCATTCAACTGAATGTATCAAAATACCCGACTTTCGATAGAAATCCTCACCTCATGCTTTCAACAACAGTTTTTCAACATGAACAAAAAACATTTGTTTGTGGAATTTATAATTACATAGATAACTACATCCATTTAGTATCATCTGTTCCTAATGCACCATGTTTATTTGTATATCAATGTATATGTTCTATGCATCCCACGAATATATTTGAAGCTCACACTGTTCCACTGGTCTATATTCAGTTGTATAGTGGTATAATAGGCCCACGGTAACATCATGGTCTTATCGATGATTTCGGCGTCAGCAATGTGTCATGCAATCATCCCATTAGACAAGAATATTAATTTTGTGAATACATTACCATAAGCAGACGACTTCTTTTCGTCATGCACCAGATCACTTTTGAAAACAAAATTAAGACCCCACTTGGTACGAGCAATTTCGTCTTTTTGCCACAATACTTTTTACCCTCAAAGATCATCCCATTGTGTGAGATCCATCTTATTTGTCGTCTGCAAATACTTTCAATTTGGCCTACGTCTAAAAGCGGGTATAAAGATCCAAACCGCCCCCAAGCCATGTCTGTCAACATAACGTTATCACGGACAAATTATATCTATTTGCAGCACATTAACTACCATCAGCAAAACTGCAGATCACACACACTTGATTCATTTCTCAACTGATTTGCCCTTTTGGATCTTCTCGCTCGACTTGCCCCCATGGTCCTATAGTCTTACATTTCAATAGCGTGTTGGACATGGTTGCGTCAATATCTTTTTAAAGGCCTTTCTGAACTCCGGATTGAAGATTGTATAGATGACTGGGTTCAGAAAACTGTTGATATACCCAAGCCACACGAAGAAGCCCATGAGGTTCCCGTCGATATCGCAGGTGGGGTAGTTCAACACTTCATAACGCAGACAAATGGCACGCATGATATTCACAGTAAAGAAAGGCCACCAGCATAATAAAAACACACCTGAAAGGAAATCAAGAAGAAAATCAATAGAAAACATAAAGATCTATATCAGAATTAGTTACTTTGCTTGGCTGCCTTTTATTGAACTGCGTACACACGAAATTTGCGTACGCAATTTAGGTTAGCAAGCATCAAGTCTGAAAACGAGTTTCTTTGAACTGCATAACTTTACAACTTGAGAAAATATTTGCCTAATACTAACTCATACCATTGGCTAAAGTAGGGATCGTAGGTATATGTGTGCATATACAGTCCAAAATAATTTGCGTAAATCTACGCAGTTTATTGAAACGCAGCCCTGGTGCTTGTATTTGCTTCGAACTGCGTGGGAAACTTTGATATCTAGTAGTGCTAAAGACCGAGCGAGAAGTCAATATTTTTCTACGCAGCCTAAAAAAAGAGAAGTATGGATGCCTTTCCAATAACTCTGCTATTTGTGAACAGTCTGATACCAGAATTTGGAGATGTATCATTGGATGTATCATTGATAAATGCTGTTAATTTCATAAAAATACAATAAAATTTGTAAACAAGTTACAAAGGATTACAAAAAAAAAAAAAACAACTGCCACTGGCGCATGACACACGGTCAGTTTGACGTCGCGTTGAAAAGACACGTCAAACTTTTTCCACTTTTTCCCCAAGCTGCAGGAAAGGTACAACATCATGATATTCCTTTCAATTTATAACATTACAAATTTTGACAACAGTATGCTGCAATTTTTGACAATGTTATTCATAAATCGAAAAGACATGAAAACAAGTAAGTATTTAGTGAGAAAAAACATCTTTTTGAAGAATGGCAGAGGAATATTATTTTATTATACTGCAAAGAAATTTCTCGCGATCTGATTGGATAATATGCCCCGTACATATATATCATGTGCACTGGCAAAACCCACGTAAAAGCAGTTTCATTTTCGGGAGCCTCGTATACATGACTACACTTTGTCAAAATAAAAATAAGACGAATGTCTATCGCAGTGACATCATCAAGATTATGCACCAAACTGCACGTTTTACCAAGGTTTCAGTGACGTCAGGTCTCGGTGACGTCAGTTTTCATTGAACTGGGGTACTCAAAAGGAAAAATCTATTTCGTCAGCGTACTCAATTTCTGAGACCATAAAACAGGGAAATTTCGCTAAACACACGTTGGAATGGTAAAACTTTGCAGTATAATAAATTCGTTGTACGGTCAGGTGGCAGGGGACTTGGACACTTGTTCACGGCTGTGGTGAATCATCTCGCCCCGAACCGAAGGCGAGGTGGCGACATCATTCGCCACAGCCGTGAACAAGTATCCAAGTCCCCTACCACCTGACCGTACAACTAATAATGTAATATTTTGATCAATCAAACCGGAAACTAAGGCGAAAGTAGTCAGTAAGCAGGTTTCGTTATCATTTGGGACCGTATTTGACACTTTGTATATACGTTTTTTTCCTTTATTGTCTGGTTTTATCCGCTGCGTGCCATGCATGTATTCGAGTTAGAGAAATTTGTGGGTGAGTTTACTATAAAGTGAACATGACAAAGACGACATCAACAGTGACAAAAACGACGCTGATGACGGCGACGGCGACAGCGACGATGGTGTTAACGATAGATATTTGACTAGAAAATTATGAAGAACAGCAGAACCGCTGTATAGAGTTAAGAAAAACACGCAGTACATGGTTTCCAGTTAACCTTTCAAGCGCTGAATAAGTGAAATTTCTCAATCAGGAAAACAGAATAGGACATTGATATGTCAAGAGTGATTTCTGCCATGAAACAAATTTGCAACAGACAATGTTGGAAAAGTGTTAAATCAACATCACGGTATGATACATCAATAAAAGTGTGACATAAATTTGAATTCTTTTGTCGTAATGTTTCAAACGTTATCTGCTGCACGACACAAACAGTCGTCTACAGAAAGTAATGGGTAAATGCCGCAAGGTTGCAGACTAGGCTTTTCGGTCTACTGAACTAAATAGTTCAATTTTAGGCGAAACTCGATTTATTTTACACAATTCTGATTTCAATTAGTCTTTATTTTTTTTTTAATCAAATGTAGTTTTTTTTTGTATGTCGGAGCAATTAAGACAGTACAGCATAGCAGCAGACAGAACTTTTGCTGAACTTAATCTTACAGAAACAACAATATGAGCCACGCTCTGTGAAGAGGGGGTTCAGTGCACGCGCAAAATGTATCGACACAGGTCAGCTTGTGCGGACTGCGTTCGTGTCGAAAATGTTTGCTTTTGGTAAATTTTCTTCTTTTCCAAAGACCATTCTACCTCATTATTCAGCCGATTGTCAGCCAAAGTGGATGTTATAGACCCATAAGTGTGTGATAACTTGCTTGATAGAGTACATCACAGGGATGCGTTAAGCCCCCCTTTCACAGAACATAGCTCATATATTATTATATACAGGGTGTTTCAGAAATGGCGCGCCATCTATTGATTATAGCCATAAAAAATGCTGAGCGCTGTGTTCTCACATGCCTTCATGTCACATGGCCACTAATAACCAACGAAACCAAACATAGGTTAGAATCCAATTTCTGACGTAAGCAAGTTATCAAATAATTATGGATCCATAGAATCTATTCTATTTAACAACCGGCTGAATCCTGAGGCACACTGGTCCTTTGACATGCAGAAAGCTGACCAATAGCAAAAAGTATCCACCCAGCCTGCCCAGGCTGACCTGGGTTGGTACTTTTTGCAGATGTATTAACCCCTTTTCACAGAACATGGTTCATATTCAGAAGCACCAAGCTTAACCTGTATTTCCTAGTTCATTTAAGGGGGTGGAGTGTAAGGTTTGTCCTAGAAGTGGACAGTATAACACCTAATATCGACCTACTTTGATTGCGGAAAACTGATACAAAATGGAAAAGGATTTCACATCAGTGAGGCTCTTTTGTGAAAAAGATTTGTTGATTTTAGTTGTAATAAGAATATTTCGTGTCGTAAGCTGATTAGAAACCCTTAAGATACGTATAATTTTGACGAGGAGTGCCACCTCTGTCTGAAATAAACCGATTGGTTTAGGTGTATCTATTTTCTGTGTTAAACAACGCGTAACAAGGAGAAATAGCATTTTTTTTTAAGAATGATGCACATCTGTGAAAATATTATTATTCTTATTTTTATGTTATGCAATCTAAGAAAGGTTTATATTGGCATTTCTGAGTAGATTCAACCCTTTCCCAAACGACAAATCAAAAACAGGGACAGATGTAATGAAGTCCTTTGACGGGTTAGAGATATGTTTGTTTGGTGTTAAACGCCGTTTTCCACATTATATCTTTTTTTTTTTTTTTTTTTTTTTTTTTTTTTTTTGTGTGTTTATTGTCCCCGTATACTGATGTAGGAGGGTCGGGGATCTATCCCTCTCCACATCTTACAATCTCTGACATTTATACATGTAACAAGGAACAAAAACATTTTTATGTGCAAATAAAAGGTGAAGAGAGAAAAAAAAAAGAAAAACAAACTGGTGAAAATAAAAAAAAAAAGAAACTGGAAAGTGAAGAAAAAAGGAGAATATAGAATGGTGAGGAAAAGATGTAAAGAATAAGTAATAATAAAGGTTCGAATCTTCCCAGCGTTTGAAAATAAAATAGAACAGTAATTAAGTTGTTAATTACCTATTATTCTTTTAGAAAAGACCCAAAATCATTCCAGTTTCTTTCGAATTCTTCTAGTTTTCTTGTTTCAATAGCAACTCTCTTCAAAACTTTATATTTATAGGATATAAAGTTTGCAACACCGGTTAGAGTGGGTGTGTTTTTTGATGTTCGACATTTATAAATATACAGTTTAAAAAGAATGAGGAGAATGTTTTTAGCGCTTTTTGAATTTTCTGTGTAACCAAATAACATTTTACTGATGTCAAGGTCCATGTAAATGGCATTGTCATGTTTCAAGTAATTTGTAATTAATTGTTGAACTTTGGGACAATTCCAGAATAAATGTTCAATTGTTTCTTGATCATTGGAACAAAGTGTGCAGTTCGCAGAATCTATATATTTTATTTTATACAAAAAATAGTTCGTTCCAAGAATATAATGATTTATACGGAATTGGAACCACTGTATGTATGTGTCCCTTGTCGCTAAAAATGGTAAAGAAAAAATTTGTTTCCATTCATTTTTGTCAATATTGATATCTATTTTTTTTGTCCAAGTTTTTATGCAGGCAGGCTCATCTTTATTTTTATTTAGACATTGGTAGATGCTTTTAGAACCCTGCGAATCTTTAAGAATGATCTGAAGGTATGGTGGCAGATGTGGTTTTTGATGTAAAATTATGTCTTGAGGTTTTATCAACAATTTTTTAAAGTATTCATTAATAGCACATTTTATCTGTATATAATTTAAGTAATTTGCTGATATGTTGTATTTTGTGTTTAACTGATCGAGAGTTAGGAAACAACTATTAATATCAAGTATATCTCCAATACAGTGAATACCGGCATTGAACAGTTTTTTGAAATAAAAACTTTTTGCAGAGATGTGAATATTGTTATTGTGAAAAATAGGACAACCTGCAATATTAGTACTCTCAATACTGATATTATCAAATAGCTGACTTAGTGCTTTTAGCGTGTCTATCCAAAAAGGGTTATTGATTTTTTTAGTTAGGCTTTTTATGTAATTATTTCCACATAAACACAACTTTTCAATATCGATCAATTCCTTAATGATATTTGCCCATCCACCATTATCTTTGAATAAGCGCCTTATCCAAGTGATTTTAAGTGCTTTAATGTAAACTTCAATATTCAACATTTTTAGTCCGCCTTCTACATAGTCTTTTGTGATTACTGATTTCTTTATTTTATGACAACCCTCCCAAATAAATGAGTAGAAAACCTTGTTTAGTTTCAAAAGCAGTTTTTCCGAAGGATTGGGTAGAGCAAAAAACAAATGGTTCATCTTCGAAATCAGTAGACTCTTCAATACTGTAATTTTACCAATTGGTGTAAGGACACGTCGATTTCCACATTATATCTTGGCGGCCAGTGCACTTATCCATACTTTTCTAGAGTTTTTTTTTCTTTTACCAGTACTTCGGACAATATTCTTCCCAGACCACTGACCGCTTCCCCACATAAACCATCGTAAAGAACAGCGGTGAGAGAGGAATGAATCCTGTCGCAGTGGCTATCATCAATCCTCGGCAAGAAATTGGTCGAGCTGGAGATTCGAATCAGCGACCTCCTGGTTTTCTGCATATCAAGGGATTAGTCTACCTCATGATTCAGTCAGTTATTAGACTAGATGAATTTTATGGATGCATAATCATGAGATGACTTGCTTGGCATAGTGCATTATATAGATGCATTAAACCCCCTGTTGCCAGAGCATTGCTCATACACAAAAAGATTCTTGGGAAAAAAAAAAAGAGTTGCAATTTTTGACTTCCTGCTGCATAACTTAAGCAGTTTTGGGATTTTGCTTTAGTTGATATATTACGCTCCCCAATATTGATTTACTTCGAACTTTTTGTCAGAAACAAGGAAGTTATAAAAGGATTTAAAGCCTGTAACTGTTTAACTATCTACAACAACACACAACTTTAGACAGGTTCAAAATGAGAGCATTTCGAGAAGACATAGATAATGTGGCACAAATAATGGAATTTTGTCTGAAAAAGGTTAGAAAACACTGTGGGAAAAGGAGAAAATGCTGGTTACCAGCATTTTCTCCTTTTCCCACAACGTTTTCAATGTTTTCTCAGGGTCGATAAAACTCGGTATAGTGTGGTGAAGGGTTAAATGGCGTCAAAGAAGAACGTTTTCGTCATCGCCAGAGTTATATCTAAAATAGTAGAAAGAAAAAATGATTGTTTTGTGGAAGACATCCACGCGAAATAAAGATACCTAAGGCCATGCTTTAATAAGAATTCATTCCGTCTGCGCCGAAATAAGAAGGTTTCGGTGTTTTTGATGTCAAAGAAGGGAGATATACTTGGGAGCGAGAAAATAAAATAAATTTTCCTTAACTGCTATCCTGATGAATAAGTTCAAGTCGAAATTAAGAACAATGTTGTTGCTATTTCAAAGACAAGTTTTGGGGAAAATATCTTCTTATCGGAGAGTGTAGATCCAAGATCAGACTGCACCTTCTGTGCAGTCTGATCTTGATCTACACTATCCGCAAAAGGTCATTGGGTCGCGCTTAGAAGCCTAAGGGTTAACATATTCAAAGAAATTCTCTTAACGCCTTAAACCATCTTTCCTACATAACTTAACTATCAGACCGCTAAAGCGCAACTTAAAACCTTTTAGCAGACAGTGTAGATGAAGATTGAGCTGCAGAGAAAGTGCAGTCTGATGCGGGATCCACATTTTCCGCTTTTGTGATTCTATCCTAATGACTAAAATAAAGCCCCAAAAGAATTTGGCCATGCTGAAAATCGAATCAGCGACTTAAGAGTTTGATACCCTGTACGTTTCCAACTGAGCCAACGGCCTCGTCATATCATTGTGCATATGGGAAAGTATGCTTAACTTCTTCAGCGCCAAACATATATATATGTGAGCCATGCTCTTTGAAAAGGGGGCTTAAAGCGTCTGCCAAAACTATCGACCAGGTTAGCCTGCACAGTCCGCACAGGCTGACCTGGGTCGAAACTTTTCGGTACTGGTCAGTTTTCCAAGGACCAGTGTACCTCATGATTAAGTTGGTTGTTAAAAAAGTGGCTGTTATGGATCCATAATTATGTGATAGCTTGCTTGGAAATGCATGAAGTCCCCTCATATATTCAACATCTTTCGACACTTGGAAATTCAGTCAACTGAAATTCAGAAACATTTCCCTGTTACCAACCTGACTGAGCAAGCGGACGGCATAGATCAAAGATCAGACTGCACGTTCTGTGCAGTCTGATCTTGATCTATGCCATCCGCAAAAGCCCGTACTTTTGCCTATAGCGCTGAAAGGGATATAAATGAGGTACACAGGTACACACAGGTCGGCAGGCCGTGATGAAAAGTCAATTTTTTTTATAACGATATATTATGTCTATACCGATAAAAAAGTCCAACTTTGGACACAGTTTTCCCAAGCCTATCCCGGACAAGCCTTCATGATAACTTATACTAAATCCTATTATATGGATAGTCTCATCTGGAGATAATAATGTTACCAGAGAGTCAATGAGGCTTATTTCTACAGATCTTGATATCTGCTTACAAATATTTAAGTATTTTCATGTGAAAATAGGACTTTCATTTCCGATATTGTATTTTCAGTAATGCTTCATTAATTACGTTTTTCGAACTTTTTTACGTACGACCGAATAAGTCATCTGCAGTACTTAAACATCAAACAAAACAGACTACTATGGTGGCATATTTCTGCCATGAGATACAAGATAGTTATTGCGATAATTTAAGAGAACTATCGTGATAAAACAAAGTTTCCCGGAAAAATTATCTAGATAATAAAAATTTTCACGATAAAAATATATCGCGGTAATTCTACCTGTTATCATGATTTTTTTTTTTTGCGTTCGTGCCCATAACTGACATTCACGGTATCTGTTATTAGATACGGTTACGGAACATCTTCGTCTACAACCTTATGAATTCTCCTTTTCCCTGAATGGTTCTAAAGTGTTCGTAGGAGGCATTCCGAATCGTCTTTGTGATTTTACAGACTTCTGTTCATTTCGAGTCTTGTCAAAATTACCAGCCGAGCCCCGGTAGCTCAGTCGGTAGCGTGCAGGACTTAAGAACAGGGGGTCGTGGGTTCGATCCCTGGCTCGGCCAATTTCTTTCCGAGGATTGATGATAGTCATTGCGACAGGATTCATTCCTCTCCCACCGCTGACCATTGTTTCGACGATGGTTATGTGGGAAAGCAGCCAGTGGCTTGGAAAGAAAATTGTGCGAAGTACTGGTAAAAGAGACTCCAAGAAAGCATGGATAGGTGCACTGGCCTCCGCGATATAACTGAAATAATGTTGAAAACGGCGTTAAACACCATACAATCAATCAATCAATCAAAATTACCAATTAAGCTACAATAGTTAATTATTCGAATTTTTACTTACTGCAGTCTTGTGATGTCAAAAACTACCGAGTTCATCCATTTTAAATTTTCTATTTATAGATATCGAGAAACAGATAGAACTATCACGATAATTTTATATTGCATGTCATCTTCGTGCATGATTGAGAAATTTTGCGTTGAAATATTAAGTTTATCGTGATATTTTTTTTCAGGAAACTTTTCACTATCTCGATTAAATTTCAAGGACACTTTAATTTATCGCGATAGTATTAAAAAATTGTCATGATAGCGATCTCGTATCTCGTGGCAGAAATATGCCACCATAGACTACGGACATGTAGGTTTTGTTTGTATTGGAGTTTACCGCCTTTTGGGTCATATCACGGAGGCCAGTGCATATATGCATGTGTATCCTGACTTTCTCACACCAGTACTGACACAACTTTCTTTCCAAGCCACCGACTACTTGACTCACATTTATCAGTGGTGAGAGGCGAAAAATCGCCGAAAAGAAAGTTTGCCTCGATCAGGTATCGAAGTCGCAACCACCAGGTTACGAATCAAATACGCTAACCACTTAGCTACCCGGCCGAGCTCAGACATGTAGTACTTCCGATAGTATGAACTCTTTACCAAACGACAAAATTGTAGGCTTGCACACAAATTGAAAGCGTTTGCCGACGGCAAACTAGACGTGGCTAAGATGGCTGGATTTGTCTTTTACAGGGTAGAAACAATGTTGGAGGAGCAAAGGCTAGATATCAGTATTTTCTTCTTTTCCAACCATACTTTTAGAAGCCCTTCTTTCTCAAGGTCGTTTAACCCTTTACCAAATAGTCCCGAGTTTGACGACCCTGATGACAAGGGTTTATGAAAATATTGTGGGAAAGGGAGAAAATGCTTGTAACCAGCATTTTTTCCCTTTCCCACAATGTTTTCTACTTTTTAAGAGATATATTTAAACATTTGAACCACATTAATTTGTCGTCTGCAAAGGGTATTAGTTTGGACAAGCCTATTTTTTTCTGTCTGATAAAGGGTTAAACGCGAAACTGTGTAATAAAAGGTAAACAGAAAGTAAGAAATACCTAAAACAATAGCCAATGTTTTAGTAGCTTTCCTCTCCCGGCGGGACGATGACCTCTCTTTCCGTTTTCTACTGGTTCGCATATGGAAGTTAAATTTAGTAACATTCTTTTTCTCTTTCTTCCGTCTATCTTTACTATCACTACTAGTCTGTTTGCCACTACTATTGTCATCCTGATTCACTTCTTTTGAACTTTTCGTGGAAAAATGGGTTTCCATTTCGCTAGTTTCTCTCACCAAGGCTTGTTGTCTGTTCTTTCTCGCTAATTGTTCCCGCTTTTCCAAATCCTCCGCCACCGGGTTAACGATAAGGTCACCCTGCGGGGGGAGATGTACCGGACTTTTTGAATCGCTCTCCTCATCTTCTTCCTTTTCCTGTGAGTCGGTGTTTGTCGGTGGATTGGACGTTGACGGTTCGTCTATATGACTCTCTTTATGATTGGTTGTGTTGCAGTTATTGGTTGTTGTAGTATTGTATGTTGACACTTTACCGTTATCCATTGTAGCGAGACCAGTCTTATCTGTTGGCTCCATGGTGTTGGCGGCTGTGTTTTCTATGACGTTGGTTAACGTCTGCGTGTCAATGGAACGCGCCTTTTTCGTGGCCATTGATTTTTGCGCTCGAATTCTTAACACTCGATATATTCTCCAGTATAAGAATATCATGATTAAAGACGGAATATAGAACGATCCCATTGACGAATAGATCAAGAAGTCCGAGTTGAAAAAGCTACACAATCCTGGTTGTCTTGCATGGGAATAGTTGACCCCCAGGGCTATGGGTGCGGCTATAGCTATGGATACCACCCACGTGAGAGCTAGCATCACGTGCACTCGTTTTGAATTCTTATGTTTGGCGTACTTGATTGGCTGTGTAACAGCTATGAATCTGAAATGAGAAAATTATGACAAAACTTGTTACAAAAAATTTAAAATAGCGTAAAACACAGATATTTCTTTTTTCCGTTTTACATGTCAGTCATGCTCTGGTAAAGGGGGGCTTAAAGCATTTCCGTGATCCAATATACCAAGCAAGTCATCCAATAACTATGGATCAATAAAATGAATTTTGTTTAACAGACGGCTGAATCCTGAGATAGAGCGGTCTTCGGACATGCATTTAATTGACCTATAGCAAAAACTTTTCACCTAGGACAGCTTGCGTGGACTGCGCAGGCTGACCTGGGTCTATATTTTTTGCAGATGCATTAATCCCCCTTTTTCACCGAGTGTGGGCCATATTTACCCTTTCAGTGCCAAAGACGAAAACAGAGCTTTTCAGACTGCTGAGAACGTACAGACTGATCTTGGATTTAAACCGACCGCTTGTTTCGGTAGTCAAGTTTATATATGAGCCTTTCTGTAACAGCCAATCAAATAGTTCGTTTTTGATTTTAGAGCTAGAACAATATTTGAAATTATTGGTGAATACGAACTTCAAGATTTTCTTACGACGCATCCCCTTTTTTTAAGAAAAGGCTTATAGTCTGTGCATTTCCCTGTGTTAGGCAGGGACAGAAAGAAATAATTAGTTTGGCGCATAAAATATAGCGGATCTGGGCAGATACGTCCCCGAAGCCTTTTCAATTCTAGCATTTATCTGATGGTTTTAATTAACACGGCCCCCTAAGGCGACACAACCAATACTCTTCATATATTTCATGTAAGACGTGATTTGTTTCTAAGAAAAGATGAAATCGCTTTTTCAGACGGAGCAAGGCAATTTTAGAAGTCCGTGTACAAATCAATGGCAAATATTGTCGAGGACGCCCGCTACGCCCTTTGGTTGTCAATATTTGAACAGAAAACCAGAAATTTTTCCGGGTGTAACTTATTCACACTAAAGTTTCTGTATAATACATCAGGAAGAAAAGAGTAAGCGATAAAATGGCAGAAAATCGACAAAGAATGTTACGGGATGCTAAAGAAAATAATGTGTTAGATTTGGAAAATTATATTTTTTGTCACGATGTTTTCAAAAGTTGACTGCTGATGGCTAGCATATTTTCAAAACTTGACTGTTGTTGGATAGCAAAAAATTCGCATCCATGGTAGTTTGGGTGCAATTGAATCGGTAATGTCCTCGTGCTTTGACTTTACCCACCGACTTCGCCCGCCATACTGACGAGCATGTACGGAGTATGCTTAGAAATATATGCCATGACTATCATGCACGGGATATATCAAGGACAGTTGAAGTAGAACGTCGGAATATGACTATTTAATTTTAACCCGAAAAAACTTGGCTTATAATCTTGGGAATAAGATTTACAGCAGACGCTTCTGAGAAATCCTTCGCAAAATATGGCTATTCACCATCAACTGAAAGCTTAATGCACTGAAACATGTGGAAAGACGGCAGACGGCACGTATACTCGGTGTGACCCCTCAACCCTTTATCACACAAGCTCCAGTTTTAACGACGCTGAAAAGAAAGGCCTATGAAAACATTGTGCAAACAGGACACAATGCTGGTTACCAGCATTTTTTCCTTTTCCCATAATGTTTTTACCCTATCGAAGACAAAAATAATCCTTTGAAATATATTTAATTTGTTGTCTGCAAATGCTTTCATTTTGAGCACGTATAAAATTTTGTTAAAAGGTTAATCACTCATTAAAGACTATTTGTTTGTTTTAAGGATATTTTATGGCTTGTTTAACATTAGTTCAACAAGGGCAAAAGGCAAAACCTTTCCCGCTAGTTCACTTTAACTCCTATTCTGCTGAGTTCAAATTGTAAGCGAAGGTATTGATAGAGCAGCTTAGAGTGTAAGGCAAGACCAAACTACGCTGATCTCCTCAAAAACATCTATGGTCGCGATCGGCATGGTAAGTCAAGTCCTCACTACTAAGCAGAAGACGATCCCGAATGGACGACGTTTTTCTCTCCGATTTTAAAACTATTTCAACGCTATGAGTTTCAGTAAACAACAATATACCTTCTTTTACTTGTAATTAGTCCACATGACTAAGGATATCACCCGCGAACATTGCTAAATAAAGTTTTATGCACTAATAGGTGTATAGATTAACCTTCAAGCTTTTGTCATATATACGTTAAATTATGTAGCTTAACGTAACAAGAAATAACTCTCTTCTATTTGCTTTAACGTACTGTAGCTTACTTTTAATATATACATGTACTTATTGGCCCTAGCTTGTCGTAGTTGAACTTCAGAATAACTTACCATAGGAGTCAGTGTCGATTTTACTTTTAAACGTGCTCGAAAATAACTATGGCAGGCAGGAAAATGTTTCAAAGTACATAGACGTATCGAAACGTAGTTTTTAATGTACTTCCGACACGTCCTTTTACATGTTTTACTTTACCTCAACATGACCGAGAACAACAACTGCGCATTTAATCACTGGAGAGCATGTAACCGGGAAAGAGCGCGCGGCGACCTTTTTTCATTGCCGTCAGTGAAATGTACAGTTATCGTTCTTTACCGTACATTAATTTACTTCGTATTTTAGTCTAAACCATGGTCACATTTACAGTCATGCACGTAGTTGACCGTAATTCATTTCAAACGTAGTCTGCCGTAGTGTTAATACGGTCAACTACGTTGAAGTACGTTCAGAGTAAGTTCAAACTTGGCAACAAAGAAAGTCTAAGTAGGTTGAACTACGTGTAAGTACGGTTAACTACATTTAACTGCGTGCAAAGTGGCTAGGGTTAACTAGGGTATTACTACGTCAGACTACGATTAACTACGTTAAACTACGTATAAATTACGTCCTAAGTACGCACAACTACGGTAAATGAAGGTCAACTGCGTTAAGCTACGGTAAAACGTTGTAATTGTGCCTGCTAAGTACGGGAAAGCTGCAGTCGTTGTATTTTAACCGCTGTCACATCTTACGTAGTGGACCGTAATGGAGAATTACCGTAGTTGGCCATAGTTGAACGTGTTAAACACACTACGGTTAAGTAAGGTAAATTACGGTAAACTACGGTCTACTGTGTTCAAACTACGGTCACAGTAGGGTCACAAAATCGTAGTTAACTGTAACAAATTTTTAAACATGTTCAAAAATTATGCACTTACTACGGGCAAATCTTAAGTTCAAACTACGTTCTTTACTACGTGAACTACGGTTAACTACGTGTAACTACGTTCAACTACGTCTAATACGTTCAACTACGGCCATCTACGGTCATTCCCCACTACGGTCAACTACGTAAGGTGTGACCACGGCTTAACATTCTAGCTTACATACTTTTTCGTTGAATATCGGTCTAACCTATCGGTCTTATTTACAATTAAACCTTCAAATGACCGTATTTACACCTTTAACGTTCATTACCGTACTCTAACGTACTTCAACGGACTTGAACAAATAGTTCTCGCATTATTTGCACTACTTTTGCCCTCTTTAACTGTCTTTAACCCACTTTAACTTTTGAATAACTTTCTGCTTTCCCTAAGTTCATTTAACTTTGGAGTACTTCAGAAGATAGCTGATACTTCAACCTTCTTTTGTAATAATCAGAAACTCGCTAAAATAGTTCGGAAGAAAACACCAGGAAGTTAATGTTTTTATCAAAAAACTATATATATTCAGGTATCCCTACAAAAAGTGGATACGAAGTTTTTCCTTGTAATTTAGAACGCCAAAGAAAACTAATATGCTTTGTGTAATACGATTGACATACAATCAGTAGTTTTTTCTCCAAACATCTGAGTTTCTGTTATGAAACTTACGAAGTGCAAAATAACATAGCGTATCAGTCATACTCTGTGAAAAGGGGGCTTAAAGCGTATGCAAACAGTTTCGACCGCAGTCCACTCAGGCTGACCTGGGTCGTAACTTTTTGTTTTTGGTAAATTTTTTGCATGTCCAAAGACCATTCTACCTCATGATTCAATCAGTTGTTAGAGAAGTAAGTTCTATGAATCCATAATTATATACTACTCACACTTTGATAGGGATCACTTACATATTTCAGTATGAATATATGTTACAACAGTTTTGCATGAACTCTTTACTACACAATAAAATTCTAGATTTGTCCAAGTTGAAAGCATTTGCAAACTAAAAACCAAATGTAACGTAGAATATCCTGTCTATCATAGGGTAGAAAACATCGTGGGTAAAGGAGAAAATGCTGGTAACCAGCATTTTCTCCTTTTCCAACAATGTTTTCCAAAGGCTTCATTCTCAGTGTCTCTAAAAGTCGGCTTTGTGTGGTAAAGGGTTGAACATCCAGTTCCACTGGTTGTTTATTTAATCAGTGTGGCAATGTAACATATTGTAAAACCATACATAATACATGCCAAATATAGATCTAGGCTGAATCTAATATGGTGATTCCTAGCAAATTTTGAGCAGTATAAAATGACTTGCTTGGACGGTAATATGCATCACGAAAATACATCAATCCTTTACGACACAATCCCGATTCTTTACGACCCTAAGCATTTTTGAAAAAAAAAAAAAGGTGGGAAAAGGCGAAAATTCCGGATACCAGCAGTTTCTCCTTTATCCACAATGTTTCTTTTTATTTCTGAGTCACAATTAATTTGCGATCTGCAAAAACGTTCAATTTGGGCAAGTCCAAAATTTTTTTGTTTGGTTAAGGGTTAAACCCGATTTTGCTAGAGCACCGCTCAACATATATGAGCCATGTTCTGTGAAAAGGAGGATTAATGCATCTGCGAAAAGCATCGACCCAGATCAGCCTGCGCAGTCCGCGCAGGCTGATCTGGGCCGAAACTTTTCGCCATTGGTCAATTTTCTGTATGTCCAAGGACCGCCCTTTTTCAAGATTCACTCATTCATTAGACTAATTGGATTTTATGTGTCCCTAACTATGTAATGACTTGCTTGGTATCATGCCTCACGGAGATACATTAAGCCCCCTTCTGCTAGAGCACGCCTCACATGAACATGACTCTTTTTCGAGGTCTAAACGAACTCAATTTAATGCAAATGACGATATTTTCGGCCATAGTGAAGCAGTAGGTAGAGGAAGGTTAGATCAAAAATCAGACTGCACGTTCTGTGCAGTCTGATCTTGGATTTACACAGTCCGGAAAAGGGAATTAAGTCACCATAGGCAGTGAAAGATGTAAAGTTGCGCAGTCAAATAATTCAAAAATAGAAATATGTCTTTGGAAGGAGAGAAAATGATAGGGGAAAAAGAGAACACCATGGTTATCAGCACTTTCTCCTTTTCTCAGTAAATTTTCAAAAGCGTTTTTTTTCAGAGTCGTTAAAACTCGGGACTGTTTGATAAAAGATAATTCGAGGGATTTTTTCAACCATTGCGTGTTTGTACGTTTTGAGGACTTTACTAGGAATACTCTTTAAAAATACCACAGAGGCACAAATTTGCGACCAATTTTTCGATCTATCAAAAAACAAGAAAGTCTACTTGTTCGGTCCAATTAGAATCTTTTATCTGACGACAATAAAGGCAACATTAACAACAACGGTAATGATGATAGTGCTTGAAATCAACACAGCCAACTTTACAAAGAGCAAGCCACTTTGCAAAAAGATTGTTCGACACGAAAAACCGAGGGAAGTGCAATTTTTATTTCTAAACGCTTTACCAAACAGTCCCGATGTTTTATTAAACCTGCACGAGAAGTCTTTTGAAAACATCGCGGGAAAAGGAGAAAATGCTGGTAACTGGCATTTTCTCCTCTTCCCGCGATGTTTTCTAACCTTTTTCAGAAAATTCCATTCATTTGAGCCACGTTCAAACTGTCGTCTGCAATTACATTCAATTTGGACAAGTTTAAAGTTAAGTTGTTTGTTAAACTGCGAGAACTATCAAATGAAAATTTCCAGCCTGCATCAAAACACTAATATTGCAGTTCGAACGTTCTTTTCGACTGGAAAAGCACCTCACCATTTTGGATAGTGTAGATCACAGATCAGACTGCAAGGTCTGTGCAGTTTGATTTTGATCTACATTGTCCGCAAAAGCGCGTTGAGTATCGTTTAGTAAACTAAAAGCTTAGAAACGTTGAAATTCCGTGTCAAAAAGAAATTTCAGATTTTTTGATCATCTTTAAGTAAGCAAATAAACCTGTAAAAGGATCAGGCAAGATGCTTCTAAGAAACAAAATGGCTCACAGATTCTTGCAAAAGAACCCTAATTGATTTTTCTGATAAAATTCATGACCACTCCTTTTGAAATAAAAACCAATTTCGAATTTTGGGAAGAGAATAAAACGGCAGAATTTAATGTCCGGACGTTAAAAAGTTATAATCTCCGAGTTTCTCCCTTTCAGCTCCCATCTTCTTCATAATCTCCGAGTGTCTCCCTTTTGCAACCTCCCCTCCCGCAAAATTCTTATCTTGTATCAGACCGAGGCGTTTCCTGAAGGAGTATGCCGTCACTGTATTTGATGTTAAATTACTATACTAACGTGTTCTTTAAAGTTCTTTACTGAACGCATAAATACTCCAATGGACTTCAACGTATATTTTTCCTGGCATTACTTGCCACAGTTTAATCTCCTTTAACTGTATTTAACTTACTTTTACATGAAACTAACGTGTTTTTTCTTTCTATGTACGCCAAGCTACGTTACTTAACGTGTGTGTGACCAAGACTTAAAGGCTCATTATCACGGTCATTAACATCTAGTTTGGACTATATATAGTATATGACTGATACTATCATTAGATTTTACGAAGAATGTAGACCAATCTGACTAAAGTACATCCTTTCAAAGTGTGATCGCGGGCCTTTCACTTGTAATGGTAAGCTTATCGTTTCAATGGTTGTCTGGGCTAGTCGATCGGCTTATTTTTAGACATTAAAAAAAATACAAGCCAAGAGGGCTAAATGCACATGCAAAAGATATTAACCCAGATCCATTTTCTGCATGTCAAAGGACCAGTCTACCTCATGATTTTGTCGGTTGTTAGACAACAGTGGATCTGGTTCGATAGCTATTTGATGACTTGCCTAGTATTATCCAATCACGAGGATCTATCAAACCCTTTTTTCCTAGATATTATATTATATTATTATATTATAGGCTCACATTAAAAAAATCAAGGCTCGTAAGAGTATTGCTGTGGCAATATTTAGACGACGGATACGAGCTTAAGATTTAGTAAACTAGATGGTTAGCGGTCTAAGACACCAAACAAACAAGGGACATAACTCACCTATCTACACTGATAGCAGTAAGATTAAGAATGGAGGCGGTACAGGCCATGACGTCAAAGGCGACCCAAGCATCACACAGCTCGTCACTTAAACTCCAGTATTTTGTCACCTAGAAACAGAAATAAAAGAAAAATCGATGATGATGTTCATAAGTTTGTACGGGGCTTTCTGACGTAACTATTGAATCACTGCCCTTTTAGTGACTGTCCATTTTGCAAAAAAAGTCACTTGCCTTGTTTACATTAGGGTACTGCCTTTTCGACATAAAAATACTAAATGACACCTGGGTTTTCTTAGTCTTATTCTCCAGAATTTTCTACATTTGAAAGTAACACATCTTCTGATTGGCTAAACCATTTGGTTTAGCCAATCAGAAGATGTGTTACTTTCAAATTTGGAAAATCTTGAAGAGTAAGACTAAGAATGTTCTTAAGAATGGTTGGTGAATACGGGCCCTGTTTTCGGGTTCACAGCCTTAAATAGTCAGGGAATAGTAGGGCTGAAAACAGACATCCCTGCTTAACTCCTCCAATACAAGGCTCACGACATATCGTGGGTTCGATTCCCTTCTGAAGCAAAATTTCATGTATAGGACTTTAATCTTTTTCGCACTATAGTCGAAAACACAGGATTTTGCGGACGGTATAGATCAAGATCAGACTGCACGGATCTATACTGTCAGCTTGTTTTTTCCAAGCATACAAGATACAAATGAGCCGTACTCTGGAAAAAGGGGGCTTAATGCATGTCCGCCATGTTTGATACCAAAGCAAACAATCACATACTAATCCATCCATAAAAGCCACATTTTTTAACAATCAACTCAATCATGAGAGTAGATAGATATATGGGGGGTCTAGAGTTTTTTAATTAAATTTTTATAAAATGTTCTAGGATTCCCATACGATTTTTGTATAAATTTATTTTCTTCATAATTTTAAAGAAAATAAATTTCATCATCCACTAACCAACGCATCAATTTATTCACTAACCAACACATCGATTAACAACGGTGCCCACTAACCAACGCATCAACTAATATATATCTACACCCTCCATGTGTCAACACAAGATAAGTCTATGCATGAGGGGCCATCTAATTACTATAATCATTTTACATTGAATTCAAAAATTATTGTCTACACATGGGGCACTTATCTAAAGGATGTGCTTCATCACATTCCTCACATATACACATATGACCACACTTTGTAAATGATATACTTGGTGGATTAGTGCTACATATACAACATTTATCTTCTAAAAAAATTTTTTGTTTTTTATTTTTCTGTGGAAGCATGGTACGTCTAATTTGCATATTTAATTCAAAAGGTAAAGTAGTGAATTTTATAACTGGAGAACAATGATTATAAAGTTCAATATTTTCATCACTATAATTAGTATTATAATAAGTCTTCTTATAATCATCATTATCTAAATATAAATTATAAATGTCATGGTCATAATATTTAAAAAATTTATCATTGAATCCTAAAGTCTTTTTTAACCAATATGTATGGATTGTATTATAATATGCAGTTCTATTATCCATAATACCAACTAACATTTTACCCTCCAAAGTCGCATTCCAACCTCCATTGTCATAAAGGTATTTACTTTCATGATAGCAAATTGCTGCTTTTGCATAAAATAAACAATCGATATGCTCATCATCACTACATATATTAGGAAAAAATATTTTGGTACCTGTTTCATTATAAACAGCTTTATTTGTAATATGTTTTGTAATAAGATGATTTTCTAAAGCTCTAATAGAATATCCTGATAATATGATTTGTTTATTACGTAATGCTAATCCTGTATATTTTTGTCGGAGTCTTTTCTTTTCTTGTTCATATTCCTCATGAGTTAACCGTTTAATAATGGTATATTCTTTACCATCATCAATAATACAGTTAAGTTTTTCTATCTTATTTAGAAATTTACTTAGCTCACCCATCTTATAATATTTATACGATAAAAAATTAAAAAAGTTCAAAAATTTTTGTAATACATATTTTCTATATCACAATAAAGCAACATAGGAAATGTTAAAGTATCTAACATTTATATTGGGTAAAGCTAAGAAATGCTTTGGATAAATAAAATCAATGATAACAACCACCTATTTTTTAATATAATTTATTAATTTCTTAATTTATTTAAAAAAATGAAGTGTTTGAAATTATTCACAAAGAAAAAAGATGAACCTATTGATGTAAGAATTATTAAAAAACAAATAATTAAACTAGATAGACGTATACAAGAATTAGAATTAATTATTGCTGGATTAATGGATATTTTAAGTGATATGAAGAAGTCTAAATAAATATATAATATATTTTTTATAATATATTATATATATTTACAAGTCTAATTCTATCAAAATAGATATGTAAGAGTGTTCCGCAGTAGGGATAGTTGACCTTGAAATAAAGTTTATGATATCACATTGTTTTACCTCCAACGCCACAGGAAAAACTACACAACTACAAGTCTCATCTTTCTTTTTAATAATAGAGTAATCAGGCAGCTCTACTCCGTTTACCACAATATTAACTATTACCTCTTCAGGTACATCAGGGGTATTTGTAATAACTGATAAACTACCTCTCATAATTCTACCCGACGCATTCATACAATAACCACCCATCCTATGACTAGCACCTGAAGCACCATTACCAAATGAAAACTCATAATTACCTCTTCCAAGTGGTCCATTTTCTTCAGCCCACACGGTTATAACAGGGTGTGATACTTTTCTATCTACATAGGATTTTGTCGCTAAATCTCTCTCTTCTACCGGGGTTGCCGCGTTTTTTATAGAAAAACCTTGAAGGTCTATGTTAGTCACCGCCATGAAACTCCCATCCGGATTTTTTATAATAGCTCCACCGTTATCAACATAATTTTTATTGACAGCGGAGTCACGGGATACAGGATTTGGTAATCCGGTAATTGGGTGATCATTCATATCTATTTCACCAGCCATTGAAAAAGATCCATCTTGTTTTTTTGTTAAAGCTTTTTCACCTGCGGTAGCCGCCTCAACAACGGTATCTACATAAAACTTATTTGCAGCTTGTTGGTTTTCTAAAGGGCTTCCAACGTTGCTAATCCTTCGCCCACCCATAGAAACGTCTGCAACTGCTAGATACCCTCCAAATGTATAAACAAAGGCTCGATTAGCACCATCTACGTAAGCTTTAGTTGCAGCGTCTTGTGGATATGTGGGGTCTATAAGATTTGTTAAACTATATCCTTTCATATCTATATTTGCAACAGCGGAAAAAGTGCCATCCGGTTTCTCTACTATTGCTTTACCACTCCTATCCACATAATTTTTAGTAGCAGCTTCATGCGGGGCTGTTGGTTCCTTAACGTTTTTTATCGGATTAAAACCCATGTTTAAATGACCATTTTTAACATGGTATCCTCCGTTTTCATTCAACAACCCCGAGTTGGCGTCAACATAAGCCTTAGTTGCTGCATCTTGAGGATTTACTGGATTACTAACCCTTGTTAATGTATTACCGTTCATGTCTATGGCACCGGTAACAACAGTTGTTCCATCTTTACGTAAAAAATTATTATTTATGTAAGCTAATGACACGCCATCACCGCTTGTTTCACCATCATCTTTCATTCTTCCGAATTTGTCAACAGGCATTTTTTTATATAGTACTAAAAAAGTTTATTTAAAACATTTTGAAACTGGTTACCTCTAGATAACTCTTTTAGAATGTACAAACATAAATGACCACAAAATACTTGCCCAGCTTGTTGTAATTGGTCAGTATTGTACTGTATTGGACTTTTTAAATAATCTTGAATTTCAATAGGTGGTTGTATGCCATAACTATCAAAATAAATTTTAGTTTTACCATTTTTATACCAAGCGACCCAATGTGTACCAGGTCCATCACTTTTATCAAAGTTTACTATACCACATTCTTTTTTACTCGGTTTTCTCGGTAATGTATCTAGTAAAAAAACTCCTCTAAAATAAGGAATCTTTAATCTTTTTACGGCACCCTCTAATTCGAAATTGTTCAACGGTTTATTCGGTAAAATTACATTTCCAATCGAAATATTTGGCATTTTTTTATAGTTAAATATTTCTAATATCTTTATTGTCAACCCATGAATTAAATTCATCAGGATAACCTTTCCACTTTACAAGAGATTTCTTTTTTCCTTTTTTAATAACCTTTTCTATCCTATACAGCTCTTGACTGGTTTTCTGCAGTTCAGGTTCATAAAAGGTACCTTGTATTTCTTCTCCATTAAAATCTTTAATTTTATATGTTATAGGTGATGTAAGTTTTACTTCAGAAACTATAAAAACCTCCTCAGTCCATCTTGTTGTATAACCTTTTTCAAAAGTTTTTTTCTTTTTAGTTATCCTTACTTTATCTCCAACGGAAAACTTAGGATTAAAGTCTTTTATTTCTAAATGATCGGGGTAAAGATTTCTCCAAACTCTCGTTTCATTTTCTTTTTTACTAGCGTCTACCGGTGTCATCTTAATAGATGAATGCCTTGTGTTATTATATTTTTTAACCAAATCCGGTAGCACATTGATGTAAACGTTTGTAGAGTTAGCGGAAAAATACTTCCACATTTTTTCTTTCATTGTTCTAATCCATCTCTCAACCACACTAGATTTTTCCTCATTTTCGGTAGAATATAATTCAACCAAGTCTTTTACATCTTTGTTATAAAACTCTTTACCCTTATCCACCCACATTTTTTCAGGTTTTCTCTCCTTAAAAATACTTTTTAATGCTATAGCAACAGATTTTCCTGTTTTGTCTTTTAATGGCACCAGATATCCATATTTAGAAAAGATATCAATGACAGCGAGAAGGTATTTAACACCACGATTAAACTTAGAAAATGCTTGCATATCTACTAAATCTGCAGCCCATATCCTATCTATACCGTTTACTCTAACTCTCCTTTTCTTAAAATTTCTTTTTACAGGTTTATATAATTCTTCCGTTAAAGTTTCGAAATTTTTTTTTTTACTCCCATTCCAAATTTCATTTTCGTTCCAATGAGTCTACTTACCAAACCTTTTTCCATTTTTTCTCTAATACTAGGATTGTAAATCCCTTCTAACTCTGTTAACATATCTTTATCACATATTTCATTCCTAGTCTTTGTATCATCATGCTTAAGATAGCAAACATCATGATTATAAGCGGCTTCATCAACACGGTTTATAGGTTTACTCCACTCCTTCGGTGTTAAATCTGGATTGAGTCTTTTATCTAGTTTGGTACCTGGTCCTGTAAAGTTGTGCCCTGGTAGATGCATTTCAACAGGTAAATTATTTATAAATTTGTTTAATATACTACTCCCGGTATTTTTTTTTTTATAAATTGTGATTTAGTTATTCCACAAATAACACATTTCCCCTGCATCATATTTCTTCCATTTTTCGAAATGGTATATTTTATATCACTCGTATCAGTATGTTTTTTACATTTAACACAATACATTTTATTTTATATATAAAAAATAAAAATATTTAAATAAAAATGGATATTATAAACTTATCATGGAATGAAGTAGTATCAAAGAGATTTAATCACTCCCTTTTACCAAAAAGTATTAGGGGTTTAATTATAGGAAAATCAGGATGTGGTAAAACTACTTTATTGTTAAACCTTTTACTCAGACCAGATTGGCTTGACTACAACGATTTAAGTGTTTTTGGAAAAAGCCTTTTTCAACCAGAATACCGAATACTAAAAAAGGCTTTTGAAGAAAAACTACCAAAAGAATGTATCTTAAGATTGTTTAACATGCGTGATGACATACAAGAACTAAACATTGCACCAACAGCTTTAGTTGAAGAATGGGTTAAAACGATTAAAAACAAATCGGATATAAATTGCAACTTCTTTGAAAATGCTAGTGATGTACCTGACCCGAGAGAGTTAAACTCAGGAAATAAAAATTTAATGATTTTCGATGATTTACTTTTAGAAAAGCAAAATAAATGTGAGTGTTACTACATTCGAGGAAGGCATAGTAATGTTGACTGCTTTTACCTCTCACAGAATTATTTTAGACTACCTAGACAAACTATTAGAGAAAACGCTAATTTTATTTGTCTTTTCCGACAAGACCTAAAAAACCTTAATCATATTTATAGCGACCACATAGGTGAAGATATGCCTAAGGATGAGTTTAGAAAGTTTTGTCAAAAGGCATGGGAAAGACCACATGGTTTCGCTATTATTGACTTAACCAGTAAAAAACATGATGGAAAGTATAGAAACTGTTTTGATAACTTCTACATACCTAAGTCGGTATAAAAAATATTTAAATATTATAAAATGGAAGAACTTTTAGAACAAATTGTAAAAAATACGAGCAACAAAACATCATTTCAAATCATAGTAAGCGACAACAAAACACGTTTTAGAACAAGGTTTAATCCTCCAATTCAACTGGAAAAGGATAAAGTATATGAAATAGCTATGGTAAACCTCGAAACTTACTACTCTTTTCCAAACATTGATGAAACGAACAACACATTCGTTTATTCTCCAGACAATGGTACCACATGGATTAAAATAAAAATACCTGAAGGAAGTTATGACCTCGTTGACATTAATGATACGATTCGTCAGGAAATGAGAAAAAATGGTCATTACGATAGAGTTAATGAAGAGTATCCTATTAACTTTTCTGCAAACACTAATACCCTAAAGTCTGTTCTTATTATTGATGATGGTTATCAAGTAGATTTTAATCAACCAGGTTCCATCGCTAAAGTATTAGGATTTACTCGAGCTAAATATACGCAAGGATTTCACGAGTCAGAGAATGTAGTAAACATTCTTAGTATAAATAGTTTGCTCGTTAACATAGATATTATTTCAGGAAGTTACGTTAATGGTTCAACAAAAAATACTATTTACTCTTTTTTCCCAGATGTTGCACCTGGATATAAGATAATTGAGTCACCAGTTAATTTAGTATACTTACCAATAACGTTAGATGAAATACATAACCTAAATGTAAATATTACGGACCAAGATGGTAATTTACTAAATCTTAGAGGTGAAAATTTAACGATTAGGTTTCATATTAGAGAAGCGAGATGAGCTAAATAAAAAAATACTCGTATATAAAATGACAAGTTACACTAATGTTAAAGTAAATATATCTGAAGGACAAAAAGAAAAACTTCAACACGCTGTTAAAGCTAGTTGCCCAGTAAGTATTCGTTTAGGTCATGAAGATTTACGTGGTAATGATGTTTTAGCAATTACTGATTCACAAGCGAGGAAAATAGCTAAAGCCTATGAGGATGGTAAGGGTATAACTATTAAAATGTCTGCGAGACAGCTTAAACATAACATGAAAATAGAGGGAGGTTTTCTCGGAATGTTAGCTGGGTTGGCTGCTAGAGCTTTACCGATGCTTGCAAAAACCGTTTTACCAGCTTTAGGTGTTGGTGCTCTTTCTGGATTAGCTCAAACAGGTGTTTCGAAAGCTATGGGGTCAGGTCTTTACCTTAAAAAAGGAGGATGTGTTTGTCAAGTTGAAACTGATGGAAGTGGATTATACTTGAAACCATACAAAGGTAAAGGATTAGCTTCCGTTGGTGATGGGTTGTATTTAAATCAAGGAGGAAAAATGTATGATGGAAAAGGACTTTTACTTGGACCTAATAGTCCATTTGCTAATATCCCTATCCTAGGAGCTATATTATAAATATTATTTACAATAAATAAAAAATGGATATACATAAATTTGGTATAAAACCTAATATTACTACCCAACATAAAACTATATTTTGGAAACCTCATTTACATGGAGTAAGATATCCTCCCTTAAAGCAAGATTCTCTAAAATGGAAAATATACTCACAACTAACTATCAAGATTCCTCCTAATAATGGTATAAGAGTTTCGTTAGGATTTGGTTATATAGCTACACGAGGAGTTGTAATTATATCTATTAGTAATAAATGGAAAGATAGTTTAACCATTTCTAATGGTATACATCTTGATAATGATGTTAATGATATCTTAGTTTACATTTATAATTTCTCACAAAAACCAATCGAAATACCTGAGGGAGAGTTATTCTGCTATCTAAAATATTTGTCATAAAAAAAATTACTATATTAATAAAATGGCAGATACAAATCAGGAACACCCTAATAAAATATATCCTATATTACCAAGTACCGCAAGCGCTCCACCTATTGAAATGGAAACAATGGATAATGGTCATTCTTATAGACTTAAAAAAATATCTGAAGTACAAAATTTTCTAAAGAAGGAAATAAATGAAAGGGAGAGATTGAATAAGAAATATGCTAGAATGGCTAAAGTAGTTGATAATGTTGAAGGTGCATTGGTTGTTGTTTCATTAGCGTTAGGTGGTGCAGGTGTTATTTTGCTTTCAACTGTTGCCGCGGCACCTGTTGCTGTTGGATTAGAGAGTGCCGCTGGCGTAATTGGTCTTTCTTCATTGGTTAGTAAAATATTTGTTAGGAAAACTACTGCTAAAGCTGAAAAACATTTGAAGATTCAAATGCTTGCTGCTTCTAAACTTAATACTATAGATAATCATGTATCAAAAGCTTTGATGGATAATCATGTATCTGATGATGAATTTAAGTTGATAATGGATGAAATGAATAAATATGAAGATATGAAGAGTGAAATAAGAAGTAAATTTAAGAAGAAGGTAACAACAGAAGAAAAGGAAAGTTTGATTGAGAAAGGGAGGCAAGAAGCGAGGGAGTCCTTTCGGAGGCTCGTTGAGAACAAACATAGTGGAGAGCATACCTTTTAAGTTACCTAAATTACCAAGTTTTAGATGTAAATGTCAATGTGAAATAGGAGATGAATAAATATATAAAAGCATTATATATGCTCTTATATATTAAAATCTATGATAAAATCTATGATAAAACTACGTTAAAAAAATATGTTGCTAATTAAAAATGTCATTTCTAAAAATAACTGACCCTGCAAAAAGAGACTTAATTGTAAAAGAGTATCTCGAAACGAAAAAGAAGATTCGGGATAATCTACTAGCAGAGAGAACAGGTAAACGAGAATTACAAACTGACCTTTCAAAGTTTTTTAAACCTATAACAGAAACACAAAAAGCTGCAACAAAAGAGATTACAGAGGGGCTTAAACCTATTAAAGAAGGTATCGAACAGTTACCACAAGCTATTAAACTACCAGAATTTCCAACAATAGAAGCTTATCCCTCTAGTGAAAAACCAATTATTGAGAAGGAGAAATTAAAAGAACATAGAGGCACATTTGACATTGGGCCACTTGCAACAGAGTATCTAACAAAATATCGTGGTAAAGATATTGATAAAACATATGGAATACGTGATGAAGGTGGTAAATTTGTTATTGGTAACAAAACTGTCATAATTGAGCATGATGATATTCTTCTTGGTACATATCTATATCTGGGGACACCTGGTTTTTGGGAGTTAATTGTTGCTAAAACCCCAAGATTAATTTTTACAGATGAGGATTTAATAAAATATCACGATTTAATGAAACGAACCAACACTCTTTATCGAGATAACGACCCAGATGAACGATATCCTAAAAGTTCTAAAGGGGAAAAATGGACTAAAATTCTTAAACCTCTTTGGCTTAATATGAAAAAGTATGAAGGAAGAGGAATTGTTATCCCATCTGACCCTAACGCATTACTAGAAAGACTAGACCTGTTGATGGCAAGTAAAGAAGCAGGTAATACAGGTGTAAGAAATGAGTTAGTAAGCATTTGTGATGAATTAAAAAGACAAGGTGTTTTAAATTCACACGCTTATAAAAATTTAATGTCTATACTATAAAAAATGATAATCACTAAGAAACACGGATTTAAAAAAAGGTATTCATACGGTGGTTCCGGAATCTTTGATAGTATTGCTAACTTTTTAGCGAGGCTTTTTACTAGTAGTGCAGCTAAACAAATTGCGTCTTCTGCTCTTGATGTAGGAAAGAGTGTAGCTAAGGAAGGGGCAAAGAAAGCTTTAGAGGTTGGAAAAAGTGCAGCAGTAGAAGCAGGAAAAAAATTAGTTACGAAAGCTTTAACACCAAAATCAAAACAAATTTTACAAAAATATAATACAACACCAAAACCTAATGATACTCCTAAAACGCAAAACATTAGTACATTAATAGATGGAAGTGCCATTGCTATTCAAGACTTAGTTAAAAGATTAAACAGTGGAGCGGGTATTAAAACAGTATGAAGAAAAAAAATATATAGATAAGTTAAGAAAATTATATTCATTATATAAAAAAGAATGTCTATATTAAATTTTAATCGTGTAGATCATGAAAAATACAATAGTGCTACTATTGAAATAGTAGGCGCTTCTTTAAACATAGAAGATTGTGATATCCTTGAAATTAATAAAACGAAATATAGTTATAAAAAAGCTGTTGTGAAGTTATCTTCTGAAAAGGTAACCAAGATGAAAGAGATTGAGGAAAAGGTGAATAAATATTTAAAAAATTGGGGTATACCTGAAATAAAACTTGTATACGGTAATAGAGTTTATCCTAAAACTATACTGAATACCGCAAAAAGCATTAAACTTCGAGGTGTGTTTGTTAATGATAAAATTAAGTCTTTTCCCCAGCTTTATTTTGAACAATTATAATTTTTATCTCATTTAAAAATTATAATCACTATTATAAAATGGATATTCTAAAAATAACCGAACCAATTTTAAAAGATGATAGTATTGCTGAGTATGAACACCATGAGTATGAACCAATCACTGGTACCAATCTCAACAACCCAGGAACAGAGATTAGGATTAACATTGAGACTCAAGATATTTTTACTCATCCTAGTGAAAGTTATTTACTTATTATAGGCGAATTAGTAAGAAGTGATACTGGAGCAGTTTATGATGCTAACACTAATATTTCTTTAACAAACAATGGTCTCATGTATCTTTTTAATAATATTAAGTATCAACTTTCGGGTATGGAGATTGAATCTGTATTGAATCCTGGTCAGGCTACTACAATGCTTGGTTTGTTAAAATATCCAGATGATTTCTCTAAATCACAAGGGTTAAATCAATTGTGGTATAAAGATACCGCAGCTAACGCGGGTGCCGGAAACACTGGTTTTATTGTAAGAAGAAATTATATTATTAATGATCCTCTTCCAAGAGGTACCTTTAGCTTCAGAGTTCCATTAAAACATATATTTGGTTTTTGTGATGATTATGATAAGATATTGTATGGAATGAAGCAAACTCTCACATTAACGAGAAATAATGATAATGATGCAATCTTTCGAGATGGTGTTGCTCCTGCTGATGGTAGAATTAATTTACTTAGAGTATCTTGGTTTATGCCACACGTGATGCCCGCAGATGAAGAGAAAATGCAACTTTATAAAATTATTGAGAAAAAAGAAAAAATATCGGTTGGATATAGAATGAGGCAGTGCGACTCTATTGCGGTTCCCGAGTCAACATCATTTACCTGGAGACTTGCTGTCAAATCATCACCTGAAGTGCCACGTTTTATCATTGTTGGTTTTCAAACTGGTAAAAGCGGTGACCAACAACAAAATCCAGCTATATTTGACCATAGAAATGTTAAAAACATTTATGTTACGTTAAATTCTACTAGATATCCCGCTGTTGATTATAATCTCAGTTTTACCGCAAACCAATTTAGTAGAGTGTATGGGGACGCTTCTCTATTTAGGTCTAAGTTTTATAACATGAATGAAATGGTGTCAAACCCTAACATTACTCCCTCAGATTATAAAACCCTTTATCCTTTGTTTTTGTTTGATGTTTCCAAACAGAGTGAGAGATTGAAATACTCTGTCACTGATATCCAAATCAAAACACATTTTACTGAAAATGTGCTTGCGAACACAGAGGCATATGCTGTTATTATTAGTGATAGGTTAATTAACTTCCAGTCTGATGGAAATAAAATGAGTGTAGTGTATTAAGATTTTTTTTCTTATATAAAAATGATAAAGGTTACAGATTTAAAAAAAATTCTTAAAGAAAATAATATAAATTTCTACTCATACTGGGATAAAAAACGTTTAGTTGAGTTGGTGAAAGAACATGGATTGTTTCCGAGTGAATCACCTAAAAAAGAAAAAAGCAAAGACCCTAAGTTTGATAGATTACGTACCATTATGAAAAATCCTAAGAAAGTTAGTTTAGAGGATGTTGAAACTGGAGAAATAAAAACCTTTCCATCAATTTATAAGGCAGGTCAATTTATAGACCGCAGTCCACAAACGATTGAGAATTGGAATGGAAGGGTTTGGAAAGATAAATATAAGATTAACGTCTATTAATTTTATTATATTTATACACAGATATAATAAAATTTTTGACCATTCAAGTAAAAGATTTTAATTATCTATATCCTTTTATGTTACAAAGTTTCCAAAAAATTTTTGGTACTAGTTTTCTATTTAAATCTGGACGAATACCATTCTTAACAAGTTTTTCAACTATCTCATATTTATACATACCGTGTTCACTTTTTTCACCATGTATTCTTCTGGTTATATTGTTTTTAGATAATTTTATTAATTCAACTCTAGTATATCTTTTCATAAATTCTATTTTATCATTTATTTCATATTTATTAGTGGTATATCTATGTATAAGTTCTATTTTATCATTCATTTTATATATATATTAATAGAATTAATATATATATAATTCAAAAAAATTTTGATAATAAATTAAGAAAATTATATTTACTTTATAAAATGTCTTGGTTTAACAGAATTTCTAATATAGCTAGAAGAGCTGCATCAAATGTTGGGAGGGCCGTAACGAATGTTATACCTCAATCAATCCAACGTAGAATCAATAATTTTACTAATTGGTTAACTGGTAATGTAGCTGAAGAACAATTACCACAAGTTTTTGATGAAATTGTTCAGAATGTTAGAGAAAATTATCCTCCAAGACAACCGTTTGAAGTTAGAAGAGAGCGCTCAGCATTTAGAGAGTTTGTTAATCAATATGTTATAGAGGGTAGCGGAAATTATAACCCGCAAAGATTTTTCGCAGAAACGTGGATGCCTCTTATAAATACTTTTCGAAATAATTTACAAACAAAGGTTAAACTTGTACTTAGGTGTAAAATGTGGTTAATGACAGATATTGACCAAGGCCCCGTGGAACGTGCTTTTCATAGTAGTCAATATTTAAATTTACACAGTGAAGAAATAGAGGATTTATTGAATACAATGATAGATGAAGTTTTGGAAAATTTAGCTAAGTTCCAAAGAGAAGGTAGTGGTTGGACTTTTGGAAGTATCGTAAAACTAGAACTACATACAGCTACTTATGTTCCTTTAAGAGCTAATGGTTGGCTACCTTTACCAAAATGGATTGCTAACAAAAAAGCAGTTATCAATATGAAAAATGAAGATGACAAATGCTTTTTATGGTGTGTTTTAAGAGGTTTAAATCCAAAAGAGCATAATGCAGTGATAGTTGACAACGCTTTGAAAGAAAAGGAAAGTAGTTTAAACATGGAGGGAATAAAGTATCCTGTTTCGTTTAAGGATATCGATAAGTTTGAAAAACAAAATCCTGAAATTAGTGTAAACGTATATGGGTACCAGGAATATATTTATCCGCTTAGGTTTACAAAATGTGAAAAAAGTAAACATGTTGACCTTCTTTTTATTAAAAATGAGGAAAACATGCACTACGCTCTCATAAAAAACTTAATTAGATTAGTAAGAAGTCAAATAACTAATAGTCATAACTCTAAAAATATGGAAATTTGTAGACGTTGTTTAAATCATTTTGGTAGTAAAGAACTTTTGGAAAAACATAAAAAATATTGTAACGAACACGAACCTATTACTTTAGAAATGCCAAAACCAGATACCTGGTTAGCTTTTGAAAACCATTCTAGAAAACTTGAGGTTCCCTTTGTTGTATACGCTGATTTTGAAAGTGTTTTGGAACCAATACACACATGTCAACCAAACCCAGAAAAAAGTTATACTATACAACGTCAAAAGCATGTACCTTGTAGTTTTGTTTATATTATAAAATGCTTTGATGATGCTGTGTGTGCTCCTATAAAAAGAAGTTATGTTGGAGAAAATGCTGAGGAAGTTTTTATAAAATGGTTGAAAGATGATATACAGGAAATTCATCAACAATATCACCAAAACCCAAAACCTATTAAAATTACAGAAGAGGAAGAAATGGAACATAAAAAACAAACACACTGTTGGATTTGTGGTGGAAAGTTTAATCATGCTAATTATAGAGTAAGAGACCATTGTCATTTTACGGGTAAATATAGAGGTGCCGCACACAATGAATGCAATCTAAAGGGTAAAAATCCTAACTTCACACCTGTATACCTTCATAATCTTAGTGGATATGACGCTCATCTTTTTATTAAATGTCTTGGCAAATCTGAAGGGAAGATTGATTGTATTCCAAATAATGAAGAGAAATATATTAGTTTTAGTAAAGATATTTGGGTTGGAAAATATATAAAACATAAAATTAGATTTCTTGATAGTTTTAAGTTTATGAGTTCTAGTTTAGACAAGCTTTCGAGTAACTTAGAAGAAAGTCAATTAAAAATTTTATCGAAATATTTCATTAAGAATCTCCTACCATTGGTTAGGAGAAAAGGAGTTTTTCCTTATGAGTACCTAGATTCATTTGATAAACTTAAAGAAGAGAAATTACCACCTAAAGAAGAATTTTACTCAAGCTTAAACAAAGAAGGAATTAGTGATGAAGATTATGCTCATGCACAAAAGGTTTGGAAAACTTTTAACATGAAAACGTTGAAGGATTACTTAGAACTTTACAATAAAATAGATGTATTGCTTTTAGCGGATGTTTTTGAGAACTTTAGAGATGTTTGTCGTGAAAACTATAATTTAGACCCTAGTTGGTATTATACAGCTCCTGGTTTAGCTTGGGATGCAGCATTAAAAATAACGAAAGTAAACCTAGAGCTTTTATCTAATCCTGATATGCTTTTAATGGTTGAAAAGGGTATCAGAGGTGGTGTTAGTATGTGTAGTAAAAGATATGCAAAAGCAAATAATAAGTATATGGGTGAATTATATGACTCTAGTAAACCATCAAAATATTTATTATATATAGATGCAAACAGTCTTTATCCTTGGGCAATGAGTCGTCCTCTTCCTACACATGGTTTTAAATGGATGACAAATAAAGAATTAGAAATTTGGCAAAAAATCCCATGTATATTAGAAGTAGATTTAGAATATCCTAAAGAATTACATGATTTACATAATGATTTCCCTTTAGCGTCTGAACGTTTAAAAATAGAAAAGGTAGAAAAACTTATTCCAAACTTAAATAATAAAGAAAATTACATTATTCATCATGAAGCTTTAAAAACATGCGCTGATTTAGGTTTAAAAATTACTAAAATACATCGAGGAATTAAGTTTGAGGAAAGCCTATGGCTTAAATCATATATTGATACAAACATTACACTAAGAAAAGCGGCTAAAAATAATTTCGAAAAAGATTTTTTTAAATTAATGAATAATTCAGTTTTTGGTAAAACTATGGAAAACCTGAGAAACAGAGTAACGATAGAACTGGTTTCTAGTGAAGAGCGTTATAAAAAATTAGTAGCAAAACCAAACTATAACCACGCAACAATATTCGATGAAAACCTAACAGCGGTACATATGAAAAACACTAAGTTAAAATATAATAAACCTATTTACTCAGGATTAAGCATCTTAGATATTAGTAAAACACATATGCAAAAAACTTTTTATAATTACTTTAAACCTAAATATGGTGAAAAGGTTAGAATGTGTTATACTGATACAGATAGTTTTATTCTTGAAGTAGAAACTGAGGATTTATATAAGGATATGGAGAAAGATGTGGTTGAAATGTTTGATACAAGCAATTATCCTAAAGACCATTTCTTAAAAAATGATTGTAATGCTAGAGTAGTTGGAATGTTTAAAGATGAGTTAGGTGGTAAAATTATGACTGAGTTTGTTGGCCTTGGAGCAAAAATGTATGCTTATAAAACTTTAAATGGTGAGGAAGATAAAAGATGTAAAGGTGTTAAACAATCAGTTGTTAAAAAAGAAATAAACTTTAATAATTACAAAGAGTGTTTGCTTACAGAAAAGGACCAGTATAGAAAGATGACTGTTTTAAGAAGTAGGGAGCATAATATGTATACTGAAGAGTTAAACAAAAAAGCGTTAGGGTCAAGTGATGATAAAAGGTTTGTTTTGGAAGACAAGATTGATACTTTAGCTTGGGGGCATCATAAAATATAATTTAATTTTACTGATTAAATTATATTTACAAAAATTTTTGATTTCTTTATGTGGGTTTTCTTAATAAATATTATAAGATGGATATGTTAAAAGAGTTTATAAAAGAAATAAAGTTAGATAACAATAAAAGTTTAATGAGTAAAATAGATAATATGAAAGATGATTTAATATATATGGATATAATTAAAGATGAAATTAAATTTTTAATTTTAGATAAAGAAAATTTAGCAAAATTTGCAATGCTTCTATCTAATTATACAATAACTATTTTAGATTCTATAAACCCTAAACTTAACCAAGATAAAGTTTTAAAAACTACATTTCTTCATCAAATTTATAGCCAAAGAGGCTTGTCAAAAAAATATTTAAGAAATGCTTATAGAGAAAGGTATGGAATTAAAGTAGATAAAAAATTAACTAAAAACCAACTAGTATATGAATATATAGCAAATAGTCTTACAAATTTTAACGAATCACTTAAAAATAAACATTCACATAAAATTGGTGAAATGCTAATGAATAAAATTGAAATGTTCTATGTAGACAATAATTTTTGAATTCAATGTAAAATGATTATAGTAATTAGATGGCCCCTCATGCATAGACTTATCTTGTGTTGACACATGGAGGGTGTAGATATATATTAGTTGATGCGTTGGTTAGTGGGCACCGTTGTTAATCGATGTGTTGGTTAGTGAATAAATTGATGCGTTGGTTAGTGGATGATGAAATTTATTTTCTTTAAAATTATGAAGAAAATAAATTTATACAAAAATCGTATGGGAATCCTAGAACATTTTATAAAAATTTAATTAAAAAACTCTAGACCCCCCATATATCTATCTACTCATGAGGTATACTGGACCTTGGCCATACAAAAAATTGACCAATAGCGAAAAGTTTCGGCCCAAGGTCACTTGCACGGTCCGCATATAACATTAAGCCCCCTTTTCACAGAGCGTGGCTCAATCTTTTTGAGTTTCGATGGATCGTATTTTCAGCTGTCGACAGAGGTCGAATTGACATATTTGGCTCTAAGTTAAGGTCTACGGCCCCTAACTCACATATTAAAAGACGGAAGCTGCCGAAATTGGCCGAATATCCTTTACGAAAACGTCGATGTTACACGATATTTACCGATGAGTTGGGGCTCGTAATCCTTAAATTGCTTTTTGACAACATTTGACTTGTATTAGTCACACATGCCTTGCTCAAGACAGCCACTGAGTGGCGTTGAAGTTTTCTAAAGCTAGTAAATTTTTTATACACACAATGGCTATAATGATCGAAATAAGCAGTGTGGTGTCGTTTATATTTTATACCTGCCCGCTCCGTTTTGTATAAAGCGACTCCGCCCCCTGTATAATAAATGCTATTCTGAGTTTTAAGTAAATGAAAACAGAGCCTTCTGGTATGTCTTTTGATTAAGTTTGTTCTATAAAATGGTAATAACAAGAAAAAAGATAAAGTTGCCTTCTCCAGATCATGAACTGAATTAATTTCATAACCAACCAATGGTAACATAAAACGGGCATTAAAGCTTTGGCTACTAAGCGCGACTCTAGGACCTTTTGCGGACAGTGTACATCAAGATCAGGCTGCACAGAACGTACAGTCTGATCTTGGATCGTCACTGTCCGATAAGGAGATATATTTCCCAAAAAGAATACCTTTGAAATAGAAAAAAAATTGGGTTTTCACTATATAGGCATAAAAGTTTCATTTCACTTATTTAGCATGATAAGGGTTAAACCAGATTGCCAGACTGCGAGGGCGGGGAGGGGGGGGGGGGGGGGGGGGGAGGAAAGAAGAAGAAAGTAGATATCGTACGAAAAATTCATCAGGACGTGAGTGTTTATCATTACTTGAGTAAAAAAAAAAACGATTTGTCTCCGTTGAGACTCCGTTGAGAACCGTGGTCGGCTATCCTACCCACTGAACAATGTGGCCTACGTAAAAGTGTGTTTAGAATGTATTTATCTCTTATGGTGCAATAAAAGTTATACCGTTACTAACGGGATAACAAATTTTTACAAAAATCCTCAGTGATTCCTCGTATTTTCTACATAATATTATATTTTTATCAATGTTTTCCATATCAAAACCATCTTTACATGCGAATAGAAATTGAGAGTCTTTGTTAATATTTTCTAACAAAAAGCTTGCGAAACGAGATCAAGTTCAATGCCTCTTTAAATTTATAACTCGAGAAACCGACCGCCCAACTATGACGTCTTCGCTTGATTTTTTTACCAGCCGACAAAGTTTTAGACTAGTCCAAAATTGAAAGAAATTGAGACGACAAATTAAAGTAGGATTCAAACAATAGAAATTCTCTTGGAAAGGACAGAAAACATTGTAGGAAAAGAAATAAAATGCTGGTTACAACTCTTTTTTTTTTTTTTTTTTTTTCCGTTTTCCTACAATGTTTTTAAAAACCTTCTTTCGAAGGGTCGTCAAAAGCTTGGATTGTTTGGTAAAGGGTTAAATAATTAGACTAGATAACAGCGTCAATATCCACATGCCGTTTTGAATTCATTTCCGGAACCTCGTTGTGTGTGCTTGTTATATCACAATTTAATTGCACGTGAAGGCTAATATCTGAGATTTTCCGACACCCAACAAAGTTTTATTGAATAATATTTTTGACATTACGAGACAGAGGTTCATTACAGAACAACCATTTCTAACACGAAGATGACATTTTGCCTTCCTAATATTGAACCATATTCTGTGAGAAGGGGGCTTAATGCATCTCCTTTATGCAAACCAAGCAACTCATCAAAGTATTATAGATCTATAAAATTTCTTTTTTATAACAAGCGACTGAATCATGAGGTAGACTGGTCCTTGAATATACAGAAAATTGACCAATAGTGAAATATTTCGGCCTAGGCTGACCTGGGTCGAGACTTTTTTGCAGATGCATTAAGTCCCCTTTTCACAAAGTATGGCTCAATTACAAAGGAAGGAAAACGATCGACGGAGGGTCGAACAATTCAAATGCAAAGCAAATCAAGCTTACTAATACATCTTCTCTTGAAATAAAGTTGCAGCCAACTGTTTTTAAAACAACCGTGTAAAATAGAGATAACAAACATGAATTACATGTATACACTTAAAAACACTCAGTAAAAAGGAAAAAAAAAGTGTTCGTTATGAGTAATGTCTGCTTTTACCACATTATTGTTAGAAACGGTCTGATACAAGATGATACAAGTTCTCTGCCGGAGGTATTTATGTCAATCCACATGACACTTTGAATATATAATTATTCTATCAACCTTACCACAGCATAAATTTTTAGACTCATTCATATTAAAATGATGAGGAGAAACTAAACATAACTCAAATGCGGAGAGTTTTTGACAAAGTAGAAAATATTATGTGAAAAGGAGAAAATGCTGGTTACCAGTATTTTCTCCTTTTCGTACAATGTTTTCTAAAGCCTCTTTCCTTTGGGTCGATGAAACTTGGGGTTGTATGGTAAAGGGTTAACTCTTACAGTGCCAAATATAGAGACCCGACTTCTTTCGACGGCTAAAATTCAATCAACTAAACTCAGACAAATTGTCCTATTGGCTAGACTAAACATGCGGACGGTATGGATCCAAGAACAGACTGCACGTTCTCCAGTTCCACTCGTCACAACTCGGCCGATTCCGTACCTACAGCTAACCCGAGATTTGCCGAATGTCTCTAGAACCTGTTTTCGCCTAAACAGGTCGATCCTTTAGGCACCAAATATAGAAACGCGATACCTTTTTACGGCTCAAAATACAATATACTTTAACTAAGACAGGTTTTAATCTTTTAAGCCTGACTGGAAAAGCGTACAGTGTAGAGCTAAGATCAGCCAGCACGTTCTATGCAGTCTGGTCTTGATCTATGTTGACCGCAAAAGCAACTTCTTTCAACTATGGCACTGAAAAGGTAATCTGGAAGTTAATAAAGACAGTGACAAAATATGGCGGAACATGGGTAAAGGAAATTTGATTTTAAATACACGTACAATCAGTGATGTAAATTTAAAAGAATGATATAAAAAGATAATAACCAAAATAAAATCCAGTGTAAAGTACATAAAAATAAAACAGAATTCTGTATATTTTGGAAGCCAACAATTTACATGGAATTTCGCAACACGCTCAATAAACACCTCAGTAGCGACATTAAACTGTTCGTATAACGCAAAAAATACCATAATTAAAACCAAAATACTTGGAAGGTGAATTTATGACACCGTTAATTAACAATTATTTAGAAAATGTGATAATTAATAACAAAGTTCCTGCCTACATTTTCTGCCATATGTGACCTGAATTGTTCCTTAACCCTTTTCTAAACAGTTCCCATTTTTAACGACCATGAGAAAGACCTATGCTGGTAACCAGCAGTATTTACTCCTTTTCCAACAATGTTTTCTGCCCTTTCGAAAAAAAAAAACACATTATTTGAGCAACATTTAATTTGTCGTCTGCAGTTGCTTTGAATTTCTACTTTTTTTTTTCGTTTGGTGAAGAGAAAATGATACAGACCTTCTACTTAGAATTACATGGAAACATAACTGCTCAAAAATAATCTCGTTATAACCATTATTACCTATTTTTAACTTAAAAATGGCACTGTTTGATAAATCACCGTATAGGTCTAATTATATTTTTTACCCCCCCCCCCCTACAGCACACACAGACACACAGATTTTGGATGAAATATGGAAAAAGGAGCAAATGCTGGTTTCAGGCATTTTTTTTCACCCAAATTGTTTCTGTATGATGTTGGGGGAAAAAAATCTTCATCTACTTTCCTTTGTGCCAGTCGAATTCATTAGTGTCCATTTTAATTTCTATATATTTCTACACTTTTTGTCACAACGCTGTGTAAATCTTTCCCTGCATGATATATCAGAATGGGCCTGTAAGTGAGAAAACACCAGGTAGAACTATCGATAAGCTTCTAAATATCAACTTTATTTAGTTCTTTCGTATTAAGATTAAAGAAAAAGGCAACCCCCCCCCCCCCATGTAGTTTTCTTGAGAGTACGTAGAAAAAAAAATACACCACGCTTAAAAACAAGCAAAGAAAAAGTGGTTGGATGAATATTAATGTACCCTAGAGCAGAGAGATAAGGGCTGTACCTTTACAGACATAGAGACATTTCTTGTGGTATTTTCTTCTAAGGTTTTTTTTTAACATTTACATAAGAAAAATACGTGCTTAAGATAGGTTGGCTTATTATTTCCTGTAACGATTTCTGCACAATACGACCTTTCTTCCTCATCTAAAGTACACTACTTAAAAAAAAAAAAACCTGTCCAGGCGAGAGAGTAGTGGCAGGTAATAAGTATCTGCGCCTTTTCCTATAAAGATTTCGATATCATTAAACGCTTTACCAAACGACATAATTTTGGACTGGTTCAAATTGGAAGCATTTTGCAGACGACAAAATAAATGTAGCTCAGATGATGATTTCTGTCTTTAGTAGGGTAAAAACATTGTAGGAAAAGGAGAAAATGCTGGTTACCAGCATTTTCTCCTTTTCCCACAATGTTTTCATAAGACCTAGTCCTCAGGGCGAGGTTCAGTTTCAGGAATATGTGGTAAAGGGCTGAGGGGGTATATCTATTGTTTTTAAATGCTCACCCTTTTTGCCTCTTGTAACAGTTTCTAACATGACATGCGCAGTAATATGTAAAAAAAATACCGTGTTTCGTGTCAAAGACAAAATCAAACCAACAAAATGAATTCTGCCTAAAAGAGCAGTGCAATCGCCTAATGAAAGGGAGACAACTAATAGAGACACTTTTTATGTAAACACATGTAACAGTAAAATAAACTGACCGGACGTTTCCAGACAATAGTTGAAACCCAAATATTGGGAATTCCAGAGTTATTTATGTTGGAGAACTCTAAGAGTGTCGGAAAGTGTAGATCCACGATCGGACTGCACGTACAGTACAGTCAGATCTTAATCTACACAGTCCGCAAAAACGCATTGTGTCGCGCTAAGCAGCCTTAGAATTAAATCCTTGTGATGCCGTACTACACTTTAATAGGTTTGTTTAAGCACAGTGTGCACTATTTAAAGGCTCAGTAGCGAAAAAAAAATATAGGTTTTAAAATGCATTTATATTTAAATCATGCCCTTTAAAGGTATGGAAAATATTGTGAAGATGACATTCTGTTATTATGTGGTCGGTCAAAGTATTAGTCGCTGGAAGGAATATGAATTTTAAAATCAGGCAAAAAGTAAACAAAAGACGGAGTAACCTTGCAACTTTTAACCAACTGTTGAAATTCATTTCCCTGTCAGCGACTAACACTTGGGCCGACTGTTGAATAACAGGTTGTCATCTTCACAATAATTTCTATACTTTAAATTGTATGATTTAAATCTAAATGCATTTTAACACGGCACTGTTTACAAATTGGCCGCTACTGGGCCTTTAGGGTGTTTAAGTAAGGACAGTGAGGACACCTTTACTCTTTCATTTCCATTGACGACTTTAGTAGCTTTTTCGGATGGCGCAGATCAAGATCGTGCAGTTTGATCTTGAATATATTCCATCCGCTACTTGATGGGGTAGTCTATGACCCAATTCATCTCTAATCTCATTGGAAATCTATTTTTAGATCCCTAAAAAAAGTTGAATTGCTTGAGTTGGTATTGAAAGACTTAACTTTGAATGTGCAGCTGATACGAGCCATGCTCTGGCAAAAGGGGGCTTCATGCATCTCCGTGATGCATTATACCAAGCAAGTCATCATATAATTATGAATCCAAAAAATTGATTTTTCATATCAACCGACTGAATCATTACGTAGACTGGTATTTTGACACGTAGAAAATTGACCGATAGCAAAAATTTTTGACCCAGGTCAGCCTGCGCGGACTAAGCAGGCTGACCTGGGTCGATACTTTTTCCAAATGCATTAAGCCCCCATTTCACAGAGCACGGTTCATTTTAGTTCTACACTGCCTTGATTAATTATTAGATATTCTGATGGATTCGTTTTGGATATTGCAAGCTCTGTTTTGTCTTTATAGAAGGAAAAGAGCTTTGCATTTGAACACTTATTTACTGGTATCTACTCTTATTCTAGCCCGTCCGGGTAGCTCAGAGGTTACCGTATCTGACCCGTGATCAGGTGGTTGCGGGTCCGATACACGGTTGAGGCAAATTTTCTTTCCGGCAACTTTTCGGCCCTCACCTCAGATGTAGATCTATGTGAGAAAAGTATTCAGTGAGTGACCTAAGCTGTTAAAGACGGCATTAAACTCCAATACAAACCGATCAAACTCTAATTCTAACAAGCAATTTCGTTGAAATGGTATCCCCCGCCGAAAAAGACCTTTTCAAAAATTTACGCGACCGCGTAACTCAAAATCGCTCCCAGTCGGCCATTTTGCATCGAATAAAAAAAAAAAAGAAGTATATCGGCGGAACAGGTTATTGTACACACGTATATAAAGTTTCACGAAATTACGTCCAATGGTATTGGAGATATTGTCCCGGACGGACGGACGGACGGACAACGCTAAAACTATATCCCTTCGCTTTCGGCGGAGGATAATAATTGTGACAGCAGTTTTAGACGACGAATAACTTTTCTGAACTTCTTTCCTCTTAACTTTTAACACGCCTATCACAACTATAGTAGCCTATGGCTGCCAGTGTAGTTCAAGATCAGACTGCACTTTTTGTTGATCTACCCTGTTCGCTTTGCTGAAACACTACAGACAAAAGCAACAATAAACTTACAATTACTAGGTTCCTATTTTCTAGACCGAGTATGTTTAGTATGTTTATTCAGCGTGCTGGGGTTTAAATCTGTAAATTGTATGGGTGGAAAACATCATCTTTGTGTGGCAAAGGGTTAAATTTACTCTTTAGTTTAAACTTATTCATTTTACATGGAAGAGAAACAAGTTGTTACAACTTATACTAATCTCTCTCGATTCTGCTTCCTGGGAACAAAACCAGTACTCGCGCCGAATGTGTGGGTCAATGAATAATCCCAAAGTTACTCTTTCAATGTTAAAATATAACAATACCGACATCATTTGACGGCTGAAAATAGAATCTACTTAAACCCAGAAAATATTTTTTGTCATCTTAAAGGCTCACCTAAACAAACGGACGGTACAGATTCAAGATCAGGCTGCACGTTTTGTGCAGTCTGATCTTGAATCTGTACCGTCTGCGAAAATCCCCTATTTTTCCTGTATCGCTGAAACAGATATTAATGGATGACCAAACATAGTACCATTTCAGACTGTAAACCTTTTATTTCCAGCTGATGAAGCTAGTATTGTGGAAGTTACACAATGACATGCCTTCAATTCAAAATATTTTCTTTCATTCTACTTGCAGATTCTCTCCGCTTCACGCTTCACTAGCAAACAAATTCGGCTCATCGGCTAAATATTTATTTGAGCCATGCTCTGGCAAAAGGGAGGGGGCTCCGTGATGCATGATACCAGTCAAGACATTACATAGTTATGGATCCATAATAGCCACTTTTTTCAACAACCGACATAATCACGAGGTAGACTGGTCCTTGGACATACAGAAAATTGACCAGTAGCGAAAAGTTTCGATTCAGGTCAGCCTGCGCGAACTGCGCAGGCTGACCTGGGTCGATACTTTTCGCAGATACATTAACTCACCCTGTTCACAAAGCACGGCACCTTTCTTTTTTATTTTGTCTAGCTCCAACTGAGATATAAGAATTCAATATTTGATAAAAATGTGTACGAAATTTTGACAATTCCTTTTCTATTTCTGCGTTGAGCTTTACAGAAATTTAATCACGTAAATACCACAAAAACTCTCGCAGACAATAATTGAAAGTAAGCGAATTATATGTAAAGATAGTCAAGGAAAAAAATCATTAATTGGCGAGGCTATTCTAATACGTTACAATTTACCACTTTCCAAGCAATTTCCAGACCATAATTTGGCCAATCAAATCAAAACGCAAAAGAATTCACGCGAGCGCCGACCACAGGGAAATTACACGCTCGCCGTTCTTTTCAGCCATGATTATAGAGACGGTGGATTATTACAATCATTGTCGGGGAAACGCTTGGATTACTTGTTTACGCTGGCAAATTACTTATTTCTCGGTTTCTATTACATAGATAAGGACGTGTCAGAAAGAATCCCCGGCAACGTTCCGTGACAGAGTAAAGACTTGCCATTTCGAAAATGGTTTTCTCACATAACCTTCCTTGTTTTCAGTGTAATGTACTCTTTACGACTATTCTTATCGTACACACGTTGAAGATAAGATTTGATGAAGTCATAAAGGAATGTTATGTGACATCATTTCTTGAAATATTGTATCATTGCCTGTTTTAGGTTCAAGATCAAATGGTTATGTGTTAGCTTCTTTGGAACTATTTTTAAGCTCCGAACGTACACTTGTGTCAAAGCAGTGAGTAGGTTTCTTTTATGAATATTGATGTATGTTTTTTTTAAGAAATCTTACGATTTTTCAACTTATTCCTGAGACAAAGTTTTGCAATAAAAAGAACGCGACATTGTTTGGCGTTTAAGACAGAAATATTATAAAACTCGTCAACACAACAAAATGTTATTAAGCTTGCCCGAGGTTCGCATAATAACTTTTTGCTCGTTTACAGGCCCTGTAGCGCCCAAATGTAAACTAGAACTGTCTCAAAATGGACAAATACCTCTCACCAGCATCTTGTAACTGAAGCAGAACAATCAACAGAACGGAAAAGATTTTCAAAACAAAGATCACCAGTGACTTAACCTTTGACCCAAAAAACAACAGTGCATCTCCTGGGTCTTGTGCAACACTAGTATAAAGTTTCGGGGTCCTAGATCAAACACCTTTTGAGTTAGAGCACGGATATGGTTTTCAAACAAAGTTCACCTGTGACCTTGACCTTTGACCCATGTGACCTAAAAACAATAGGGCACTTTCTTAGGCCATGAGCAACACTTGTATAAAGTTTCAGGGTCCTAGGCTAAACGGCTTTTGAATTAGAGCACGGAAACGAAAAAGTCTAAAGATGGACGGAATGACGAACGGACTGACGGACGGACTGGCGGATATGGTGAAACCAGTATACCCACCTCTACTTCGTTTGAGATGAAAATCCGTTATTGTACAGTCGGTCCAAGTGTAGTCGCTGGCAGTAAAAGGAATTTTAAAACCGGTTAAAAAGCAATAATAAAAAAAAAAAAAAAATGGAGCGCCCTGGCAACTTTTGGCCTACATTTGAAATTAAACAAGAGTTTGAAGATTTTTATCACAATTTGGCGTCTATAAAAAAAAGAATGTTTAAAATTATTAAATCTGATTTCAAGCTTGAGGCGAAAACAATACTTTTTTTTTTTATCCGTTTTGATGTACATCGATGAATATTGAAGGATTCTGCTGAGTTGAATCTTAGGATTATAACCGTGACTCAAAGACCTCTTGAGGACAGTGAACGTCAACATCAGACTGCACAGAAAAGAAAAAAAAAAAAACACTTTGAAATCGTAACATTTGGTTTTTACTATCGGGGCTTGAAAATTCCATTTAATCTTAGCAGTTCAAGTGTTAAACATCTTATTTCAACATGGTGTTTCATTACAGAGATTGTCCCAGTACGACCCTACGTTTAGAGAAACTTACAGCGACTTCTCTAGTCGACTTCTGTCAAACAATTTTAAAACGAGATTGACTTTAGCATAAGAAATACAAAACCAAAACGATTTCCAGTTCAAAAGGGGTTAAAATAGATATTTTACATTTTTATTTAGATATCCACAGAACCTTACTAGTAATGCCTCTTGCGACTGTGCAGAGCTCCGTCTAATTTTGTGCTCCTGCAATAAACTTCAATCAGTTCTATACGAGGGTTGTTCGGAAAGTTCGTAGAATTTTGTTATATCTCTAGAATTGTTCATTAAATATACATGAAATTTGATATGCATGAACCTTGACTTATCCTTCAGCAATTTTTAAAAAAATAATAGAAAATCGAATACAGAAACCAGATATATGGGTTGTCGTAGCAACGTCATCATGGGTACCCTGAGCAGTCCGTAAAATACCTATTTTTGGATTATGTCGTTGAAGAAATAAGCTTAATTTCCGTATGTTTGCTCAATGTCAAAAAAGCGCGGAAAAGTCAAGCGATAATTCGACAACATTACGTCATTTCCTGAAAATTTCAAAACAATTCGTTGTTCCGAAACAAAATTATAGTGTTTTCGTAATCTATCTGCGGAAGTTGTTACGGAAAAATCATGACGTCGAACTGTGGCGTTGAGTTACGGAGTGTGGTGAAATTCTGTGTTGCACTTAATAAATCGCCAACAGAAACACTGCGAATGATAAAATCAACAGGATCATATGATAAATGCAGTCCAGCTTTTGTCTACAAATGGCATTCGCGTTTTAGGAGCGGAAGAGAATCTATTAATGACGATTCCAGGAGCGGTTGACCGGCAGTCGTAACTGGTTCGATTAAGAAGTCGGTAAAGGATATGGTTCAGACCGACAGAAGAATCACCGTCAGAACTATTGCTAATGAACTCGGTGTTTCGTGCTCAACAGTACATGGTATACTAACTGAGCAACTTGGCATGTCGAAAGTGAGTGCTCGGTGGGTACCACGATTACTCAAGGAAAATGTAAAGGAGCGCCGCGTACACTGTTCACAGAAGTTTCTTCACCGCTACGAATCTGAAGGCGAGGATTTTCTTGATCGGATCATCACGACGGATGAGACCTGGTTACACCACTTTGATCCAGAGACCAAAGCTATGTCTTCTATGGATTTCCGGGTTTTTCCCGAGTTGAAGGCGAGTTTGCGTGGAAAGCGATTCGATTCAGCAGAGGAACTTACAAAACAGACTCAAATTGTTGTATCGTCACTAACTGTGGACTGGTACATTGAAACTTACAACAAATAGATGACCAGACATAAGAAATGCATAGATATTGCTGGTGACTATGTTGAGAAAGTGCGACGATCGCTTGATGTAAACGACGCTTGATGATTACGCGACGTCATATTGACTTCGGCGTGCTCCGGGTACCTCTAACATACTCATTTCAAACAGACATAATTTTCGTGTGATGTAGAGCATCGTTTTGGTTTTCATAGAATTTATAGAAGAGATGTTGAAGTTTAAGTAGGTATAAAATTCTTTGTAATACTGAGAATATTGTGTGATTTATAACAAAATTCTACGAACTTTCCGAACAACCCTCGTACATATAAAACTTTATCCTCTTGAGTTTATTAGTGATATCTTTTAACCCTTTCCCTAACAGTCCAGAGCTTTAAACACTTTAACCCATTACCGAAAGACAAAATTTCGGACTTGCCCTAATGGAAAGCGTTTGCAGCCGACAAAAATAGTGACTCAAAACTAGAAATTCACCAATGGAAGTGCAGAAAACATAGTGGGAAAAGGAGAGAATGATGGTAACCAGCATTTTCTCCTTTTACCGCAATGCTTTTGAAAGGTCTTTTCCTTAGGGTCGTTAAAACTCGGAAATGTATGGCAAAGAGTTCAAGAAGAAGAGAAACAGAGAAAATGCTGGTCATGACCATTTTCTCCCTCGGCCACGATCTTTTCTTCTCGTTATAGACAAATCTCACCATTTTAGCTACATTTTCATTTGCAAATGATTCCAATATGACAGAGTCTAAGAAATCTTTCGGTAAACAGTTAATTTACAGGGCTCTTTCCTAAAATTTAGATCCAGCAATAAAATGCAATGTAGAGGAACACACTCTTTCAGCACCATATAAATGAACCATACTCTGGCAAAAGGGGGTTTAATGTGTATTCGTGGTGCATCGCAACAAGCAAGTCATCACATAATCATAGATCCATATTGTTACAGGAGACCACTCCTTCATGCATGGCTTCGTCCCGATTTAAATACAATACCTAACAACTGCGTTAGGGAGATATCTCTTTCGATCAATGGTTCAGGTATTGGTCTTTTGAACCTCGGAAAACGAGGATCTTGTCCGCCATCGGTTCGAATCCTGCCAGATGCGGTTTGTGTTTCAGCCATGTATTTCTTCATTTGTTTCTTTGTTACGGACTTTGTTCGTAAGAATATAATGCATTTTGTCAAACAACCGACTGAATCATGAGGTAGACTGGTCCTTTGACATGCAGGAAATTGACCTATAGCAAAACGTTTCGACCCAGGTCAGCCCGTGCAGCCTGCGCAGGCAGACATTGGTCGATACTTTTTGCAGATGCATTAAATCCGCTATTCATGAAACATGGGTCATTTATACTCGAGTTCGTTCGTCGGCTGAAAGTATTACCTATTGGATTGTATGATTAACTGATTGTATGGTGTTTAACGCCGTTTTTAACATTATTTCAGTTATATCGCGGCGGCCAGTGCACCTATCCATGCCTTAGTTGAGATCCTTTTACCAGTGCTCCGCACAATATTCTTTCCAAGCCACTGGTTGCTTTCCCACCTAACTATCGTCGAAACTATGGTCAGCGATGAGAGAGGAGTGAATCCTGTCGCAATGACTATCCACAATCCTCGGACAGATATTGGCCAAGCCGAGGATCGAGTCAGCGACCCCCGTTCTCAAGTCCTTCACGCTAACTATTGAGCTACCGGGACTTGGCATAATCCATTGGAATCTATACGTATATTATACTCATAAGCTTGATTAGACAGTGCGGTCTGATCTTTATCTATATACGTCTTAGTAAAACCTTGTTTTCGTCATGGCGTTGATGGAGTGAAAGAAGCAACTTCCGGCAAAAAAAAATACAGTAAATGTTGACATTTCGTTTTTTAAACAAGTTTGTTTTGATGGAAGGCAAAGCAAATTAATTCTCCTCCTTTTTTCCACCACGTTTGTTGTGTTTCTCTTTTTCTCATAGGTAATCACCAATTATCGATGCACAAGAACATTCGAACTACATCTAGTCACGCAAACACAACATTCAACATTCTTGCAGCGTTGCGCAAAATGTACAATTTTTCTACAGATTCCGCTCGAGAAAGCATTCTGAGAAATTGCGATGTTTCACGATTGCTTATTTTTATCGATCAGTGACTGATTAGTTCCTGTCAGCGCTATGAAGCAAAAACAGGGGCTTTTGCGGACGGTAGAGATCAAAGATCAGACTGTACAGAACGTGCAGTCTGGTCTTTGATCTATACCGTCCGCTTGTTTATTCAAGCCTATAAGGTAAATACCTTTCTGAATTTCATTCGAAAAAAAGTCGAATTAATGAGTGAGTCATGCTCTGTGAAAAAGGGGCTTAATACATCTGCGAAAAGTATCGACCCTGGTCAGCCTGCAAAATCTGCACAGGCTGGCCTGAGCCGAAACTTTTCGCTATCGGTCAATTTTCTGTATGTGCAAGGACCAGTCTACCCCATGAATAAGTCGTTTGTTACAAAAAGTTCATATTATGGATCCAAATGTATGTGATGGCTTGCTTGGTACCATGGATCACGGAGATGCATTAAGCCCCCTTTTGCCGTAGCATGGCTCTATGTATTTAGCGCTGAATGAATTACTGTAAGTCGTATATGGAAGCACATACCTAGAAATCTAGGGAACTGGATTTTAGTCACAACCCATTTATAACGGTTTTCCGGATTTTATAGGAGAAAAACAAATGTTTTAGATAATTGCGGGAAGTATTTCACGAGTGCACAGGGCTTTCAATAAGCAAAATATACTTATGTTACAAATGTTGTACCGCTACTTCAATGAAATAGACAAACGTGTGCCAGTAGAATAAAATCCTATACATGTATTATTCCATATTTGCTGAAATATTTCCTAAAACGTCGCATCAGATATATACGATCTTGATCTGCATTCTGCTTCAAAAGCATCCGAACTTAATTTTACGTTTTTGTGATGAGATTTCTGCCTCAAATCACTTACTTTTGTATTTCTCTGAGGAAAGTTGTCCCGTTTGTAAAGTAAGCAATTTTTACGTTTATCAGCCGGAAGTGCAGTGCAGGAAGGTTTACTAAACAGGGTTTAATCACAGGACTTTGAAGTTCCATTGATCCATCACAGAATACTAAAATTTTCCTTCGTCGATCATTGAATACTTATAAAAGCATTCGATATTTGAACCATGCCCTGTCGAAAGGGGATTAATACGTCTCCGCGATACATTGTACCAAACATGTTCACATAATTATGGATCCATAAAATCCATGTTGTCTAACAATAGACTGAATCTGGAAGTAGAGTGGTCCTTTGACATGTAGAAAATTGACTGTAAGCGAAAAATTTCGACCTAGGTCAACCTGTGTGGACTGCACACGCTGACATTGGTCGATAATTTTCTTAGATATATTAAGCCCCCTTTTCTAAGTGCATGGCTTTCTTTATTTGTTATCAGATGTTTCATCTAAGATTTAGTGACAAACATAATCTGAGCCATGCTCTGTGAAAAGGGGGCTTAATGCATCTGCGGAGCGTATCGACCGAAGTAAGTCTGCGCAGTCCGTGCAGGCTGACCTGGGCCAAAATTTTTCGCTGTTGCTCAATTTTCAGTATGTCCAAGGACCAGTCTAGCTTATAATTAAGACCGTTGTTTAGAAAAGTGGCTATTATAGATCGATAATTATGTGTTGACTTGTCCGGTATCATGTATCACGGAGATGCATTAAGCCCCTTTTGCCAGAGCATAGCTCAATTATAGTTAAACCTCTGTTTTCCTTTTTACTCTTTGGAGATCTACTCTTGTAATCAAATATTTCAAACTTCCAGAATTAGTCAACCTTCAAAATGTGCGGTTCAAATTGCTATAAATGCATGTGCTTGAAAACATTTATCTGTATGCGGTAATTGCCTCAAGTTTTGAAGTGGAGGAAAAACAAACAATTTATTAATTTCTATTCAGATTAAAAAAAAAAAAAAACCCTTAAGATCCGTCTAAAATTTTCACAGACAGCAATTGGCAAAAGAAGCGAATTAAAGTTTATGAAACTACTCAAGTGTATAGGTCACGTCGATTATAGCTTCATCAACACAGTCTGGGACGATAACAAGGTTGAGCTTTTGTACTTTTTTTTTTACAGCTTTCAATCTCTACAAGAAATCTTGTTGAGACCACATTGGCTTTTAAGTTGAATTTTCTTCACCGAAGCTCTTTCAAATTATTTCTTGTACATACAATACTCAAAACAGACATTATGAATACATAACATTATGATGACTTGCTTTAGGCCTGCAACACGCGAAAAGGGGCATTCGGACATTTGCGTACAGTGTCGTCTCGGATCAGCCTGTGCAGTCCTCGCAAGGTAATCCGAGACGGCACTTTACGACTACATTAGATTTTGTGCTACAGTAGACTTGCGCAAAACAGAAAATTACATAAAAACGGAAAGTGTCGTTTCTGATTAGCCTGCGCGGACTGCGCAGGCTGATCAGAGACGACACTTTACGCAATTGTCCGAATGCCCCTTTTCGTGTGTTGCAGGCCAATTATTATAATGCATTACGAGCATGCAAGCCCCTTTTGCTACACCGCCGCTTCATTATCCTTTACAACCAATCTCGACTTTTAACGTTCCTGAGGAAAAATCCTGGTAACCACCATTTTCTCTTTTTCCCTATAATGTTTTCCTCCCTTTCATAAACAAATTACATCATTTGGGTAACTCTCAGTATGTCGTCTGCAAAAGCATTTCAATTTGGACCAGTCTAAATTTTGTCCTCGGGTAAAAGATTAAAATATCCATCTTATTTTGCTATATACGGGTTGAAAATCCTCATGTGAAAATCGGCCCTTGACCAGACAGATACAGCGTGGTATATATAATGGCGTCGCCATCGAGTGACCTTGTTTTTAGACAGCTCGTCCTGGAACTGATGGCTTATCTTGATGTCCACCATTGGTCAGCTTACTCGGACAAGGTGATTTATCTTCTGTCAAGCGTGTACTTAATTTGACCAGTTAGGGTAAATATTTACAGTCTCAAGGGACCCGTTGCCATGACAATAATTATGGTGCTCAAACGGGCACGTGCAATGTAATTAGATCCTTTCTATTGTACATTACTATTGCATTCTTTGAGGGGGGAAATCTTCGAAAATTAACCCATCATTATAGAACGTCGACCAATATACGCCCCTGCAGATCACAGCTATAAAAATATTATTTCAGCCATGCTCTCTGAAAAGGCGATTTAATGCATCTGTAGACAGTATGGAACCATGTCAGCCTGCGCAGTCCGCACAGGTTGGCTTGGATCGAAACTTTTTGCTTTTGTAAATTTTCTGCATGGCTAAGACTCATTCTATCTCAGGATTTAGGGGAAATCTTTGAAAATTAACCCATCATTGTAGAAATGCGACCAAATACGCTCCTGCAAGTCACAGCAATTAAAATATTATTTTAGCCATGCTCTATGAAAGGGGATTGATATTTTATAATATCTCTCATTATTGATGATATTTACTTCAAACTTGTACTAACTATCAAAAGGAAAACCTAAAAAGATGGGAAGGTAATAATCAAAATGTTTGAACACAGTTATGCCCCTTTTTCGACATAGAATTTTCACTGGAAATTAATTAATTTTTCAAACTGACTGCAGTCGAGCATCGGCACCCGCATGCGGTGATCTTGTCCTTTCCTAGTGTTATTTCTAATTGGTTTAAATCATTTTCAGGTTGAAAACACTTTGGGAAAGGAGAAAATACTGATTAACAACACTTTCTCCCTTTCTCACAATGTTTTCAAAATCCCCCTTTTTTTCTAAGGGTCGTTAAAACAGGATTGTTCGGTAAATAATTATGCTAGTTTTAAGCGTATAATTGGCTTAAATAAAGGTAATAAGCGCAAATATTTACCTAGTTCATTCTAAATCAGTTCAATTAATTTCGTTTATTAGCAACGCGACAGTATAATGATGTCAATCGTTATTGACAAATAGAAATAGATAAACGACGAAGATGTAATTATAAAACATATAACTACTTTGAACTGTTTTCTTTACCGAAAAAAGGGGGTACATTTTTTTGCAGAGAAAATGTCAGAGGAAAGGTAGGGTCAGACAGAAGGACGTATGCACAGACAGAAGAGGGCAAAAGTCTACTTTAATCCCCACTCGTTATTTGACAAATCTATCGTTTTCCTTTGGACAAAAATTGTCCCTTTTCGCGTGTGAATGTTTCTTCAATCCCACGCCCCACCTTTCCCACTACAGCTGACGACAAAAGAGATCAAATATGTAGGCTGGGCATACCTCGGAGTGCATCGAGCGTCATAAAAATAGGAAGGTTTGCTTACCATTTTCTTTGCAAGCTACTGGCTGCTTTCCCATGCGCACAGCTGCTTTTAAGCAAGCCCGGGCCGACCCCATATGATTCTGTCTATGAAACAATTCTGCCAAGTATAGGGTTCATTCTTTATTTTTTGACTATCTAATCACAAGTCGTTCGCGCCTGAAAGTGTCAACATGGCTCCATGAAGAATGTCCAATTTTCTTGCATGGCAGTGGCACAAGAAATGAATCGTTTGCATGATTCGATATATTTGTCATTCGTTTCCATCAGATGTCGATATTTTTTCGAGATCCTACCTCTAATCAATCTAAATAAGTGTAATGGCCAAACTATTACAGGAATTTTCTCGTTCACTTGTTTTATCGGTGACTTTGAGGGTGTCAGATGGCACTGGAACTGGTACACGTAAGTATATAGCCCTTTCAGCGCCACAGGAAAAAACAGGGGCTTTTTGCTGACAGCAAACAATAAGATTAGGTTGTAAATAACGTACAGTCTGATCTTGGATCTATATTGCCTGCATTTTTAGTCAAGCCATTATGATTAAAAATCTAGCTGCGTCTTGGTTGATAGTATTTTCAGCGTGGAAAGAGGTCGAGATTATATATATATATTTGACGCTAAAAGAGTTAAAAGCTTTAGGTCAATGCAATCAGTGAAGGCTCTGTTCTCGATATGTAGCACTTGTGAATTCTGATTTATGTTGAAGTCCTACATGCTCATAATTCAAGACTTGGGAGCCGTATTCAATTCTTATAAGCAAAGCTGGTCTTGTCGTGGTGTCTATGGCAAAGGACCACGGAACCCAAGTCTAGTACTAGTGACGCCCAGGAAAGTATTTATATGTGAGCTGTCGTTGTGATATGACTGAAATACTGGTAAAAGCGATATGAAAACCCAGTTAAACAAACAAACTCTTGAACACATTGGCCGTACATTCACCAAGGATCCTAAATTTTATTTTTGGATTAGGAATGTTGATATGAAGGTTTGGTAAATACGGGCCCTGGCAGGTTTGAAAGATAAAATGATATTCTTTTCTTTCCCTGAATTACGTAACACAATTTTACAAATTTTATAAATATGCATGATTACGAGACGCCAAAGGGTACAGTAGTCTCATCTCTATGTACCAGTGGCGCCATCTGCTACAGACACAATCGTTTCCGCTCTTTAACTCATTATCCTGTGCAGACGGCGATTTTCGCCTTGCAGAAAGCCATTTTTGAAACTATCTGGCATGTGAGAATAGCTTCTCGTAACGACCTTTTTCAACTTTCATCTTGCATATTATACAAGCCTGGTATAATATTTAAGTAATGTTCTGTAAAAAGGGACTTTAGTGCATTTGCAAAAAGAATCGACTCATGTCAGCCTGCCCATTTGAGTCGAAATTCTTTTGCAATTTGTATAATTTCTGCTTGTCAAAGGACAATTCTTATTCATGATAGGACCGTTTTTTTTTTTTTAAAAGAAGATCCATACCAGGCGCCGACTTCTTCATTTGTATAATGACCCGGTGGTTAGCGTATGCAACTCGTGACCTGGTGGTTGTGAGTTCGATACCTGGTTGAGGCAAACTTTCTTTCCGGCCATTTTTCGCCTCTCACCTGTAATGCACGTGAGATAAGTAGTCAGTGACTTAGAAAGTTGTGTCAGTACTGGTGTGAGAAAGCCAGGGAACACATGCGTAGGTGCACTGACCGCCGCCATATGACCTAATTTGTTAAAACGGCGTTGAACTCACAACGCTTTCTCAAAACAGTACTGGTACAACTTTCTTTCCAAGTCACTCACTACTTTCTCACATGAAACAGAGGGGAGAGGCAAAAAATGGCCGGAAAGAAAGTTTGCCTTAACTGGGTATCGAACTCACAACCATCAGGTCACGAGTCCGATACGCTAACCACTGAGCTATCCGGGAGGGCACTCAAAAGCTGTGTTTCCCTACAGGCAAATAGTAGTCCATCATTATTCGAATGGTTGCAACATTCGAGAAATCGCAGTTTTTCACTGCATTCACAGAGAAATATAGATAGGTCTACCAGTTTTATCGTGCCAGGCCGCAATTGGATATATCTCTCTTCCACAACGAGCACTAATCACATTACAGTTTAGGCCATGCAACCCAAGGGTCACCGAAGATTCAATTTCCTTTCCAATGCAAACCAGAGTCTGATTGTGATTGATTCCAGTTCTTTATCGCCTCCTCTTCCTGTATTTGTAAACGACCACCAAACATGTATGTTCAGAGCGAATTAGTCCTAAGATCTTTACGTGCGACTCAATATGCTAATATGCTTCTCTGGACGGTGTAGATCAAGATCAGACTGCACAGAACGTGCAGTCTGATCTTGGATCTACAACGTCCGATAAAGCGATATTTTACCTTCGAAAAGAACTTGAAAAATTGTAACACTTAAGTTTTTGCTACTGACTGGAAAATTTTCATGTAATTGACTAAGTAGTTCAGGGTTTATACAACCAGTTTGGTGATTCCGATTTGTCCTATGTTGTACATGTATAAATCTAGATGGTTCGGCATGGATTTGTTGGGCCTCTTGGTATTAACCATTTACTAAACAATCCCATTGAACGACCCTGAGGTGGAAGGCTTTTAAAAACATTTTCGGTTGACAAAAGAATGCTGGCTGGTCCTCTGAAGGTGCTTTCAATTAGGCCAAGCTAAGACATTTGTCGTTTGGTAAATGCCAGTTTCAACAGTACTATAGTTGGCTAACGAGAGCCAAATTAGTGCCATGTCCAAGGGCAATCCCACGTGACTGGCGTTGCAAGCAGAGATTGAACAAGGATTTCCTGATCACAATGGTTGATTAATCGACGCTTCGAACATTATTTCATTCGTATCACGGCGACAGCTCGCTTATTCATGTACAAGTAAGTCATTGGTTTCATTAATAATATGCTAGGGCTCCGAGTTGTCTTGCCCACGGGCACTGACGAAAAAACCCAATGCTTCCAATGAGGCTTAAATCTTGGGCCTTCAGTTTAAGAGCCCAAGACTTTACCACTGACCCACACAAAACCTTTCTGATCACAATACAAACACAAGAGAGAAACGAAATATGAACTACCGACTAAACAGACATGGCAACATTCTTTGGAACCAAACCTCATGCAGACGCATTGTGTGGCATCAAAACCGAAGTGCTTTTGGAAACATTTTTGGAAATAGATCTTTTGACAAACCTCAGTCGACAAGTTAACGGTATGTTCGTCATATTGTAGAGAAAATGTACCCTTGCATTTAAATTCCGGAAATCTTTCTTGAGTTACATGATCAGCTACGAAAGTCTGAGATACTCGTATGGTTTATGAGGGCTTGACTCTCTCTCTGTCTCTCCTGCGAGCGGATTTCTTTTGTAAAAAATGGTTTTTTGTATTACAAAAAAGCCATCTTATTGACACAGCAGGCCATTTTTCAAAACACAGTGGCAGGCCGACATGGGTCGAAACTTTTTGCCATTTTTGAATTTTCTGCATGACAAAGGATCATTCTACTTCCAGATCCAGTCGATTTTTTGGACACAATGGATTTCACCCATCCATAATTATGTGATGTCTTGCTTGGTGTAATGCATCACGGAAATGTATTAAACCCCCTTTTGCCAGAACTTTGCTCACTTGATATTGTTTCGAAAGTAGTTTGCCGCAAATTTGTTTCTGGAAGTAATGAGTGACTAAACATAGGAGGATTAGACCCCGAAAACAATAATAGGTTCTGACCAATCGCGGCCATATAAATGTAAGCAGGACTTACTTATTATAGCTCTAAATTAGAATTAATAAACAGGTCATTACAGTATATTCTTTGTAAGCTGGTTTTACTTATATTGTAAGGCTTCAGATGTAATAAAGACATATGATTATATAAAGATCAGTTGCTCCTTTTTTTCTAGTTTGTTTGTCTGTTTGTTTTTTATGGTTTTTAACGTTGTTTTCAACATCATTTTAGTTATATCGCGGTTAATGCACCTATCCATGCTTTCTTGGAGTTTCATTTACCGGTATTTTGCACAATATTCTTCCAAAGCCACTGGCTGCTTTCTCACATAACCATTACCGAAACTGTGGTCAGCAGTGGGAGAGGAATTAATCCTTCGCAGTGACTATTATCAATCCCTTGCAAGAAACTGGCCGAGCTGAGGGTTCGAACCGGTCACCGCCTGGTTTCAAATCCTATACGTAACCTACTGGGCCACCGGGTCCGCTTTTTTCCTTGAAATATGGTGGAATAAAATACGGGAAATATAATATGAATGCTTGTAAAATGTAGTTTATCCTTTTCCTTTTCCCACAATGTCTTCGAAAAGATATCAATGATAAGGGCCGAAAAAAGTTATATAGGACGGTAATGTGCTAATCTACCAAGAGATGTACAGTGAATTTATCTGTCTTTGTAGCGTGGAGACCATTAGGAAAATGTCAACGCACTCATTTACAAAGTTTTTAATCAAACTGAGCGAGGAAGAAAAATGTAATTTTGGGTAATAAGTGTCTCCCCGGACGAGTTGTCTTTTCTGAGCAATATAAATCATGGATTCCACATATAAGGTTCTATTTTGGAGCTCAGAAAGTCGCCAAAAGTGTGATTCTTTTATCTTTTCAGCGTCCGCATTGAAGAAAACGGGCTTTTGCGGACGGCATAGATCAAAGATCAGACTGCACAGAACATGCAGTCTGATCTTGAGTCTATACCATCCGCCTGTTTGGTCAAGCCAATATGATAAAAATCTTTCTAAGTTTTAGTGTTTTGTATTTGTGCCGTCGACAGAGGTCCAGTTTGTATAATTCGTGTTGAAAAAGTTGAAAATAAGACCGGCTGTAAATAGATCTTTAAGATAAATTAGAGATCGAGAAGAAATCGCATAATGTGATAAATGGCTCAGAAATACTCTGTGAAAAAGGGATTCAATACATCTGCGAAAAATATCGACCCAGGTCAGCTTGCTCAGTCCGGGCAGGCTGGCCCGAGTCGAAACTTTCTGCTTTTGGCCAATTTTCTGCATGTTAAAGGACCAGTATACCTCATGATTTAATAGGTTTAATTTTATGGATGCATAATTATGTGACGACTTGCTTGGTAAAGTGTACCACGGAGATGTATTAAACCCCCTTTTCAGAAAGCATGGCTCCAGTGCTTCATTCATCACACTGTTTGTCTGTTTATGCCAATGAAGTTGACAGCTTTAGAAACATTGTAGGTAAAGGGAGTAAATGCTTGCCATAAGCAATTATTTTTTTTGACAAAATGTGTTCTCTTTCATTTAATAATGTATTTTTTCCTGTAACTGTTTCTCTTCGATGTTTCCCTTACACATCCTTTCAGTGGTTGTTAAATACACCTAAAAGTATTTAACAAAGCAAAATTATTGGCCAGTGACTGACTTTAACGCTTCACATCACGAGCTATGCAGAGAGAGAGAGGGGGGGGGGAGAAAGAGAGGAGGAGGAGGAGGAGAGAGAGAGAGAGAAAGAGAGAGAGAGAGAGCGCACAGAAAGTGCAATCAGTACGGAATCTAGAAATAGACATTCCTGGGGAAACATAGAAAGTAGGTGCACTCCAAATTTTTCTTGTCCTTCATTACATTTAAAAAGCGAGTGCATTTAGGTTTTCCAGCCTAGAAGTCTTACTAAGGCTCAAGTCGGACCCACCATATTTCAATTATGTTTGTTTTAACTCATTACCGCATGGAGAAAATATGCACCAGGGCGAATTATAAAACATTCTCGTAAAACATGAATAATCGACAAGAATTAGGATTTATTGCACAAGACATGCTCTGTTTTCTAATGGGTTTAGTGTATTCTGCATCCGACATAACCGTCGTCGAGACAACGATCGGCAGTGAGAGAAGAATGAATCATGTTACAATGACTCTGATATTCCTTAAGCCTTTAACACGCAAACACGAGTTAGAATGACCCGGAAGAAGAGAGCTTTTTGAAAATTTTGCGGGAAAAGGAGAAAATGCTGGTAACCAGCATTTTCTCCTTTTCTCACAATGTTTTCTACTGTATCAAAGACAAAAATTATCATTTGAGCTACATTTATTTTGTCGTCTGCAACTGCTTTCAAATTGGACGAGTCTAAAATTGTGCCGTTTGTTAAAGAGTTAAAAAAGGTTTTGTAGTGGAAAGCGTCAAAGCGGTTTCACAACAAAAACAAATGTATAATGGATATTGCCAATATTCGTTTTCCGTTGTTTACCATCAATTCTATCTAGGTTCTGCGAGAAGGAACTTGTAATTAAGCATATTGACAAGCAGTTTAGAAGCGTTAAACTTCGTAAAGGCGTGACGTAAACCCCATTAAGGCGTAGCTAATTACATGTTTTAAAACTCCCATCTACTGATGTTTAATTTAGTAAAACCATAAAATTCCACGTTCCGGGAGACGCTAACGTGTGTTTCGAAATTGAAAAAAAGAACCGTGATCCAAAAATTTAAATCATTACCTCTTGTAGACGACATCTTCCTCGTTCGCAGCTGGCCATTTTTGAAAATATTGTGGAAAATAGAGAAACTGCAAATTCAGGGAGATGCTAAAGAATATGTTAAGAATAGAAAAAAAGAAATCTTGGTCCGAAAACTTTAAATAATTACCTCTTGCTAACGATTATTTTGAAAATATCGGAGGAGGGAAAAAAAAAAAAGGATAATTTCACGTACTTTAGAACTTTATCTTTTTGTCACAATGATTTCTGCGAGACATATTTATGAAATCTTATTTCATATTGATATTATCAAAGTAGTCTGTTGCAAATTTGTGTCAAAGGTTTATGAATTAAAGTTTTTCCCTAAACCCTTACCGAGCAACAAAATTTTAGACATCTATATGATTTAAACCGTTTGCAGTCCACATAAAGATATTGCTCGAAGAGAGAATTTGTCTTTGAAAGGGTAGAAAACATTGTGGGAAAAGAGTAAACACTGATTACCACCAGCATTTTTTTCTATTCCCACAATGTTTTCAAAAGTCCTTTTCTCCTTAGGATTCGTGAAAACTCGTTTTTTTTTTTTATTGGTAAAGCGTTAAATACTGAAAACATGGGGTTGTGATCATCATATATTCGAACTTTATATTCGGTGGGGAAAAAAAATTGTAAAAAGTCTAATTTTTCTAATGTTAAACGTCCCTTCAGACTTGGGGGTGTAACGTTCGTATTCATCAAGCATTTTTGAAAACGTTCTTTGTCTTATTTTTCAGAATTTTCTACATTTGAAAGTAACACAACTCCTGACTGGCTAAACCATTTGGTTTAGCCAGTCAGGGAGTTGTGTTACTTTCAAATTTGAAAAATCTTGGAGAATAGGACTAAGAATGGTTGTTGAACACGTATCCTGTTTTACAGGCTCTGGGAATATTGCAGATCAAGATCAGACTGCAGAGACCATGCAGCTTGATCTTTGGTCTACATGATATCTTCTTGTTTGATATTTTCACGACTGAATATAGACTTGGAATCACTCCATCTGGTCGTTTTTTGTTGACCAAGGGCGTCCATTTAAGTCAGACGACAGAATTGTCCAAGTTGAAGTATATGCAGACGACAAGTTCAGTCTGGTTCAAAAGGTGGCATTTGTCTGTGAAAGAGTAATATATATTTTGGAAAAAAGGAAAAAATGCTAAATACCGGCATCGTCCCCTTTTCCCTCACAGTGTTTTCAAAAGCCTTTTCCCCTGAGTCATTTCACACACGTAAACGTTTGGTAAAAGATAAAATCTAATATAAATTTCGCGAAGTTTGGAATTAAAAAAAAAGCATGGCGTGCAATCTTCAATAAAACACAGTTCCAAAGCACCGGACAACTTTAGTTACAGAACAGAACAGATCACATTTTTACAGACAAAAATGTCGACCCCTTATACAGTTTCATCAGGTCTTAACTTCACAATTTTAAACACGTCAGCTAAAATCGGGGTCCCTATTAAGTAAGAAACGGAACCGAAACGAAACGCAACGAATCGGAATAAAACGCAACGAAACGGAACGAAACGAAACGAAACAAAACGAATCGGAACAAAACGAGAACAAAACGAAATGTGACGAAACGAAAAAGAACGAAACGAAACAGAATGGTACAAAATCAAGCAGAAGGAAAACCTACATTTTTTCTCTTTTGAATTACCTTACTTTTAATCGCAGTAAGTGTAACAAAGTAAAAATTAAAATTTGATGGCGGCCGTGCGCACGGTGATCGTGCTACTATTGTGAACCTTGATAATTATAATGAAGGCATTTTATTATATTGTTCTTTTGAACGAACTTCTATTGTTTACTTTGTTATGACATAAATCAGCAATAAAATGTTCTTCATATTTCCTGCAGCCATCAGTACCGCTCATACGTTGCAGCGCGGTTGATAGTTTTCACAAATACTGTGACTAAAAAATCATGCCCAACTACAGCAAAGTCGAGTGCATTTTGTTTCTTGCTAATGATTGATTGATTGTATGGTGTTAAACGCCGTTTTCAACGCTATTTCAGTTATATCGCAGCGGCCAATGCACCTATCCATGCTTTCCTGAAATTTCTTTAACAAGTATTCAACACAATATTGTTTACAAGCCACTGGCCGCTTTCCCACATAACCCTCGCCGAGGCAACGGCCTGCGGTGAAAGAGGAATGAATCCTGCTGCAATGACTATCATCAATCCTTGAAAAGAAATTGGCAGAGCAGGAAATCGAACCAGCGACCTCTGTTCTCAAGGCCTGTACGCTACTGACTGAACTGCCGAGGCTCGACCTTTTGATAATATCTACTCCCGGTAATGAAACCAGTTTGGATTCTTATTAGATGGGTTAGAATAATCCATTTTATGTCGTGTGAATTAGAATACTTATTCCCCCGACAGTGGTCGGATTGTTATTTACCATTTTTAAATGCGACTGGGACGATAAGTTTGGGAAAATCTTTTAAGTCAGATTTCAGAGGTTCTTGCATTAAATCTAAAATGTCTTTATTTATTTTTGTACATTTATGCAGATATCCTCTTTCTTCATACATTGTCTGTCTTTAAATCACTTTGATTTCTCTCCCCAAATAGAGGCCTCGAAGACCTGATGTCACTGACCATGGCTAATCATATTCAACGTCTTCTTCTTTTCGCGTGAAACAGATATACACAAAAAAATCTTGGGGACCGTGACAGCCGAAATAGAAAATGTGCTTATCTAAGTGAAGATATTTTTCCTCGATCTTATATCTAAAAGGGTCAAGGGATGTCATTTCTAATGTTGATATAACCGAGTATGTACTCGAGTCCACGGCAGTGTAGCTTGGATGCTCGATCAGTAAACGCTAGATACTTGGAATTTCTCTGCTAAAATATTCCTGTTACATTTAAGGCCCAATAGCGACCAAAAGTAAACAATACGGATGTTGAAATGCATTTAGATTTAAACCATACCTTGAAAATATGGAAAATATTGTGATTGATTGATTGATTCTAGACTGAATGGTTTTTTACGCCGCTTTCAACAATTTTTCAGTTATATCACGGCGACAGCTCACAATTTCATGTATTTCTTAGGTTCCATCAGTACTAGGCTGGGGCTCTGAAGTATCTTGCCTAAGGACACTCCCACGAAAAACTCAGTGGATTCAGTGAGGCTCGAACCCGGGGCCTCCAGGTCACGTGTCCTACACTTTACCACTGAGCCATATAGGACCCTGGAAAATATTGTGAAGATTGTGCGGCCGGTCCAAGTGTTAGTTGCTGGCAGAAAAATAAATTCTAAATTCAGATAAAAAGTAAATAAAAAGAACGAGCTACCTGGTAACTTTTAACCTAGGTTTGAAATTAATTTTTCTGCTTGCGACTAAGTACGATTAGAAGATCATTTCTTTCAGACGAGATTATTTCCCCGGCATGTGTACCAATTCTTTTTAAAGTTTCTGGGTACATCTAAAGTTATGTGCATTTTTACTGGGGAAGCAACCTTCCAATTGCTCTCTGTTAGTTGAATATCTTTAAAAATAGAGGTTTCTTAAAATTACGGAAAAAACTGTTACTCACAGGAACTAATTGTTTTCGTTAATAGTAGCCCCAAAAGACAAAATTAATGCTAACTTACAGTCAGATCCTGAGCAAGTTTTGTGTGTCATTTATATTACGCATAACGTACATTTATTGGTGATTAGATATTGGCTTATCTTTGAAATTGCGGATGATTTTTTTCCAGACTGAATTTATCTCCCCCTGCGTGTGTATCCATTCATCATAAACAAGAAATATCTTCAATAAAGATACTTGAATATGAATACTGAAACTCTTTAGCGGCTTAATATGAAATAAAATAATGAAAAGTAACCTCACGAACAACTGTCTCTTTTTCGTCACTGTTTGTCATTCTGATGAAAAGTAGTATTGGGTTATTGGATAACGCTTATGAAGATAATGTGCACATTTTTCACCAATTGCAAATTACCATCTATTCATTCTTTATCAGTCTCAAGAAGGTGGTCAAAAGCCAGCGCATTCAGCTTCGCCGAAAAATACTGATACACCAACGTTGATGAAATACCCATGAAATACATGCCCTTACAAGCGCACTTTATCTAGTGACAAGTAGGCTTACTCTTCATGGGTATAGATGCGAAATTAGGTATGGTCATCATTGAACGATTTGAGCTATGTATGTTGTGCTGGTGTTTATACAAGGTACAATGATTACATAAAGATAGCATGGTGAAGACTTTTGCAACTGGTACAGTGAAGCTTCATCAAGTCAATACATCTATGCAATAAAATGCTTTCTTTCATGTTTAATGATAATTTTTCATCCATTTAGATTTTGGAGCTTGATAGAACCGCCTCATTCAGGCTGTTCTACAGTGTAGTCCTACCGTTTTCTCGTTTCAGATCCGAAGTCATCTCTTTATCAAACAGGTTCTGCCTGTACGTTCATTAAAGTGACTTATTAAAGCTAAAAATAGAACACAATATATACAAATGAGCCATGCTCTGGCAAAAGGGGGCTTAATACATCTCCGTGATGCATGATAACATAGCAAGTCCTCACACAACTATAGATCCATAAAATCTGTTTTGTATAACAACCCACTGTATCATGAAGTACTCTGGTCCTTTGACATGCAGAAAACTGACCAATAGCGAAAAGTTTCGGCTCAGGTCAGCCTGCGGGGACTGCGAAGGCTGACCTGGATCGATACTTTTTACGGATTCATTAAGCCCCCTTTTACAGAACATGGTTCAAATCAAGAAATAAAAATCTGGAAAAAAACCAGACTCGCAAGGTTCAGCTGAAAGCATCTTGAAGGCATGCTCTAGGGTGTTAAAGGCGAGTTTCATTTGAAATATTCCGGCGCTTGATTGTATTGATTGATTGTATAGTGTTTAACGCCCTTTTCAACATTATTTCAGTTGTATCGCTGGATTGCACCTATCTGTATTTTCCTGGAGTTCCTTTTACCAGTACTTGGCATAATATTCTTCCCAAGCCACTGGCTGCTTTCCATCGCTAACCACCGGTGTTCAGCGGTGAGAGAAGAATGAATCCTGTAGCAATGACTATCATCAATCCTCGGAAAGAAATTTGTAGAGAGGGTATTTGAACTAGCGACCCTTGTTCTCAAGTCCTTTACGCTACCGACTGTGTTACAGAGGCTGAGCGAATTCTGGCGCCCTGTGATAGTACTATGATACTACAATGATAGAAAAACAGAAAAGAAAGAAAATAAAATTTCCACTACATGCCAAATCTTTAAAATTACACCAAAAATGTTAAATTTTTGTGCAACTTTCAAAGCCACAGGTAGAGGGTTATCGTTTTAAGGACTCAATCTTGATTCTGACCAGATTTTTCAAGCCATGAGACAATCGAAAAATTTCAGCAACAAATTCTTATTGTGTCCGACATAAAACGTGGGAAAAAACAATAAGAAACGGTACAACAGAAAAACGATAATTTGAGGAAAAGGGTAAGTTAAAAAAAACACACACACTCTCTGCTAGATTTTGTCTCATTTTGTTTCGTTTTATTCCGTTTCGTTTCGTTTGGATTCGTTCCTTTTCGTTGCGTTTCGTTCCGTTTCGTTGCATTTCGTTTCGGTTTCCGTTCTTACTTCATAGGGACCCCTAAAATCGTACACAATTTTCGCACGCTGTATATATTGCTTGTTAATTCAAAATTTGCGTCATTTATGACGAGTTATTTCAAAACCAGGTTTTCTCGACCTTGATTCACTGCACAGGTGCGCACGCACGTGTTGGATATAATGAACTTTACATTTCTTCGAGTGATATTATACATAGATACAAAGAGATATCGTAGACTTTCAGATCTTTCAGTATAATCGAGAGGAAATTTTTAATTGCTTGTAAAAAGTTAAGAGAGAGAGAGAGACAGAGAGAGACAGAGAGAGAGAGAGAGAGAGAGAGAGATAGACAGACAGACAAACAGACAGACAGACTTGGATTTTTTTTCAAAATTGTATTCGGTATAAGCATGGAACTTGGGGCAAACAGGGATTCGGGCACAAGCTCATTGTGTAGTGTGAATGGATCTAAATGATAGAGGTTTGGTTTTAGTTGCGTTCCTTGAGGCTGCAAGCTTCCTTAACCCTTTATCAAACATAAAAATATCGTTGGAAAAGGAGAAAATGCCGGTGAACATAAAATACTGGTAGGATTACATGCGAAATGAGCTGTTGCTATCACATGCCTAAAATATATAGTCTAAAGTGGCATAAAATTCATTCAGACATACTAACAATCAATCCTCTGTTAAAAAAAAAAATCGTCGGAGAATCACATTAGATCATAAAAGGTCTAATACAAGAGCCACAATCGAAGGTTTCTCTTGCAAAAAGACTGAGACTGACGTAAATGGCGTCAACTTGTCACGTGATTATTTCCCCTGGCGACATATATAACTCGAACTTTTGGATAAAGAAAAAGGCGGTTAATGGGGAAAGTATGTAAAAATGACGGAGTATCTTATCAGTTTTAAAAATAATAGACAAAACATCCTCGTAAATTTGTCTTGTGCTACCATGCAATCCCGTCTTTTAATAACCCCGAGGAAGAAGGCGTTTGAAAGTATTGTGGGAAAAAAGAAAATGCTGGTAACGAACATTTTCTTCTTTTCCGACAATGTTTTCCTTCCTTTTGAAGCGAAACCCATCATTTAAGCCATATTTAATTTGTCGTCTGCAGTTGCTTTCAAAATGAGTAACTAGAATGTTGTCTTCTGGTGAAGAGTTAACGCAAGACAATATTGAACTGCACAGTAAAACCTTTAACACACAATCCCGACTTTAAGCGACGTTGAGAAAAAAGGCTTTTGAAACACTGTGAGAAAAGGAAAAAAATGCTGGTAACCATCATTTCGTCTATTTCCCTCCATGTCTCTACCCTTCCAAAAACACATTGAGTCACATTCGAGTCAAATCTAAATAGTCGTCTGCAAATGCTTTCAATTTGGACAAGTCTAAAATTTTGTCGTTTGGTAAATGAGTTAAATGTCATCGCCGGCTCCAACAACAGTCTTTCCGTTTATGCTCTATTCTACCCCTGGGAAATTTGATCGCTTATATCTCGTTTTCATCTTTATTAAATAAAATCACTTTTCAAACAATCAATTGTAAACTCTTCAAAATTCAATCTAGCTATAACGGGATTTTCATATCAAAATTTGGAAATTTGTCACTTTTGTCCAACTAGGGAAACTATTTCGTACAAGTGGCTTGTATAACGTGTCAGATAAATAGTTATATTTCCGCAAAGTGATAAAACGGAACGAATGAAATATGTTATAACAGGAGAACAAGATTTTGGTCTGTATTCGGCTACCATAGAATATTCTTAATCTTATTTTAAATTATTTGTTAATTTTGAAAATAACGTAACTTCTGATTGGCTAGACAGAATGTTTTAGGGAATCAGAAATTTAGTTACTTTCTCTGTCTATAATAAGACTTAGAATGACCTAATGAATTGTTAGTGAATACGGGTCCTTGTCTCCTAAATGTTTCACTTCTCCAAAGATAAAGCGGAGCGATATCAAGCAATTGTGTGTAACCTGCGATGCTAAACTGTAGGCGAGGACCGAGGGCTTTATTTTTAGTACAGCATGTGACGCGACTGCGTTAAAGGGTTGAAAGGCTTGGGCGACGGGGGCGGGGCTAGTCGAGAGACGGGGAGAGGGAGAGAGAGAGAGAGAGAGAGAGTCTTTATTGCCTTTTTAGTCAGATGTTGTCGACAAAATAAATAGATAAATTTCCGTTCGACCGTCCGTCCGCCAATCCGTCCATCCATCCATCCATCTATCACGAATCTTTTAAGATCCATGATATAATATACTGGAATGATCATACCACGAAAAGAAATAAAAAAAAAAAACCAAACAATTCTCCCATTCCAACTACGCCCGTCGAGTTTTCTCACAGAAATAAACCGTTATGGGTGGCATTAATTTTAATTCCCCAATTCAGTCGATAGATCATTGGTTTGGAATCTCTGCTAACAGGACTGGGACTCTAGCTATATAAATGTTTAAGTCCAATTGATTGAAATCGTGCATGACATTCTTCCCGTGCAATTGTCTCAACTCTTCACCATGGTCCGTACTCATCAACCATTCTTAGGAGCATTCTTAGTATTATCCTCCAAGATTTCCTAAATTTGAAAGTAACATAATTTCTTATCGGCTAAACCATTTGATTTAGCCAATTAGAAGTTGTATTACTTTAAAATTTAGAAATTTCTAGAGAACAAGACTAAGAACATTGGTTGGTGAGTACATCCCAATAACATAATACTTGTTCAATTCAAAGCGCTTGCAGACGGCAATTAAATTGTGACTCATATTATGAGATGTGTCCGTGAAAAGGGTAGAAAACATTGTGGGAAAAGGAGAAAATGCTGGTTACCAGCATTTTCTCCTTTTCCCACAGTGTTTTCAAAAGCCTTCTTTGTCTTGGTCGTTAAAACTCGGGATTGTTTGGTAAAGGGTAAGTTTTAAAACTGAATTACAATGGATTTCTTTTGGATCATCTTCCACGAATTTTCTCGAAATTTCGGGTAATAGATTATCTTGGGTTTATTTTTGGGGAAAATGAGGGAAAAAAAAAAAAAGAGAAAAGAAGATGCACTTCTCGTAGATGTTTTCTAAATGCAGAGATAGAAATTAAACAATATTTCCAATTCTTTACATGCTAACGGATTGATTTATAAATGCTTAACGTCGTTTTAACATCATTTCAGTTATATCGCAGCGGTCAGTGCTCCTATCAATGCTTTCTGGGAGTGCCTGTTACTAGTACTTCGCACAATATTCTTCCAAGCCAATGGCTAGTTTCCCGCATAACTATCGTCGAAACAGTGATCAGCAGTGAGAGAGGCATGAATCCCGTAGCATGAATTCCGTGACAAACATCAATCCTCAGAAAGAAATTGGCCGAGCTGGGGATTCGAATCAGTGATTCCCTTGTTCTCAAGTCCTGTCCGGGCTATGCTACCCCTGCAACTAACAAATTCATTACCTTGTTTTGGAAAAAAAAAGAACCGTCTGTGATAGCTGTGTCGTAATGTGTCTTCAAAATGAGACGTCGAAATTGAAAAAAAAAAAAGACCAGGGCCCGGTTTCACGAAAAAACTTAAGTCTCTTATTTCACTCAAATCTACTTATGGTCACAGATTCTGACTTAAGTTGAGTTTATTATTTAAGATGCATTTCAATAACATTAACAGACTGTAGTAACATTCTAACATCCTTGGTTGACACTATGTTTCAGACTCAACTAAGCAAAATAAATGGACTTCAGTTAATTAACAGACTTAAGTCCATTAATTTGCTAAGTTGAGTGAGAAATGTTGTGTCAACATAGGATGTGAGATTGTTCCTTTAGTCTGTTAATATTAGTAAAATAAGCTTCAAGTAACAAATTCAACTTAAGTCGGAAATGGGGTCCGTCAGCAGATTTGAGCATAATAAGAGACTTAAGTTTTTTCGTGAAACTGGGCCCTGATTGATCTTGCATGTTCTGCAGAGCAAGTCAAGCTTGACTTCTTGCATATAAAACAGCTCTACGACACTCCCCCAACATCACATGATATAAAACAGCTCTACGACACTCCCCCAACATCACATGATATAAAACAGCTCTACGACACTCCCCCAACGTCACATGATATAAAACAGCTCTACGACACTCCCCCAACATCACATGATATAAAACAGCTCTACGACACTCCCCCAATGTCACATGATATAAAACAGCTCTACGACACTCCCCCAACGTCACATGATATAAAACAGCTCTACGACACTCCCCCAACGTCACATGATATAAAACAGCTCTACGACACTCCCCCAACATCACATGGCCTTTAGTCCTTTCTGCGCCATATGCAAAAACATGGGCCTTTGCGGATGGCATAGATCAAGATCAGACTGCACATGAAGTGCAGTCTGATCTTTGATCTATTCCATCCGCTTTTTCAGTCAATCCCTTAAGATATAGATCTTTCTGATAATCAGTGGATTATATATTCAGATGTTGGATAGGGTCGAGTTTTTGTTTCGCGCTAAAAGAGTTTATCTTTTACCAAACAATCTTGTGACTATATGACCCTCCGAGGAAAAAGACTTTTGAAGACATTGTGAGAAAAGGAGAAATTTTTGGTACTCACAATGTTTCTACCTGTTCAAAAACAAAATCTGTCACTTGAGCCACATTTAATTTGTTGTCTGCAAATGCTTTCTGTACGGTCCGACTGGCAATTTTGTCGTCTGATGAAGAGTTAATCAAGACACAGCGCTGAATCAATCCACTCACAGATCCAAATCTATAGTAACTGACACTGTGTATATCATGCTTTGGCCAATATCACATGTTTTATGGTGAAAAGCTTGGATCAGGGTATAGTATGATCTGTGATTTACACTGAACATCATTCATTGGGGTATATTTGCGCGTCAACCTTATTCTTATAAGACTGGACCGAGATATTGCGATTTTTCAAACAATTTTTGTTTATTTGTGCACGGTTTGTGCTTTGTCGAATCAAGCTATTTATCGTGTTTCGAAAAAGAAAAAGTCTATTGAAGTATTAACACAGTTTTGCAGGTTATACGTTTTTTCAGTTTAACTCTCAGAGCGTCTTAAAAAAAAATAAAAAAATAAAACTAATAGCCATTTTCAGTCTGGCAATATGACAAAAATAATTGCTTTTTCACTATTGCTCTTGTCCAGAATTATACGTCAAAGCGGACAGTGTAGATCAAACATCAGACTGCACGCTCTAAAGTTACACATAAGAATCACTTGATAAGGCGTTATATATAACATATAGAAACATGACTTTGTACTCAAGATTGCATATTAAGATTATCATATAGCGCTATTATGGTTCTATTTGCGTTTCTTCTACAAATTTGACACTTAGTTGAAATCAGTCGGCATCTTTATCGCGTCTTCAAAGACTAGCTTTATTTATGAAAACAACACATAAATGGGATAAAAAAACTCGAGGGAATAAACGTTACCATATATATACCCTCCGTCTCTATCTAAAGAACCCCAAAATTATTTTTCTTACAGAGACTGGAAAGTGAGACTCGATATCCAATTTGGTTTTGGCAAATTTTTATGAAAAAAAAAATCTTTACGAAACTTGATTATCAATACAGACCTGCAAAGATAGCTTTTACGTAAACAAACCTGATGACAGAAGATTTAGGTAGAAAACAAAGGATACCTACATTTTTCTTGAATTTCCGTGATATTTTTAAGTTACAAATTACTTTGAAGTGTTAGGTATCTTTGAGAGTTTCGGACCAATGCAAAATTTGCAGTTTTAATGAAACAGACGATAAATTTCAGTTTTACATAATTTTATGAACTACTCGTATACATTTTTTCACATAAGACCAGCAACATTTCCTTCACCTTATACATTGTCTCAGATCTGTATGCCATCCAAAAACCTAGTAAAATATGAGCCAGGCTCTGTGAATGGTGGGCTTGATGCATCTGCAAAAAAGTATAGACCCAGGTCAGCCTTTTCGCTTCTGGTCAATTTTCTGCATGTCAAGGGACCGTTCTATCTCCTGATTCAGTCGGTTATTAGACAAAATAGATTTTATAAGTTTAGGTATACAAGTATATGATCCGTCCGTCTGTCTGTCTGTCTGGTCTGTCTGTTCGCTGCTGTGTATGTATCTGTCTTCATCTCTCTGTCGTGCACGCTTACATAAATGTTGGCCGGTCTTCCGATTACAATCTCACTTCCTAATGCATACACGTAAAGTAAATCTATTATAGCTTAGATGATCGAGTAATGTCTAGTCACAAATCTTTCAAAAAGAGAATAAACTAAATGGTTATGTCTTTTTTCTCAGAAAATTGATTTCAGCCAGAAAAATGCGCAATTAGGGAAAAGAAACTCATTTTTCACAGTTTGCACGCAGTTTGTACGTGTATTTTAAAGTTTTTGTCTAATCGGCTTGATGATATATATTGCTTTCTTTACTTCATTGGCGAGTGCGTCTCTACTGTCTTAACTCGTTACCAAACGACAAAATTTTAGACCAGTCCAAATTGAAAGCATTTGCAGCCGACAAAATAAATGTGGCTGAAAAATTAAATTTTGAAGTTGGAAGGGTAGAAAACATTGTGGGAAAAGGAGAAAATGCTGGTTAACAGCATTTTCTCCTTTTCCCACAATGTTTTCAAAAGGCTTCTTTCTCAGTGTTGTTAAAAGTCGGGATTGTGTGGTAAGGGGTTAACCATTATCCTGTTAAATAAGTAAAGTGAAACATTCAAGGCAATAGAAGAAACCGTAATAATGCTACTTGAAACTTACGTTTTGTAGAAAAAAGTATCTCCTTATCGGACAGTGAAGATCCAAGATCAGAAAGCAAGTTCTGTGCAGTCTGATCTTGATCTACAATGTCAACAAAAGGCCAGTGAGTCACGCTTAGCGTCCTGAGAGTTAATCTTAATTTAAGGTGCTAAATAAATGAAACGAAAATTTCCACTGAATAATTAAAACCCAAATATTGCGATTTAAAAAATGATTTAACGGGGAAAAATCGGTATCGGACAGTGTAGATCCAAGATCAGACTGCACGTTTTGTGCAGTCTGATCTTGATCTACTCTGTCCACAAAAGTGCCCCGAGTCGCGCTGAGCAGCCTTAAGGTTATCCCATAAACTGTCAAATTCATAACGTTTGATTTCACGGCAAAACAATTTCGTAAAGTTTATTGGCAATAACCAGGGAACGAAACAACTATGGGCGATAGTGGCGGAGGGGTAGACCGTCGGGCTCTCACGGTCGGGGTCTTACATCACTGGTTCCGGGTGCAAATACCGTGATGAGCGGGGTCAACCTCTTGGACTACCCAGATTACGACAACAGCACTGGCGCAGCCACGAGTAAAATATTACCGATGATGTTCACGAGATGAAATAAATTTCGATCTTTCACCGAAAAAAACCCAAATATTCTATTCATTTCATGCTTCTAACTCCCCCTTTTTTTGGGGGGGGGGGGGAACTAACATCAAAATCCAGTACAGTTGTTTTCGGTAATTCCCCGTGGCATACCCCCTCCGTAGTCTCCATAATGAGATGCTATGTGAACAGTGATTTTTTTTCATATTTGAACATTTATTGTGCCGTCTCAAGTCTATAGTAAATTTTTCGGTAGCAAAGATACAGCGCTATACTGACTTTTTCTTTCGTTGGTTTAATCTGTATTGCAGCGAAATGCAATTAACTCATAGTAACAAACATGACCAAATACAAATTATTGAATCTTTCATTACCTTAAGAGCATGTAGAGGTCGTTTATAAAATGTAAATCTCGGGAAAAAAAACTGACGAAATCTATCGTGTGTGGTGGCCATTTTGCGTGTTTTCGGGAACGTAAATTACTCTAGTAACAGATGAAATGAATTCTTTTTTTCTTATGTTCAGCGTTTAAATTGAAAATATTTGTAGATCAAACGAAGGATTATTGAATACGCAAGTAACATGTATGTTTAAATCCTAGTTTTGTGCTCTATATGTGAAATTATGAGAGTTCAAACTTGCACACAAAATTTGTGCGGAGATTTCAAATGTTTTTGTCTTGATTGACTTGTAAACTCGCTCAAGAATCTTCGCCATTGACACGGGTTCGTACAGTCGATACTGACGTTCGAGCATATAATCCAATGAAATTTCTCGTTCCAAACAGTGTCACCGTACTGTCACGTGACAAAAAGGTGTGAGCAGCTGTACGAAATTTCATTGGTTGAATTCACGACTGTTAGTACATATCAACCGATGAAATTTCTCGTTCCAAACAATGTCACATGACAGAAGATGGCTGCAGCTGTTCGAAATAAGAACGTGGATCACAAATTCAACGAATTCTGAGGCGTTTCGTTGTTATTGAAGATAAAGACTATAGGTCAGTAGTATTTTTCAACATGTTTAAAGGGTGGGTGCCGCTAATACTGCGTTTCATTGGATCTAAAGTGCATTTTATATCTTGAAAACGGATGTACGAACCCGTGTCAATGGCACAGGTTTTTGAGCGAGTTTACAAGTTCGAGCGAATGTATCAGTCAGACTGCATTAGCCACTGACAAACAGTTGTGTTTTCCTGGTAGAAAAATTTTTTAGCTCTCAGCTGTAGAAAAAAATAGGAGAATAACTGATGGGGTAGAAAAAATACGTTGTTTTTTGTAACCGGGGGCGAGTAACGGACTACATACAGTTAAATCCCTTGTTTATAATATATAGTCTATGGGTGCCAGGAATCAAACTACGGACCCCTATGATAATGTCAACGCATTACAATATTACGTAAAGCGCGAGAAATGTAGGGTAAATTACGTCATATTTCCATCTGGTTAAGAGGCACGCGCTGTTTACCTACGTAACTAGTGCTTGGGAACTATTGTTCCCGCCTTCAATTGAAGAGTTAAAAAATAAAATCGGTATTTTTCGCTGGTTGTAACTATGAAATATCAAATATTATTTCACCGTTATTTCTCGATAAACTACTGAAAAGCATGAAATAAAGCAAAGTGCATTATATCTGTGGATGTAAAACGAGGACCAGTTAAGGCAAAAATGCGTTGTGCCCATGCGGTATTTGATCATAACAAGGGAGATCACTGCGGTCCTGTTACTAAACTTTCAGGAATTTGTAGCTGGTAGCTACCCAGTCAGATCGTTTCTATTTTTCAGCTTTAATCAACTAAACTAAATGGCATTTTATTCAAAGGAGATATGTAAAATGAATTGTGTGTGAAAAAATAGTTTTTAGATCTGACAGGCTGAGCACAATAAGTGAACTGGATATGAGGCATACTTTGGCAAAAGAGGACTTGATGCATCTCCACGATACATTAAACCAAACAAGTCATCACATCATTATCGATCCATAAAACCCATTTTATCAAACAATCGACTAAACTATGACGTAGACTGGTCCCTTGGCATGCAGAAAATTGCAGAAAAGTAGCAAAAAAGTTTGATACCTTTTGCAGATGCATTAAACCCCCTTTTCACAGAGCATGGCTCATAAGAATTTCATTAACAAAACTTTGTTTTAGATTGTCTTACTGATCTTTGTTTTTTGGAAGTGTACATCCATGATCAGACTTAACATTTATCACAGTCTGTTTTAGAATAACTCTTATCACAGAAGGAATTTTCGCGAGATACGATAGACATTCTATCAAGCTGCATTCATTCCTCAGCAAATAATGAACGTTTTTAATGAGAACATTGTACTGCTGTATTTCTGAAGACACACAGATACCACCACAGCTATATCCCCTACAGAGTAAAGGATTAGCGTAAGTAAGCAGAAATGATGCAAACATAAATAATGTGATCGCGAAAACCTCACATCACAAATCATTGATCGACTTCAGTAAAAAACGGCCTCAGATATATTGTCTACACTTTTCTTTTTCTCCATATTTTATGAACCATGCTCTGTGACAAAGGATATTTAATTCATTTGAGAAATGTATCGACCCATGTCAGGCTGCGCAGTCCGCGCAGGCTGACATGGGCCGAAACTTTTCCCTATCTTTAAATTTTCTGCATGTTAAAGGATAATTCTACCCCATGATTCAGTCGGTTTTTTGACAAAAAGGATTTTATGGATCCAAAAAGGTGATGACTTACTTGGATATTGCATCATAGAGATGAATTAAGCCCCCTTTTTCTTAGAGCATGGCTTATATATATGAGGCGTGCTCTGTGAAAAGGGGGCTTAATGCATCTGCGAAAAGTATCGAACCAGGTCAGCCTGCGCAATCCGCGCAGGCTGACCTGGGTCGAAACTTTTCGCAATTTGTCAATTCTATGTATGTCAAAGGACCAGTCTACCTCATGATTAAGTTGGTTGTTTGAAAACGTGGCTCTTATGGATCCATAATTATGTGATGACATGGGCTGGTATCATGTATCACGGAGATGCATTAAGCCCCCTTTTGCCAGAGCATGACCCATATATAATCTTTAGCATATACAGATCTAGTTCGGCGTTTTGATTATCCAGAGGTCCTTTGCAGAGATTATGCGGTCTAGTCTTGATCTTTGTCTTCAAAGACTAATTGATCACTCGAATTTTCCTGTATATGAGCACCGCTCTGGCAAAGAGAGGGTTTAATGATTATCTGTGATGCATTATATCAAGCAAGTCATCACATAGGAATAGATCTATAAATGTCCTTTTGTCTAACAAACGACAGAATCATGAGGTAGATTGGTCCTTGGATACACAGAAATTTTACAAATAGCAAAAGGATTCGACCGATACCAGCTTTTGCAGACTGTGCAGGCTGACATGGGTGGGATACTTTGTTCAAATGCATTAAATCGCTTATTCGTTGCACATGGCTCACATCAACTTGGAATGTTTAAGAGGATCATAAACAGTAGAAAAGTCATGTTGATCAACTGAATTCCACGGGACAAACGTGAATCTAACTTCATCTAGATGGGACAAACGTGAATCTAACTTCATCTAGATGGGACAAACGTGAATCTAACTTCATCTAGATGGGACAAACGTTAATCTAACTTCATCTAGATAGGACAAACGCAAATCTAACTTCATCTAGATGGGACAAACGTTAATCTAACTTCATCTAGATGGGACAAACGTTAATCTAACTTCATCTAGATCCCACACTTTTTCACACGATTATCAACAATGTATTGTATTGATTGTATGGTGTTTAACGCCGCTTTCAACCTTATTTAAGTTATATGGCGGCGGCCAGTGCACCTATCCATGTCCCTTTTACCAGTACCCTGTTCTCAAGTCATGCTCGCTACCGATTGAGCTACCGGGGCTCGGCTAATCAACAATGTAACACAAAGGCTGATAATTGCGACTCGGTGCGCTTTTGCGGACGACGCAGATCAAGTTTAGACTGCACAGAACCTACAGTCTGATCTTGGATCAACACAGCCAGACACAGCGAAAAGAACATTTGAAATAGAACATTTTGGTTTATACAGTTGATAACAAATTTTCGTTTGATTAATTAAACAGTCAGAAATTAATTGTACCAAATCAATATGAGCTATGTTCTGTGAAAAGGGAGCTTAATGCATCTTCAAAAAGGATCGACCCAGGTCATTCTGCGCAGTCTGCGCAGGCTGACCTGGGCCGAAACTTTTTGCTTGTAAAACAACGAGTGTACTTAAGAAATAATCTTCTTTCTATCGTGGTTTATCGTTCAATAAACCACAGTTGTGAGTTATGAGGCACAATAAATAATCCACGAGGGCGATAGCCCGAGTGGGTTATTCATTGCGCCTCATAACTCACAACGTGGTTTATTGAACGATAAACCACGATAGACAGAAGATTATTTCGATTCTAACATGACCAACTCTTAATGAAAGGAAAAGAAGTTCATACTTAGCGTAAAAACGCGGATGCAGATTATATTCCATTGAATAACTTACTTACTTTATACAGAATGACGTCACTCTATATATAGAATGACATAGATTTTACCACGATTTCGTTGCACTGTGTTTGTAGAGCCGAATTCACGTGTCATGTTAGAATTAAAAATACAGTCGGTAGTTGGACAAAATTTCGGTAATAGTTTTTTTTTAAAGAAAAGTGGTACCAAGGAACATGAGGACCATAGTGGCCTTGCGTCGCTTTACTGCCTAACTAGGCTAGTGAGCGGTAATTGACATTATTTTTTTGTCACGAGCCTTGCGACGCTGTACTGCCTAACTAGGCTAGTGAGCAGTAATTGACATTATTTTTTTTGTCATGAGCCATAGTGGCCTTGCGACGCTGTACTGCCTAACTAGGCTAGTGAGCAGTAATTGACATTATTTTTTTTTTCATGAGCCATGGTGGCCTTGCGTCGCTGTACTGCCTAACTAGGCTAGTGAGCAGTAATTGACATTATTTTTTTTTTCATGAGCCATGGTGGCCTTGCGTCGCTGTACTGCCTAACTAGGCTAGTGAGCAGTAATTGACATTATTTTTTTTTTTCATGAGCCATGGTGGTCTTGCGTCGCTGTACTGCCTAACTAGGCTAGTGAGCAGTAATTGACATTATTTTTTTTTTCATGAGCCATAAATATACTGTCAAAAGAGGCTTTAATGCATTAGCAAAAAGTATCGATCCAGGTCAGCCTGTGCAGTCTAAATACTGAATAAAGAAATTAGAATTTGTGTTGATTATTGGTCACTCTTCTATATGTCATAAGGACCAGTCTACCTCATGATTCAGTCGGCTGTTAGACAAAATGGATTTTATGAACCCATAATTATTTAATAACTTGGTTGGTGCGATGCATCACGGAGATACATTAAACATCCTAAAGTCGTGGGGTCTCACACACGATTTGTTTTACAATAGCACACACTTTCATAAACAACAATGAAATAGCAGGTACATTATTTAGTTAGCGATGTAATGCAACTTTGTATTCAAATTATAGGGTACCACACAAATGAAATGGACAGTTTCTGAAAGAAAAATAGACCAAAATATCACAATTTCCAAGAACCAGAATACTTTATTGAAAATCTAACATTGTAGAGTCCGTTCTGGGATCTACGGTGTTCTAAACAACCGCATATGTTTGTAAGGCGGAACATATTTTTTTTTTATAACACAGGACCTACATTTTTTTGTCTTAGCTAACTTTCGTCTGTACAGTACAGTCACTACTGACGATTATTATGAGCCAAGACGCGTCTCAGTAATTTTTTTAGGTGTTGGTATATTTTTTTTTTTCAGTTTTTAAAGTTGTTTTAAAAGTTAGGGGGTTAATTGCACTTTATGTGCTTTCTTTGTGTTTCCTCGCTAGAGCTTCACACAACGACGATTCTGAGGCTTAAATAATATATGATCACAATACATTTACCGCATTCTGAGAGTAATGCCGCAATATATTTCATCAAATTGCAAACAACTGTTTCCGAAGATTCACACTGACCCCCCTTTCCCCCCCCCCCCCCCCGAAAGGTCCCTGGACTTTACCAAGTATTGTCCCGGGGCTCGTGCTTCGACACAGAGACAGGTTCCTCTGTAATGATAGATGTCTTCTACATATGTTCTGTAATAATTTGTTTTTGACATACGGTTAATTAAGCATAACATCCAATTACAAAGGTCAGTCACTTCATCCAAAATGCTCTCCTCAGAGAAATAGTGCGATGTGTGAACAGCTGGAATGGCATGAAGATCAAATACATTTAACCCCCTTGCTCACTTGTAAGTTCCTTTGGTCAAGAGAACTACACGTATAATATTTCCGGTTTTTTTTTTCCGGAATAAACTGGGAATCCGCCGTAAATCAGTGGCCAAGGTGTTGGATCCGTAATCTAAAAGGTCCAGGTGTGATGACTGCACTTACCGCAAACGAGCCTTCCTAGGCCACGAAACCATAGCTTTGTACCCGTAAAATCAAGGATTTAAAAGACGACAAAGGTAAATGTGGCTAAAATAAATGAATTTGACTTTGGAATGCAAGAAAACATTCTGAGCAAATGAAGGAAATGGAGGATACCAGCATTTTTATTTAAAACAATGTTTTTTTCCCTTCCAAGGGCAAAGTCCATCACTTAAGTCAAATTTCATCACCATGGCGTCTGCGAATGCTTTCAAATTTCAATGATATAAAATTTTGTAGTATCGGAAGGAGACAAACGACCATCATGTATATAGCCTAATTCTTGTTGTTTATCCATACTTTCTACAGCGATGCCTTCAGTACCTTTTGCTGCAAATTTGTTACACGATGAACTGGAAACAGTGTTTATTCCACCATAGCTACTATAGCTCATTTTTAACAAAAATGTTACCACAGGAGTAATTTTCCCTATCCACCGATTGGCACCGAACGTTGTATTGATTTTGTTTAATGGTGTATGCTATGTCCCGGTACAGGCTTAATAGGTGCACTGGTATCTGTGACAAAACGTAAACTTTAACAGCAACGCTAAGAGAGAGATTGAGAGAGGCAGAGGCGGAGAGAGAGAGACAGACAGACAGACAGACAGACAGACAGACAGACAGTTTAAGGGTAGGATAACGAAGGCAAGGGAAACGGTCTAAAAATGCGAACAAAACGTCTATGTAATCACGAGAGGCTGCCTCACTGCTGTTAAACTACGAGAAGTTTAATTTAGATATCCATGTACTCAGTAGAACTTCATTGTTACAAAAAGAAGTCTGCATTAGACAAGGAAATGGTGAAGTGATCTTTTTCAAAACAATATTTTGTTGCAAGACATGCATGCATTATGCAACCAGACAAAACATATAAGATCTCGGGAGAAAAAGAGATTTCAACCCCATTTTCATACCAGTCGCCTTGCAGACCGGAAGCATATCTAGTCTGTCTGTAGGAGGATTGGTAGCTTACCGGAAATGGCGTGATCCACACGCCACTTTGATAAATGGCACCCAGTGTATTTTATACTCTAGTCAGCAGAAATATCAAATGTATTTTTTACGTACAATACTTTTCTTTTCTCGACAAAGGCTGATTGCCTATCACTCACTAAATTGCAAAATTAAACAGATGATATTTCACAATAAAAATTAAAAAATTCTGTGTTTGAAAAAAAAAACATAACACCTGCTGGTGTTTAAAAAAGCTGTGATTAGTACTCATTTAAGGGTTAGATATTGATTAACTGCTCGGGGGTAACGACTTCCATACTGCATGCAAGTGCTCTACAATTTTGCAAGTTGAAAAAAAAAAAACATGGTGTCCAAAAAACAATCTAAGGAAATTAATCGGACAAAGAAAATTACTATATTATTATAGTACTATAATATATATTACTATATTTTGAACAGAACAGTAAGGAAATTGAAGCAGGATTACCTAGGTGACTTAACAGACCGAAAAATGGAAATTCTCTTTTCTTGTTTCTCTATATCCTTCACCAAACAACGCCGTGTTTTAACGGGCATAATGAAGAAAGGCTTTTGAAAACATCGTGGAAAAAGGAGAAAATGCTGGTAACCAGCATTTTCTCCTTTTTCCACAATGTTTTCTACCCTTTCAAAGACTACCTTTATAACGTAAGACTAATTTGATAAAGCCGTCTGCAAAGGCTCTCAATAAGGTCGATTCTAGCATTTTTCTCGTTTAGTAAATAGTACATGATAGCCATGCATTCTACTCAGGAAGTACATGGTGCGTAGTAAAGTAGGTATACTTCATAGTTTCCCACCATCCTTATATCGAATTCTTGTTTTGAATTTATAACGAAATATAGACTAGAGGAAAAAAACTTTTTAAAAAACAGGGTAAATTAATTTCGATATGACGAATAAGATATTTGATAATCAATAATAATAGTAATAATAATGAGAAGAAGAAGATGTTTGGTACACGGTTATGGCAGAGGTCCGTGCTTGAATAGCAATGCCAGTAACTAATTTTGACCTTTGCGTCCTGAGTGAAGTCATTTTTCAAGCTAGATATTACCAACCAACCAGCCTGGCTGTAAATCAAAATCTACGTAGTTTACCAGAACTGGTTATTGAATTTGCGCCAAATGATATGGGTAACTGTGTTTTGAACTAATAGACCGTGCGGCTTCTATGCATATGAAACAAAATACAACTGGACAGCTCTCTGGTAAAAGGGTATTTAACGTATCTTTGTAATGCATTATATACCAAGTTAGTTGTAGCATAAGATATATCCATTTTGTATACAAACAGGCTGAATCATGTGTTAGAGTGGTCTTTTAACATGCAGAAAATTTAGCAATAATAAAAACTTTAAACCCTCTTTTTCACACAGCATGACCCATTCATGTAGTGTTTATTAGACGTACTACAGGTTACCAGCTCTGTGGTACTATGAATTCAAAAATATAACACACACAGAATCGCCAAAAATGAGCAACTGAACCACAATATTTGTGCGTGACATACTTTTTACATCTTTGCCGGAGACAACCGTCAAAATATTGTTGGGACACAGGCCGAATCTTGGTTCTAAGAACTAATGGTCAAACTCTATTTCTATTTGAGCTATGCTCTGTGAAAAGGGGACTTGATGAATCTGCAAAAAGTAGCGTCTCATTTCAGCCTTCGCAGTCCGCGAAATCATTTTCTATTGGTCAATTTTCTGCATGTCCAACGACCTATCTATATACTTCAGGATTCAGTCAGTTGTTAGACAAACAGATATTATGGATCCATAATTACGTGATGACTTGCTGGGTACAATGCATCATGGAGATGCACTAAGCCCCCTTTTCTCAGAACATGACTCATTTCTATAAAATACAATGTAGATATATGTAAGCAAAAAGACTTTGAAAACATAATAGATAAAGGATTTATTTCTTAAAGAATGGCTGTCTCTGTCCACAATAATTTTACAAGCACTGAAATGGTCTTTTTCTTTTCTTTCAAGTATTTATCCTTTATGTAACTCGAGATAGTTTGCAACGCATGTTTGTAGAGATATAGAGGACATTTCTTTTTTTCGGTGAAAGATCGAAATTTATTTCATCGAGTGAACATCATCGGTAATATTTTCACGAGTGGCGCAGCCACGAGACTCATAAAAATATTACCGATGATGTTCACTCGATGAAATAAATTTCGATCTTTCACCGAGAAAAACCCCCAAATATTCTATTTATTTCATGCTTTTAACCATTTTTGGGAGGAACTAACATCAAAATCCAGTACAGTTCTTTTCGGTTATTCCCCGTGGCGTACCCCCTCCGCATAGCAACGCATTACAATATTACGTTAAGCGCGAGAAATGTAAGGTAAATTACGTCATATTTTCATCTGGTTGAGAGGCACGCGCATTTTACCTAGGTAACTAGTGCGCGGGAACAACTGTTTCCGCCTTCAATTGAAGAGTTAGAGTATAAAATTCGGTATTTCTCACTGGTCGTAACCATGAAATATCGAAAAATATTTCACCGTTATTTCTCTATAACCTATCAGAAAGCATGAAATAAATAGCCTATATTAGTCTATATTAGTCTCGTATCATTGTACTAATCAGGGTATATATTCACCGACTATTCTTAATTGCATTCTTAGTCTACTTCTAGGTTAAGACAGTAACACAACTTATAATTGGCTAAACCACTTTGGTTAACCAATTATAAGTTGTGTTACTTTCAAATTTAGAAAATTCTTGAGAATAAGTCTAAGGATGCTCTCAAGAATGGTTTTAGAAAATGAACCCTGGCCTTTTAATGAGCATACTGTTGCAACTTTGGCAAATTGTGCCTGAGGAAAGAGCAGTTGCTTCTAACTAGCATGTGCTTCTTTTCAAACATTTTTTCCTATACTGTTAAGATAATATTTCCCTTTCCATTAACTGTTTTTCATTGGTGTAATTTTCACGAGTTTCGATAGGTCTAAAATAGTTTTGACAGTGATGGGTTAATGAACTGATACTAATCTCCCTAAAAAGGGTCAATATTTCTCGTGGCTCGACTAAACGTGTTCACAACAAGTAATAAAACTCAAGAGCTCAAAAGCGTCTCCGAAACACGGATCGATAGCCACTAAGCAGAAAGCTTTGATTTTCACATCCTTACAAGGCAGTTTCCCAAGCATCACTGTAAAATGTTCGAATAAAGTAGTGTTCAAACGAAACACTGCCCAGACATAATTCATTAAACGAAGGTAAAAACATGGTGTAAATGGGGGGCATCGCCGCCATCATGAAATGACCATAAATGCACAGTCGTCAGGATCAAGGTCGTATTTAGACGCGCTGCTTCACTGTTTTCTAAACGGGCTTCCGTTCAGGTCATCGGTCCTACGTGGCACAGTGGGTAGATGTCTGATTCACAACCTGAAGGTCCGGGGTTTGATCCCCATTCGGACCTTTGGTATTTCGTTGAAATGGCGCCTCAGCAATACATTTCAGAGCCCCGTCCTAGAGCTGGTGCAACCAAGGCTTACCTGAAAGAGTGAGCTGTTACGTCAGTAAGATACAAATAATGTTGAAGGCGGTGTAAAACATCAATTATCCAATGTGCTCAGGCCACACAAAATTTATTATAGGAAAGTTAAAACATCATAAAGTTTCCATCATTTAAAAGTACTTGATCTTGGAAAAAGTGCAGCAGCAATACTGATATCGGATCGATGATCCTGTATGTGATCATGGAGGCACCATCTTTCTTATTCTGCTAACATAACTAAATCATGCGACAGACGAATTTCTCAATTCCTTTAGCAAACACTGATAACATTTCTGTCTGCTCACGGACTAAAATTAAAATTAATTCCAAAAATGACCCGACTAATTTACTTGTCTCGCAGCAAAACTTTTCCGCCGCGGAAATGCGGTCTTCGTGCACTTCCGGTTGTTCACGATAACGATAGGAGGCTAGATGGTATAAATTCGGGTGATCATTGGAGAGGTCATCAGACCTCTCCAATAGTGGTGAGTTTAAAAGGCAGACTGCCACAGAATTTGCTGTCTAAATCAATTGTTCTTGCGAAATTGTTCTGATACACAGTCTGTTTCGTCATGGTTTTGTAAATAAAGCGAAATCAAAAAACCGAAACAGGAAACAGACGTCGTTTATTTTTATATGACGAATTTTAGAAAAGAAAGTTTGTTATATTAATTTGCCATAGTTGCAAATGACCTCTCAAATAATTGTAACTTTTCATTAAGCAAATAAATCTAAGTATAAGAAAAAATGAGAAGAATTTCGTTAAAAAAGAGGGAGAAGACCGCTGGACAAGATCATGCGACTTGAAAACGCGGGAAGAAGGTCAAATGACCGTCATGTAAAGCATAAGAGGTCTCTACGCGGCGGCTTTTTCACTTGTTTGTTTACAAGTTCCAAAATATATTGAAATTCAAAGCCAATAAACTATTTGAAAACATTGATGCTGACCTCTCCTGGCTTCTTTTGTAAAGAAGCCAACTTGTATAACCAGTGGTGAGTTACTGTAAAACTGTTTTTTTTTTTTTGTGGTAAAAACCTTTATTTAAGGTAGTTAGCAGTTGTGATCTTAACATACAATTTTTAATGAGTATCCACAATACGGTTTTATCTAAAAAGTAAAGAAAAACATCTTATGTGACTCCCGACATGCTCCCATCATCCATGCCCCTGCCAGTCATGGAGCACAAACACATGTTCACGAACCTTTATTTCGACCATTCTTTCACAAAAACAAAATATTTCAGCCGCGCTTTGGCAAAAGGGGGTTAATTGTATCTTCATGAAGCATTATTCGTGACGCATTATACAAAGCAAGTCATCTTCATACAATAATGGATCCAAAATATTCATTTTGTCTAACAACCGGCTGAATCCCGATGTAGAATGGTCCTCGGGCATGCAGAAAATTTACCAGTAGCAAAAAGTATCGACTCAGGTCAGCCTACGCAGTCCGCGTAGGCTGACCTGAGTCGATACTTTTTGCAAATGCATTCAACCCTCTTTTCACAGAGCATCCCTTATCTAAAATTTTAGTGATTAGTGTGAAATTTAAGGGCATATTTTTTTACAGGCTTTATATCTTCCTGATTCGCTTCTATATATCATCTGTCTATCTCTGCCTGCGTGTATGTAACCTGTCAGATTGTTTTGTCTGGCGTATTCGTTTGCAGGCCTTTTATCTTTCCCTGGATGTTCATGTCGTTTTACTGTCAATATATCATATTGCATTGCGGATAATTCATTCTTTGCCAGGCGACAAATTTTAGACGAGTCCAAGTTGAAAGCTTTTGCGGGTGACCCAAAAAATGTGGCTCAATTGATGGGATTTGTATCTGAAAAGGATAGAAAACATTGTTTGAGAGAGAGAGAGAAAGAGAGAGAGAGAGGGAGGAAGGATTGTTTTTCGGTGAAAGATCGAAATTTATTAAATTCATTTCATCGAGTGAACATCATTAGTAGTATTTTCACATGTGGCTGCGCCACTCATGAAAATGTTACCTTGTGATGTTCACGAGATGAAATAAATTTCGATCTTTCAAAAAAAAAATATTGTTATTTCATCCTTCTAACCCCTTTTTTGTTGGAACTTAATCGAATTAACATTTTTTCTGTCTTTTATCTTCCGATTGCCTTCCACGTGAGTGTTATTAGTGTCCGGCATTTATTTACATCCGGAGTGACACAAACAATCAACAAAAGTCATAAACCTGAATTAAACAGTATTAATAAACATTTCAAAAATGTGGGATTTAAGATAACTGGATTCAATTACTGTTTAAAATAGATCTGATGCGTTTGAAAGGGCGAAATTATACACATCGAGCAACAATCTAAGTAGTTCCGTACTGGTAGCTATCAAATCAGTTAATTTCACTGGTTGAAACCATAGATCATCAAACCATAACCCATCATTATTTCCCGATAATCTGCTGAAAAGCACAAAATATAATGCTTTTCTGTACTTATAGCACCGCAACCGTCTTTCCGTCCGTCTGTGCCGTCTATACTTCTACAGTGTGAGAAAGCAATAAGACACCATGAATAATTTCAAGCACCTTAAAGAGATAGGTTTTATGATGAGATTAACGGGATAACAGTATGCGTGTTTATGCCCCTATCAGACGTTTAAATGAAGTTTTGGAAAAGTTTGTAACCCGAAATTCCGTCTGAAGCCTCGGGTGATTGCGTGACTAGGCAGATAATAGACAATAAAATTGGAATTTAAAACGGAAGACAGACACCAGACGACCCTTCAAGCAAGGCTTAACCTTTAGAATGTTCAGGGCAGCTGATGCTGATTTTGCAACCATAGATTGGTTGCAGGGTGTTTTACCCCGCTTTCAACAATATATCAGGCATATAAAGGCGACAACTCGCAATTCATGTATATCCTAGGTTTCATTATTAGTTGAACGGTCAAGTGGCAAGGGACTTGGAAACTTGTTCACTGCTGTGGTGAATCATGTCGCCGCCTCGCCTTCGGCTCGGGAGTGACATTGTTCGCCACAGCCGTGAGGTGGCAGGGAACTTGGAAACTTGTGGCGAATCATGCCGTGGCGAATCATGTCGCCGAAGGCGAGGTGGCGACATGATTCGCCACAGCCGTGAACATGTTTCCAAGTCCCCTGCCACTTAACCGTACAACGAATTTATTATAGATCTACTGCAAAGTTTTATCATTCCAACGTGTATTCAGCGAAATTTCCGTTTTATGGTCTCACGAGTTGAGTACGCTGACGAAATAGAAAACTAAGTGCCCAAATTCAGTGACAACTGACGTCACTGAGAACTAACGTCGCTGAAACCTTGGTAAAACGTACAGTTTGGTGCATGACCTTGATGATGTCACTGCGATAGACATTCGACGTAGTTTTGTTTAAACATGGATTTAAACAACTTCAAGGTAAGTAACTAAGCATTTTAATGATCTTTTTTTTTGGTAAGAGTAAACGACCATTAGCTGCCACAAACGACCACAAGGTTATCGTTTTAACGTTAGAATGTATGAGTTTCGACACTTCACAATTTGCTTACCTGACGAAGGGATGGCTCATTTTAACCATGTGTATTTGTTTTAGATAGACAACAAACGATAATATATGTGAAACTATATTCATTCACTTTCAAAAAAATCCATTCTTTCCGCTTTAATGACAACCATCAAGAGAAACTAGTAATAATATGGTGCAGGCTACTCAGTATGTTTGTCTTGTTGGCGACTCGAATCGATCGACGCAGCCATTTTGGATTTTGTGTTGAAAGTGTAATTATGTATACGTGGCTCCCGAAAGGGAAACGGCTTTTACGGGGATTTTGCCAGTTTACAGGAATATATGTTCGGGGCATATTATCCAATTAATTCGCGAGAAATTTCTTTGCAGTATAATAATAGTTCTAGACTGGGGCTTTGAAGTGTCTTGACCATCCCACGAAAAACCCAATGCTTTCAGGTTCCATTCGTCCTACACTTTACAACGTAGCCACGAACGAACGAACCCAGGGCTTCCAGGTTCCATTTGTCCTACACTTTACCACTTAGCCACGCAGGACCCCTTGCAATGGAAAACCTACTAACTCTTTATCGGTCGACAAAACGTTGGACTGGTTCAAAAAAGCATTTGCAGACGACAAATTCAGTGTTACCAAAATGATGGAATTCGCCCTCGCAAGGCCGGAAAACGTTGTGGGAAAGGGAGACAATGCTGGTTACCACCATTTACTCCTTTTCCCACAACGTTTTCAATCCCTTTTTCCTCTAGGGTTCTTGTAACACGGGATTGCTTGGCAAAGGGTGTAACATAAATCAAGCAGCTTACTTGAAAAAAAAAACGTACGTTTTTAGTCGATAAAAAGTCGCCCACTAGGCCTTTTTTTTTCTTCAAAAAACTTTAAATACGTGTTTTATACTCTGTAAGACGATTACGTTTATGTTTCGAATACATTTCGCACACTTGTTTGAAAGTGGTAGGTAACGTTTTGTGCTTTTAAGATATTAAATAGAAAGTGTATATCCAAGATACGACTACAATTTCTGTGCACCTGAAAACTGATTCACTATTTCATTTAAAATCAGAAAAAAATGGTACCAACAGTTTTTTGACAACTCTGAAATTTGGACTTTTTTATCAAATAACCATACTCGGAAGCTAAGAATTCACGCAGCATCAAACTGGATTTTGATATTAATCTGTTTTGTGTGTGTGTGGTTTTTTTTTTTTTTTGGCGGGGGGGGGGGGGGTTGGAGACTTGTAGGCAAAAGGTCGGCCCTTACAACCGGCTGAATCCTGAGTTAGAATGGTCCTTTTGACATACAGAAAACTGGCAAATAGCAAAAAGTTTCGGCATAGGTCAGCCTGCGCAGACTGAATGACAAATCTTAGTCTTGTCCAAATCGAAAGCATTTGCAGGCGGCAAATTAATTGTGGCTCAAATAAAGAGATTTGTCATGTAAGGATAGAAAATGTTGTGGGAAAAGGAGAAAAGGCTGGTTACCAGCATTTTCTCCTTTTCCTACAATGTTTTCAAAAGCCCCTCTCCATGGAGTCGCTAAAAGTCAGGACTGTATGGTAAAGGCTTTTAACTTGGAATTCTAGTGACGAAGCGGTGCATCTAAAGTTTGTGACGATAAACGTTCAATATTCAATGTCTAATCCACGGATTATACCTTTCCCGTCTTTCCGCCCTAAAATCCTTCAAAAACCTCTTCATTATGCCAGTAGAATCTACACTTCCTGCCAATCAAACGTTTCACAAGCCATTTATTTTCAAAAGTCAACGTATATTTATTTAGAAAAGGCCATTACATTCAAGTAGTGTTTCCATTATAACACTTTTTATAATTTACATTTAAACCTTTCTAATGGATATTGTTTAAGAAATAATCTTCTTTCTATCGTAGTTTATCGTTTAATAAACCACAGTTGTGAGTTATGAGGCATAATAAATAATTCACGAGGGCGATAGCCCGAGTGGTTTATTCATTGCGCCTCATAACTCACAACGTGGTTTATTGAACGATAAACCACGATAGAAAGAAGATTATTTGGATTCTAACATGACCAACTCTTAATCAAAGGAAAAGAAGTTCATACTTAGAGTAAAAACGCGGATGCAGATATATATTCCATTGAATAACTTACTTTGTACAGAATGACGTCACTCTATATAGAATGACGTCACTTTACATGGAATAACGTAGATTTTACCACGCTTTCGTTGCACTGTGTTTATAGAGCCGAATTCACGTGTCATGTTAGAATAGTGTTTATTTTGTAGTTTTTCCTGCACAAAAAGTACAAATATTACGCCTTGTTTACAAACACAAACTTCGATGAAGTTTTGAAATTACCAGCAAATATTTTACAAAAAAAAAAAGCACAAAGTAAATGAAAATAAAATTTGCTAGATTACTTGGATAAAAAACCCTCCTCACATTCTCTTACGTTAAAAGAAAGAATAAATCACAAAGAGAAATTTTGTCATGGTAATGATATTTCCCGTGTTTTGAAAATATAGCCAAATTTAATTGTCGTTTTCTTCATTGCATAACTACAGAGGCCACATGGTCCCCAATAAACACAAATTCAATAACCGGCCATATAAAAAAATCTCTCGATATTATTCACTTAATAGATTTATGTGCATGTCTTTTAATTGGGAAATAAAATATGATTCATAAATTTTTCAAATCGAATAAGCTTCTTTGATTGATTCGGTTAGAGTGTTTGTAAAGCTTGTATTCTACTGAAGATGTGGACAAATCGAATAAAGCACTTTTGATTTCTTTACGTAAATTGAGTATTTATTCTTAAGTAGATGCGACATATGTGAAAAATCAGAGAAGACCATTTAAGGCGCAGAAGCATAAAATCTGAAGCATGTACCGATGACTTTAATGTCTATATTTTTGTTAAATATTTCTATAATTTGATTTTCAGTCACGTTATTGCCTGATGCTGTCATTTAGGTTTCTGTTGCACTGGCAATAATGTAAACTTGATGATCATACAGTCAGGCAAATCGAGTTGAAAACGGAAATGGAACTTTTTCCCCATTTTTATTTTGGAAAAATACATATGGGTGCATTTGTAAGGAGAAAGACTAATAGGGCCATTTTGCTTATTGATCTACCTCGAGCGCAAAATAAATGAAATAAATCAGATAGGGCAAAAATCCTGAAGAACATTCTAATTATTCTCTACAATTTTCTAAATTAGAAAGTAGAACATCTCAAATGGTTTAGCCAATCAGAAGTAGTGTTTGGTGAACAAGGACCATAATCCCTAATTTTCACGTCCGTTGATTCTAGTTTTTAAAAGTGTGAAGTCCAAAACTTGCCTTCTGACTGGACGCGACGTTTTGTTTCAGCCAATCAGATATCAAGTTTTGAAACGAAGATTAAGAATAATATTTAGAATGTTTTCCAAATTTGAACCTGGACTGCAGAATCTCTGCCTTTTTATCGAAATGTATAAAAGGATGAAGAGTTATCAGTCCGTAGATTTCTAGATGATAAAATAGACATATTTACTCAGTATTTCGAACCTTCTACACCATGACAAACTGAGCTAATCTGGATGACAACTGCTTGCTGCCCCCTCCACCAACTTACACAATAAAGTAAATACATCTGGTATTTTTACCTTTTGCAATATTACCTCTGACACATTTACCACTTTGATTCTGGCATTTTACCTACATTCGTTTCGAATTCGGAGGAGTCTAAAATTTGTCGTTTGGGAGAGGGTTTTAGAACTACTACGTTATGGTATAAGTCTATGGTGATAATAGGTGTGAAACAAAAACCCGTATGGAAATTACACCTTATTACAATATGTTTACGCATTAATTACCAATTAGTTTTATTAGATAACCTACTTCAGTGGACAGAGTAGTTCGTGTCATCGCGGAGTAATTTGTTCTCATCGGTGTGTCATTATTTGTACTGCGTTTCATAATAAACACTTACGTAAATACTGGTATCGATTTCGTATTAGGTATATCTTGTTATATTTAAACAATATGTTATGATAGTGTCATTGTATGATCACGAGTAAATCTCAAAGTTCGTAGTAAATAGACGGTAAAAGATACCACTTGACAGATGTTTTTATTTTGATTATATCTTTGTTGCAGTTGTGCAGTTGTTACAGTGATACCGTTTAAAAAAGTAAAACGATTTTTTCAAAGATTTTCGAAGAGACCTTCGAATGCGATTATCCGTGAGGCTGTACCCGTAAAGCTGAAACATGAAAGTTGAGTGATCAACATGATCCAGTTTCTTGCAACCGACGTTCGCAAAGTCCATGTTCGACATCAAAAACGGATACGTACCCGTAGAACTCCCCAATCTTACGACCACAGCTCAAAACTCGAAACTTGAAATCTGTCTCCGATAGGGTTTCCAGCATTTTCTCCTTCTCCCACCATGTTTTCAAAAACTTTTTAACCTATTGTCGGGTTTGTATGGTGAATGGTTAAAGAATAAGAAGTTTTATTTCTTTTTTGTATGTAGAAATATCTACACAGACAAACATGGTGTTATTTGTGTTCCGCCGTGTGCCGTATGGCATGCGTGAGATGTAGCAGACATGGCGAGTAGCTGTCAACATCAATCCTTTATTAACACCATAAATGTACATGAAACAGTACAACACACGCAAAACTTGTCCGATATTTCTATCCAAGATGTCATGAAATATCGTTCTGACCGCCGATGATGAGTATTGGAAGAGATCTGGACAATGAAATCAGTTCTGCTTCGGTGCAAGTCTACGATGTATTGTCTCAGCTAAATAAGCATAATTTGGGCGTTAAATGACCAGGGGTAATTCGTGTAGTCTACATAGTAAATCGCTTTCGTCTGACAGAACTAAGACATCAGAATAAACCACAATAGACCTCGACAATTGTGAACTTACGCAAGGTTAAAAAGGTAAATGGATGAGTGCAGTAGCCATTATGACACAACAAAATTAATGTAGAACACGGCATAAAACCACACGTTCAGTCCAAAGGGGCCTGGTTGTTGACAAGCCTCACTCTCTATATCTTAATATGTGAGACAGGCTCCGTATTCACCAACCATTCTTAAGAACATTCTCAGTCATATTCTCATTTTAGAAAGTAACACAACTTCTGATTGGCTAAATCATTTGGTTTAGCCAATAAGACGTTGTGTTACTTTCAAATTTAGGAAATTATTGAGAATAACACCAAGAATGTTCTTAGGAATGGTTGGTGAATACGGACCAAGACGTCCAACTGCAATACCTGTCAAACACCCCCAAGAGTCACTTGTTACTATTTTTTAAATATTTCTTAACTCGGATAAAAAAAAGTACTTTTTTCGTTCTCTGCGATAATTTATCTTGAATCTGGTACGGAAAACGGAAAAATTGTATCAATATTAAAGCAGTACTAAAGGTCGAAACTTTTGAAGCTGACATGTTTTTATCCTCCAGCCGCAAGACGGAAAGTTTACATCGTAGTGAATGATATTATATTGAGGAAATCTGACTGGTCTACGAAATTTGAACATCAGCTTTAAAAGAACGCCATGGCGCTAAAAACAATCAGATTCATCTTGACCAGAATATTCAGACATTCAGATTGGTAAAAACTATTTCTAGCATCACGCCGTTATTTCAAAGTTGATTTTCAAATGCCACTGACCAATCAGATTCCTTCCATATATTCACCGCAGTTTAAAATAAAAGTTTGTCCGCCTCCAAAGTTTCGACCTTAATTACTCGTCTAATAGCCAGCAGCGCACAAGAGGCGTCGCGGAGCGACGCCTCGCGTAAGCGAGAGCTTATTGGTAGAGATGGTGTCAAAAATGTAGCCTACATTACCTTATGCCTCTGAAAAAGTGGTAGAGCGGAAGTAGATTTTTCAAATATGGAGGACGGAAGTGACGTAAAAGACTGGCACCGAGAGCGTTTCTGTCCCATAATTCCTTTCACCCTTGACAATCACGTGATTTGAAAAAGTGTTCGAGTCTACAAACGAGACCCTTGCGAGATCTAGTCAAATACGAAGGAACTCGGGCTTTTCCGTTATCTGTCTGAGTTACGGAAAATTCCGAATACAGAAATAAACATTACGGGAATTAATAAAGCACCTAAACCATTTCGGGTGAGTCAATCGATGTATGCTTTCAAGTTTTTTCGCGCTCTTGCTTTTGAAAACTTTGTTCATGTTTCATTCGGACGTTTTCCCCAACCTTTAAAGTCTTATTCGGTAAAAAAAGCGAAACAGCTCGGCCAGTACATAACTCGTCCCCAAGTCAACACGGCACGAGCAAAGTTTGTTAATCTATGTACGGTAGATATTGACAGATTGACGAGCGTATCTTTCATTCTGAACAGAATGTAACAAAAAACTATTCTCATCGAGATCTAGATTACAACTGCTTTGAAAGTTTATACTTTTTTCAGTTTAAAACAAAATGGTCTACTCGCAGCAGTGATTTTTCTTCATTTTCTTTTAACAGAGTGAATTTTAAGCAAATATTCTGGTTCAAGAAATATGATAATTTACATCACCTTTAAACATCAGTGGCCAGGGTGAGAAAAAAAAAACACTACCAAGATTGTCAGCACCAGGGCTCAAACTGATTGCTTCTACAGAATGCCTTCATTGACTGAACTATTCCTAATCATCCAATTTATGGTATATGTCGGGCATGTTGAAAGGTACTAGTATTTAGAACTACCATGTTACACGGAGTCAGAAGTTTAAACATTTAAATGAAAAAAAAAGGGATATTCCCCTATGTATTTTCTCTAGAAATGATATTTTGATCTAAAGGCTTCTTTTTGCAGAATGACACTGCTTATCAATTTTGTAAAGTTACTTTTGACTTCCAAAAACAAAATCTGGTATTATGCCTTTTTCTTTCGCCCCCGTTTTAATCTGCTTTTAACAAATTTATGCTTATTTCATTCAGACAAAACCATCAGCTGCATAGTCATCAAAAAACATACCAACTTGATGACCTGACTGTTAAGAGTAAATTTATGGCAAAGTAACGACAAAGACTTGGGAGCCACTGAAATATCTTTCATGCAGATTTGTTTTTGTGAGTGACTGTAATTTATTCCTAGGTCAAGGCAAAGGGTTTGTTCTCTTGAAATCCTATTTAAAACTCTAATTGCCTTGCCAGTCAAGTAGGAGTATCCTTGAGCAAGGCACACCATAGCCACAGGCTAGCACTGGTTGAAACATTACTAAGTAAAGATGTTAATGACATTACGTAAGCTGAATTGCATTGGAAAGTAACATAAAACTCCATTCAAACAAATAATTCCAAAGATTCAGATCTACAAACCTAAATCTCTGAAAATTCTTAATCTTTCCTAGATCTATCTCCTTTTATCCATGCATGTAAACGGTTTGTTGTTCATAACTTTAATTGAGAAATACAAATACTGTGTTGTCAAACAATGACTACATGGATATGAATTCAGTTTAAATGCCAATGTCAGATAATGATGAGGCCCATGATATTTAACCAGCCTCTTTTGGCCTTATCCTTTTTGAAACTATGACTTTTTTGGATTGATCAATTGCTGTTGTACTCCCATTTCAAAGTAATTTCAGTCGTATCAAGCTGACAGGTCACTTCATATATTTTCCTTGGTTTTACAAGCAGTCCATGTTTGGGATGTGGCTTGCCTTACCCATAGAAACCGCCATACAAGTAAAACATTATCTTGGCTGAGGATCAAACCCAGGACCTTAGGATTACTGATTCAACACCTTAAGCACTAAGCCACCCAAGACAACTCAAAACTCTTTGGAGGCTGATCCTACATTTCCTGGAATATTTATTTAGATAGTGAAAAGTTTTCTGAAAAAAAAAAATTCATGATAAAATTTGGTATCAAGAAAATTTCACATTGATTAGATAATATTTTAACGCAAAATTTCTCATTTGTGCAAATGGTGACATTCGAGATAAATTTATCGTGATAGTTCTACCTATTTCTCGACATCTATAAAAACTTAATTCACCATTTGGATGACTCAGCAGTTTTTGACTTCACAAGATGGCAGTAAGTTATAAGTTGAATTATTTACAATTGTAGCTTAATTTTTAAAATTTGACCACATGAAATGAACTGAAGTCTGTTAAACACAAAGACGACTCGAAATGCCTCTTACGAACAACTTTAAAACCATTCAGGGAAAAGGAGAATTCATAAGGTTGGAGACCAAGATATTCTGAAACCGTATCTAATTATAAATACCATGAATGTCAGTTGTAGGCATGAACGTAAAAAAAAATCGTGATAACAGTGAGAATTATCAGCTATTTTTACTGTGAAAGTTTTTATTATCTAGATAATATTTCCAGGAAAGTTTGTTTTATCGCAGTAGTTCTCTCAAACTATCGCAATAGTTATCTTGTATCTTGCGGCAGAAATATGCCAGCATACGGTTAAATACAAGAAAAAGGTGCAAATTTTGTGTTCAAATAATAGATGTGATTTGCAGTACGTTACTCTGTTTACTGTTATGCTATCAAATACGACATCATCATACTAATTTGAAAACAATCCCGTACGTATGGATGCACATTATTGATCAATTCACATTTCTTAATACCTTTGCCTAATTCTGAAATGAAGCCTGCCTGGCCAGGTAGCTTGGTGGTTCGTCATGTGCCTGACTCATGACCTGGTGATTGTGGGTTCGATACCCAGTTCAGGCAAACTTTCTTTCCAGCAACTTTTAGCCTCTCAAATCTGATGCATTTGAGAAAAGTAGTCAATAGCTTGAAAGAAAGTTGTGTCAGTACTGGTGTGAGAAAGACAGGAAACATCCTAGGGCTTGTACGTTTTTTTTGTGGGGGGGAGGGAGAGGGGATTCTTAATATTTTATTAATTTTTCTTTTTTTCTGGTGGTTTACCTGCAGTTGCTTTGCTTAATTATGAGATGAATTATTTTTTGACTTTAGTGAGATTATAAAAAATCTGAGATAGATCTAGATTTACCCCCTGTATAATTTGTAGGCGTTTGATAAGAAGATTTACTTCTATGAAAGTAGCAAAAACTTGCAGCGCTGCTCGCCTTTAGGCTTTGCCTATATTCATATTATTCGTCTGTTGGTTCTGTACTATGTTTTAGATCATTTCGGTGTCCATGTTTAAACTATAGAACGTCTTGTTAGACGTCTAAGGGAAAATGGGCGGGTTGCTGACAGACCTAAGTCTGGACGTCCGCGCGTGACGTCAAAACGTCAGGACATGTTTATTCGTCTCGCGCATTTGTGCAATCGGCACTGAATCTACCCTTTATACCATAGGTAATCATAACCGTCCTATCCGTGCAAAAACTGTAAAGAAACGATTGCGGGAAGTTGGTCTGCGGGCACGTCACCCGTACGTAGGTCTGCCCCTTACTGCTGCTAGTCGCCAGCGTTGTATGGCTTGGGTGGCGGCACATGTCCCCAGAATACTCCCATTGAGGCAGTGGAAGCGGGTCTTGTTTACTGATGAGTCCCGGTTTACCCTGTTTCGAGCAGACGGTCGACGTCGTGTATACCGACGTGGTAGAGAGCGTTTTGTCGACTGCTGCGTAGTACAGAGGGATAGGTTTGGGGTGGATCGGTTATGGTGTAGGGAGGAATCTCACACGGAGTTAAATCACCACTGGTTGTGGTAGCGGGTAATTTAACTGCCGCTAAGTATAGAGATGAGATCCTCCAACCCCATGTTGTCACATTATTGCAGGAAAACAACCTCACATTCCAGCAGGATAATGCTCGGCCCCATGTAGCGAGGATTTGTCGCGACTTTGTCTCACTAACAACAATATCCACCCACTAGATTGGCCGCCATACAGCCCCGACCTATCCCCTATTGAGCACTTGTCGGACCAGCTGGATAGACAGGTTCGACGACGCCAGCCTCCGCCTGTTACTCTGGCCCAAATGAGAGCAGCCCTCTTGGAAGAATGGGCTAACATCCAAATGAGTAGGATAAACTCACACATGAACTCCCTGCCTAGGAGAATCAGGGCTGTGGAGAGAGCGAATGGGGGACACACCCGGTATTGCCATTTCCCACAATCAGTCCATTTCGATTTCAGATTACACAGTTCTCTTTCAATTCCCTTCAATTCACTTACCAGATACAAATCGTTGATTTTGCAGTCTGTTCTGTACTTAAAAATATTGAACATTATATTCGATGTCTTACCTAGAATCATCTTCAAATTTTATCCTGCGTTTCTTTATCCCTTGAGTATATAACTATTTAAAGATTTAGGAAGTAACCATTCGGTTTAGCCAATCAGAAGTTGTCTTACTTTCAAAATTAGAAAATAGTTGAGAATTAGACCAAGAATATTCTTATGAAGTTTAGTGAATACGGACCCTGCAATTTTATCTAACTCATTAGAGACGTGAAGTACCGCTTTCGGAATAAGGAATGGAAGTCGCGTTTCCTTAACTCGAAGACAAGCAATCTGATTGGGTGAGACAGAACGTTCCTGTCAATCAGTCAGGTAGTCTTAGAGTTCAAAATTAGAACAATTGTCAAACACAAGTCATACCAACCATGCTCTGGCAAAAGGGGGCTAAATGGATCTCCGTAATGCATTGTGCAAAGCATGTCATCACACGACAATGGATCCATAAACACATTTTCTCTAAAAACCGACTGAATCAAGAATTAGACTGGTCGTTTCACATGCAGAAAATGTAACAATAGCAAAAAAGTTTCGACCCATGCCAGCCTGCGCGGACTTTTTTGCAGATTCATTAAGCCCTCTTTTTATAGAGTGTCTTATATGTTTCCGTAAATAACTACCGTAAACTGATTCAGTTTGGCTGCAAGATGGATTCATGTCACCGACTTTCTTTTCTTGCATTTTCTGGAAAATGTTAAGAAACGACACGAAAAATCACCATAAATTGTAGTTTTCCTTCCATAACTGTCCTAGTTGTTTTCCACCAGTTGTTGCCAGCCTTTAACTTGTAATGTCTAATACATAAAGTCGATATTATTAGTCAGATACGTTCACCTAAATACCACATATTCCAATAATTTTGGGCCAGAATTGGTTCACGAAGCACTCGAGACAGCGAACACCCACAATCCACTTGCATGTTTTATACGTACAACCTGGTCTTGATCTACATGCACGACAGGAGAATCCAGTTATTGCCTTCGTTGCAACAGTGTTAACTCTTTCCATAAATAAATGACCTGTCCAAATTGAAAACATTGGCAAAGGACAAATTAAATAGGCTCAAAATTTGATAACTGTTCCAAAAGGGTAGAAAATAATATGGGAAAAGGAGAAAATCCATGTTCGCCGCATATTTTTCTTTTTCCCATGATGTTTTAATCAGTGTCGTTGTACCACGAAATTCTGTGGGAAAGGGTTACGGAAATTATAAAACGCTTCTTCAAGGCTAAAGTGTTATGAAACACGAATAGATTCCAGTCTTAACCCTTCACCACACTTTTAACGATCCTGATGAAGAAAGCTTTTGAAAATGTTGTGAGAAAAGGAGAAAATGCTGGTAACCAGCATTTTCTCTTTTTTCAATGTTTTATACATTTTCCAAGCCAAAGATCACCATTCAAGTCATTGGTGGTCTACCAATACATTCAATTTGGAAACATTTAAATTTTGTCCTCTGGTAAAGTTTTAAAGTTTCTGTTTGAAACCAATCATTTGTGCGATCGGTGTACATTTTGAAGGAAGGATTACAACAGTTCGAATTCAGCCCCTAAACTGCCAAATAAGCTAAATGAAGCTTTCAAGCCGACAGTAAATTTCTTAATTTAGCAATTTCAAAGTTTTTTTTTTTTTTGGGGGGGGGGGGGAAGTATCTCCTGCACGGTCTGTGCAGTCTGATCTTGATCTTCACTGTCCGCAAAAGGCCATTGAGTCGCGCTTACCAACATAAGGGTTAAGAAATTTTACAACATTCCAAAGAAACGCGTTTTCACATGGCAGAGACAAACAAAAACTCTTGATTAAGATCACGATATAAGTTTAAAAGTGCAATGAAAAAAGTTCTAAAACTTAAAGCAAAGTTTTGCTCATGTCGCAATTACACAAACCAGTGGCGTAACTAGCCCAAAATATAGTATACGCAAAAATAATTCTGCAGGTATTACCCGATACGCGAAATGTCAAGAGAGGGAGGGGTTTCCCAAGAGGTTGGGGGGGGGGGGGTTCCGACGGAAAAAATTTGAATTGTAGTCGCTATCTGTTGGCACCTGGCGACCTTTTTTGGGGGGATTTTTTTCTTTTTTTTTTGCCAAGTATACGCAACTGCGTTTTTTCCTTCAGGCAGCTTCGCCCCTGCAAACATTCATGTGCTTGAAACTGACGTACCTATTTTAGGCCCGTTTTCGTAAAGGCCATAAATAGAACTGCACGGCTAAGAGATAGCCTATATTTAAACTTTTTTTCTTTTTACATAAATATTGATTGTGCCGTTTTTAACAACATTCTGTTTTTGCAAAAAAAAAAATGAAGAAACGAACAATATTGTTACTGTCTCATCGTGAAAAGGGATTTATCTACAGCCAAGCTGCAGAACATATGTAGTTTTATTTGCCCCAGCGGGGAGGGTATTAGTTGAAATCAACATCAGCATGATCTCTAGAAAATAGTCTGTAAATACTGAAGGTATTAGTACACTCCAAATGTTATTGAACTTTTTGTTTCAATTAACAATAATGATGTTTGTTTGTTTGTTTGAATTGGGATTTCTATCGCCGTTCGGGATCCTGCGTGGCTCAGTAGGATTCGAAACCTGACGGCTTCGGGTTTGAACATTACTTGAGGTGCTTTTGTCGTGGGATTGTTATTGGGCGACATTTATTCAGAGCCCTAGTCAATTTCTGGTGAAACACTGGACATAAAATAAATGAGTTGTCCCCGCGATATGGCTGAAATAATGTTGAGAGCGGTATTTATACCATCAGGCATTTCCAATTCAATAATTTTCATGCTGAAGTTTTATTCTTTGATCATTTGCATTGTAAACTGAATAAACTGACAAGAATAAATTGTTGAACACATCGCATACCGATTCCCTTGAAATAGGAGTTGTGACAGTGTAAAGTTTTACGTTGGAGCTCTCACAGAATATTGCGGTGGGTTCTTTGTAGAATTTATAAAGGGTTATTTGTAAATTTATGCGGTTTACTTTGCACTCTTTTATAGACGTTAGCACATAAACTCTATCTTTAAAGTGCAATTTGTCTAGTTATTATTTTAATTCTACATAATTTTTCAGTTACCAAGCGAACACGAGTTTGAAATGGGCAGTGTTCATTCTTTTGAAGGTAATTTCTTCAAGTCTTCACCAAACTACAAAATGTTCGGCTCGTCAAAATACAAAGCATTTAGAGATTACGAAATTGATAAAATGTTGCTCAAATGAGAGAAAACCGTTTATGTAAGGTCAGAAAACATTGTGGTTAACAGCAATTTCTCCTTTTTCGACAATCTTTTCAAAAACAGTTTTCCATAGGGTCGTTAAAATTCCAAATTCTGTTGCAAAGGTGTTCAGGGTATTTTCGTAACGATCGTCTGCTCACTGGGCATTGAACATTGAAAATTCAGTCCAATAAGCAAAACACACACTAAATCCTGTGCGAGCAGTACACACACATACAAAGTGCATTTGAACAGGCGCACGTATGAATCTACAATGGTCAGCCAAAAGAAAACGAATGTTGGCGATATATTTCTTTTGGAAAATAAGAAATTTCTCGCGATCTGATTGAATAATATGCCCCGAATATTATATTCATGTACACTGGCAAAATCCACGTAAAAGCAGTTTCCCTTTCGGGAGCCCCGTATACATGACTACACTGTCAAATGGCGGCGTCGATCGGTACGAGCCGCCCATAAGACAAATATACTGAGTAGCCTGCGCCATATTATTACTAGATTCCGTTGACTGTTGTCATTAAAGTGGAACGAATGGATTAATTTTGAAACGAAATGAATGTAGTTAAATATATAGAGGATAATCAACTGGTGGTGTGTGATATTAAAAATCTGTCACTAGAATGGGGTGTGATGCGGTTGAAAAACGAGTCCGAAGGAGGAATTTTTTAAGCGCATCAAACCTCATTCGAGTGAGAGATTTTTAATATCACACACCACTAGTTGATAATTCTATTTATTATATACCTGTAAGTTTTCCGGATTAAATACATGCGTCGCACGCGGATAAAATCACACACGACGGAAAAAAAATCCGTATCTACACTCAGTGGAATACGATTCCAAATATGGTATGACGACGTCATAATGACGTAACTCACGGGCGGTATACGTATGTATTCATTTGCAAGTTCATTGGTCAAAATTTTACGCTGTAATATTTATCCGCCATTCATAAAAACGAAGTTACTGGCTACTACACCATTATTTATTTTGCTACCGTTTTCGAATGAAATGTCAATAATTTGCAATATTTTGTCGTTGAAAAGGTGTAGGTATATAATAAAAGGAATATTATGCTATAGTGACTTTCCTGGTGCTTGTATTTACTTCTCGCTGCGTAAGAAAATTTTGGCATCTCGCTCGACCTTCGGTCTCGCGCGATACCAAATTTTCTCATGCTGCTCGAAGTGAATACAAGCACCAGGAAAATCACTACAGTATTCTGTATTTATTACATTCCTATTCTCCCTTTGTTTTCCTAATTATTATCAAGAACGTTAGGTATACATAGGGCTTTTCTTTACAAACACATGATCTGTTTTTGGCAGAAGCAGCCGACGCAGTAGATGACGTAACGCTCGAGGGTATGTTACGTCATCTATCTATCCATTTGAAGGCATGCATTGTTTTGCGCATTTACAATTTAAAACCAGCCATATGAAATTAGAAGAAGAAACAGTTAGCCCTTTCCCACATGACAAGTTTAAGACTTTCCCAAATTAAAAACATTTCCAGATGACAAATACTAAATTGGTACAAAAGACTTTAGGTTTTCTGATAGGATAGAAAACATGATGGAAAAAGGAGAAAATGCTGGTTGGTAGTATTTTCTCGTTTTTCCACAATATTTCCTAAGAGCTCTCTTCCACAAAAGCTATCTTCTTTTCTCGAAATGTTTTCAAAAGATTTCTCCCACAAGGTCGATTGTTTGGAAAGACTGTACCGAAAATCTTTTCATTGTGCTATAGTTTACTAAAGATGTTTGAAGCAGAGACAGAAACATTAGACTGTGAGCAATATAGGAAAAAAAAGTAGTTCCGGCAAACATTCTAAAACTATATCATCACTAATGATGATACCATATCACTAGTGATGTTATTCACTGTGAAAAACTGAAAAAAAAAAAAAATAATAATACACTGAGAAATCCCAGTAATTCACTGATAGGAATGTAACAAATTATCTTTTATTGTCATTCCAAAATAAATACATGTACACTGGGTCAAAATGAACCACCCCTTCGTCAGGTAAGCAAATTGTGAGGTGTCGAAACTCTTACACTGTAACGTTAAAAGGATAACCTAATGGTCGTTTTAGGCAACTAATGGTCGTTTACTTTTGCCAACAAATCATTGAAATGCATATTTACTTACCTTGAAGTTGTTTAAATACATGTTTAAGTAAAAATACGTTGAATGTCCATCGCAGTGACATCATCAAGTTTATGTACCAAACTGCACGTTTTACCAAGGTTTCAGTGACGTCAGTTTTCATTGAATTGGGGGCACTTTGTAGGGAAATTCTATTTCCGCAGCGTATTCAAATCTTGAGGCAATAAAACAGGGAAATTTCGCTGAATACACATTGTAATGGTAAAACTTTGCAGAATGATAAATTCGTTGTACGGTCAGGTGGCAGGGGACTTGGAAACTTGTTCACGGCTGTGGCGAATTATGTCGCCACCTCGCCTTCGACTTGGGGCAACATGATTTGCCACATCCGTGAACAAGTGTCGAAGTCCCCTGACCGTACAACTAATAAAGTTTAAAATCTGCACACAACTGGTAGAAGGATGTAAGTTTCTTATGTTATAAGCCATACCTCTAGCACCAACGTCAACTTACTGCTCTAACGCAACGTTACCAGAACAGAACAGAACATCGTTTATTTGACAAAACATGCCCATAGTTTATTATTATACTACAAAGAAATTTCTCGCGATCTGATTGGATATTATGTTCCGAACATATATTGCTGTACACTGGCAAAATCCACGTAACAGCAGTTTCCCTTTAGGGAGCCCCGTACACATAACTACACTGTCAACACAACATCCAAAATGGCGGCGTCCATGATTACGAGCCACCCACAAGACTAATACTGAGTAGCCTGCTCCATATTTTTGCCAGTTTCCTTTGATGATTGTCATTAAAGGGGACAGAATGGGTTATTTTTGAAAGTGAATGAATATAGTTACATATATTCGTTTGTTGTCACTCTGAAACAAATTCACGGGGTTAAAACGAGCCACGTCGGATAAGCAAATGTTGTGAAGTGTCAAAACTAATACATTGTAACGTTAAAAAGATAATCTAATGGTCGTTTGAGGCAACTAATGGTCATTTACTCTTGCCAACAAATCATTAAAATGCATTGTTACTCACCTTGAAGTTGTAAATAAAAATACGTCGAATGTCTATTGCAGTGACATCATTAAGTTTATGCACCAAACTACACGTTTTAGTGACGTCAGTTCTCAGTGACGTCAGTTTTCAGTGAATTCGGGCACCCAGAAGGGAAATTCGATTTTGTCAGCCTACTCATTTCGTGAAACCATAAAGCAGAAAATTCCGCTGAATACATGATGGATGGAATGAAAACTTTGCAGTATAAAAAAATTCGTTGGACAGTCAGGTGGCAGGAGATTTGGAAACTTGTTCACTGCTATGGCGAATTATGTCGCCCCGAACCAGACCATACAACTAATATAGTCTAGCCATACATTTATCTAAGATGTGCAAAAAAAAATCCCATTTTGATATGAGAACTCCACCACGAGAATCTAATCCTTCAACCCTCTCTGCACCATAGGTGAAAACAGGCGCTTTTGCCGACCGCATAGGCCAAGATCAGACTGCACCAAACGTAAATCTTGGATCCATATCGTCCCCTTGTTTGGTCAAACCTGTTTGATAGAAGTTTTTCCGTGTTTAGGCTGGTTGTATTTTCAGCCGTCGACGATGTTCGAGTTTATATAATTTGAGCAGAAAGAGTTGAACAAGATTTAAGGAATATAATATATTAACCATGGCTCTCACGTTCATTATGCGTCTGTTTTGCTTTGTTCAAATGAGACACGCAACACTGCATTTATAGCGAAAAAAATATTTCCATTGGCAAAACTTCGCTAATGAGCCGAACATACTACGTCTCAAACAACAAAGGTTTTAATGTACCCCGTTGCAAATAAAACAAATTGATTAAATAGAAGAACTGAAGGGCGAAATAGGTGCGTACTTTATATTCCACGATATGAACAATAATTGTATTACAGTTTAATGAGGCGGCTTTATTGTAACGTTGGGTGAAACAAGTTCGTACAAAATGAAGACGTCTGGGAATTCTTCTTGCATGTGACAGCTATATGGCTTCTATTGAATCTTTCTATTCAAATCCTGGGTTTTCAGAGCTTCTCAAGGAGCAGAAAAATATTTAGATGTCCTGCCATGAGATTTAAACTTTTTTATCGGACGAGTGTACTTTAGATCCCATCCACATTGAAAGCACTTGTAGAAAAAACCCTTTACTAGAAAACATAATTGTAGAATTGTCTAAATTGGAAGCATTTGCAAGCCACAAATTCAAAGTGGCTAAATTTCATTCATTTTTCTTTGGAAAAAAATATAAAATATGATTTGTGAAAAGGAGAAAATGCTGGTTACCAGCATTTTCACCTTTTATTCACGTTTTCAAGGCAGATTTCCTCAGGGTCGTTCGACATCAGGATTTTTTTAGTAAAGAGTTAGATTTAGCTCAAATGATGGAAATTGTCTTTGAATGGATTAAAAAAAAAACGAATAGTTTGGGAGACGTGTACTTTAACAGCAGACTGTAATGATAAAGCGATTTTCTTAGAATTATGGGTCGTTTTGCGACAACGTCTGACAAGGACCAACTGGGTTTGAGGTATTGACAGGAACATTATCATACAAAATCGAATTTCGACGATGCAACACTGCGGGATAAGTAATTGAGCGTTTTACTGCAATGTCTCCATAGCATATACATTTGAGCCGTGCTCTGGCAAAGGGGGGGCTTAATACAATTCCGTGGTGTATGACACCACGCAAGTCATTCCATAATTTTCGATCCATAAATACCATTTTGTATTACAACCTATTGAGTCATGCGGTACACTGGTCCTTTGACGTGCAGAAAATTGACCAAAAGCAATAAGTTTTGGCCTAGGTCAGCCTTCGCGGACTAACCAGGCTGACCTGGGTCGATACTTTTTGCAGAGGCATTAAGCCCCCTTTTCACAGAGCATGGCTTTTTTAACTCTTTACTGACGACAAAATTTCGTTCAAGGTGAAAGCGTTTGCAGACAACAAATCACGTATGTCTTAAATGATGGTTCATGTATTTGTTTTTGAAAGAGTATAAAACGTTGTTGAAAAGGAGAAAATACTGGAGAAAGGACGTCACTTGTTGGTCAGGAGCAACGCATGCGGGTGTCAACGCTCGGCTGCAAGTGCTTGATTTTTGTACAGTAGAAAAAGGGGCATAACTGTGCAAAAATATTTTGATGGTTACCTGCTACTGTTGTATGAGTTCTCCTTTTGAAAGTTACCAACTTGCCCAAGTTTTAAGTAGACATATTCAGTAATAACAGAGATATTACAAAATGTCCAAGTTTTTGTACGACGACGACAACGCAGACTACGACGCAGACGTACACGACGACAGCGACGCCAGGGCTGTGACAATTAGACGTCGTTTTCTTCGAAAACAGCCGAGCTAGAAATACATTATTTGATTCAGGGGAGTGCATCAAGATTAAACTGGACAGAACATGCACTGTGGTCTTGATCTGAATTGTCTAAATTTGTGACATCAAAGCCCATTGAAACTCCATTGATCTATGACTAAATACACCAAAAATTTTCAATGCTCATTCATCGGACACCGTAGTAAATCGGCACATCACCTGTACATCGTATGCAGTATTAGTTGTACGGTCAGATGGCAGGGGACTTGGAAACTTGAATCATGATTCGCCACAGCCGTGAACAAGTTTCCAAGTCCCCTGCCATCTGCCGTTAAAGGAATTTATTATAGTGCAAAGTTTTACCATTCCAACGTCCGTTCAGCGAAATTTCCCTGGTTTATGGTCTCATGGTTTGAGTACGCTGACGAAATCAAATTTCCCTTCTGAGTGCCCCATTACACTAAAAACTGACGTCAAGTGCCGAGAACTGACGCCACTGAAACCTTGGTAAAACGTGCAGATTGTTGCTTAAACCTGATGAAGTCACTTCGATAGACGTTCACTGACGAAGGGGTGGCTTGTTTTTACCCCGTGTATTTGTTTTAGAATGAAAAAAAAAAAAAACCCGATATAATGGTAAATATATTGTTTTCAAAAATAATCCATTTCCACTTTCGTGACAACCATCACAGGAAACTAGTAATAATATGGTGCAGGCTACTCAGTAAAAGCTTTCTTGTTGGCGGCTCGTATAGATCGACACCGCCATTTAGGATTTTGTGGCTAAAGTGTGGTTAAGTATACAGGGCTCCCCAAAAGGAAACTGCTTTTCCCTAAATTTTGCCAGCGAACAGCAATATAATGTTTCCAGAATTTAATCCAATCAGATCGCCAGAAATTTCTTTGCAGTATAATAATTAACGATATAGACCTAGAGGCGATGCACCAATGTAGTATTTTAGTAACATTGTTCGATGATTGACCAATAAAAATTTCAGTGTTCCGTGATAGACCAATGGAGTTTCAAATGCCTGTGGTAACATAATTCGGATAAAGCAACATTGAAATTGAAATATTTCGGCTGTTTGTTTTAATTGAAAAAGTTTATCTCAGTAGTTGAGGGTTACAGATAGTGGATACAAGATCCAACACAGTAAATAGTTCAAGTAAGGGAATTTTGGTCTACTCTTCGCGATAAAATAAGCGATTCGAGTGTTTCATACAATTTGGTAGTGGAATGACATGAAAGATACACCATTATTTCCCAGTGAAGGTGCAAAACTGGTAAAATATGAGTCATCCTCTATGAAAAAGGGGCTTAATGCATCTGCAATAAGAATCAACCAATGTCAGTTCGCGTAGGCTGACATGCGTGGAAATCTTTTGCTATTTGTAAATTTTCCACATGTATAAAAGGACAATACTACCTCTGATTCAGTCGGCTTTTAGATAAAATGGGTTATAAGCCTTAAGGGTCCACAATTCTGTGATGACTTGCTTCGTACAATGCATCGCAGAAAAGCATTAAACCCCCTTTTCATAGAGCATGCTCCATTTTTTTTTTTTTTTGTATATATAAACTTTGTCTTTTCAAACAGTGGTACAAAATTAAAAAGGAAATGCGTGGGAGTGAATTTTCACTGATGCTATCATTTTCACTCGCATAAAAAGAGATATTCCATTTAATATTTACTGCTGCGAATTTTGAAGAAGATAATAAAAGAGTACCCTTACGTATTCGTACTCTGATTGCAAAATTGGACGTTTTTTTCTGTAGAGTGTATCATCATCACAGCGCACAATGTGGGGTCTGATCTTGATCAAATTTTTGGTTTGACTGACCGTTGTTTGTTTGGATACCTTGCTCCAAGCGGCATCGAAAATGAAATGTTTCTTTTTAGTCTTTTATCAGGAATTGAAAGGCTTTATTTGAATTATTTAGGAGTCTAAAAGTAGAAGAATTTGCATTCTGCTGCTAAACCATGATGATAATGTGTTTTAATGGGGAATAACAAGAAAAGCTTAAATGCATTTGTATACGCATATTCATCGCGTAATTGAAAACATGCGTGCATGAATACGTAAGTAGATTGAATGAGGTACACAGAAAGTGTGAATACAGCTTAAAGTTTATTTTATATCTATTTCAACGAGAAAAAAAATATTGCGTACTTTTACTTATATCAAAAATTAGATTTTCCCCCTTGAATTACTACAAACTACATTACTTTTTATTACTACATTGTGCTTTTGGTACTTGCTGTTGTAGAGATCATTATACATGTATTTTCTGGAGGATTTCTTGCATTTAAAGTGAAATCCAGACTACGATTAGAGAACATAATGAAAACATATATGCCCACAAAGCTGCAATTCGTTTATCTTTTTAACACTTTACCAGACGACAAAATTTTAGCCTTGTCCAAATTGAAAGCATTTGCAGACGACAATTTCAGTGTGGCTCAAATGGTGCAATTTTTCTTTGATAGGGTAGAAAACATTGTGGGAAATGGAGAAAATGGGGGTTACCAGCATTTTCTCCTTTTCCCACAATGTTTTCAAAAGGCTTCTTTCCCAGGGTCGTTAACAGTCTGCATTGTGCGGTAACGGGTTAAAGATCTCAACAACAGCTATTTATAACACCTATGTTACATTCTAGCCGTCTCTGCTTTAGCTCCAGAAATGCACACTGAAGTAAAAGAGGTTTTTTTTTGCTTGATGAAATATTTCAGTGAATTATTTTTCGACAGGCTTTTGAAGTAAGCCGTCAAGCCGTCATAAACGACGTGCGCGGCGAATTTACCTTTATATTCCGTAATTTTGCGCCCCCCCCCCCCAAAAAAAAAAAAAAAACACCAAAATTAAAGTCATAAAGTAATGCTTCAAATTTGTATCACGATACCTTTTCTTAATTTTATATGAATCAAAAAGATACAGCTTCTTACAGGAAGAAAGGTGTTTTTCTTTTCAATCAAATACATGCAAGCAAATCAGTTTAGCTGACTCTGTCATCTAAGAAAACTGAGAATTTACGGCTATCTTTGGAATCATCGATGTAGGGTTTAAATCCAATGACTGTGATTTAATTATCAAGTACAAATTGTAGGTTAGCCGTCAGATATGTGCCAGCGTAAATCAATTATGCAGAAAGAGGCTTCAGCAGCCTACTTTTCTGTCCTTACCCAGTCCAAGACGAGAATACAGTTTGCTTACATGCATTATTGAACGCTTTCGGCACACCTTAGTAAACCGGATACATACCGTCAGTAAAATTGATAACGATGTGAGACTTTACCAAACAATGCCGGGTTTAACGACCCTAGCAAAGAAAGCTTTTGAAAACATGGTGGGGAAAAGGAGAAATAGCTGGTAACCAGAATTTTTCTCCTTTTCCCACAATCTTTTCTACCCTTGAATAGACAAATTCCAAAATTTGAGTCACATTTTATTTTATTGTTTACAAATAACTGTTATTTGGACAAGTCTGAAGCTACATTATATGCGTTAATAGTTTATTCTTTCAGCACCAATTAAATAAACCAAACCTCTTTCGACGACTAACAGTACAATCCACTGACACTTAGAAACACTTTTACTTCATAGGCTTGACTGAACAAGCGGACGGTATAGATTTAAACGAGTTTGCACTTTCTGAACTCTGCAAATGTTTGCAATACGGTCTAAAATTTTGTCATCTGGTAAAATACTCTAAGTTCCTTTTACGTGGAGTGTAGATCAAAAGGAGCCTTTTGCGAAAGGTATGCAAGGGGGAACAAAATTAAGATGTCCTAGGTTTTTTCCTAATAGATAATAAGAATTCTCATTTTTTTTTTTCGAAATTTGCAATTCAAAAAGACGTCGTTCGTATGGAAATAACAGCAATTTGAAGATTTATTTCTATTACAGATGTGAGCTTTTGCCCTACTTAATTCATAATGTGTCATATGAATATAGTATTTTGCAACTGACCCCATAAACATGACAAAAAAAATAGTCTTTATTTCTAAATTGGTGTCAGGCAAAAACAGGGCGATAAGGTTTGCCCCTTTGTCTTTGAGAACTTATACATAAACTTATTGCACCGGTTTCACTGTGATAGACGCATTATTCAATCTTAACTTGTACAGAGCCAAAGAAAGTCAATTTGATAATTTCGGTCCAGGTAGAAGACCCAAATACTTACAATAACATACATGTAGTTGCTTTCCCCTGTAGATATAGCATTGCGGACAGCGTAGATCAAGATCTGACTACACTTTTTGTGAATTTTTAACTTGATCTACACTAAATTGTAAAAAAACGCTTTAGAGGTTGGGTTAAAAGAGGTCTCCTTGGGGTTTGCATGGGGTAATTATGGTGGTTAAATTAAAAAAAAGTGCCTCATTACACGATCTGTTCTAAAATAAAGGAAAGATATTCACTTCGATCAAATTTTTACTCTTGTATACCCAATGTCAAATATGTCCCCATCCGTCTGTAACATACTTTACGATAATTTCAAATATCCTCCTATCTAGATCCAGAGGAACTTGTTCCTTGATTGTATGTACCGAATTGTTAAAACTGTGTTCCCGGGACACGTATACGTCATATACGAGTACTTCACTAAAATTTAAAATATCTACCCATTTAGACCCAGAGGGATTGCATCATTAATACTGTGTTTGTAGTACAGTGTATTCTCGAAATGGTTGTTTAAGAAAGCAGTGCTTATAACACCGACCATGACTAAACATAGGGAATCCCCGTGTATCTTCCTTCTCAAAACTTGTTTTTATGTTCTTATGAACTTTGGGACTGTTTTTATCAACCATTCTGAATTACATTTGATTCTAAAGCAGTTGGTTTAGCCAATCGCAAATTACCTTATTTTCAGCCGTAGACGATTCTTAAGAAATAGATTACAAATGCACTTTAGAATGGTTGGTGAATACGGGCCTAGGTTAGCTCATGTCTACAGGACCATTATGGCCAGTCTGTTGGTCTGTCAACGTTATGCTCGTTGCATTATGTGACCTTGTCAATGTGATCATGTGATCTTGTCAGTGTCTGAGTTAGAAAAAGGAAGGGCTGGAGATTAACAGGACATTTGTTTGCCAGCAATTATTCCACTCGGCGATATTGGCAGACACATCGACAGCACACAGTCAGGCCACAACCTGTGACGATGGCAACTTCTTATATTTTGATGTGACGATGGCAATTATTTACATTTCAACTGTAAAAGAAATACTTATCGAATACATCCGAGATAGTATTAGCAAAGCATGTCAATTTTTTTCGATAATAATGTTTCCTAGACCCGACAAAACACCCCTCTGGCATCACACAAGTACTTTGAACCGAATTACTTAGTGTCGTGTTTACAAGTTGATTAGGAAGTCTCTCAGTGTTAGATAGAGCTCTGGGCAATGGTTGTCTGAGAATTCTGTACGAACATAGATAGACATTAAATCGACAGGTGAAGAGTTTTGCCAGCTTTATTGGTTTAAACTTGATCCTCGTCCGTAGATAAAAATAATAATTGAGCAATGCTCTGTGGAAAGGGGTTTTAATGCATCTACAAAACGTATTGCAGTCCGCCCAGGCTGAAATGAGTCGAAACCTTTTGCTACCTTAAGTTTTCTGCATGTCCAAGGACAATTCTACCTCACGATTTAGTCGATTGGATGAATATTATGGACCTATAATTATGTGATGAATTGCTTGGTATTATGCATCACTGAGATGCATTCAACTCCCCTTTGCCAGAGAATGGCTTTGTAAACTATGATGTCAAATAAAAAAGTGCGACTTCTGTCCGAGAGTTAAAAGTATATTTGAACTGCCATTGAAGAAATCGCACGGTAGAAGATCTATTTTTAAAATCCTGTCGCTTATCATGTGTATACCCAAGACATTGATTCGTATTCACTGGTCAACTATTCTTCATGACATTCGTTGTATACTGTATACGTGTATTCTTAATAATTTTAAAGTAACACAGATTTGATTGGCTAAACCAAATGGTTTAGCAGACTGCAGCGAATGTGAGGTTTCAATTTATATCTCGATGTAAATAATCCAATATGTTGTGAAATATTACCAAAAAATATCTTTTTCATAGAAATATCTAGTCCTTTGGTGGAACCGAATATATTTAGTTTACCTGTTTGGTGCACAGAGAATTGGAACGCATATTGCTGTAATAAGAGTTTATTATATTCGTATCAGTGAATAACTGGGATTTCTCAGTATCATTTTTTCAGTTTTTCACAGTGAATAGCATCACTAGTGATGATATGGTATCATCACTAGTGATAATATAGTTTTAGAGTATTTGCCGGAACTACTTTTTTTCCTATATTGCTCACAGTCTAATGTTTCTGTCTCTGCTTCAAAAATCTTTAGCAAACAATAGCACAGTGAAAAGATTTTCGGTACAGCCTTTCCAAACAGTCTTGAGTAAACGACCTTGTTGGAGAAATCTTTTGAAAACATTTCGAGAAAAGAAGATAGCTTTCGTGGGAAAGAGCTTTTGGAAAATATTGTGGAAAAACGAGAGAATAGTACCAACCAGCATTTTCTTCCTTTTCCATAATGTTTTCTATCCTATCAGGAAACCTAAAGTCTTTTGTACCAGTTTAGTATTTAGTCACCTGGAGATGTTTTAAATTTGGGAAAGTCTTAAACTTGTCATGTGGGAAAGGGTTAAATGTTTCTTCTTCTAATTTCATATAGCTGATTTTAAATTGTAAAGGTGCAAAACAATGCATGCCTTCAAATGAAGAGATAGATGACGTAACTTACGCGCGAACCCTGGAGCGTTACGTCAGCTGTTGCGTCAGCTGCTTTTGCCAAAAATGGATCATCTGTTTGTAAAGAAAAGTCCTGTTTATACCTCCCGTTCTTGATAATTATTTGCAAACAAAGGGAGAATTATAATAAATAGAGGACAATCAACTGGTTGTGTGTGATGTTAAAGATCTGTCACTTGAATGAGGTTTGATACGGTTAAAAAAACTCGTCCTTCGGGCTCGTTTCTCAACCGCATCACACCCCATTCTAGTAACAGATTTTCAATATCACACACCACCAGTTGATTATCCTCTATTTATTATATAGGCCTACCTAAAAGTTTTCCGAGGAAAATACATGCGTCGCACGCGGATAAAATATCACACAGGACAGAAAAAAAAATCCGTATATACACACTGTGAAATTCGGTTCCAAATATGGTATGATGACGTCATGATGACGTAACTCACGAGCGGTATAGGTATGCATTCATTTGCAATTTGATTGATCAAAATTTTACGTTGTAATATTCATCCGCCATTCATAAAAACGAAGTTACTGGCTACTACACCATTATTTGTTTTATTTTGTTTACCCTTTTTGAATAAAATGTCAATAATTTGCAATATTTTGTTCTTTAAAAGGTGTAGGTATATAATAAAATGAATTTTGTGCTGTAGTGACTTTCCTAGTGCTTGTATTTACTTCTCGCTGCGTAAAAAAAATTTGGCATCTCGCTGGACCTTCGGTCTCATGCGATACCAAATTTTCTCATGCTGCTCGAAATAAATACAAGCACCAGGAAAGTCACTACAGCATAATATTCCGTATATATTACACAAAAGTGTTAGATAAGTAGTATAGGGAAGTAACCTAAACATGGAAATAGTTCAATTACTCCAAAAAATATCAGTCGGCAAATGGAAGACCCCCCCCCCCCACACACACATACACACATACACATACACACATACACACATAGTTCTCTATGCAGAAACTTGTAGTAACCATGTGATATCAATTTATTTCGGATCAACTGCAGTTGTTATTAATTCCGTGTCTAATTCATATCGCTCTAAAACTGTCTGGAATATATTTTACGTAATCCCTTTTGTAGCATTATTAACTTGATACAACGCACAAATACCGGTGCAATCAAACACTAGCAAGAACTTTCTTCTACTTGTTGTTTTCTCTATTTGTTCAGATATATAATTAAGTTTATTAACTTAACCGGACACGAATGACTCAGTGTATATTAGTTGATATAGAGAATAGATGGTTGGTGTCTTGGATGGGTTAAGTTTATCGGGCAAGGCGGAGGAATTTATCTGGTGAGCCGAAGGCGAACCGGATAAATTTCGGAGCCGAGCCCGATAAACTTAACCCATCCAAGACACCAACCATCTATTCTATTTATCCTGTCACTCACTGTAACGGAACAAAACAAAACAAAACAAACGAAAAAAAAAGAAAACATTGATAAAGACCGTACCTTTAATAAATTTCCGGAGCCGAGCCTGATCGACTTTCCCAATCCAAGACACCAAACGTCTATTTTATTTATCCCTTTTCTCAATTACAATCCAAAATCCGACTAAATTAAACATTTCGTTCGAAATAAGGCACATATTGACATCTTTCTCACTAGATCTATGAGAAACTTTAAAAAATGAAGAACCGTGTTTACAAAACCCTCTGGATATGCAGCTGCAATAATGACGTCATGAATGATATTGGCTACGTCATAATTAGTAAACGTGACGTATATCCGCAGAAAAATATTGTGGCGAAGAAGACAATATGTTTTAACATAACAGACTATTAATTAAACGAGCAAAAGTATTCGCTAGCGATTACTTCATTCATTACGGCAGTAAGACGCTTGGTTGAAAATAGTCCCAGTCAGCAAGTGCGCACTTAGCGGTCACGTGACCAACTGACGGATAACAAAAAAAATATACGGCACCCTGTTATCCGTCAGGTAAACCCGGAAGTGACAGGATAAATGTTGCACTGTCCTATCCTTTTGTAGTGCTAAACTCGGCCCAAGTGTGGACAGAGGATCGAGCTCAAACTGCACGCTCTGTTTATGGTCCGCGAAAGCACACTGAGTCGCGCTTAACAGCCTTTAGGTTAAAATACTGTCCGAAATTACTTTCATCCCGTTTTGTAGGAACAAAAACAATGACAGACAGACAGACAGACAGATAGACAGACAGACAGACATATGGTGTCATATTTCTGCCACGAGATACAAGACAACTAATGCGATAATTCAACAGAGCTATCGTAATTAAACAAGCTTTCCTGGAAATATTACCTAGATATAGAGAATAGATGGTTGGTGTCTTGGATGGGTTAAGTTTATCGGGCAAGGCGGAGGAATTTATCTGGTGAGCCGAAGGCGAACCGGATAAATTTCGGAGCCGAGCCCGATAAACTTAACCCATCCAAGACACCAACCATCTATTCTATTTATCCTGTCACTCACTGTAACGGAACACTACAAAACAAACAAACGAAAAAAAAAAACAGTGATAAAGACCGTACCTTCTATAAATTTCCGGAGCCGAGCCTGATCGACTTTCCCAATCCAAGACACCAACCGTCTATTTTATTTATCCCTTTTCTCAATTACAATCCAAAATCCGACTAAATTGAACATTTCGCTCGAAATAAGGCACATACTGACATCTTTCTCTCAGATCTATGAGAAACTTTAAAAAATGAAGAACCGTGTTTACAAAACCCTCTGGATATGCAGCTGTAATAATGACGTCATGAATGATATTGGCTACGTCATAATTATCAAACGTGACGTATATCCGCAGAAAAATATTGTAGCGAAGAAGACAATATGTTTTAACATAACAGACTATTAATTAAACGAGCAAAAGTATTCGCTAGCGATTGATTAATTCATTACGGCAGTAAGACGCTTGGTTGAAAATAGTCCCAGTCAGCAGGTGCGCACTTAGCGGTCATGTGACCAACTGACGGATAACAAAAAAAATATACGGCACCCTGTTATCCGTCAGGTAAACCCGGAAGTGACAGGATAAAACAAGTTTCACGATAAAAATATTGCGATAAGTCTGTTACCACGATTTTGTTTTGCTTTCGTGCCTGCAACTGATATACAGTCATTGCTGAAAACCGCAAGAATTTTCGTTTGCCGTTATTAATGATTCCACAAACCCTTTACCATACAATCTCTTGTTTAGAACTTTACCACACAATCCCGACTTTTAACGACCCTAAGGAAGAAGCCTTTTGAAAATTTTGTAGGTAACCAGTATTTTCTCCTTATCTCACAATGTTTTCTATCATTCCCGAAACAAATTTCAATTTTTCAGTTACTTTAATTTTGTTGTCTGCTAATGCTTTCAATTTCGACCAGTGTAGAATTTTGTCGTTTGGTAAAGAGTTAAAGGCCTTGAGGCTTTTGAAAACAAATTGTGAGAAAAGGTGAAAATGCTGGTAACCAGCATTTTCTCCCTTTCTATGAATCCTTTTTGTTTGAGCCACTTTTTATTTGTTGTCTGAAAACGCTTTCATTTTGAACGAGTCTACAATTTTATTTTGTCGTCTGGTGCAGAGTTGACTAGTTACCACCTGTAGACGTCTCTCAAATGACCATTTTCTGAACTATGTGGTAAAAGCAGAATTTGTCAAAATTGAAAACAGCAAACTACATCAGTAAAGCATAATCGCCCGGTGCGTGTTTAACGCTTTCAAGCTGACAGTAAAAACCCGAATAATGCTTCTTCAGTTATTGTAAGGGTAGGGGAAGGATGGCCACGACCTCCCCTATCCAATCTACGGGGCTATTAAAGAATTAAAAAAAAAACAACATTTTTTTTTTAGAAAAATATCTCCCTATCAAAGGGTGTAAATCCCAGATCAGAGTGCACGTTCTGTGTAGTCTGATCTGGATCTACACTATCTACAAAAGGTCAGTGAGTCGCGCTTAGCAGAGTAAGGGATAAGATAATAAAAGATAAACCCTCAAAATACTTTTTTCTCCCTGAGAAGATTTTTCTCTCCCTTAAACAATTCGAGAGAATTTCAAAGAAATTCCAGGACCGACAAACCCCGCAAAAAGCAATTTATATTCTAACCAATAAAGATAATTTTCAAATAATTTCTGACGGTCTGATAAGAATAATTAAAGAAATCTGCCCAAGAATGTGTTGATCAGTTTGGGTTTTTTCCCCACTCTGTTTTGAAAAGGAAAGGTTGATGTTTTGGTTATCCGTAGAGAAGTACTGGGGTCCAGTGGATTAGGCGGTAGATGAGTAGTTCAGAGGTTTGGAGTTCGAACATCGTTTGCGTCGCGTGATCCCAGTGGCCACGAGCATCACAGTGTCCTGTCTGAATATCAGTGAAACTCAAACAAGTAACAGTTAGAGCCCCCCAAAAAACCAGAATTCTTAGAGAAAATAAAAGCGAAGGCGCCTTGCGCCGTAGCTTTTATTTTCTCGAAGAATTCTGTTTTTTGAGCTCTAACCAACTTAGTGATCGACTAACTTTTTATATAAACCGATTTTATATAAACTTTATCGCGATAATGTTTGTTCCATTTTTATGCAAAGACATGCCCATGCTACCATGTGACCATATAGACACGCCCACAGTACATGCGACCCTTTTATTTATGTTCCTTTACACAAATTGTAGTCATTACATGTCGATAAAGCTACATTTTATCATAATGAATGGTTATTTCTAATAGTTACACACTATTGTTAAAACCCATGTAAAATGGTAAATCAAACAGAAACAAGAGGGCCATGATGGCCCTGAAGTCGCTCACCTGAGCCTTTTGACCAAACATGATCCATTTTAAATCTCTTTCGAGATATCATGACAAACATTCCAACAAGCTTTCATAATTAGTGAACTGAAAATTTGCAAATTTGGCATCTAGCATGTACACAAGCTTTCTCTAGACTCATCTAAGATGTCATCAAGACAAATATTTTGACCCAGTTTCATGAGTATAAAACTTAAATTGTGGCCTCTAGAGTATAACAAGGTTTTTCTAAGATTTAACCTAGTGGCCTAGTTTTTCACCCGACCCAACCAATTTTCATTCATCAAAGATGTTTTCCAGAAAAAAATTCTGACCAAGTTTCATGAGTGTTGGGCGGAAAATGTGGCCTCTAGAGCAAACACAAGTTTTTTTCAAATATTGTTCCCCGTGACCTAGTTATTGACCTGAGTTGACACATTTTCAAACTCCTCTTAGATAATATCAAGAGAAGCATTCTGACTAACTTTCATGAGTATTTGAGTGGAAATGTGGCCTTTCTAGCTTACACATGGTTTTTCTAAGATTTGACCTAGTGACCTAGTTTTTGACCCAACATAACCCACTTTTGAACTCGTCCGAGATCATAGGGGTCCGTAGTTTGACTCCTATCACCCATAGACTAAAACAAGGGATTTAACTGTATGCAGCCCGTTACTCGCCCCCAGTTACAAAAAAACAACGTATCTTTTCTACCCCATCAGTTATTCTCCTAATTTTTTCTACAGCTGAGAGCCAAAACATTTTTCTACCAGAAAAACACAACTGTTTGTCAGTGGCTAATGCAGTCTGGCTGATACATTCGCTCGAACTTGTAAACTCGCTCAAAAATCTTCGCCATTGACACGGGTTCGTACATTCCATACTGACGTTCGCGCATATAAACCAATGAAATTTCTCGTTCCGAACAGTGTCACCGTACTGTCACGTGACAAAAAGGTGTGAGCAGCTGTACGAAATTTCATTGGTTGAATGCACGACTGTTAGTACATATCAACCGATGAAATTTCTCGTTCCAAACAATGTCACATGACAGAAGATGGCTGCAGCTGTTCGAAATAAGAACGTGGATCACAAATTCAACGAATTCTGAGGCGTTTCGTCGTTATTGAAGATAAAGACTATAGGTCAGTAGTATTTTTAAACATGTTTAAAGGGTGGGTGCCGCTAATGCTGCGTTTCATTGGATCTAAAGTGCATTTTATATCTTGAAAACGGATGTACGAACCCGTGTCAATGGCGAAGATTTTTGAGCGAGTTTACAAGTTCGAGCGAATGTATCAGCCAAACTGCATTAGCCACTGACAAACAGTTGTGTTTTTCTGGTAGAAAAATGTTTTAGCTCTCAGCTGTAGAAAAAAATAGGAGAATAACTGATGGGGTAGAAAAGATACGTTGTTTTTTGTAAACGGGGGCGAGTAACGGGCTGCATACAGTTAAATCCCTTGTTTATAATATATAGTCTATGGGTGCCAGGAATCAAACTACGGACCCCTATGTCCGAGATATCATCAAGACAAAAATTCTGACCAACTTTCAAGAGTACTGGACTAAAAATGTGTCCTCTAAAGCGTACACAAGGTATCAAAGATTTGACCTAGTGACCTAGTGTTTGACCCGACATGACTTATTTTCGAACCCTTCCGAGATATCATCAAGACAAACATTCTGACCAACTTTCAAGAGTATTGGACTGAAAATGTGGCCTCTAGAGCGTACACAAGGTTTTTTTTTTTTAAATTTGACCTAGTGACCTAGTTTTTTTACCCGACATGACCTATTTACGAACTCGTTCGAGATATCATCTAGACAAATATACTGACCAACTTTCAAGAGTACTGGACTGAAAATGTGGGCTCTAGAGCGTACACAAGGTTTTTCAAAGATTTGACCTATTGACCTAGTTTTTGACCCGACATGACCAATTGTAGAACTCGTCCAAGATATCATAAAGGCAAACATTCTGACCAATTTTCAAGAGTACTTGACTGAAAATGTGGCCTCTAGAGCGTACACAAGGTTTTTCTAAGATTTGACTTATTGACCTAGTTTTTTTACCCGACATGACCCATTTACGAACTCGTTCGAGATATCATCTAGACAAATATTTTGACCAACTTTCAAGAGTACTGGACAGAAAATGTAGCCTCTAGAGCGTACACAAGGTTTTTCTAAGATTTGACCTAGTGACCTAGTTTTTGACCCGACATGACCCATTTTCCAAATCCTCCGAGATATCATCAAGGCCAACATTCTGACCAACTTTCAGGAGTATTGGACTGAAAATGTGGCCTCTAGAGCGTACACAAGGTTTTTCTAAAATTTGACCTAGTGACCTAGTTTTTGACCCGACATGACCCATTTTCGAACTCGTCCGAGATATCATCTAGGCAAACATTTTGACCAATTTTCAATAGTACTGGACAGAAAATGTGGCCTCTAGAGCGTACACAAGGTTTTTCTAAGATTTGACCTAGTGACCTATATTTTGACCCGACATGACCCATTTTCGAAGTCATCCGAGATATCATTAAGGCAAATATTTTGACCAACTTTCAGGAGTATTGGACAGAAAATGTGGCCTCTAGAGCGTACACAAGGTTTTTCTAAGATTTGACCTAGTGACCTAGTTTTTGATCCGGCATGACCAATTTTCGAACTCGCCCGAGATATTATCAAGGCAAACATTCTGACCAAGTTTCATGAGTATCGGACTGAAAATGTGGCCTCTAGAGTGTACACAAGGTAAAAAGTTGACGACGGACGACGCACGCCGGACGCCGGACACAGCACGATCACAATAGCTCACCATGAGCACTTCGTGCTCAGGTGAGCTAAAAAAACCTGTCTTTTAAACGCATTTCAAAATCGAAGAATTGTACAATAATTCAATGCAAAACTAGTGTAAACAACCATATGTCTGTTTTCCACAGAAGCCTTTTCGGGCTACAGTTTTCTTCCTTTTCAACATAGCTTTGGCTTAAAAAAAAACTCGACGGTACTTTTCGCAAAAGTTGAATTAAAAGTCTATGTAATTGCATGGAAAATCCTCGGGACGCCGATAAAATTTATCACATGTTTAAGAAGCGCGGAGAATTATTTTTCCTACGCTCGTTGATTCCTGATATTTTACACAAGCTTTAGCGGACGGACATATTTACTCAAATGTTGACTTTGGCAAATGAAAACACTGTAATGTTGAAAGAGACCAAACAACATATTGTGCAACGGATCGGTGGACAGACAAACGCATGGAAACATCCGCCAGATTCTTATCGATATCCTACTGCGTTATAGGGGAATACTGTAGGACATTGCCCCAAGTTGTAAAGAAAAAATCTAGTTGCCAGATATCAAATTTAATTTCCTATTCATTCATTGTTGAAAACATAAGAAATAAGAAAGATATTGAAAAACGATGGACGACGGAAAAGGTATTGGAATATGAATATTGAAACTTACTTGTGGTTCAATATGAAGAGAGAGAGAGAGAGATAGAGAGAGAGAGAGAGGTAACGGTAACAGCAATTGCCTTTTTGTCTATGATCATTATTTTGCATATTGTTTAACAACGAAAATGCAAGATGTCAATCCAACTCATCGTCGGAAACCGGGCGGTTGGCTCTAAAAATAATGTGTTCGATATTACATGTAGACTGAGAAGTGATGGTTTTTAAGGTAACACATGAAAAAAAAAGTAAAATGCCAATGAGTACACTGTGATACAAAAGGGTGATCCCCATCGAATCTATTTACAAAGGTGTGAACAAGCGCCACAAGGTATCAATCAAAAGTAGCAACCCTTGTACATTACTGTCACAAAAGGGCCCTGCCAATTAGACTTCAGAAAAAGCAAATCCACCATTTTCACAAATTTCATTTTTTTTATTCGATACTAAACACAAGAATTTGGTAAATGCCAGCTCATACATCTGCGCCGAAAAATAGTGGCCCAAGTAGATTTTGCATGTTTAGTTTTATTCAGAGACAGGAACAAATTCGTGAGCATTCCGACAAGCACGGTATCTTCATGACAATTTGGGAGGACAATTCATACATGCGGAGCGGCTCTTTTTATTTTAGACAAACGAAATTTTATGAGGTTTTAGATGAAGAAAATCTTGCCAAATACTGGTCTATGATTGGACGAAAAACTAGGCCGATCACTAACAATTGAATCAATCAGTTGTCGGCGTGGTTAAACTGAAATACCCGTGAAGTGGGCGTATAACGTTACTAACCTTTGCCCTGCACGACAAACGAAGGAAAACAAGTACACTTTGTCTTTACGAGACAACAGAGAAAGAGCACGTGAAGCATCAATCCGTGAAAAGGATAAAAAGTTTTTCTTGGAATTAAATGTTTTGTAATATGTCGTCAGTGTACTAATCATTTCACATTGATAGCTCATCTTTGGTTTTATCGGTGCTTGACCGGAGCTCTTACTGCCATACAACAGGGTTCATTATACTGCAAAGAAATTTCTCGCGATCTGATTGGATAATATGCCCCGATTATATATTCCTGTACACTAGCAAAATCCACGTAAAAGCAGTTTCCCTTTCGGGAGCCCCGTGTAAATAACTACATTTTCAACACAACATCCAAAATGGCGGCGTCGATCGATACGAGCCGCCTACAAGACAAACATACTGAGAAGCCTTTATCATATTATTACTATATTCCGTTGGTAGTTGTCATATAAAAAATTTTAAAGCGGAAAGAAAGGATTATTTTTTGAAAATAAATGAATATAGTTACATATATTATCGATTGTTGTAATTCTAAAACAAATACACAGAGTTAAAATGAGCCATCCCTTCGTCGGGTAAGCAAATTGTGAAGTGTCGAAACTCATACATTGTAACGTTAAGAAGAAAACCAAATTGTCCTTTGAGGCAGCCAATGGTCGTTTACTTTTGTCAACAAATCATACAAATGCATAGTTTCTTACATTGAAGTTGTTTAAATCTATGTTGAAATAAAAATGTCAGAAAATCGACCGCAGTGACATCATCAAGTTTAAGCACCAAACTGCACGTTTTACCAAGGTTTCAGTGACGTCAGTTCTCAGTGACGTCAGTTTTCATTTAATTGGGGCACTCAGAAGGGAAATTCTATTTATCGTCAGCGTACTCAATTTGTGAGACCATGAAACAGGGAAATTTCGCTGAATACACGTTGGAATGGTAAAACTTTGCAATATAATAAATTCGTTGTACGGTCAGGTGGCAGGTCCCTTTCTATCTGACAGTCCAACTTATAATGTCCCCGTGAATGTTATTGCCAGATGGGATAACTTCCAGGGTTCGTATTAACCAACCATTCTTAAGAAAATTCTTTGTCTTATCCTCCAGATTATTCGAAAGTTGAAAGTAACACAACTTCTGATTGGCTAAACCAAATGGTTTATCCAATTAGAAGTTGTGTTACTTTCAAATTTTGAAAATCTTGGAGAATAAGACAAAGAACGTTCTTAAGAATAGTTGGTGAATGCGGATTCTCTTCTATTGACTCGATGCCAGGCTGCTGAGTCACGGAGGAACCTGGAAGTGAGGATTTTGCGGAACGGAGTGTCAACGAAGTAGGTGAATAGTTATAAATATTGTTCTAAAAGTATAGTCAAAGCCAATATATGTGTAACTGATAAAGTTAAGGTCTTTTAAGAACTGGGAAACTTTTACAAGGGACTCTTTTAAGAAATGCACTGCCTATTTGAAGCATTACAGAATACATACTTTTTTGTCTTTTATAAGTCATTTGTCGATTAAGAACATTAGTAACTTATTTCAGTATCATCGGCGCGAGTACTAGTATAGTTCCCAGGAAGCAGAATGGACAGGGATTAGTATAAGTTGTAAGAACTTTTCTCTCAATCGATGTAAAATAAACATGTTTAAACTAATATCATCGATTCCGCATATTGGCCATATTTGAACATATTTCAACCTGAAACAAACACCAAAATCATTCCTATATTTTGGCATACAGTGTATGTTGTTTGATCGTGTCAAAATGACGTCATTTATGACGATTCATTGGAAAATACAGTTATAGTGTTCTTTACTGCTTGCACACCTGTTAAAGAAGTAATTTTTTTCAGGTTTTGGAAGGAGCAAAAAAAAAAAAAGTTGATGAGAATCGAGGGTTTTACTTCATTATCAATGTAAACTATATTGTAGCAAGAAAGAGAAAGAGCAACAACTAAAATTTTCTTTCCATCCAAACGGAAATGAAATCTGAATTTTAATTAAGTGACGAGTGGAAACCTTAAATACTCATGAACAGTAAAGGTAAATTCTATTGGGGATATTTCTGATCGCTTGATGCCAAATGTAACCGAAAAATGTTGGTGGTTACTTATATATTGGTTCACGGAACGAGTATCCGGTGATTCTTTCCAGAGAGAGTTCCGGTATTTGCCTATTTGGACGACTGGCTTAACTGAAACCTGCATAGAACTATACCAGAACAAACGTCAGCTAGATTTTATCGATCAGAGCAAAATGGTATAAATTATGAAACAAAATATCACCGTCAGTTTATTTCTTTTAAAGACGTTTTCGGTAGTTTTCTTTGCGCAACATAGAGCACAAGGGAAAGGGCTTTTTCGTCCCTGGACCTGTTCGTCCGGGTTCGTTGGTCGCGGCGTGTTCGTCCTTTTGAATGATCTAAATTCTTTTCAGATCAAATATGGAGCACCAAGAAGGCATATTAGTATGAAGGACGATATTTGTCTTTTCATGTTGTCTGCGCATGTTATATTCTTCGAAGATTCGACCTGTCTGCCATGACGCATCACCGATCCCATATACTAGGGAAAAGTAGGGCTCATAGCGAAGCTATTACCCAAGCCTCTAGGGGCTGTTTTAATAAATGGCCGGTGCATAGGTTACATGCTAGCCGATCATAGCTGAATGAATCGCACCAGGTAGCGTTCTATTGAGTAAACGTTTATTTCATTTTGAAATTCAAAGTAACGGTTGTTGTTTTGAAAAGTAGTCCGGTTCTGTACCCAGAATGCCCAAATTAGATAGATGTGTATTTGTAGAATGCCATCCAGCTGGAGATAATGGTCTATTCACGACGGAAATAGTTGAGTAGTACTCGGATACTTTTATCGTACGGTGCGAACTTATAAACGGTGTAAAAATGTTTCGCTTTAAAGGGCATTTTGCAAGAAAATTTAAGTTAGACTAAATTTCAAGGGTACAGTCCGCATTTCCAAGAAATTTTATTACAACTACCAAGGCAGAAGAAAGAAAGGCCACTGTCAGTTCCCCACCCACTCCTCTGATGCAAAGAGTACAGAAACGTATTCTCGCGATGTGAAATCAACATCGTCGAAAGAGCCATGGAAAACGAATCATTAGCGTACAGATTTGACTAAACGAGCCGTTGTTATAGATCCAAGACCCTGTTTTCGTCTGCAGATGCCCTCAATTTGAACAGGCCCAAAATTATTTCGTCTGATGAAAAGTAACTGGATAAATACAGAGCAAAGAATATGGAACTATCTAGATAAATAGGGAAATTGTCTTTCAATAAATTTTCTGTTTTTCAGTGTTTTTGGATAGCTTTTTATCTATGTAAATCCACTGTAAAAATTGCTAAGCAATATTTAATAAACACATACTTTTTGTTCATTGATTTTCATAGGAAAACACTACAAAGCTCCGTAATCAGCATTCTCTGCTTTTCCCACGATTTTTCCATGATTTCAAAGTAAAATCCTATTATTCAAGCCATATATAATTTGTCGTCAGCAAATACTTTTGATATGGATAAAATTTGCAAACACACATTTTCAGATATTGAGCAATTTCTCCTTTTCCCACAATGTTAAAAGTATCCTTATGAAAAAGGATTCAACGTCATAAAGGGTTAAGTAGTACATTAGTACTTGTGTACAGTATGTAACAATAGAATTGTCATAAAATCAAAAATATTTTTCAGGGGAGAGCACCCCCCAATATATCATATTACGTGAAAACGAAGCCAGTAACCCATATATATTTTTTTGATTTTATGTTAAGGATATTATAAAGCACAAAATGTGAAATTTTGAAAAAAAAAAAAAAATTCTTGGTTAGGTTTCTCAAAAATTTACGAAAAAAGCCCTGATGTCATTTTTGTTTTGTCGACAGATTTTTAGGACCAAGATATCATTTCTTTAAGGAAAAATTTTCATTTTAGGTCTTGTTTAATGATTTTATTTTGTAACTGTTGCATCTTGTTATACATTTCAACTGACAGAATGAAAGATGTCTAAAATGTGCTCTATACTGCCAAAATGGTCATATTTTGATATGCAGTTTTGTACAATCCCATATGAAAAAGAGAGGAACCCTCCCCCCCCTATGTTTATTTCATGGTGATATTCAGAATTAAAGTCCGTAAACGCTTTTTTCTTGAATTATTTGGATTCAGCATACTTTAAAACACAAAATATGTAAAAACAAAAGAAATTCTTTAATGGAAACAAACTGTAGAAATCGTCTTTAAAGGGCAAATCCTAAAATATTTTGACCAGACTGTTTTTTTCCTTTAATCAGCTGCAAATGATGTCAGTTAAACATGTATCCGTCATTTTTCATAAATACCACCCTGTAACATGCCATAAACCACGGCCGAATTGTCACGCTGATATACGGCCCTAAAAATGGTACATGGCTTACTTCCCCTGATTCGCTTATCTCCCGTGCATGTGTGACGTCATTGTCGAGTAAGTCTGTGTATACCGTCAGTAGACAAAGTAGGAACGCGGATGATTGTATGCAGATATCTGAGTATTAACTGAGAATTGAGCCGAAAAAATGGTAAATTGTGCAGCCTATGGCTGCAACGTCGATTCGGGAACTCATAGAATTAGTATTTTCAAATTTCCGAAGGAATTAAAATGGAGGAAACTATGGATTTAAACCGGGGCCGGACAGTAGCGACGGATTTTTTGCCATCGGTTCATTCGAAATTGTGTCTGAAATACTTCGATGACAGTCAGTTCTTAATAAGTCTTAAACTCGCAAAAGAAGTTGGTTATAGGAATTTTAGGCTGCGGTTAAAACCTAACGCTGAAACTCAAAGTCGAAAGGAGATAGGCCTTAAACCGAAACTCCGAAAGACAGACATTCCGCAACGGCAATTTCCAAAAAGAAAATCCAACATGAAGTAGGTAATTTCTTTTTTTCTTGAAATTGGAATACATGAATTGTTATTCGTACTATTTTACCTTTTTCTACATTATCGTTTCATTCTGAACAAAGGAGAAATTGCTGCCGTTTTCTCCCTTTTTCCAAATGATTTCAACATTTAACAAAATTTTAGATTCATCCAAATTCATAACATAAATTTTGCAAATAACAAAGTCGACATGGTTCAAATAATGTAAACTTTCAAGGGATAATAATAATTCTTTGAACAGCAAACATCATTTTCTTCCCACACTGTTTTTCAAACACTCTTTCTTTGGGTATTGGAAACTAGATCTAGGGTTTGTATGGTAAAGGGTGAAGTCAGTATCTGGCTACCCCTAGTCATGGTCATAAATGTTAATCCATCACCGATCAGTTGAAACAATACAGGAAATGATTACATAACATTTGCATATCTCACCCCTTTACGCTGTAATGTTTGTTTGTGACAGTAAACCCATGTTACAGCTTTTATGCCATACACTACTTCTCTTTGACATTTCACTCTTAAAAATGATTTGACAACTTACATGCATTTTGAATAAATTTTGAATTATATCTAAACAATTTTAATTTGTGGATATTTCCTTTTCCTATCCATATTATGTCTTCTAGACAGGCTACTGAGAAAAATGTTTTGAACATGTCAGTATGAAAATTTTGAAAATACACATTTGACACAAGTCATTTTCTCTGATAATCAGACAAAAGTGAGAAAATTGAAAATAACACTCTTTTTTTTAAATTAGGAAACAGAATGTTTTTGACCAGGCTCACACACCAATTCTTTTACCTCAAAATTCTAACCTTCAACCACCCTAATGGAGAAAGCTTTTGAGGACAGGGTGAAAAAAGGAATAAGTCCTGATACCCAGAGTTATCTTCTTTTCCTACAATAATTTCTACCCTCAAACCTATTGTCAAGGCCACATTTGATCTGTGGTCTGCAAATACTTTCGGTGTGGAGTGGACAAGTCTAAAGTTTTGCCATCTGTGTAAGGGTTTAGCCTAACCCTAACCCAAATGATAAAAAATTAGAATATTTCAAATCCAAAGCATTTAAATATGACCGATAAAATGTAATTGTTTATTGGAATTTAGCTTAACTTAGTTTAACCCTTTACCAAACAATCCTTTGTTTTAACGACCCTTGTGAAAAAAAAAAAAAAAAAAAAACTTAAAAACATTGTAGGTAAAGGAGAAAATGCTGGTAACCAGTATTTTCTCCTTTTTCTACAATGTTTTCTACCCCATCAAAGACAAGTCCAAACATGTGAGTAAAATTTAATTTGTTGACTCCAAATGCTTTCAATTCGGTTGAGTCAATAAATTTGACGTTTGGTAACGATTTAAACATGTATTTTACATCTCTTGAGAAACAAGTTCATACAACTCGTACTAATCTCTTCGGATACTGCTTCCTGGGAACCAAAACAAAACTCGTGCCCAATGTGTTGGATTTATATTTAACCCTTTACCAATCAATCCCTAGATTTTACGACCCTGAGAAAGAAGCCTTTTAAAAACATTGTAGGAAAAGGAGATAATGCTGGTAGCCAGCATTTTGTACTTTAACCACAATGTTTTCTACTCTGCTGTAAACAAATTTCAATTTTTGAAATATTTAACTTTATTTTGTCGTCTGCAAGTAATTTCAATTTGGACCTGTTTGATATTTTGTCGTTTGGTAAAGAGTTAAAAATAGAAAATACTGTGGCTAAAGGACCAATTGATAGTTACCAGCTCTTTCTATGTTTTTACAATGAATCTGAAGTCGTCTATACTGCAATTTGACCGAAATGTCAGTATTAACCGCTCAGTCCCTAGTAGACGGTAGACCAATTTGAGACTTACCCAAATGGAAACAGTTTGCATAAGACAAACAAGAACTGAACAAATTACAATTCAGAGTTTAAGACTTTCACAGAGAAGCTCTATATGGAACATACAATAGCTATACATGTATGATAAATTTTTGCATTGAATGGATCATGTGGACAAGGTAAACAGCAAAAAAGTATTTCACACAGGTAGATACCCTCTCCCTCTCTCTGATGTTCATGTATTTCTGTATGGTAAGAAATACAACTAAAATAGTTTTTAAAATAATTTTGAGAATTAACTCTTAATAATCTCGGAACATATTCTTTTATCAAATTTCATGCTGGTTAACAGCATTTCAAAATATTCTTATTCTCATGAAAATCGTGATTTATTGTGTAACCCTTCACCCACGAGAGAATAAACCTGTACCTGTCAATGTTTACAAAATTCTTTACAAGGTACAAATATCAACAAGGACCCATCAACAAATAGTTAGAACTAATATCTCACGATTATCAATCGTAAAAGTCAAGAAAAGGGTTATTTGACATGAAACTAAAGTATCGGGGAAATGTCTTCAAAAGTGTCGGGGAACTGTCTTGTCGTGGAACTGTCTTGAAACCGTATTTTTTTTTTTTGTTTAATTCCGCCTGTTAATCCACTGAAAATGCTTCACGTGAAACAAAGTTTATGCCATACACTTAATTTTATCGTGTATAGAATAATATTTCTGTCAGCGATGTTCGCCCCGTAATAGACGTATTTCAATAGCGCGCAATACTCAACACGTTGAAAAGTCCGAAACAACATCGTCATTTTCGTCATCAGTGGGCGAAAAGTTACTTTTATCCTCATCATCAGAAACTAATAAGTTTCTTTAAAAATTGGCTCGTACATGTACGGCCTTACCGGCCCAGAGTCTATTTCTTCGTCTTCAATATCGCTCAGTTCACTATCGTAAACAACGTCCATATTGAAACAAGCTCTCCTATGACGTCACAAATCAAGGGACGCAACAATAAGTAAGGGAGATAAGCGATGCAATAAAAATTAATAAGCAGAAATATGAATTGAAAAAAAGTACTTTTACTAATTTTTTTTTCTAATTACAACGTTACCAGGTTACCATTTGATAAGTGTAGATTTGAAAATTAACCATATCTGAAACTTATTGATTTGCCCTTTAAGTTGAATATTTCTTTTTATACTTGAAAAAGACTCCATCACCGTGTTTCATGTCGTACATCTATGCATCCGCGAAACGGTTGGCTTCGAAAAATTTGAGGATCGTTCGAAAACAAACACGAACACAGATAATTGGAATTCACCCTCTAAACGCTGTCGGCATAACCGTGGTGCTTGAACTCGCAACCTGCAGAGATTATAATCAGGCTGCAAAGAAAGGGCAGTTTATTCGTCGATATATAAAGTTCATTTGTTGAGTGAAGCTTTAAAGATAAAATTCTTTCAGTGTTTCGGCTAACCGTATTTTCATCCTGGAAGATTGAAAAGATAGAATTATACAAGCCGTGCTCTGTGATTACGAGGTTTAATATATCTTCAAAAAGTATCGACCCAGTCAGCCTGCGCAGTCTGCGCACTGGGTCGAAACGTTTTGCTATTGGTCATTTTTTCTGCATGTCATAGGACCAGTCTTTCTCATGAATCAGTTTTGGAAAAAAATGGATTTTATGGATCCAAAATTATGTGATGACTTAATAGTACAATGCATCGCGGAGTTACATTAAACCCCACTTTTACTAGAGAATTGCGCATATTTTGTGTTTACACATTTGTCAACCTGTACAGACTTTACGCTGTAAGGCTGGGTTGACTATGAAATAACTCGTGCATTTATTATTTTACCTATTTGTAAAAGCACTGTTTCGTTCCAGGTTACCCATTTCCAGGCAAGATGACTCAATATTAAAGTCTAGAGAAATAGCTAAAATCAAAAGTATTATCTTCGGAAACAGAATTGCAGCAGAGGATTTGCAACACACGGTTACTCAAGATTTAACGCTATCATAGATGTAGGTACGTGACATGCTCCGAGAAATGATAGCAAAAATAACCAAATAATTTTCATGTTGACGATACCACGAATCAAGTGCAGCCGCAAAGACACGTGTACTTTGTCTATTCCACACGTGCAGACACAGTGCACGCGTCATTCACGCATAAATCAGAAGTGAAACAAAAACCTGGTAATTATAAATCTCGCTCGACGAAACGCCATTACAGGGAAATTTTAGTTGCTTTTGCACATCTTTTGATACTGTGTGAAACATTGATACAAAATGAAGCCTCGAAACTTGAAATATATATGGGTGCTTATTACTGCCTGCTATATCCAACTAATCACTAGGTATTTACTTTTTCAGCGCCAAATAAATGGGCCGTGCTCTGGCAAAAGGGGGCATAATGCGTCTCCGTGATGCATTTTACCAAAGAAATCATCGGATGATTATGGATCCATAAAATCCATTCAGTCTTACAATCGACTGGATCTGGAGGTAGAATGATCCTTTAACACGTATAAATTTACAAATACCGAAAGTTTCGACCCATGTCAGGTTGTGCAGGCCGCGCACGCTGACATGAATCGATACTTTTTGCAGATGCATTAAACCCCGCCCCCTTTTACGGAGTATGACACCAATATAAACTCTACCCATTGCGATGTCTGTAATTGCAATCCACAAAAACCCAGATTCTTATCTAGTAGGTTTGACTGAACAAGCGGACGGTATAGATCCAAAATCAGAATGCGCATTCCGCACAGGTTGATCCTGACCTCTGCCGCCCGAAAAAGCCCTCATTTATGCTTATGAGGCTGAACGGATAAAGGAAGTACCCAGAAAGATAGTCAATATCGAAGTGGGTATTTTTGTACCCTCTGATCTCATAACTGTTCCTCTTGTATTATTCACACATCTCTTTACCGAACGATAGAATTTTAGACTGGTCCGAATCGAAAAGATTTGCAGGCGACAAATTAAACATGGCTCAAAATCTGAAATTTGCCTGGGGGGGGGGGGGGAGAGAGAGAGAGGGGGGGGGGGGGAAATAGAAAACATTAAAAAAAAACAAAAAACTGGTTACCAGTATTTTCTTCTTTTCCCACAATGTTTTCAAAAGCCTTTTTCCTCAGGGTCGTTAAAAGTCAGGAATTTTCGGTACAGGATTAAATAAATACATAAAATGATAGCTATGAAAACATGTTTTATAAATTACCTCCGTAGCCTAGATGATTACCCATGTCGAAACTTTTCTAATTCATTTCAATTTTTTTTCGCAGGATTGATCAATTCTTTTACCCAGTACCACACAAAAATTCAAGATAAAACTGCAGGTTATTACTCATGTTACCGTTATATTTTCGATGTTACAGAAAAAAAAAAAAAATCTTACCTTGAAAACTTTTTGATTCTAAAAATCAATACTTTTCGTGACATGTCCAAAAAACCTAATGCAATATCAGGTTAAGCGACAAAATGTTCCTTTTTGCAAAATAAAAAAGTAACAAAGCACAAATATAAAGAAAATCGCTCGGGGCTAACCCGTGTCTTAAATGGTGATTAAACTTCCTCATGAGATCAGATTACCATCTTAATGTGTTTCTTAGAATTACCCTTATTGGAGTTTTGTGTGACATGGCCTACTTTCAGACATGTTATCTCCCGAATCACTTGCCGAACTCGAACATAGTCTTTGAATGTTGATAGTATCATGTTGTTTACTATCTAGTCATACATTCTACATAACAACATAAAAAGGCTGTTCTGGTTGTGAAAAACAAAAGCGAAAATGATTAATGTCTATGTCATCAAGTACACTACAAATGGATGAAAATGTTAGATTTTTTTTAAGAAGGGTAGATCTGCTTTGAGAGTTTAAAGTCCGCATTGGTCTGCAGAAGTACTCCTGTTTTTGTCATGTAAATAAAAGAATTAAATGATAAAATTGTTTAAACCAATTAGATCTGAGGGCAAAGTAGTTGCTTTAACGAACGATGTAGATCAAGATCAGACTTTGAGGTAATACTGCTTAATCCTCAAACTCTAAAAGACTTTGTGCGGACCATTGTCGCTCGGGAGTAAAAGGGCATTTCGAAGCCAGAAACAAAGGCAATCGTCAAGTTCCTGCGTTCTCCATGTTTACTGATCGTAGAGGATACACGTGCTGTGGACTTGCAATGTGATCCAAAGTGGGTTTATCGTCATCTGGTCTTGTTGTCATATTGAGTAAAGGTTACATCACATTCGGTGTCAGTATATTTAAATCAAACACCTTCATTTTCAGCGATATTATATTTTGGCCTTCAAAACGTCGAAGTCATCTACAGGATAATGACATTGATAAAAGGCTTCTACGTATGGTGCGAAGTGCCCTTGGTACTAAGGTTTGATAACCGATGCAAAACCCACGGACAGTACCTGTCTGCTTATATTTCAGACGTCTTTCTTGACGAGGCGCAATTTCAGTCAAGAAATATTGTGAAGGAAATCGACATTAGCATGGAAACTACACTTTGAACACACAAGTTCAAAGGTACAGAATGTCACGTAGGACAAGAAATAATGATCTGCGTCACGAAGTGATATCACTCTATCTCACGACAAATATACAAATTCTTAAAGATACTCTGATTTTATCAGCTAACTCCATTCGGATATTTATTCACCAAAACTACCTCCATGGAAGTTGTTTGGGCTGTTTCCGGCAGTACTTCAGAACTTTCATTGCGACAAATGAATTATTCACAAGGGGCACATTTCACTAAACTGCGTACGCACGAAATTTGCGTACGCAGTTTTTGTGAGCTAGCATTAAATCTGAAAACAAGTTTCACTGAACTACATAACTTTACGATTTGATTAAGAATTTGGATAACATTACGCCACTTCATATGTTTGGGTAAAGTAGGGATCCTACGTGTGTTTATTCAATCCACAAAAAATTGGCGTAAATCTACGCAGTTTGTTGAAATGGACCCAAGGTTCCTGGGTTTTACCAGTACTAGGGCTCGGACACCACTGCAGCTTGAGATAATAATGAGGGTCTGCAGAAGTGCAAGTGCAAATACCAATGTGGCCTAACCTTTATGTTGCTGAATAAATAAAAGGAACAAAGGATTGTCTAGGATCTACCCAAACGCATGTTTGTCCGGAAACTGTGACGTATTTTACTGAGTAACAAATGATACAGACCTTGAATAGATGGCCTAGGTCTAAAGACTGAATGACAATTGAATGACAACTCGCTTCTCAGCAGATATGAGGGTCCGATTGTTTCACTTCGAACTAAATTTTACAACGTTGTCACAAGTTGGTGCACGCTTTCATCTAATTGAGTTATTCCTTTATATACTGACGTCCAAAAAGTGCGATAGCTTTGTACATATCTAGAATATATATGTCACTTTTTGCCTACCATAGAATTTTCACTTCTCTAGTCTACTGAAGCATGAAATTTCGTGCCAGTCTATTATGTTTTTTTTCAACCATGGCTCCTGGCACCGTTTTGCCCAGGTGCCCCATGCATTTTCCCACGTGGTTATGTCTGTCAAAATAACGCATGTGTATACAGTATTTGATTTACAATTAAGTACTCCAAGCAATATTTTGAAAACATCAATTTCGAAAATGCCAAGACAAAATAATGAAGAAAGAACAGGCATTTTGGGCATGCTTGAAAGCGGTCTTTCTCAAAGTCACGTTGCAAGACGCTTTAACGTTGCAAGATCAACAATAGTGCGTCTTGTTCGACGGGTAAACGAAACAGGGAGCTTGTCTGATAGACCCCGACCTGGTGCTCCGCGTGTGACGTCTGTACGACAAGACAATTTATCAGTCGTCACTTGCGAAACCGTTTTGTCACAGCGCAATCCACAACGTCGATGGTTATAGGGAATCGTGGAAGACGTGTAAGTCGGAATACAGTAAGACGACGTCTTCGGGAGCGTGGAATACTGTGCAGGCGGCCGTACCGTGGTGTTGTGCTAACTGACCGCCACCGTCGGGAACGTCGGCAATGGGCTCAAAACAACATTGGAAGACGTTGGCGTGATGCGGTCTTCAGTGACGAATCCCGTTTTAACCTCTCCTGTGCCGACGCTCGAGTCCGCGTTTACCGTCGACGTAATGAACGGCACACCCATAGTTGTGTTCTGGAGCACAACCGTTTTGGTGGTGGTGGTATAATGGTTTGGGCAGCAATAAACCACACATTTAGAACTGACCTAGTGGTTATTAATGGTAATTTAAATGCTAGGCGGTATGTAAACCAAGTTCTTCGTCCTGTGGTCGTTCCCATGTTTCAGCAACGCCGTAGCCTTACATTTCAACATGACAATGCGCGCCCCCACAAGGCAAGATTTACCAGAAACTTTCTCATGGCCAATAATATTGCCGTGCTGCCATGGCCTGCTAACCCTCTCGATTGTAACCCAATCGAACACATGTGGGACATCCTTGGACGTTGTTTACGTCGACGTAACTCACAGCCGCAAAACGTCCAAGAATTGACAAATGCTCTTCGTGAAGAGTGGGCTCGCATTCCAGGCTACCTCCTGCGTAATCTGTGTGGGTCCATGGGACGGCGACTGCAGGCACTGATAGCAAGTCAAGGAGGCCATACACGGTATTGATGAATTTAAGGGGGTGAGTTTGTTGAAATGGCTGTTAAATTTGTGTAATATTTAGCTAAACGCTTGTGTCATGTGATGTGTGTAGAAATATTGACAAAGTTCATTTTTAAATTACAAAATCATGCATTCGATATTTAATTCATGAAATATGACGAGACAGAGGGAGATGAGGCGTTTCTTATGGACGTCAGTATATTTCTTTTTGTCTTGGACTAGTGATCAAAATACTCTTTTCACTTGTTTAAATATACTACATATATATGAGCCATGCTCTAGGAAAAGGGTTTAATGGATCTTAGTGATGTATTATGCCAACCAAATTATTTGCGTTTGAGGGCAAATCAGTTTAGATTTCTTGGCATTTTGGGAAATCGCCACATTATTTTTATAGATAAGCATGTTTTTTCAATCAAATAGTTATATGTACACTTAAGGGGAGGTCTGTATGAAGGTACTTTCGAAAAAGAAAATTTGATACATGTTGAAATTGTTCATGCTTGTGCATTCACAATCGATGAGTTTAGGACTGGGACCTCCCCTTTTGTTTCTTAGAGCTAGTCTTAAGTTGGTCTTTTTTGTTTGTATGAGCTAGTCTTAGGTTGATCTTTTTAAGATACGTGTATATATATTTGTGATAATCTAAATATTTTAGTCATTAATTAAATGACAGTTTTTCATCAACTTGTGTGTTATGTTGAAATTTTAGACAACTTGATTCATTCTATAAAAATAACACAGCTGCGGGTAGTCAGCTACTAGTTCTTTATATATAACAGCTTAGGCTTATGGATAGCATAAAAATTATCACGTCATTATAGATCCTTAAAATCCATTTTGTGTAACTACCGCATGAATCCCGAGGTAGAATGGTTTTTGGACATGCAGAAAATAGCCCACAAGCAAAAAGTTTCGGCTCAGATCAGCCTGCGCGCACTGCGCAGGCTGACCTGAGATGATACTGTTTGCAGATGCATTAAACCCCCTTGTCACAGAGCATGACTCATATTCATAAAATAAATATACGAGTTTCAGGTAACGATTTGATGAAGAACAGGACTCGATTTGTATCAAAGTGATGTCACACTGCCTAACAGACGCCTGTATTTGTTTTCAAACGGAAGTATTGTATATCTTTCAGAAAAAAAAATGTATTTATGCAAATAGACATGCGTGTTTGAGAATCATTTTTGACAATCATAAAGTGGGTCATGTTCGTGATTTCAGTACGCGGTAGAAAATAGGTTAAGAAATGAAATTTGGTGGACTTAAATCGTTAACACATTACCATCGACGGACTTCTTTACGTCGTGATGAAGGCCATTTTGAAAACATTCTGACAATAGAAAAAATTTGCTTCATTCATTAAAAAGTCCGATAGAAATCCGGGAGATACAGTTGCAAGTCGGTTAGAAGTAGCTATCCAGAAAAGTAGGCTGTGACATCTCTAAACGAACTAGTTCCTCACCGAAACCCACGACATAGTCACTCACATGATTTTTGTTTTTAGAAAATTAAGGTGAGGACCTGAAAAAAACCTTTTTCATTCTCCACTGCCGTGCTTATATTTATCAAGTATCTAATTACATGTGTGACGGACTTGAAAATACTTGCGCAAATTACAAATGTATTCGTATGGCACACCATATGCACTAGATAACAATTTAATAAATCCTTCTGCTTGTCATTTTATATGGTGATTTGGTATAAAGAGCAAGCACAAATAACGGAATACCACACTGAAAGTGCTGAATGAATGCTACCATTTTAACCGGAAGTGTAGGACGCATGATCGTCAACAAAATGCATGGCCGCGATGTAAAATAGGTCTTATTTAATGAACGATAGTTTGATTTTCGTAGAATATTTCTCGTTTGTGTCACTTGGATCATATTCCCTTACAATCCCAATCGCATTCTTAGTGTAATTCCATATTAAGAAAGTAAAGCAATATATGAGTGCCTGAAGTTTTTGGCTTAGCCAATCGAAAATTGCATTACTTTCAAACTTAGGAAATTCTTCTGAATAAGACTTAGAATATTTACAGGAATGGTTGCTGATTACGTACCGTGGAGAATAGAATAATTGTGAAAAAAAGAGATAGATCTACGTATATTTAACATGAAAACTCTAACAACTAACAGCAAATTATACCAAACATTTCGTGTGTACTTTAGTTTACAAGAACCTTGAATAATGCATACCGGACTATGTCCCAGTAGGGTTTGTACGTACATGACATTGTCAAATAAATTGAATTAGGATTTCACATATTTGTCTCGAATGTCCATATTGAACATGACAGTATCTATTAACGACAGGACATTGGGAGTTGGCATTTCATGTCCAGATGAAGAAACACAGAGTTTTCCTTACTTCAATAAATTGCCAACCTATGTCGACGGACCTATCCTTCTTTACCCTTAAACTGTTTAGTAACTTAAATGAAACTTTTAAGCGCATTGTAAAACAAATTTTGTTATTTTAGGAAAAATATCTTCATATCGGATAGAGTAAATCCAAGATCACTGTCCGCAAAAGGTCATAAAGTCGCGCTTAGCAGCTTAAGGGTTAAGCACAACTGTTTACTGTAGAGGAAACATCCTTCTTTCGTGGAACTTAATTGTCGGATTTAGCTGTGACAATAACTTACCTTTTGAACACAAATGTTCACTTGAGTTATAGCTTATAGGATGTGAATCTATTTCATGAGTTTCTTTTGGAACTGTATTGAACTAGATCTATCCCAAACTTAACTTACATGCGAATAATTATAGGAACATCAAATATTGATGATTCTGATATGTCGAGAGACACAGATGAGACTCTGGTCTGCAGAGAGACACAGATGAGACTATAGTTTACAGAGAGACACAGATGAAACATATCCGTCACCACCTTAAAAAAAAAGAAAGGTATTTCACTCTGATGCTGTGTTAATGGCAAGAAGTCATATTTGGCTGTAATTATAAGTTCGCCATTTTTTTTTTTTCAGTTTGGTGTTCTCACCAAAGGTGTGCTGAGGATTTAGCTACCTGACGCAATATATCTGTAGTTTGATGAAAAAAAAAATAGGCAACGAGACACCCCGTTATTGAGTTTTAGCCTCCTTGTTCAGGTTGAGGGCGTCAATCAAACTTGTGTTATTTTAACGACGGAATTTCCTCACAGAAAAAAGTGCGAATTATCAGTTATCCAGCACATGTTTATTTCACATAGGCCTATTAATGTTTCACATCCTTCAAGAAAAAGTTGAAAAATGAAAAAGGTAAAAGGCATTAACTGCAATGTACAACGGACCTCTTTGGTTTCATGACATACATTTATCCATCGTTGCCGCTTTTCATCCTCAATATACCATAAATTGACACGACAACATATGTACACTTGGGGAATTCCCATCACCTAGCTCCTTATTTCTCTGGTCAATATAATTTCCCTCTGGAGGATCGATTACGATCTTTAAGTAGTTACAGTCGAGCACTGATTGGTATATAGTGTGACAGAGAATAATTTGGAGAAATAAGATTCGCTTTAGATGGGCTTCTTCTCAAAGATGTGTCTTTTCTTTAACTCTTTCGGTGCTAGATATGGATATCTATGGTCAGAAAATAGAGCATGAGTTTTATCTATGGTCAGAAAATAGAGCATGAGTTTTAGTTTTATTCTATTTTTTTTTTCTGACAGAATAGTTGAAAAAGATTGGGAAGAGTATACCCAAGCTCAGACGGCGCGTCCATTGCAGTCCGATCCTTACCGAAACCGTAAAAAGAAAACTGCTAAAACCACCTTTAGATTTTAAAAGATTATGGGGAAAAACATAAATATTTAAAATTCTCTCAGATATGTTTTTGTGTAGGCTTACGTTGTAACATTTGCACAGCTCGTTTTATTAAACAAAGGCATGCTTAGCAAGGATTATGCGAAGGGCAGTGGAGATCTGGATCAAATTGTATAGAGTGTACAGACTGATTTTGGACCTTCACTGTCCTATATTTGATAAGATAATAAAGCTTTGACGTCAATACAAGAATCAATAATGCTGACTGAAACGTCGGTGCGAATTTTGGAAGTCTAATAGTTATAATTATGTACGGATGATTTGTGCATTTGCCCGTGCGTTTTTGATGCTCCTTGCCAGCACATATCGGAAAACATAATGACAAGCCGCTGACTAAATGTTCAAGAAACAAACTCTGTAGAACTGTAGGATGGAAAAATATTTGAGTCATGCTCTGTGAAAAGCGGGTTTAATGTATCTGCAAAAGATATCGACCAATGTCCGCCTGCACAGTCCGCACAGGCTGACATAGATCAAAACTTTTTGTTATTTTGTAAAATTTTCTGCCTGTGCAAAGACCATTCTAATTCCAGATTCAGTCAACCGTTAGACTAAATGGATCTCATAATTATTTTGTGACTTCCTTGATATAATGCATCACTGAGATGCGTTAAACCCCTTATACCAGAGCACAAGTAATTTCTAGTACTCTCTACTGACGTCTACACTTGGAAAGAATCAATTTCACTGGTAGGGTACTCAGAATACGGCCTTCAAAAATTCAACTTCAAACTATGCTCGTGATCAAGGCTTTTTGCCACCTCCACAAAATTTGAAGTCAGTTCGACGCAGCTCCACGCAAGTTGATGGCTGTGAAATAGCCATGTTATTTGAATTGTGTCTCTTTAATTTGAGTATTTTTTCTGTATTCTCTCCGTAATTTCGCGAACGAAATTAAACCGTAAATCAGCAAACAAGCGAGACCATGACCTTCAGCTTAAGATTCACAATGACCCGATCATAACACAGGCTTCTAACACTCTGGCGCTTAAACGATTTCTCTTCAGAATCGCATCAGGCATTCTCGCTGGCAATGGAATCTCTCATTACAATATTACCAGCAGAATGGAATAAAGTTGGCTTTTACATTGTAGAGAGGTGACCTTGTAATATCTACAAATTAACAACACCATCACCACCACCACCACCACCACCACCAACAACAACAACAACTCTTTGAACTCTGTATTTTTCAAGTTTGTTTTATTTAGAGACTATTAAAATGGTGGATAATAAAGATAGAAGATTTTTTTTTTGCAGTCTGTACTTTGCCTATACTGTCTGCAAAATCACATAAGCTTGCTACTAGTTTGATTTTATTTGGGACTGTGTTTGGTCACGTAAATACTGCTGAAAGAAAATAAGACTTTATCGATTTCAAAGTTATGCAAACTCGAATTGGTTATCTTTAAAATCCTTAACCAAATAAATGTTTACTCCAACGAGGTATAAAGGTATTTAAAACATTGTGAGACCAGGAGAACAATCTGGTAACCAGTATTTTCTCCTATTCTTGACCTTATGTAAACCAACCCATGATATAAACCACAATTTAGCTGAAGTATAAAATTCTTTTTCAATTTAGGAAATTCAAATCTTTAGTTGCCTGGCAAAGAGTAACCAACTCAAAACCCCGAGAAAAGAATTATCCAAGATATTGAAATCTCCCATGCTTATCATTTCTGGCAGATTTTATCGCTCCGATCTTCCAAGGTTTTATTCCTTAGACGTTGCGTGTCTTGAATACAAGACGGCGTTTTAAAACATGAAACAACCACACTGGGGATACGCTTATTCTGTTACAATACTGAATGTGTTATAAATTCACCCATATTGTACCGAATTTCTTTTATTGGCTGTTATTTGATTAAAAAAACCCCGAACGTTCTTGCAAAAGTAAAACTTCGAACTCCGTTTTCGCCATAAGTTGTACACATATTAAATTTCAATGTATGTTAGTTGACCAATTTGGATATTTGGTATTTCCAAAATGCAGCTAGCTTGTTTCAGGATAATTTAACCCTTTACCACACAATCCCGATTTTCACCAGCTTGGATGGAGAAGGTTTAGGAAAACATCATAGGAAAAGGAGACCAGCATTTTCTCCCTTTCCACCAATGTTTCCTGTCCTTTCATTCCGAATTCCATCATTTTAGACAGAAAAATTGAAAATAACTATCCCAATCTTCATTCTGTTGTGGGATCCATTTCATACATTTAGTCTAAAAATTAACTAAAACTGGAGAAAGACTGGTCCATGAACAAACAGAAAATTGACCAAAAGCAAAAGTTTCGACCCCTGTCAGCCTGCGCAGACTCCGCAGACTAACATGGGTCGATACTTTTTGCGGATACTTTAAGCCCCCTTTTCACAGAGCACAAGTCATATACTTTGGGTACTTTGGGACTTTTTTCCTAATCAAAGGTAACGTTTACATAATTATTATTCTAAACCTAGTTTGTGATCATGCCAATTCTTATGCTTTAGTCTTGAACTTTTGAAAACGCTTGAAAGAAGAGAATAACACAGCAAAAAGCTAACGCGAAAAGCGCCGAGCCTTGGTAGCGCAGTCGGTAGCGTACAGGATTCAAGAACAGGGGATCGGCCAGCTCGGCCAGTTTCTTTCCGAGGACCGATGATAGTCATTGCGACAGGATTCATTCCTCTCTCACCGCTGATCATTGTTTCGACAATGGTTACGTGGGAAAGTAGCCGGTGGCTTCGAAGAATATTGTGCGGAGTACTAGTAAAAGAAACTCCAGGAAGGCATGGATAGGTGCACTGGCCGCCGCGATATACCTGAAATATTGCTGAAAACGGCGTTAAACACCACACAACTAACCAACTGATGTGAAAAGCATGGCATTTTGTCGCAACATCTCAAAGATAAGATACAAGCAAAAATGTATGGTATCATGGAGTGTTGTAATGTTTAGATAATGCACTGGTATCACATCGACTATCGAAAGTTTGACATATCGCCAAGCAGACGTCGAGATAACAAAACACTTATTAAATATTTACGAGAAACAGATATAGAGAAAGAAACTATATTAACTCCATATTAACCCTACACCGTTTGGCCGATTAATTTGGATTGCTGCATCCATCATTGTTTTACCTCCCTCATGATCCTTGTGATTTTATTGGACGAGGGCTGACATGTGGTGACCCGACATAATTCTATATAGGGTAAGCAGAATTTGAAGCAGTATCTCAGGACAGAATTTGAAGCAGTATCTCAGGACAGAGTTTGAAGCAGTATCTCAGGACAGAGTTTGAAGCAGTATCTCAGGACAGAATTTGAAGCAGTATCTCAGGACAGAGTTTGAAGCAGTATCTCAGGACAGAATTTGAAGCAGTATCTCAGGACAGAGTTTGAAGCAGTATCTCAGGACAGAATTTGAAGCAGTATCTCAGGACAGAATTTGAAGCAGTATCCCAGGACAGAGTTTGAAGCAGTATCCCAGGACAGAGTTTGAAGCAGTATCCCAGGACAGAGTTTGAAGCAGTATCCCAGGACAGAGTTTGAAGCAGTATCTCAGGACAGAGTTTGAAGCAGTATCTCAGGACAGAATTTGAAGCAGTATCTCAGGACAGAGTTTGAAGCAGTATCTCAGGACAGAGTTTGAAGCAGTATCTCAGGACAGAATTTGAAGCAGTATCTCAGGACAGAGTTTGAAGCAGTATCTCAGGACAGAATTTGAAGCAGTATCTCAGGACAGAATTTGAAGCAGTATCCCAGGACAGAGTTTGAAGCAGTATCCCAGGACAGAGTTTGAAGCAGTATCCCAGGACAGAGTTTGAAGCAGTATCTCAGGACAGAGTTTGAAGCAGTATCTCAGGACAGAGTTTGAAGCAGTATCTCAGGACAGAGTTTGAAGCAGTATCTCAGGACAGAATTTGAAGCAGTATCCCAGGACAGAGTTTGAAGCAGTATCTCAGGACAGAGTTTGAAGCAGTATCCCAGGACAGAGTTTGAAGCAGTATCCCAGGACAGAGTTTGAAGCAGTATCCCAGGACAGAGTTTGAAGCAGTATCCCAGGACAGAGTTTGAAGCAGTATCCCAGGACAGAGTTTGAAGCAGTATCTCAGGACAGAGTTTGAAGCAGTATCTCAGGACAGAATTTGAAGCAGTATCTCAGGACAGAATTTGAAGCAGTATCCCAGGACAGAATTTGAAGCAGTATCCCAGGACAGAGTTTGAAGCAGTATCCCAGGACAGAGTTTGAAGCAGTATCTCAGGACAGAGTTTGAAGCAGTATCCCAGGACAGAATTTGAAGCAGTATCCCAGGACAGAATTTGAAGCAGTATCCCAGGACAGAATTTGAAGCAGTATCCCAGGACAGAGTTTGAAGCAGTATCCCAGGACAGAGTTTGAAGCAGTATCTCAGGACAGAGTTTGAAGCAGTATCTCAGGACAGAGTTTGAAGCAGTATCTCAGGACAGAGTTTGAAGCAGTATCTCAGGACAGAGTTTGAAGCAGTATCTCAGGACAGAGTTTGAAGCAGTATCTCAGGACAGAGTTTGAAGCAGTATCTCAGGACAGAGTTTGAAGCAGTATCTCAGGACAGAGTTTGAAGCAGTATCTCAGGACAGAGTTTGAAGCAGTATCTCAGGACAGAGTTTGAAGCAGTATCTCAGGACAGAGTTTGAAGCAGTATCTCAGGACAGAGTTTGAAGCAGTATCTCAGGACAGAGTTTGAAGCAGTATCTCAGGACAGAATTTGAAGCAGTATCTCAGGACAGAATTTGAAGCAGTATCTCAGGACATGAAATAAGATTAACCCTTATCCTGCTGAATAAGTAAAAATGAAATTTTTAAACTGACAGTTCAAAACTCAAATTCTGCTATTTCAAATGTATTTTTTGGAGAAAAGATATTTCCTTATCGGACAATGTATATAGATCGAAGATCAGACTGCACGTTCTTCGCAGTCTGATCTTGATTTACATTTTATGCGAAAGGTCGTGGAGTCGCGCCTAGCAGCCTAAGGGTTAAAAAGGTAGGTAATTGACCCTACATGTAACATTGAGGGTCAACCATGTAAATGGCAGCCTGTGACCCCACATTTACTTTGCTATACTGTCCTATACCGTGTGAAGAAGTTTTACCGAAAAAAGCAGCATCAAAGTTAAATTACTATGATCTTTTTTATTGCTTGAAATGATGCATATCTCATTGTTACACTCACTTCCTGATTGGCTGAAAGTTGGGGTGCAAGGTTATAGTTGTTCATTAATGTTTTACGTTGTTTTCAACCTTATTTCAGTTATTTCAGGGGCGGCAATTGGTCTGACCATGCTCTTCTGCGGATTCCATCGCAAGTGCTTCTCAAAACATTCTTTTGAAGCCACCAGATGCTTTTCCATATAATTATCGTCGAAATCAAAATGAACGGGAGAGAGAGAGAGAGAGAGAGAGAGAGAGAGAGAGAGAGAGAGAGAGAGAGCGAGCGAGCATTGAATCCTCATCAGTTTGCAAACAGAATTTGGCCGAGCTAGGAATTGAACCAACTACCCCTGAGATTCAAGTCCTACAGGTTACCAACAGAGCTTCCCAACTCGATCGGGTACAAATGCATAACTTTAACTCTTTACCAAACAACAAAATTTTGGACTTGACCAAGTTGAAAGCATTTGCAGACGACAGAAGAAATGTAACTCAAATGATGACTACGTTAAAAAACATTGCTGGGAAAGGAGAAAATGCTACCAGCCATTTTCTTCTTTTCCCAGAATGTTTTAAAAAACCTTTTACTTCAGAGTCATTAAAGCTCCGGATTGTGTGGTACAGACTTGATTAGTCGACCACTAGATAGTCCTAATACCTGAGAGAGAACAAAGATGGGACGGTAAATGCAAGTTACCGGTTCCTTTTGCAACCGGCACCACCGACCGAGTCAAGAGAAGGGTAATGATTAAGAGAACTAGACCAGAAAAGAAATCAACCAGGGGTAGATACTGATACAAAAAAGTAGAACTACCTCATACTTAGTCCTTCAAGCGTCACAGACATGATAAGGGCTTTTGCGGACGGCACAGATCAAGATCAGACTACACAGAACGTGCAAGCAAGTCATTATATAATTATAGACCTATAAAATCCATTTTGTCGATCGACCGACCGAATCATGAGATAGAATGATCCGTTGACATGTAGAAAATTGACCAATAACAAAGGATTTCGACCCAGGGCAGCTTGCGCGGACTGCGCAGGCTGACCTGAGTCGATACTCTGCAAATGCATTAAACCGCCTTTTCACAGAGCATGGATAACATATTTGGCGGTGAAAGAGTTATAGATCACATAACCTGAAAAGAAATCGACAAGATACAAATACACAAGAAGTGGAACTACTCAGAGGTATCACTACAATCCAATCACAAACTTGAGGAACACGCATTTTCTGTCTAAAGCAGACTTAGTTAACAGGGCCACAATAAAACGGAGTAATAAATAATTCACATGGGCCAATCAGGGGTCGCGTTTGAAACGGTATATCTGGGGGTCTTTGAATATGTCTCGTTCTAAATTATTCATTGAGCATATAACTGATAAAAGATACATCACCTGTTTACAGAAACTGGTGTAGTCACGAATGTAAGACTATATGTGTGTTGTCTGCATCAATTTTCTGAGTTTACGTTTAGCAAACTCTTTGCCAGACAACCGATTTTTGAGGTCGTTACTAGTGAAGAAGGCGTCTGTAGAGGACAAATCAAATCTGTCTAAAATGGTGCGATTTGTCTGTGAAAGGGTAGAACACGTTATGGTATGAGGAGAAAATACCATTTACCAACATAATGTTCTACTTTTCAAACAGTGTTTTAAATGACTTGTTCTTCGGATTGACAGCTCATCAACGGTTAACTAACAACCTGATTTAGACAATGAGATCCTGTGTATTCTTTGTTGTAGTCACTTGTTGGCCATACCATTTTAGTCTTAACTGCTGAGCAAAAAAAAAAATGATTTGCGGAAACGAGGACGATGTAGCCTGGCTTTTACTGTAAAGTGAAGAGGTGTTTCCGGGGTAAAAGTTTATATATACCCAGGGCCCGCTCTGGCTTTTTTTTTTCTTTCGCCACTATTTTCGCCAATTTAAAAAACTTTTCGCCACTTTTTTTTATTTATGAGCCATTTTTTTCGCCACTTTTCCTAATTTATTACCATTTCTTTCGCCACTTTTCTTAATTCATGAGCCATTTCTTTCTACTTTTTCGCTACTTTCCTTTTTACCACCATTTATCCCCCTTTATTCCGTTCAGGTATCAGACACAGAGAACAAGGTTTTCAATTTTAATTCATTTGTACAAACATGGAAACATGAATGATGAAAATTACATGATGGGGATTTAATCCTTTAGCACATGACACAATTTTAGACACATCCAAACCCAAAGCATATACAGACATCAATTTTAAATGTTGCCGAAATAGTGGAAGATTGTCTGTGATAGGATAGAAAACATTATTTGAAAAAGAGAAAATGCTGGTTACTAGCATTTTTTTCTTTTCTCACAATATTTTCATAAGTCTCCTTTATTGAGGTTGTTAAAAAGTTGGCATTGTGTGGGTAGATAAAACAAACAAAAAAAAACATGGTACAAACACAGTGTAGTTAAATTCTGTTTGAATCTAGAAGCAGACTTGTGCTGCAAGTAGACAGTATTTCTTCCATGAACTTTACAGGAGAAATTATAGTATGTGATGAAAGAATTTCTGTATGCCTGCGTTGAGTGAAAAACAGTTGAATCTTACTATCACTTTTGGATATGATTTGCTTATCAACGAAAAAAATGAGAAGGATTTTTATCTACTTGTTGACTCAAAAGAACATCATCTGACCATTGGGTTTTGATTGCCTTGTAATTTATGACCCCATTAATGCAGAGTCACACATTACTTCAAACCCTGACATTTCTCATCAGATTACAAATAATGTCCAGAGTGATGAGAAAAGAAAAAAAAAAAAACTTCTTCACGGCTGTAATGAGGACCAACCACAATCTTGATTAAAAAACATAACTAGGACTTGATAAAATTTAAAAGAATTAAACTTAACAAGGTTTACTACGGAACCCCTAAAGTGACATACTCGACTTTTTTTTAATATGCAAATTTCTCAAGTTATTTCGTTTTTACGAAATAATATTTCGTAAAAACGAAATATTATTTCGCATATACGAAATATTATTTCGTATATACGAAATATTATTTCGTTTTTACGAAATAATATTTCGTTTTTACGAAATAGTATTTCGTAAAAACGAAATAATTATTTCGTTAAAACGAAATAATTATTTCGTAAAAACGAAATAATCTGATAAGTTGAAATACCGACATCCTTGGTTCGACTCGGGTTCGAGGCACTTTGACTGCCTTGCGATAGGGCTACATTGTAGGGTTGATTGACAGCCTCTCACACTATAGGCTATAGATTTGAATTCCGAGTTGAGCTGTCCTGAATTGCCTACAGTGGGGTCGATACTCTGCAAATCCATTTTTAAGACTTATAATATGGTATTAAAAGCGCGTTCCTTATTTCTTACCTTCTTTGCTCTTGGAAAGATGGGATAACATTACGACTGTCGCTTAAGAATCAGGGTAAAGAGATTTGTAGAGTGATAATTAAGACAGACAGACAGACAGACAGGTAGTAATATCACGGTGATAAGCGATGCAGCCATGTGTTTCCTGGCTTTCTCACACCAGTAGTGACAGAACATTCTTTTTAAACTAAGAGACGGAGAGACGGAGATCAGATTCTTAAGAGACCGCCTCGGGGGTGGAGAACAGCGAGGGGTAACGTTAGTGGTTTCGTGCTGATACAAACAAATTCTAATATGGTAGTAATGGAATTCCTTCCTTCGTACTCAGGGCCTCTAGGACAACACAATGATTGCCTCACTTAAATTTAAAAGATTGATGCGACGTAAAACGCAAATCAATCAGACATGATTGGGCCGTGCTTCATGAAAAGGGGGCTTAATGCATCTGCATGATCCATGGTATCAAGCAAGACATCACCTGATTATGCATAGGCGGATCAGCGTGGGGGTGGGGAGTGGGGGGTTGAGGGAGGAGGCATCCGGTCCCCCAAATTCTCTAGATCTATGCAAAGACATAAGTCAAATCGACAAAGGACTTCTTCTAACTAGCTGAATTGCGTCAAGGAATAATGTTTAAAGTTGTACGCAGTAACGTTAGCAAATTTGAAATTGAGCCATGCTCTGACAAAATGAGGCTAATTGAATCCCCGTGATCTATGACACCAAGGAAGCCTTCACATACTGATGGACACATAGAAAATCTATTCACTTTATCTAGAACGCTCGACGGAATCATATAGTAGTTCTAGTCCTTTGACATACTGAGAATTTATTGATAGCGAAAAGTTTGGCCCAGATCAGCCTGAGCAATCCGTGCAGGCTTTCCTGGTCGATACTTTTCGCAAATGAGTGATTCCATGTTATGCAAATGAGTGATTCCATGTTATGGATCCATAAATTCCATTTTGTCTAATATGAGCAAGCGAATAATGAGTTCGAATATCCCTTTGACGTGCAGAAAATTGGAAGACCATATTGAAAAAGTATCGGCCCATGTCAGCCTGCACAGACTGTGCCGGCTGGTATGTGTCGATTTTTTCCTCAAGTGCAAAAAGCATCCTTTTCAGTGAGCACAATTTATTATGTATTTGCATAGATTTAGAATAATAATGACAGCGGCGTAAAAACCAGTCAAAAATGTGATTCAAGGCTATGTGGCCTCATTGATATACAGGCTGGTAAAATTATTTCGTAATTACGAAATAATTATTTCGTATTTACGAAATAATTATTTCGTTTTTACGAAATATTATTTCGTAATTACGAAATAATTATTTCGTATTTACGAAATAATTATTTCGTTTTTACGAAATATTATTTCGTAAAAACGAAATATTATTTCGTATATACGAAATAATATTTCGTATATACGAAATATTATTTCGTATATACGAAATAATATTTCGTTTTTACGAAATAATATTTCGTAAAAACGAAATAACTTGAGAAATTTGCATATTAAAAAAAAGTCGAGTATGTCACTTTAGGGGTTCCGTAGTTTACAAAGATGTAATCTATATAGTCAATAAAACAGCTGATAGGAAGGAAAATGTGTAGTGTATTCTAAAAATAGAATGCTATAAATAGAACACTGCACTGCAGATTTTGCTTGAGCTGCCGATGTGAGGAAGGCAAATGATTGTTTTCAAGATTTTTTAATCCTTTGGTTTACCATCCATCATTGTAATTTATTGAAAACCATTTGTAAAGAATATCTCCAGCAGTAAAAAGAGGTAATTCTGCTTTATTTTACGACTATTCATGCATTGAGAATCAGTACTGATCGTCTGACGTCATTTAAACAAATAAGCAGACGCTTTACCTGTGGAAAAAAAGACAGGTTTTCGTGGGATAAAGGGGTGGATTTAGCGAGTTAGTAACAGATATGGATCATAACACTCTGCTGTCTTGTCTAAATTTACAAAGTTGATAAAGGATAACTGGCGTCACCCTTTGTCTTAGATAGCCAATATTTCATGAATATAGCCAGGTCGGGAATTTTTTAAGGCGAAGTTTTTTCGCCGAGCAAGCTTGACGAGGCAAAGTCACTGAAGGTGACTTCTTCGCCCACGTCGCCCTGTAGCTTGTTCCCTGCTTCACCCTTTCTCCACTTGTCTCGTGAGTTGAGAAAAAAACTGAAGAATTGCCTATAAAAAAAACTTTCGCCACTTATTTTCGCTAGTTAAAGAAAAAATTCGCCACTTGTTCAGAATTTTCGCATTTGGCGAAAATGGCGAACGGCAGCGCGGGCCTTGATATACCTTACATGAAGGGGGATTCTGCCAACAAGGATGAAGGGGATAGAGGTCCTCATGGCAGAAATCGGATGACGAAATCTCCGTCTGTGAAATCGATTTTTTTTCATCTCTGGAACGAATAAAACACCTCTTCGGATATTTTTTTTTCCAAGTCTTATATTTTTCAAGCATGATTTCTTCCAAGTCTTCTCTCTCTGTGTCTCACTTTTTGTTGAAAAAAATCTTTCAAAGGTAGGCTCGGCCGTTATCAACATTTTCTCCTTTCCCACAATCTATTAAAAAGCCTTACTTCTCATGGCCGTCAAAACTGTGAATTGCTTAGTAATAGGTTAAAAATGCCAAAAGTACGTTATTTACTCAACCTTTAGGCTGCTAAGCGCGACTCAAGGACCTTTTGTGGACAGTGTAAATCAGATCAACTGCACAGAAAGTGCAGTCTGATCCTGGATCTACACTGTCCGACAAGGAGATATTTTCCTTCAAAAGGTGACTTTGAAATAGTAATACATTGGTTATTTCTATCGAATGGAAAATTTCATTTAACTTATTTAACAGGTTGAGGGTCTAGAGGGTTAGAGATTAATGTCCCTTCGTATTCAGAAAGCCTTATTAGGTCACATCATAGATTGAATTACAAACATTAGAGAAACATGATTTATTCCTGAATAAATAAAATACAGCAGATCTATGTGTTGCAGGCTTGTTAATCAAATTTCATTAACCCTTATGCCGCTAAATAACTAAAATAAAATTTTTGATCCGATAGTAAAAATCCAAATTTTCCAATTTCAATTTTTTTTTGGGACAATAATCCTTATTGGACAATGTAGATCAAAGATCAGACTGCACAGAACGTGCAGTCTGATCTTGATCCACACTGTCCGCAAAAGGTCCTTGAGTCGCGCTTAGCAGTCTATAGGTTGAGTAAATAACGTACCTTTGGCATTTGAGGGTTAACTATCAACTAGCTTGCTCAGAGGAATAAAGAACGTATGATTCAACAAGGAAAATGACAAACCTTTCTTAGATCTGCGGGATTTGTTTGTTGAACTGACAATCTTTGGCATGGCACTCTTGTAAACTTTCGTTCTTTGTTTCCTGTTTCTATACTAATAACAACGCCTCCTTCATCCACTGCATTCTGCTCTAACACTTTGCCAGACGGAAAATATATAGACGCATCCATGGTGACAGTATTCGCAACTTAATGTTACTCAAAGAATTTGATTTGTCGTTTAAAGGGTAGAAAATATCGTGGGGAAAGGCAAACACATTGTTTTCAAAAGGATTCTTCATCAGGTTCGTAAAAACACTGGATTATTTTGAAAAGGGTTGGTTTTATGATGTTCACAAAGGTCTTTTAACGTATAAAGCGACAAGTACATGTAAATGAAATTAATGTAATTATAAAGAACGGTGTCCTGTCCTGAAATTCTGATTTTAAACCCTGCTTGGTCAAATGAAGTTACAGTGTATACTCAAAAATATAATGCAGGTCTTATGTACCTAGACCTTGATCTACACCGTCTACAACAAAATGTAATTTGGACCAAATCTGTTTTAATACAATACGAGTACAAGTCTCTATTAACTTTCTATCTAAACCGTGACTTGAAGACGAAAAATGAGATGCATTAGTCATTAATAACGGGTAATTTGTACGTGAACGGGTAAAAATCATGGTGGGGAAAAGAGAAAATACTGGTTATCAGTCTTCTTTCTTACTGCCTTTAAACACTGGAATATTTGGTGAAGGGTCGAAAGGATTTGGTGTGACTTGTTACAGAAAAATGCCAAACGCGAAAAAGAACATGTCGATCTCATAAATAGTCTCAACTCTGTGCATCAAAAGATTTATAAGGCAGACGGTCAACAGCCTGATATTCATATGCTATCAGAAATCATCCCAAAGAATGAAATAGAGCCCCTTTTAAGAAAATAGCATACAAAGTTATTTACGTGTTGGCCGGTAATTGAGTTTGCGAAAGAATTGTCTGTTTGAATGGTGTTTAATGTCGCCTTCAATCGATTTCCAGTTACATCACGGCCATATCTCGCTTATCACTGTTTATTCTTTGTTTCAGAAAAGGCTGAAAAGAGATTTTAATTTTTTACAAAAGTAAATAGTTTCGTCACAAGCAGTCAAAGTTCGTCGTCCGGATCGAGAAGGGTTTTCTGTAAATCTAGTTTCCTTTTCTATTTACAATTTTATCCCAATTTAGATCTACACTGAAGTGCGATTATATCCACGAACTCTGACTGTAACGGTATAGCTTTTGCCAAGTCCGAATTCGAAACTATCACTTCTGTAATCTCACTTTTTTTTTTGAGAATTTATGTATAAATTTTCAATATCCGACATGCTTGTGGACATGTGTTCTCTATAAAGGTCACAGACACTGCTTTTAAATAATACTTCATAAATGACGTCAACTTTTATTTCAGCACGTATCAGTCATACAGGATGTGTGAAAATATATCGTCATAACTGACGTCAATTTGAAATCAGCACATAAACTGCAAGATGCGTGAAAATATGTAACCGTAAATGACGTTAATCTTGAAATCAACACGCACCATATAGAATGTGTGAACGTATGTGGGCGATTTTCGTTTTTTTTTTCATTTGATCTAAATGTGTGAATACGAAGTTAGAATATTAAAAAAAATATCCTACCAGATGGCAGCCGAAAGACAGAAAAACGTAAGGTAGAGTAGTACCTTGTACAATAGCGTGTCATATGAGGACCAATGTTACTTTATAATATTTTAAAGTGAATGTTCAAAACCATATAGAAATCTATAAAAAGAACTGTTCCTCAACGTTTGAAAACTAAAGTAAGTCTACACCTTATTCTTACTTATAAGATAAGGTTACAGAAGAAGAAGAAGAAGAAGGAGGAGAAGAAGAAGTAGAAAAAGTTAATGAATTGAAAACATTCGTTCATTGACCTTTCAAAACTTAAAATCGAAGTGTTTTACATCCTTTCTGGAAGACATTGTTGGAAGATGATGAGAATGAGAGCATGACACACGACGGGAGTGAGCAATCTTCAAAGGTAAACCACCGATACAACACGCAAGAATCAGGTATCTCAATTAATTGTTGTCTTGTAAGTGGCTTCGTTATAGACATTAACTGTGCTGGATTCAAAACTCATTGTAGTATAGGATAGATTAACAACAGCATTTTATCCTTGTCTATTTTTGAAAATAATCTTCCCTATTATGTTAAAAAAAGCTGTTATTTAAAGACCCAGATGCGGCCAAAAGTAAACAATGCGGGTATTAGAATGCTTTTTATATTTAACTCATGCTATTTAAAGATATAAAAATCATTGTGTAGATGACAATCTGTTATTGTCCCTTCGGTCCAAGTGTTAGTGCTGACAGAACAGTGAATTTACAACCAGGTAAAAAGTTAAAGCTAGACAAAAGATACAGCGACTTGACAACTTTTTACCTAGCTTTTAAATCTATTTTCCTGCCAGCGACGAACACTTGGACCGACAGATCAATAACAGATTGCCATCTTTATAATAATTTCCATACTTTTAAATGGTATGATTCAAATTTAAATGCATTCTAGGACACCCGTGTTGTTTACTTTTGGCTGTCACTAGGCCTTTAAGCACACAGAAAGTCTTTGAAAGCGTCGTAGAAAAAGGAGAAAATGCTAGTAACCAGCGTTTGTCTCCTTTTTCTATAATGTTTTCTACCTTTTATAAGAAAAATTCCATCACTTGAACGACATCTGAATTATCGTCTGCAAATGCCTTCAATATAGACGGATCTAAATGTTTTTGTTTGCTAAAGAGATAAATGTTTCGCACAAGACCATAGTTAAATACAAGAGAAGTTTCCACTGAGTATGACACTTTTGATGTACAGAGATCTATCTGGCTGTACATTATTAGTTGTACGGTCAGGTGGCAGGGGCCGAAGAGGCTCGAGGCGACATCATTCGCCACGGCAGTGAACAATTTTCCAAGTCCCCTGCCGCCTGACCGTACAACGAATTTATTATACTGCAAAGTTTTTTCCCTTCTGAGTGCCCCGATTCAATGAAAACTGACGTCACAGAGAACTGACTTCACTAAAACCTTAGTAGTAAAATGTGCAGTTTGGTGCATGAACTTGATGATGTCACTGCGATAAACATTGGACGTATTTTCATTTAAACATGGATTTAAACAACTTCAAGGTGAGTATCTATGCATTTTAATGATTTGTTGGCAAAAGTAAACGACCATTAATTAGTTGCCTCAAACGATCATTAGATTATCATTTTATCGTTACAATGTATCAGTTTCGACACTTCACAATTTTCTTACCTGACGAAGGGATGGCTCGTTTTAACCCCGTGTATTTGTTTTAGAATGGCAACAACCGATAATATATGTAACTACAGTATATCCATTTATTTTAAAAAATAATCCAATCTTTCCGATTTAATGACAACCATCAAGGGAAACTAGTAATAACATGGTGCAGGCTACTCAGTATGTTTGCTTTGTTGGCGGCTCGTATCGATCGACGCGGCCATTCTGGATGTTGTGGTGAAAGTGTAGTTATGCAAAAAAGTAACAATGGATTTTTCCAGCCAACGGTAAAACTCAAACATATCGTTTAAGAAGCTCTTTCCGTCGAAAAATCTTACAGAATCGGACTGTGTAGATCTAAGATCAGAATACAGTCCGATCTTGATCTACAAATCCGCTATAGGGGCTTCAGTCGGACATAACAGTAAATGGGTTAAAGTTTTCTAAGTTAGTAATTTACCGTGAATAAGAGTGAAACTCTTTAATACATTCCTTTGGTCTTAATACATGTACCTTCTACGGAATAATGATCATCTTCTTCATTTTCCTTTTTTCAGCTGAATATTTCAAGCAATTTTTAGATAAAATTATGGCCCGGTTCTCTGCTGATAATATGTTGAAAAAAATATTACCAATCAAATTCATTTTCTAAAACCAATAATTATCTGTAATTTTCATTCTAATTACAAAAAATGAGAGGCTGTAAGTTAAACCTTCGCATGTTAACTCTAGTAATTGATCAATTATTGAGAAAAAAAGTTCATATACAAGGACGAAAGTGTATCGCAGATTTATACCTAAGATCCAAACACCATAAATATTTAGTATATTTAGTATTGACCGCGGTACATTCGCTACATGAACTGTGATTTGCGCCGCTTTCAAGGGTATTCCAAAACTGTAAGTACTAAGCCAGGGAGGATCTCGGGTGCATTTGTTGATAATGTAGATTAAAATCTGGCTTCCTTGAATATAGAGTCCGATCTTGGATCGTTACTTTCCGAAACTTATTAGGATATTCTGGCATTGAAACACCCATTCCTATTATATGTAGACCATGTGGGTGTGTAGTGAGTGTAGTGCTTAGGACATTGCCAGTCAATCAGGAATTTTAACGACCTAGAGACAGACAACTTTCGAAAAAAAATGTGGAAAAAGGAGAAAATGCTGGCAACCAGCATTTTCTCCTTTCTCCTTAATCTTTTCTACCCTTCCAAAGACAATTTACACCATTCTTATGAAATTAAATTTGTCTGCAAATGTCTGCAATTTTGGTTTAGTCTAAAAATTTGTTGTTTGGCAAAGATTTATAGAGACATTCCTTCTTGTCGGCAGAAAAGTCTTGTGACGTATCGAGAACCAACTTGTAATTTGTAACTTTTTCCTTGTTGTGCTTACAAATGTATTTTGATATTCAATCTGACGTTTCCAAATTTGGTTGCTTTGAATTTGTTTCAGGAGGTAAAGAGTCAGGGCGAATGGTTGACTGCTTCTAGCACAGTTTTGAAAAAAGAATAGCTATTTGGTAGAGTTAATAAAAACTTTCATAGTTTCATAGTTTTAGACATTTGAAAGGATATAAAGAATTTCATGCCTCTCAGTACTTTCTGCGCTTTGAGTTGAAAAAAATAGGCACGAGAATAGGGGAGTTTATCGATACTTGTCGTTCGATTATCTGACAAGCACCCGGAGGATTTACTAAACTATATCCTCTTACTGCCGTGTACAGGTTGATTAAGCATGCGCACAAATGATCTGGTGCACGGATCTACCGTAAGCGGATTAAAATTAGAGAGATACGACTTCATTAAACTATCTCTTATTCATCGCGTAACTAATTTAAAACTTAAGAGATTCAGAGCTCAGCAAAGATACCGCATAAAGATGTAAGATAAGGCAAGTGGAGAAAAGACGTTACAAGAGGAGACAAGATATGGCAAGCGGAAGCAAAAGACATGGGTATAAGAGGCAAAGGATGACATAAGATGAAAATTTTGCAAGCAGAGACAAATATTGGCAAGCGGAGGCAAGTGATGACAAGCGAAGGCAAAAGATGCCAAGAGGAGGCAAGAGATGGCAAGCGGAGGCTTTATAAGGCAAGTGGGTCAAAACATGGTCAAAATGTAAAAAAGAATCATGAGGACAAAATATGACAACAGATAACAAGATTTGGTAACGAGAGCCTGGACAATACATGAGAACGGTCATTCGTCCTCGAAAGACCGGAGGGACCATGCTTTTGAAAACAATGTTGAAAAAGAAGAAAGAGCTAGTTACCATATTTATAAACGAAATTTTCTGTCATATGAGCAATATTTTATTTGCTGTCTATAAATGGTTTCAATTTGGACAGGTTTAAAACTTTGTCGTCTGGTAGGAAATTACACCGTAAGCACACTTGCTATGTTTTATATAGCGATACAGGGTATAAGTGAAACAATACAGACGTATTTCAAGAAAGAGAAAATGCCTTCTTTTTTCCTTAATAGTCTTGAGAACATTTTGGAAAGATGAGTGGTTTTCTGTTACAGGCACCTTTTCCATTTTTCTAATTTTCTTTTTGTTTTTCCAAAGTCGTGTAACTGTTTACCAGACAACAAAATCTTAAACGTCTTCAGACTGAAAACGTTAGCAGACGACAAATAAAATGTGGCTAAAACCATGAGACTTATCTTTAACAGGGGATAAAACGTTGTGGTAAAAAGAAGAAATTGCTGGTTATCAGGATTTTTCTTTCTTTCCTCTCTGTTTTCATTGACTTATTCCTCCGGGTGGTTAAAACACTTGAATAACAGGAAGAGCGTTGATGCAGGGTCGTTAAAAGCCCTATTTCTATGATAAGTTGTTAAACGCATGCCTAGCGAATCTTGCTGACACTTTTGCAAGCTAGCAATGAAAAATTGATTTCAATCACTGTGTGCAAAATTAATGAAAGTATCGAGGAATGCAGCAAAATGCAATCAGGTACACGTCAAAAACACACAAAGCTATTAGGTGCACGTTGAATTCAAAGAGAATTAAGCGACGTTTCATGTGTTTGTTTGTCTGAAGAGGTATATATGAGATTTTTTCCAACGCTCACAGGACCCGTATTCACCAACCATTATTGTTTATATTCTTAATCTCGAGAATTTTCTAAATTTGAAAGTAAAGCAATTTTTGATTGAACCAAATGGTCTAGATAATCAGAAATCGCGGTACTTTCTAAATCTAAGAGTAAAAATGCCATATAGAATGGCACAGAACTATAAAGGTGAGCAAATTCTCTCTTTGTCATAACATGCTCTGAAGCTACCTACGCTACCGACTGGATCATAAGGTAGAATGGTCCTTGGGCGTGCAGAAAATTGAGCAATAGCAGAAAGTTTCGGCCGAGGTCAGCCTGCGCGGACTGTGCAGGCTGACCTGGTCGATACTTTTCATAAATGCAATAAAACTCCTTTTTCATGGTGCATGGCTCATATATTAGGCGCCGAAATCGTTAAAGAGCACATGACCACAAAAGAATCGACAAGAGACAAATGCACTTCTCGCTTGTCCCTTCTATGCTGTCGCACTTTTGTGTCCACATATAGAATTTTTGCTATATAAGGGCTATATATTGCAGATACGGTGGCTACATGTCACTGTTCGTAAGAAAAAACAAGAGCACCGCATTCCGGTGCCAATGCTCGCCTGCAGTTGCTTGATTTTCAGTGAAAATTTTAAGTACAAAAAGGGACATGAATGTGTCAAAAATACTTTGATGGTTATCTGCTCTTGTTGTATGTGTTCCCCTTTGGATTGTTGATAACAACTTGTCCGAGTTTGAGGTAAATATCCTCAGTTATAACAGAGATATTACAAAATGTCAAAGGTTTTTGCACGACGACGAAGACGACGTAGACGACGACGCCAGGGCCACGATGATACCTCGACATTTTCTTCGAAAATAGCAAGCTAACTACAGCAACGCATGCCGGTACCAACGCTCGGCTGCAGTTGCTTTTAGAAATAAATTTATTTTCAGTGAAAATTCTTAGTCTAAAAAAGAGGTATAACTGTATCAAAAATAGTTCGATGGTTACCTGCCCTTGTTGTATGGGCTTTCGTTTTGATAGTTGACAACTAGTCCGAGTTTGAAGTAAATATCTTCTCTAACTACAGAGATATTATGAAATGTCAAAGTTTTTGTACGACGACAAGGCAGACGACGACGTAGGCGACGACAATGACGACGACCCCGACGCAGACAACAACAAGGCTATGACATTTCCTCGAAGTTTTCTTCGAAAACAGCGGAGCTAATAAATACCAAAGTGTTGTTCTGTAAAAAGTATCAAGCAATACACTAGTATACATGTATGTTAGATTAGGGCAATATGTCTGAAGTTGTTAAGAGAGCCAGGTTTTCTAGAAAACAAAATCTACTTTTTCTGTTAGAATGGCTTGCCATATCGCAGATTATTGACAGATCTTATGTCACAGACAAATTCATCACTATTTCTGTAAGGGTGACATTTCGCAGACTAATAAGAAAACAATGCTTTCTTGTAAAATCTAAACTATAATATGCCCAAGATAACAATGACTGCGAGAAATCATCGTATGATTCACAACCGGGCAGTCAGCATATTGCAGTCAGCATATCGTACTTAATTTATCTCAATTATTATTATCAAAACATAAAAAACATTGCCGCTTGAAGACAGCTGCTTTATGTCTGGCAGACCAGTTATGAAAACGTTGTGGCAAAAAGAGAAATTGCTCGTGAGATCATTTTTTTGGTTACAATGTTTTCATACTTTAGACATTAACAACAAATACATGCTTTTACAAATTATCCATGATAAAATTTTCCCACCATGTTTGCCTACATAGAATTATCCTGTGCGACTAACAAAACTCACATAACTTTACGGATACGATTGGAACGAACCGTATAATTTGCTGTTGGGCGCCATTAGCATGCACCTATTTCCTTATGTTCGAAGAGAAACTTACATTGATATATTTACTTGCGGTGACATGTGAGCATTGGCTACCTCTGGATGACATGCAAAAGTATAATAAAAGCCTTCTAAGCAGACATGGCACCACCTCTTGATGTCATGCAAAAGTTAAGTAAACCCATCTTGTTAGACCCGCCGCGGTACTTTTGAAATTGGGTCTTAATGGCGGGGTGGTCTGATTCCAGAGTTTACTTGCAGTGCCATGCGGATATGGCATCACCTCTATATGTCATGTAAAAGTCAGGTTAACCCATCTTGTTAGACAACTCGCGGTACTTTTGAAATTTGGTCTCTAAGGCGGGGTGATCTAATTCCAGAGTTTCACCTCTTTAGGTATATTTACTTATTGGTTATCATACCCCATAAAGAAAAGTATATTAATTCAGCTCTTCACCCTTTGATGCAGTAAGAACCTATCGATAGTACATCAATATAAAAAAATTCCATTATTCTGACAATTATACATGTGCTTTGGAAAAGAACTTCCTCTTAAAAAATGGCAGACATACAGGTAAAGAGCAAGTCTAAAACCAAGGTAAGTACAGAAATGAAAACTTCGAAAAGGAAAAGATTTAGAATATTTTCAAACGTCTTCCTAGTCAGGCCTTTTGTAACACGGAATTATTAGGTAAAAGGTTTGACATTGGGAAAGGAAAAAAAATATAGCATAAAATGAACTTTATTGAATAGATCCCAATTTATAATGCATACCACTGCTCCAATTTCGAAATTCATCCAGAACCCAAGCCGGCAAGATCTTACATTATGTACCATTAGATACCATTAGCTTATCATTTATATTAATTATTGTATTAACGCTGCATTCTAGGTCGTATGGAGATATCAGGTGCAAATGTTCACACATTCTCTTTGAAGCGCGCACGTACAAAATAGAGATTAATTATTCTTCATAAAAAAGTAACATTTTATCCGAAGAGAAATAATTAATTATTTGTATCATTTTCGTTAAGTTTTTAAACCGATATTAACCCTTTACCAAAGGGCAAAGTTTAAGACCTGTCAAAATTGAAAGCTTTTGCAGACGACAAATGAAATTTGGCTCAAATTGGGGATAGTGTGTTTGGGAAAAAAAAAAAACATTGCGGGAAAATGAGAAAACGCTGCTAACGAGCATTTTTTCCTTTTCTCACAATGTTTCCAGAAGCCTATCCACAAGGTTGTTTAAACACAGGAATTTGTGGTGAAAGGTCAAAGTGGCATCCAAGCGGATTTCGTTTCGCAAGTCACTGAGGAAATGTTAACATAGACTTGTAATTTTAATTCCTTGCAAAAATATACGTTAACCCTCTGGCTGCTAAGTGAGACCGTTTGCGGACGGTGTAGATCAAGATCAGACTGCTAAGAACGTGTAGTCGGATCTTGGATCTACACTGTCCGATAAGGACATATTTTTCTCAAAGAAACCCTTGGAAAAAAAAAAGGGTTTTAACTATAGGCTTGAAATTTTCATTTCATTTATTTAGTGAGTAAGTGTTAAATAAAATACAAAGAGAGAAGAATAACAAATGCTTTGGTACTTTTTCTGTAGAATTGTCCATCCCGTTCGCTACGGAATAGCTGTTATAGTGTAGAAAGGGATAAATACATTTTCACCATACTCTGGCATAAGGTGTTTAACCCATCTCCTTGATGCATGATACCATTTACATAATTATGGATCCATAAAATCCATGATATCTAACAACCGGCTGCATCATGAGGTAGATGCATGGTCCTTAGAAATACGGAAAATTTACCAAAAGCAAAAAATTTCCACTCCGAACCCGTATCATGCATCACGGAGATGGACCTGCGTCAATACTTTTTGCAGATGCATTAAACCCGTTTTTAAAAGAGTATGGCTCTTATTTAACACAGACATGTCGGTTATCCAGGTAGCTCAGTCATGTCGGTTATCCAGGTAGCTCAGTCACGTCGGTTATCCAGGTAGCTCAGTCATGTCGGTTATCCAGGTAGCTCAGTCATGTCGGTTATCCAGGTAGCTCAGTCAATTAAGTCGCTGACTTAACGGGTTTTGAAAGTCGTGGGTTCTAATCTAAGCGGAGACAAATTATTTTTGCAGAATGGTTTTGGTTTTTTCCTTACTAAAACTTAACAGTAACATTCTAAAGAATTTTCCTTATAAACTATCGACCTTCTCCTCCCAGAACGTATTCGGGTCAAAATCTAGTTTTATGCTACCTTTTTGGAGTTAAATGCATCTCTATGATGCATGATGCTAAGCAAGTCATCATATAATTCTGGATTCATAAAGTCCATTATGTATAACAACTGACTGAATCATGAGGTACTCTTGTCATTTGACATGCAGAAAATTAAGCAATAGCAAAAACTTCCAACCCAGGTCAGCCCTCACAGACTGCGCAGGCTAACCTGGATCGATATTTTTTTGCAGATGCATTTAGCCCCCTTTTCATCAAGCAAAAACTTTCAACCCATGTCAGCCTGCATCGACTGGACAGGTTGACATGAGTGAATCCTTTTTGCAGATGCATTAAGCCCCTTTTTCACAAAGAATGGCTCTTTTTTTTTTTTAACAGAAAGAAAGCGTGAACAGAGTTAAAATATTGATATCCTAACGCTTTCGGTATGCCACTTTGAGGATCGAAACAAAAACCCAACACACCGGCGCTAAGAGACCGAAACCATTACGCTAGGCAGGTAGTCAATGTATCAATTTTTGTGGGACTACTTCTTTTGATGTAATTGCATGTTTCCCTTCTCCTTTGAAACGAATATAGCCATCTATTGCGGTAGAAGGATGGTAGACCTGCAATTGCTACCTGTATATTTTTATTGACGCCGCCATTTCCTAACTTCCGCTGGATTAAAATTCCTTCAAAAGAAACTAGAGCTTAATTAATAAGACGAAAGGTAACCCGACAATGGGCTATCAAAAGGCACGATCGATTCTCGGAGTGAATTAGCTATTTATTAATATTCTGTTAGCATATTGAATTTCGTTAGCGTCAAATGTCGATAGATATTATATACTCACCTGTAAAGGAATAACCCTTTAACTGCAGAGGAAATTAACCATTTACTAAACAGTCCAATATTTAAGCGGTCGTAAGGAAGAAGGCCTTTGGAAACACTGTGACAAAAGGAGAAAATGGTAGTATCAGTGACTTTTTCTTCGTTCACGTTTTCTGCCCTTTCAAAGACAAATGCTGTCATTGCAGTCAAACATCCTGTGTTGTCTCTAAATGTCTACCGTATAGACATGTGGACATTTTGTAGCTGGATTTAGGGTAAAATGAAAATTTCCAGTCAATAGTAGAAATCCAAATATTGCGATTTGACAGTTTTTTTAGGGGGATGGGAAAACAAATCTCATCAAAGCGGACAGTGTAGATCAAAGATCAGACTGCACATTTGCAGTCTGATCTTGATCTACACTGTCCGCTCAAAGCTCAACGAGTCGCACACAGCAACCTAAGCGTTAACCGCGAGTGAACATTAACCCAACTGTACCAGACATTCTCAGTCTGAAAGGACACCAATATTGTCATATAAGGGCATATACCATAGAGTCATTGACTTTGGGCATACTCCAGTCAAAACGGAGTCCTACGCGGCTCAGTGCTGAAGGATAGGGTTCGCTAGCTGGAGATATCACTCTACTCAAGGCGCTGGGTTATAGGTGGGAGTGTCCTTCAGTGAAACACTTTAGAGTCCTGAATATGTTTAAATATATGTGTATAACAGTTGTATTAAATCCTCCAATAATATCGAAAAGCCGGGTCCTTCTGTAGCTGGACACTAGCATCCTTGTTGTAAGTCATAGTGAAAAAAAAAAGGCAAACAACCCAGGAACCTGGGGTCGGTTACAGAAATTTGCGGTAATTTTAAAGTTTCCTGGAAATTTTATCTAGATAAAATGAAAAGATAAAATTTCCAGGAAACTTTGATTTATCGCAACAGTCTTCTAAAACAATCATGATAGTTATTTCGTATCTCGTGGCAGAAATATACCACCATACTATAGTTACGTAAAAATTACGCAAATTTTGTTCGTAACTACCTTAGTAAAACAGGGCCATGGTCTTTTACTCGTGAAACCTGGTACACTTATGATTTTGTGAGCTGTCGCCTTAATATAGCTGAAATAATGTTGAAAGCGGTGTAAAACACTATTAACTCGAACGATCAACCAGTCAATAGTTCTGAAAACATGTGGAAACTTCAATCTGATGTACTTTTAAACCGTTCAAAATATCTTTTACAACCAAATACAAATTAAATCTTACTAAAAATTATTATTATGTTTTATACAATTGTCGTCATGTAAACTGACCTACAACTGAATATTCGAATACATGTTTCATAGTAGAATATTCGGGAAATCACGATATACTCAAACGATCGACTATTCGGTCCTTTTTAGTTGAACAATGACATTCGGGACACGTGTGCAAAATTCTAGAATTTCTCTAAGTCAGTCAAATAAATCTGATGGTCTTAAATAAGTATATAAGTATGTGTTATTTGGCTGGAATTTTGATTTTGAAAGTAGTAAATGAAATTCGGATAGATTAAAATAATTTTTCAAGCAAAGACCACCTATTTTGTTTTGTCAGTTTTCGTCATCAACATCTTTTCTTTCAAAATCAGTTTTATATATTTAGCGTTCATATCATTGAATATTCAACTAAATTGTCCAAACTAATTAGGAACTTTCAAAAAGTATAAACTACAATAGAAATTGTTATTTTCCATCGTTTCTATCACAGAGACGTCTTTATACAAACAATGCTGTGTTTACGGCCCGGTGGAAAGAGGGCTTCAGCAAACATTGTAGGAAAACGGGAAAATGCTGCTTACCAGCACTTTCTCCTTTCTTTCCCCAAAAACTTTCTACTGTAACCTCCTGTTATTTGAGTCACATGTTATTTATCGTCTGCATCTGTAAAAAGTATGACTCATGTCCGATGTAAAACTTTATACATGTCAAATGACCATTTCATTACATGATTTAGTCTTTCGTTATACAAAAAATGGATTTTTATGGATCAATGATTATGCGATGACTGGCTCAGTATGATGAATCACAGCAATGCATTAAACCCCTTTTTCCAAGAAGCGCCGCACAAATAGATCGGTATGTTCAATAATGAATAAAGGATCGTCCTATGTGAAATCCATGAAAATTGTGTCTTTATTTCTGACATTTCTCATTCATATCTGACATGTATCTATACAACAGATGTGACCAGGAAACATCCCAATAAACAATGTTTTCGTTTCTTTCTTTTTCTTTTTCGAATATTGCCCACTTTCTCAAATCCCAAACAAATTTGGTCAGAAAAATCTCAATAGACTTTGTTTGATGTTTTCTTCTGCACTGATTATTTCCTCCTTTATTTTTTCAGAAACCAAAAGAAACAAAATATTACAATACCAGAACATCGAATATCGGTCGATGCACGAACAAGATCAGATTTCAAGTTTCTGTTCAGTCTGTTCTTGTATATCCATTCCACTTATCCGTGTCTTTCCTGTTTCTTTCTTGTAATGCACGTTTGCAATACCCTGCCTAAAAACACTCACCCGTGACCCTCGCCACCGGTAAGGTTAAAAAAGAAATAGTTTTTGAAAACCCTATGCCTTTCCCCCTCCTTCCCGTAGAGCTAGGCAGAATTTTGGTTGTTTTCGTAGACAACGTAGATCAAGATCAGACTGTACGTGCAGTCTGATCTCGAATTTACACTGTCGGCTTTTTAGGTGAATGTAAAGTCGGAAATATCTTTTTGCTCCTTCAGCTCACAATATATCAACTCGATCACTTTCCACGGCTGAAAATACGACCTGCATACCACTAACAGTTTCAGAAAGAATTTTATCTTTTAGGCTGTAATAAACAAGCCAATGGTATAGATCCAAGATCAGACTACACGTTCTGTACAGTCTGATCTTGATCTATACTGTACGCACAAGTCAATGTTTACGCCTATGCTGCTGAAATGATCAAGGCTAACGACCGAGCCACGGTATATAAGATAAATAATATAAATGATGGTAGAAAATATGGCGGACTTCCAGTATTTAACTTTTAACTCTTATCATGTTTAATAAGTGAAATGAAACTTTCAAGCCGAAAGTAGAAACACAAATTTTGCTATTTCAAAGGTAATTTTTTTGGGGAAAACTGTCCTTAATGGACAGTGTGGATCAAAGATCAGACAGCACGTTCTGTGCAGTCTGATCTTGATCTGCACTGTCCGCAACATATTAGCGAGTCGCGCTTAGCAGCCTGAGGTTTAAACTGCTACATATATCGAATAGATAATTCTAGCTTCTAGTAAATCCGGAAATATTGTCATTTTTAGTGTACTGTTCGACGCAAAACTCTCAACGTATCGGACGGGATATATCCAAAACTATACTGCCCGTTTTGTGCAGTCTGATCTTAATTTACACTGTCCTCTAAAGCGCCTTGAATCAGTCTTAGCAGCCTAAGGGTTAAATCTTTCGCTGCAAACGAAATAAATGCGACTTTATTGTGGATCTTCAGGTAGATTTCTCCTGTGCATGAAAATAGTTTTGGTCATAGTTAGCATTACGTATCGGACGCTGCAGATCCAAGATCAGACCGTGCGGTCTGTGCAGCCTGATCTTGAATCTTCAGAGTCTGCGAAACCTATTTAATTTGCGAATTGCAGAGAAAGAGTATACAGTTTTTTTCTCGGACCAAACGCCTTCTTTCCTCAAGGAATGGAGAAAAAAATCCCGCACGTAACGAGAATTGAATTACTCTTCACGGCGGTACAAAAGATAATATAATTAAACTGTAGATCAGTTGAAAGAATGTTTCAAAGAACTTGCTCTATCTCAAACTTATCTTAACTTCATCTTTACAGTTCAGAATTCAAAGGTCGGAAACGGAACGAGATGTAACTAAAGTGAAAAATGATCTCGAAGAAAGTAAATCTTACCACGACCTTGTACCAGTTTGGTAAGGTAAAACAGATATAAAATGAAAATACAATATAACATAAGTGGTAATTTTTTATTGTTTTTATCTTGATTTTCACACGGAAAAAAGATAAAACGGCTACTATGCCGAGTCTTTTTTATCTTTTTTATAGTGATGAGTTAGATAAAACAAATTAAAAGTGGAATACATACGTGATATTCTATCCACACCAAATTTTATTTTATTATTTATTTTGCTCCAAATAATGTTCAAAATGACACTTATGTTAGAAGTGACTGAATCATGAAGTAGACTGGTCCTTTGCTATACAGAAAATTGATCAATAACGAAAAGTTTCGGCCTACGCAATCCAATCAGGCTGACCTAGGTTGATACTTTTCGCAGATGCATTAAGCCCCCTTTTCACAGAGCATCGCTCAATTATAAAGTCTCTGCATCAAATTCAGCAAAAAATATTTTTGGAAAATTTAGCTTCTAGCTTCTAGAAAAAAAATAACTTCTTTTTCACCAGGGTGCCTTAACACTTAGGTTGCTAAGCGCGACTTATTGACGTTTTGCGGACAGTGTAGATTAAGATCAGACTGCACAGAACGTGCAGTCTGATCTTGGATCTACACTGTCCGATAAGGAGATATTTTTCCCCAAAAATACAATTGAAATAGCGAAATTTGGGTTTTTACTATTGGCTTGAAAGTTTTATTTCACTTATTTAGCAGGATAAGGGTTAAGGTCCAAGAATAACTTGTTTGTATCTATACTGTACTTGTATTTGAGGTCGTGATCTCATGATGTCACGAAAGTGACAGAATTAAACCATTCACATCATGTATCTTTGATAAAAAATAATTAAGCTTTGCTCTGTGAAAAGGAGGCTTAATGTATTTGGGAACAGCATCGACCCAGGTCAGCCTGGACAGGCCGAAACTTTTCGCTTTTGGTCAATTTTCTGTTTTGTCCAAGGACCAGTGTACCTAGTGATTCAGTAGGATGTTATATATAAAACGGATTTTAGGGATGTTTAATGATGTGATGGCTTGCTTTGTATCATTCATCACAGAGATGCATTAAACCCTTTTTTGCCAGAGAATGGCTGCACTGTTTAAGATATTACCTCCAGCTGTCTGCTGTTTTCGTCTTACAGTGGACCCATTTCAGAAAACACTGTGGCAAACGGAGAAATTGCACGTAATTAGAAATTTCTCCTTTGGCCACCATGTTTTCAATGTACTTTTATATCAATCAATCAATCATTCAATCACTCAATCAATCAATCATAGAACCTTTCCGTAATCTTAACGAATTTCTAAAATGTATGTAGAAACTTAACACACTATGGGATTTTTTATTTATACTTCAGAGACTTCAAAAGAAATTTGGATGCATCCTCTAGACATGACTTGTTTAATCTCAGCAGATGAGAAAGAGGGAAACAGACATCTTTTTTTTTTTAACCCTTAGGCTGCTTAGCACGACTTAAAGACCGTTTACAGACAGTGTAGATCAAGATCAGACTGCACATTCTGTGCAGTCTGATTTTGGATCTATACTGTTCGATAAGGAGATATCTTTTCCCCATAAATATTTTTGAAATAGCAAAATTTCTGGTTTAACTGTCAGCTTGAAAGTTTCATTTCACTTATTTTGCATCATAAGGGTTAACTTTTGTGTATTAGACATGACTGTTTAGTCTTAGTGCGAAGAAAAAAAGATTAAACATATACCAAAGAATGCTTTTGACCTGCACCACGATGTATAACCTCTTTCGCCACTTCCTTCAAGTTTAAAGTTTTAACATGTCTTATTCATAATTCAAAATTTACACGAAAATCATCTACAAAGGTGATTCGTGGAAAGAATTAAAACGAAAGCTTTTAGCTTGCATATTTGACGAAAGCCGAACGCTTTTAGCTTGCAAGTTCGGCCAATTAATATTAATTAATCAACCCCAAGGTTGAGCAAAAGACAGGAACTTGGCTTGACCTAAGTGCGACTCTGTTCGCTTTTATGGACAGCTTACATCAAGATCAGACTGCACAGAACGTGCAGTCTGATCTTGTATCTTGCTGTCTGCTATGGTGAGATTTTCTCGGAGAAAAGAATCTTGAAATTGAGTTAGTTTTTTTTTTACAGCGGCTTGAAATTTTCATTTATCGCGTGTATCTGTTTATGGGATAACAGGTGGACAAGAGATCAGATCTAGCACACACTTTCACTTCTGTAGACCTAAATGTCAAACTCAGTATTTTAATTCCTTACCAAACGCCAAAATTTGAGGCATGTCCAAAATGGAAAACATTTGCAGAAGATCACCCCCACCCCAGAAAAAAGTGACAAAAAACTGATTTTTTTTTTTGGGGGGGGGGGGGGCTTTAGAAAACATTGTGGGAAAAGGAGAAAATGCTGGAAACCAACAGTTTCTCCTTTTCCCCAAATGTTAAAAAAGCCATCTCGGTCAGGGTCGTTTAAATTCGAAATTGTGTGGTCAAGAATAAAGGTTTGAAAAAATAGTTCAGCAGCATGTCTGATTTGCTTGCAAGAGCAGGCCTAGTTGGTGTAATAGTATTTCTTCGAATAATATCTGTTCAAGCATTAACCTTTAGACAGATAAAATCGACTAAATATGCTTTTACAGACAGCGTAGATTACGATCAGACGGCACTGAACGTGCAGTCTAATTTCTGAATTTATACCGTCTGACATAGTAATTTTTTCTGGAAAAAAAAAAATTCGCATATTTCACAATATTTCGGTTCTAACAAAAGGATTTTCTATTTGAAATTTTACTTAGCAGTTTCATCCTTCCCCAACAAAAACCATTTTCTACCGAACGAACCCGAGCGAGACGGCTTCAAAAAAAAAAATCTTTTTGGAAAAAGAAAAAGGAAAAAATGCTGGTAACCAGCATTTTCTATGTCAAGGACAAATCATGTCAATTCAGACACATTTGATTTTTCGTCTGCAAGTGCTTTCAATTTGAACTTGTCTGAAACTTTGTTGTCTGGGAGAGTGTTAAAGTTTAAATCTTTCAGCGCATAAATATCATAAACTCGACCTCTTTCTATGGCTGAAAATATAATCCATTGACATTAAGAAAGATTAACTAATAGGCTTGACTAAACAAGCGGACGAAATAGATCCAAGATCAGACTGCACGTTCTGTGCAGTCTGATCTTGATCTATGCCGTCCGCAAAAGCCCCTTGTTTTCGGATATGGCACTGAAAGGGTCATCTCCGAATAAAGTGACATTATATGAATTACTGCATGTCAAAAAAATCTCGATTTTACACTACCGGTCGTGTTGTTTATGGTTTTTGTCCTATCAAAGCCCGCGTTCATTCTACCCCCGGGAACTACAAACCAAACCGGCGGAGGATCTAGTTAGCTAAGAAACCCAGTTTTTCTCTCTTTTTTTCAACCCTTAACCTGCTAAATAAGTGAAATGAAACTTTCAAGCCGATTGTAAAAACCCAAATGTTGCTATTTCAAAGGATATTCTGGGGAGAAGTATTTCCTTCTCGGACAGTGTAGATCCAAGATCAGACTGCACGTTCTGTGCAGTCTGATCTTGATCTATACTGTTCGCAAAAGGTCTTTGAGTCGCGCTTAGCAGCCTTACGGTAAAATCTTTTCACATCATACAGTATTTTAATGACCGAGAGGAAATAACCTCTTGAAAACAATGTAGGGGAAAGCGGAGAAAATACTGGTAACCAGCATTTTCTTCTTTTCCCCCATAGTGTTTGATACCCATTCCAAGACAAATTTCAACATTTGAGTCGCATTTAATTTGTCGTCTGCAACTGTTTTCAATTTGGACACGTCTTATATTTTACCGTCTAGCAAAGAGTAAAAGAAAGATTTATCATATCTGAAACTCCCCCGTGTATGGAATTTACAAATTTTACGTTAGGTTTTATGTTTTGATATCTGAGATTTCCACGAGAGAAATTTTTCTTTTTGCAATATAGGTCTGATAAATCAATTCCCAGAATATACGAACGATGCCCTGGCAAAAGGGAATTTACGTCGTATCCTGCTTAAATAAGTTAAATTAAACTTTCAAGCCGATAGCAAAAACCCAAATAGTGCTATTTCAAACATATTTTTTTTTTTAGGAAAATATCTCCTCATCGGACAGTGTAGATTCAAGATCAGACTGTACGTTTTGTGCAATCTGATCTTGATCTACACTGTCCGCAAAAGGTCATTGCAGCCTAGAGGTTAATGTATCTCCGTGATGCATTTTACCAAGCAAACCATCACATATATATGAAGCCATAAAATTCATTTGGTAAACAGTTGGCTCAGTTCTGAGGTAGAATGCTCCTTCGATATGCAGAAAATAATGTAGAAAATTTCCCAAAAACAAAATGTTTCGACGCAGGTCAGCCTGTGCGGATCCCGCAGGCTGACCTGAGTTGATACTTTTTGTAGATGCATTAAGCCCCATTTTCACAGAGTATGATTCATACGTAGTTTTGTAAAAAAAAAAAACGTCTTAAAGCGTTGCGTTTACTGGTTGGACAAGCAACCTCTTCCCTCTGATGGGACAGTGGTGTAGGGGTGTCATGTCGACCACCCCCATCAGAAATTCCGAGTTCGTATCCCGTGATAAGCAGAGCCAAACTATGGAAAATAGTCACATCATCGCACAAACACTGGTCTAGAAATCATCAAGATAAAATAAAAGTTGTAAGAAATTGTTTCAAAATCGCTTTGAAATGAACAAAACATTGTCTTGCATGGCGTAACATTTTGTGTTTAATGGAACAGAATAAACACAGATCAGTTTTCACGTCGATGAAGTTTGATCTTGACGTACACTCTTTAGTTTAGTTTGAACATATTTTTTTTACATCGATTGAGCAACAACTTCTTACAACTTATTACTAATCTCTCTCGAATCTGCTTCCTTGGAACTACACCAGTACTCGCACCGAATATGTGGGCCAATGATAAATCCCTAAGTTGACACCCGCTCCCGGGTATCGAACTCGGGACCTTATAATTACGAGGCCGACGCTCTACCTCACAACCACGGACACCACTATTTGCCTTCTCGCCCAAGAAGTTTGATTTTGCTCTGCAGTTTACGATCTTCAATTTTTTGTTAAAGCTTTTACCACAAAATCCAGAGTTTTAACGACCCCGAGATTAAAAATCTCTCGAAAACAATGTTGGGAAAGGAGAAAATGTTTGTAACCAGCATTTTCTCCTTTTCTCACAATGTTTTCTGGCCATTCAAAGACAAATCTAATCATTTGAGTTTCATATGATTTGTCGTCTGCAACTACTTTCAATTTAGAAAAGTCTAAAATTTTGTGGTTTGGTAAAGAATTGATATCAATGGATGTAACCAAATGATGGATGATTAAGTTGCCAACTGGACGACATATTAATTTTAAACTCTGCCATATTGAAATGCGTTGCAGACGACAAATTGAAAATGATGCTATGATTATTGGACTTCTCTTTCGAAGGACATAAAACGTTGTAGGGAAAGGGGGAAAAAACTGGAAACCAGTTAACCATCCCTTCCTCGCCTTGAGTCAGTGGTCCCAGTACCATTACCCTATGCCAATAACTCCTTTTTCCTCCCAACAAACGTTTCTTCTTTAAGTCTTTTGTTCAATCACCAGATTATTCTTACATCACACTATAGCATAATGGGCTAAACAAGTTAAAACACCTGAGCTGTTATTAATAGCACATGCTCTGTAGAAGGGGGTTTAAAGCATCTGTATCCATGTCAGTCTGTGCAGTCCGCGCAGGCTAACATGAATCGAAACATTTTGCTAATAGTGAATTTTCTGCATGTCCATGTAGTGTTCTACCTTGTGATTCAGCCGTTTGTTAGACAAAACTGACTCTATTGATCCATAATTACATGTATATGATGACTAGCTCAGTATAACACATCACGGAGATGCATTAAACCCCCTTTTGCCAGATCGCTGCTGAATCAATTTCAATAGAATGGGAGTAACAAAAATGTAATCAAACCACTTACCTCCATGAAGACGGCTGGTGGCATGACAATGACTGCAACAAGAATGTCAGCAATGGCTAAAGAACATATGAAATAGTTTGTCACGTGACGTAAGCTGCGCTCCCGGTATATACTTAACACAACTAACACGTTACCAAACACTGTTAAAAACGGAAAGATAAGCAGAAACAGAGACCAGTACGTATGTTCTGGTAGATCCTCAGGCGCGGTAGTCGTAGGACTGGAAACATTATTAAACACACACATGCTATTTAGGTCACTTGAATTATCACAGTCTAGGAGAAAACTGTAATTGTTAATGCCATCTAGTAATCCAAAAGTTGAATTCGATGTATCATTGAAAATATCCATTATATAGTTGGCAGGACCGCCGTACATCGGTTTTGGCTCAACAACATCCAGCGCACCTGTCTTACCGTCTTCCATACCGTTTATGTTGTGAACGGCCGCTTCAGAGATCAAGTGATCATCCATGTTAGTCATATCACTATCTGTCTCATCCAGTGACACACTCGAAGAGGTTGTAGAAAAGATGTTACCAATAACAGGACCTTTACCACTATCCTGTGGTAATGGCGATTTTAAAAGTTTTTCCCCGATAAAAAGTGTCCTTGACAAGAGCGACATGTTGTGTAGGTCTGCTTCATCGGAACACTCGCTTTATTATGTCCTGTAGTATCATATCAAACAATATAATTTGCACCGAAGAAAATCTCGATTGCAATATCAAGCCGATTGATAAAAATTCAATATCCTCTGACAGCCTATCAAAAGAATGACAAATGCACTTCATAGGTTTCTGTTGTTCATTTTTTCTTGTTTGATAATTCTCCTGGTTTGATTATCTTCCTTTGAGGAACAAATTAGAAATCTTATATTCTCTTCTTTAACAGGATATTAATGTTTCTATTCGAAACAGCACAGTTAACGTCTCTTATTACCCAGCTCTGACAATGTCCATTCCAGATGACGTCGGTAAATCATTTTCTATATTTTTGGTTGACCACGATTACTTCTAATTAAAATCCGACAAAAAAAAAGTTTAAAACGCGCGTTTCCCCATGCAGATGACAGGACAATATGAGACGCACTAGATTCCACGGTGCTTTGAGAGCCTATAGGTTTTCTCTCTCACTGCAGTCCGTACCTGTCCGTAAGTGGTATCAGATTTTTGTTCAATACCATCCTAGTTAGCGTTCTGTCGGTTCAGTCAGCGTTCTTACTTTGGCCTGACCGTCTTCAATATTGGCTCTTTGACCTGCGAATATATCGATTTTAAAATGTGAACGGATTGTCTTTCAACATATTTTCAACAGCTTAGAAAAAATTGAAAAGCTAAGACAGACAAACACAAGTAAATACATGCCGGTAAGAAGAGAGCAAAAGAAAGAGAGAGAGAGAGAGAGAGAGAGAGAGAGAGATGCTATGATGATAATTTTTATAATCATGCTTTACGAATTTTGATAATTATTTCTTACAGCCGCATACCCTATTCATTTTTTTTTCACTTTTTCAAAAGAAGTTCATTCCTCTCTCACCGCTGACCATTCTTTCGACGATAGTTAAGTGGGAAAGCAGCCAGTGACTCGGAAAAAGGACTGTGCAGAGTACTGGTAAAAATGGAAACTACAGGAAAGCATGGATAGGTGCACTAGCCGCCGCGATATAGCTGAAATAATGTTGAAAACGGCGTTAAACACCATACAATGAATGAATGAATGAATCAGTCAATCTACCAATCAATCAATCAATCAATCGCTAAGCGATATTTGTGAGATTTTCCTTCTTGCCACTGATCAAGCATCTTGGTAGTGGCATATCTAGTGAGGACCCACCTGCTTGTGCAATATGAACCGAATGTGTCATGCACATGTTTGTATGCAAAATATTATGATATGTCAGGGTCTGTACTTACCAACCATTCTTAAGAACGTTTTTAGTCTTACTTTTCAAGAATTTTCTAAATTTGAAAGTAACACAACTTCTGATAGGCTAAACCAATTAGAAGTTGTGTTACTTTCAAATTTGGACAATTTTGGAGAATCAGACTATGAAGGTTCTTAAGAATGGATAGGAAATACGAAGCCAGATGTTACCTTGAAATATGTATAACAGGAATTTTCCGTATATTATCTTATAAATTAAAGTTTTAACAAAGAAAATGACAAAATGCTATGTTGTTTGAAACTATCATTTACCCATGAATGGAATTGTGCGATATTCTTACCAACTGAATTGATTGAAAAGCATACGAGGCTTTAAGAATTAGTAACGTTTAAATTGTTGCAAATAATAACAATACATTAAACGGAATAGATTTTGCCTCATGCATTAAAATTCAATTACACTAATTGAAACGTTTTAACTTCTAAGCAAATCAAGACATGATAATTAACGATTTCAGTTACATTAAAAAACGGAATACAGGTATTTTACGAACTCGGCAATCTAAACATATATAACCATGCTCTGTAAAAAGGGGGCTACGTGTATCTGGAAAAAGTTCGGACCCAGGTCGGCCTGCGCAATCCCCTGGGTCGAAACTTTTTGCTATCGGTCAATTTTATGCATGTCAAAAGACCAGTTTACCTCATAATTCAGTGGGTTGTTTGACAAATTGGACTGTATGGATCCATGATCATGTGATGACTGGCTAGGAATTATGCATCACGGATATACATTAAGCCCCCTTTTGCCAGAGCATGGCTCATATGTATCTACATCAAAATTAAGTCTATTTCTTTTTAATTCAAAGAAAATTATCTAATCAAATGAATTTCCTTTGTCAACTACAACCAGGAACCGTGCGGAGGTATCAAAACATTATCCCCTAGGCTGCTAATCGCGACTCAAGGACCTCTTGAACACAGTCTAGATCGAGATCAGACTGCGTAAAAGGTGCAGTCTGATCTTGATTTGCACTTTCCGATAAGGAGATATTCCCCCCCCCCCCCAAAAAAAAAGCCTTTTAAATAGTAAAATTTTGGGTGTTTACAAAAAAAGATCGCTTAAATAGGAGAAGTTGATTATGATTGAAAACGAATGCCACTTTCTTCTTTTCTGCCCCATTTATAGTATCTATAAATTATCCACGCCGACGCCCAACTGCACAAAAATTTAAAATCTTATTGATATATAATTATTAAAACCGCAAGACATCTTTATTTATTTATCAGATTAAGACCAGAACCTGCGGATTTGAGAAGTGTACTAATTTCATCAACATTTGCTAGTATTTGTCTCTTCCTAAATTTTATCAAGTTACAGGTGGAGATGATATCGAGTTAATCTTTGAAATCTCTCTGAGAAAATTAGAAAACCCGATTAAACAAATAGCAATAAGTAAATAAATAAATTGTATGGGTCTATGATAAATAATGTATCGTTTTCACTGTTTTATGATCTATGCTCTAGCAAAAGTATTATACCAAGCAGGTCAGAACATACTTATGGATCCATAAAATCCATTTTGTCTAATAATTGACTCGATCTGGAAGTAGAGTAGTCCTTGGACACGCAGGAAATTTATCATTAGCAAAATGTTTCGATCCAGGTCAGCTGCGCGCAGTGCGCAGGCTGACATGGATCGATACTTTTTGCACATGTTTTAGACCTCCTTCTCACAGAGCATGGCTGATATGTATTAATCAAGGAACCTTTAGTATGTTGTTTCGTATTTATCATTTCCATTGTCAGTTATCTGATTTTATATTGCACGACATAACACTGAAAAAAAAAGCCAGTCTTGGAATCTGGAATTAGCACTGAAGTTAGAATGGCCAAAATAACGGTTCACGAATTCTCTATTTGTGGCCTCATACTGTTTGTATCAGTTGTTAGTTATTGTAATTTTACACTGGGTTATATTTAAAGCTGGCTTGAATTGAGTACATACGTAACAAAAAAAAACCCTGATAGCCCATAAATGATATTCACACCTTCAGTTGTTTATAAATAATCCCGGCTCTTGATAGCAATGTTGTGTTTAAATGCTGTATCGTCATTTCATTCAGCAAAGTGTAATATTGTGCAAGTCAAAGATCAGACTGTTCAAACTCTTGGTTCGAACTGCTCACAAAATACAAGTAGGTGATCGGCATCGTGACCTTTTGGTGTCTTGCGTGGCTCAGTGGTACAGTGTAGGACTAGGACCTGGAGGCCTCACTGGATCCACTGGATTTTTCGTTGGAGTGTCCTTGGCCTAGACACCTCACAGCCCCAGCCTAGCACTGGTGAAACCCGGGAAATACATGAATATGTGATCTGTCGTCGTGATATGACTGATATTATGTTGAAAGCGACGTAAAACAACTTTCAATCGTGACCCCTTCACCAAACAATCCCTTATTCTAACGACCCTGGTGGAAAAGGATTGTGAAAATATCATGGAAAAAAGAGAAAATGCTGATAACCAGCACTTTCTCGATTTTCTACAAAGACAAAGCCCATTATTTTAGCCACATTTCGTTTGTCGTCTGCAAATGCTCCCAGTTTGGGGGAAGTCAACATTTTTGTTGTCTGGTATAATTCAACTTTGCGATTGCGACACTATCACAAATATACACACAAAAAAATCAAAACAAAATCAAAGAACGGGTATATATATAATTTCCGAATTAATTTATAATATACATTCTATGTGATCAGGGGGGCTTAATGAATCTGAAAAAATGTAGACCCAGGTCAGCCTGCGCAGTCCGCCCAGGCTCACCTGGGTCAAAATGTTTTGTTATTGGTCAGTTTTCTGCAATTCAAAGGACTAGTGTACCTCATGATTCAGTCGGTTGAACCATTCTGTGATGTATCAAATTTTAACAGCGGGTTTTTCTCTCTCTAGTTGTAAGGATGTGTCTTCACCAATACCAAGTGACACTGTATCGTCGTTATACTATGAATAGTTAATGATTGAATAAGGTATTGTCATTACCGTGTTACGCTGTATTATCAAAGAGAAAGATGGTAGAGTGTACTTTTCTATAAAGAGGACAAAAAAGATACAAAAGGAAGATACACATCTATAAAAAAGTGATTACTGCCATCTAAGGGAAAATGTCGTGATCAAACTAATTAGAAAATTGGACAGAATCACTGGGAAGAGAAACGTAATTATTTTTTTTTTTGCTGATCCGTTCTTCTTTTTTTAAACATAGTACCAGTGATACATATGAAAAACATTGCATTGATATTACTTTAGTCATTACAAAACGAAATAAATTTGAACTCGTCCGGAATAAAAGCAGATATACCGAACAAATTAAAAATGGCTCATATGATGGCTACAGAAGGATTGAAATCATTGTGGGAAAAGGAGAAATGCTGAATACAAGTAGTTTTTCCTTTTCAAACAATGGTTTTAAAAGCCTTTTTCACCAGGGTCGTTAAGACAAGAGTTTGTTTTGTGAAAGGTTAAACAAGCACTGGTCAGACCGAGAAAAACATAAATAAACGAAATTGCCTAAATACTGTTGGAAGCAACTTTTTTTCTCAATTAACGCATACAGTTCTATCAACTTCTGGAAAAGTTTACCTGGGGTTGTCAAAGCATCTTTCTTTCTTCTTTCTTTCTTTCTTTCTTTCCTTCTTTTTTTCCTTCCCTTTTTTTTCTTTCTTTCTTTCTTTTTTTTCTTTCTTTCTTTCTTTCTTTAACAAAAGATCGTCCTGTTGTCATTGTCAAGGCGGATTGCGGTTAATACAACTGTTTACATCATGGTCGAATCTTTTAGACAATACATGGGCAGATCTGCTTCAAATTTTAAGGAAATTGATTCAGTTAATACGTTTGCAGTTCGTAGGGATGAAACATTAATAGCCTTCTGATTTGGTTCTAAACCATCCAGAAATATATATATGAGCGACGCTCCGTAAAAACGGGGTTATACGTATCTGCAAAAAGTATCGACTCATGTCAGCCTGCGCAGGCTGAAATGGGTCGAAACCTTTTTTCTATTTTTATTTTATTCATTTTTTTTGCATGTCGAAGGACCAGTCTACCTAATATGGGTTTTTATGGACCAACAATTTGCTTTGACAACGTATTGCAGAGATACATTACACACCGTTTTGCCAGAGCATGACTCATGTCTACTTAAAACACACTTTCTTTGTCCAAGTTAATTTTTTTGTCAAAGTTATTTTTTTTATCAAAGTTAAGGGTATACAGGGAGATATCTCTACAAATACACTATATTAGGGTTTTAACTCTTATCCTACTAAATAAGTGAAACAAAACTTTCAAGCCGTTAGAAAAACTTAGACTGTGTTATTTAAAAGGATTTTTTTTGGGAAAGATATCTCCTTATCGTACAATGTAGATCCAAAGCCAGATTGCACGTTCTGTGCAGTCGGATCTTGATCAACACTGTCCGAAAAAGGTCCTTGAGTCGCGCTTAGCAGCCTACAGGTTAAAATATATCATTAGATCATAATTACCGGATTATTCTGACATTAGCTCGCATATGCCTGTTGATTATAATATTCTTGATTAGAACTTGATCACGGAATTTTATTGATCTAAAGCATAAATGGCTTGTCGCGTTCTGTATTCTACTTAACGAAAAGACCAGAACAAGATCAGTCTGCACAACCGTTCAATTTTCAAATTGATCTTAACAAAGCTACAATTGTTAATGATTCGAATTTTTGGCAGCGGGTTTACCCCGCTGTCATAGTTCCCACATCACGTGTGCATGTACATACCCGTTTTCGAAGCCTACTATCTTTATCTAGGTCAAAGTTTTGCTTCCGGCAGGTTTTTCCTGGATACGCTATATAAACAAAACCTGTTTCGTACGCTAAACTAAATAGTTCTGTATTGAATATTCAAACTTACCAGTTCATGCACGAAAAGGTAAAAAAGTAACAATAAAGTATTCAATTCTGAAATAATTTAGAGAGATTAGCGTATATTATATCAAATACCGGTCTTTTCTTTGGTCTGATATGAATGATTTATGCAGGGTTAACCACATCGCGTATTTATATATCATACGGCTACGTCATAAAGCAGTACTTTTACATGGGATTACACAGAAGGTTCAAATTGAATTCAGAATTACAGCACATAACACGGTAAGTAGATAAGATTTTCATTTAATTAGGATAAGCTGAGTCATCAAGCAAATTGGTACTATTCGTGAAATTACTCCGAAAACGCTTTTATTGTCATTGCAATACCTTCAAATCGAAACAGATGACCCAGTTTTCTCCGACCGTTCATGTAAGTTCAAGTGTTAGGCCCAGTACAGTACCTCTTTCATTACTGAATAAATAAATTGCATTATCTCAAAGGCTACAAAATACAAATACAGTTTCGGTGCAAGATCAAGAGTGAGTTCAGTCATAATTCAGAATAAAGCAGTGGACGGTGTAGATCAGAGATCAGACTACACGTTCAGTGGAGTCTGATCTTTATCTACACTGTCCAGAAAAGCTTCTGGTGTCGTCTACTGTATGGTTTGGAAAGAGTTAAAGAAGGGATTGCACATTTATACAAAGAAAGAAGACAAATGTTGCATAAAAAAAGCTCTTTGATGGATGTGAGTAGTATAGGAGGGTAGAATACAACATTGACATGGCCTGGTCAATGTTGTATTCTACCCTCCCTGAGTGCCCTACATCACCACCCTGAAAGAAATTTATCCCTATTCTGCCACCCTGAAAGAATTTGCATTTTTTATAATCCCTATTCTACCCACCCTGAGTGGAATTTTTCTGCAATTAAAGGCAATGGGGCCGGCCAAAAATGACACATCTTCGAGTACTCTATAGTGATCTGACAGGTCTGGTCACTGAGTTGGACTTAGTTTTTTTACCCATATGCTATTAGGATTGCTTTATTGTTTTACTTCTATCCACTACTTGGCCTTTAAGTGGTTTCTCTCTAAAAGCCTGACCATTGAGTTGGACTTAGACTTTTTTCTGCATCTCTATGAATGATTTCTCTTTTCTAAAAGGAATTTATCCCTATATCACTGAGTTGGACTTAGCTTTTTTCATTCTATGAATGAATTCTCTTTTCTATTTGCCTAATCATTGAGTTGAACTTAGACTTTTTTTACCCATATGCTATTAGGATTGCTTTATTGTTTTACTTCTATCCACTACTTGGCCTTTAAGTGGTTTCTCTCTAAAAGCCTGACCATTGAGTTGGACTTAGACTTTTTTCTGCATCTCTATGAATGATTTCTCTTTTCTAAAAGGAATTTATCCCTATATCACTGAGTTGGACTTAGCTTTTTTCATTCTATGAATGAATTCTCTTTTCTATTTGCCTAATCATTGAGTTGAACTTAGACTTTTTTTTACCCATATGCTATTAGGATTGCTTTATTGTTTTACTTCTATCCACTACTTAGCCTTTAAGTGGTTTCTCTCTAAAAGCCTGATCACTGAGTTGGACTTAGTTTTTCACCCTATGGATGATTTTTCTCTTTCTAAATGCCTGAGTACTGAGTTGGACTTAGTTTTTTCACCTATGAATGAATTCTCTTTTCTAAATGCCTAACCATTGAGTTGAACTTAGACTTTTTTACCCTATGAATGATTTTCTTTCTAAAAGGCTGAGCGCTGTGTTGGACTCACTCTCTTTTCTGCATCTATGAATGATTCTTACTCTTTGGAGTGTAACTCTTTGGAGTGTAACTCTTCTAAAAGAAAGAAGTTTGACAATTTGAAGAAATGACAATTTTGAAGAAAGATAGAACTTTCGTGGTAATGGTTAGTCCTGAAAAGGACTGATGGGTTAGCTCTGAAAAGAGCTGTGACAATTTGAAGAAATGACAACTTGAAGATAGAGCTTTCGTCTGACAGCTTGAAGATAGAACTTTCGTCTGGCATCTTGAAGATAGAACTTTCGTGGTAAATGGTTAGCCCTGAAAAGGACTGTTGGGTTAGCTCTGAAAAGAACTGTTGGGTTAGCCCTGAAAAGGGCTGTTTTGTTTTGGAGGCTGTGTTTTTTTTCGTCTCACGTTGTTTTTTTTTTTCACTTCTAATGACAGCATCCGAAATTCGCTTGACAAATGGGGCATGCTTCAACTCTTTTTCTGATTACCATTGCTCCATTATCGAAAGTAATCTTCCTCCCAAATTCGATATCAACCAAAATGACATCCGGTGTTGTCTTTAAAAATAGTTGAACTAATCTTTCGCCGAGATCTTTGTATGGCTGTGTTATACGTTGTAGTTGGTTTTGTTCCTCCTCTCCTACGAAATGAGTGTTTAGTTGTAATAACTGTTGACCTGCATTTAGATATTCTTGGAGAGCCTCACGTAGTTGATAATTTATCTCCTCCATATTGATACTGCTTCCGAATATTGATACTGCTTCCGAATATTGATACCGCTTTCGAAGTGATCGTTAGCTGAGAGTCAAAAAATGATGAATGTATGGAAATAACGCTGGGTTTTATACGTCTCTGAAAAGAGCTGTGACAATTTAAAGAAATGACAATTTGAAGAAAGATAGATCTTTCGTGGTAGATGGTTAGCCCTGAAAAGGGCTGTTTTTGAGAAGGGCTGATTTTTGAAAATGTTTATTCAGTATCAGCATCAGTCGATTCGCTGTTTGACTCAGTCCTTTCAGCGGCGATTTGCTCGCGGAAAAGACGGTCTACCTGCTCTGTTTTTGAAATAACATACTGAAAATACATTTCAAGCATGCCCTCAATAATGAGTTCCTTCATCCGAAGGTTATAACAGAACACCCTGTTATTAGCAAGCTGAGCCCTCTCGTATCGTCTTCTCACTCCAACTAAGCGTTGTTGCAGTAAAACGATTTGCCTCTTAACTCTTCTTATCTTTCGTGCAGCATCCATCCAAGTGAACCGCATGTCGAGTGATGGTCTTGAAGCCATTGTGAAAAAATGAAATGTATGGAAAATAAATCGCAGAGATTTATAGTTTTTCAGACGGATTGAACTAGTTGACCCATGACGTCATTTTTTCCTATGTTTTTCCCGCGTCGGCGTTTCATGCTGTTTTTACCACTCCCAACTCAGTGTCACACAGTACAATCCCGGTGTTTCCCGTCAGATTCGCGCTCTTTAAAAATTTCAATCCTCCTGTAAAGCTATAAAACCCAGCGATATTTTTACATAAAATCATATTTGTTCCAGTATGGTTCGAATTCTTGTCTGCCCCCCACTGCGCAAGCAGATGTCTGATAGAGTGTGGGAAATGTTTTGCCATACTTTTTTACCCTTGTGTTTTGTTGATTTGCAAAAGAAACAGTTCTTTGTTACTCGTTTTTTCTTCTTTTCGTTGTTTTGCTTTTTCTCCTCTTTTAGATCCAAAGTTTGTTGTTTTCTTAGATTATCGCTTGTAGATATTTTTTTCCTCTGCCTGTTCTGTTATTTTGCAGATTTTTGAATCGGTGATATCCGTTGTGTCGGACTGCATGTCTACGGTCTGATTTTCAACCGGTGATATTGTAGTCTGTAGTGAACTTGTTTTCCATGTATTTTCGTTGTAGAATGAATTTAGTGTCCCGACGAATTTCGTATGTTGGAGACCGACAACGATGGTGAAATTTCGATGTCATGACTGTGTGGGTTCACGTAGACAAAAAACAAATGTTCCTGTCTGATTTTCTTTTTTGGACAATTTCTGGACCAATGTCCTGCTTCGTTGCACGTAAAAGAAATATTTGTTCTCTCACCATTCATCCGACATCGTTTGTCGAGCGTCGCTTGATCTAAAACTCTGTAGCTGATAGTACAGCGTATAGAGCTATTTATAAAAAAAAAAAAACGCTTTACTACTAGACGCTGACGTAGTGTACCTCTACCCAATGGTCTATTTATAGCAACAGACGCTAACATATTGTGATCTAAGCCCCTGTCACACTAAACGGCGTTTCCACTGAGTTGCCACGGTGTTGTTTAAGTTCCCAGAGTACCAAGAGATCGCAGGAAAAATGCGAAGCTCCCGTGGCCTATTATCGCGTTCCTGATGTTGATGAAAAAAAAGCAAGAAGGAAATCAAGTACATTGATATCTGTTCTCTGTACCCTTATGTTTGTAAACAGAAATCCTATCCTGTAGGTCAGCCAGAAATTTTGTCTGCTGAGAATATTGACATGAACAATATGAGGGCTTAATCAAATGCAAAGTTTTACCTCCAACTGATTTGTTTCACCCCGTTCTCCCAGTTCACTGTAACAACAAAATGATGTTTCCACTCTGTATGAAATGTGCAGAAGAAAGTTCAAGTATTTGTAGCCATGGTAAAGAAGAGAGGGCTTTGGTCGGAACTTGGGTTACTTTTGAATTATTCAAGGCTCTTGACTGCGGTTATCGATTATTGCAAGTGTATGAAATTTGGCATTTCAATTCTGTGTCAGATCAGTTCTTTAAATGTTATGTGGACAATTTCTTGAAAATTAAGCAAGAAGCCAGTGGTTATCCAGATCGGTGTCAATCAGACTCAGAAAGAGCAATTGCACAAAGACATTACGGAATATGAAGACAAATGTGAAACTCGTGGTATTTGCGAATTTGCATTGTCAAAAATATTTCAGTGTGATTTTTTTCATTGTCAAGAAAATGTTTTTTACGCTGTATTGTAAAAAAATGTTTACTTATGAATTTTTTCATTGTCAAGAAAATTTTTTATGTTGCACTGCAAAAAATGTTTCATTGTTTAGTTCTGTTCAATAAAAATGCTTTCATTTTCAATGATGTTATCATTTTATCATTAGCCTTTAAAGAGTAAAGTAAAGTAAAAAATGGATGTACAATCCATATTATTTCAACATCCTTGTAATATTTTCATCACAGGGCCGAGCGGTTGTGGAAAAACAGAGTTCGTTCATAAATTAATTGAGTATCGAGAAGACTTGTTCAACATCGTTTCTGAAAGAGTTGTTTGGTGTTACAAAGAATGGCAACATGCCTACAGTGTTATGCAGGAAAAGTTTAATTCACAAGTTGAATTGATAAAATTCGTGGAGGGGATTCCTGACGACGAAAACGAAATTGTCAGTGATGTATCCATACCACATTTAATCGTCTTTGATGACATGTTGGGGGAAAAAGATGAGGAAAAAATTAAACTTTGGTTTACAAGAAAAGGTCATCATCGTAATGCAAGTGTGATTTACATCACGCAAAATATGTTTCAACAATCGAAATCGAGTCGAACCATTAGCCTTAATTCTAGATATATGATTTTATTTCGAAATGAACGAGATAAGAATCAGATTAAAACATTAGCTCGACAAATGCAAGCCCCACATTTGGTACCTGCTTATGAAGATGCTACATTGTCGGACCATGGATATCTAGTCGTAGATTTTCATTCACAAACAAACAAAAAATTAAGACTCCGAACAGATATATTTTACCGTTGGTATACACAAGGTAATGAAAGAGGACCTGTTATTTATTCTTCTGCTTAAAAAAGTTTCTTTAAGAAAAGTTTTTTTATGCAAAAGTTCTTGCTTTAAAAGAGAATTACATTTTTAAATATAAATCATTTTTATGATACCCATCCGTGAGTAAACATGGACTTACCACCTACACCAAGATCGGTTTTAGCTGCTTTGCGAAATTTAAGTCAACAAACCGATAAACATGAAAGAGAAGCTGTGTTAAAAGCAGGATTAAAAGAAATTTTAAAATGGTTTACATTAGCTGCGCAAAACATCATCGAAAATAAAATCAAATTACCAAAACAAACCATAACGTACATGACAAAACATAGAGCAGATATTGAACAGCTAGCAGATCCGTCCAGAGATGAGGAAAGTAAACGTAAAATCATTTTAAAACCTGGAGGGGGTGGATTTCTAGGTGGTGTGATTATCAGAAGTTTGCTGAGATGGGATGGAACAAAAACCATCAGAAAATTTGGAGCTGAAAGACAAACTCGAAAACGTGTTCCACGAATGCGTGCTCCGCAAAAGAAGAAGTCTCCGAAAAAGAAAAAATCTCCAACAAAGAAGAAATCTCCAAAAAAGCTTACTCCAAGAAAGCGTGCTCCACCAAAGAAAAAATCTCCAAAGAAGAAGAATTCACCACCAAAGAAGTATGCCCCAATTACGATTGATGAAAGATTTGTTACTACCCGAAAACGAAGTTCTGTAGGAAGCAACATTTCAGAACATCAACAGTATCCGAAATCCGAAGAGGAAAGAATGAGAAAAAAACTGAAGGATTACGAAAGAAAGTATTCAAGATTCATATTACCAGGTAAAAAATTATCGTTTCAAGAAATCCCCTCCAGCACGTGGTCTCCAAAGACATTAGCTAAACATAAAAAAGGGTTAAAAAAATATAAACGAATGTTTTATGATATGGTGAAACACAACCTTGATTCAGGGAGATATAATCTTGACGACAAAAATGAGGTGCTCCACCTTGAGAAAGGAAGATCTGTTCCCGTGGATTCATCTTTATCTACAGCCACTACATTAGCCGACGATCTCTATTCACAGTTTTCTTAAGAAATTTTAACAACAAATTTTGTCTACAAAAAACATTATATTAGCTATAAATGTTAGTGATATGGAACTTGTATTATCATGTAATCCGAAATCGAGATCAAGTCAACATGAAGAAGAAAACACCTCTGATAAAAAAACATGGTTCAATGGTTATGGCTATGATACAGGCTAAACCAAAAGCACGTAAAAAACTTGTAAAAGATTCATCACCTGAAGTGATAAAATGCATATCGGAATGCTGTCATAATGTTTTAAAAGGCAATGTACATTTATCATCACCTCAGAAGAAGAAATTGTATTCAAGTAGGCAGCATCTCAGACGTTTAGCTTCGAAATCAGTCTCAGTAAAAAATAAAAAACAAATATTAAATCAAAAAGGTGGATTTCTTCAATTGCTTGGTCCTGCATTATTACCATTGTTAGGAAAAGCCGTTATCGGAGGAATAGGAGGAGCTCTTAAGGCCTTGTAATTTTATAATTTTTAAATTATGTCTGTTAAAAAAATGGTTATTGTGCCTTACCAAACCTTAGAAAATATGAATCGTTGGAAAGCCGAACAAGCTCAAAGACCTCGTTTACCACCCAATCCACAAGTTGTAGATGTAGTACATCTTCAACAGGACATGGGACATATTTTACAAAACACCAATTTATCAGAATCGGAAAAAGCTCAAAAGTATGGTGAGACTTTGTTTAAGTTACAAAATTCTCTTCAAAAAGCAAGACCGACTTTGAACAATTTACTTTCAACGACAAAAAGTGATGATAGTGTACAGAAATCAACATCTGTTACCTTGCATGATCAAATTTTGCAAAGTGTACCAAAAACCATGAAAAGAAAAGCCGAGTTACTTTTGAATATGATAAAAGATAACAATAATTTAACTTGGGATGAACAAGGAGTTGTGTCATATAAAGGCGGACGCATTCATGGTTCCAATATCATCGATCTTATCAATGATGCAATACGTCAAAGAAAAGGTGTTGAACCCAAAGGCTGGAAAACTTTTTCAAAGGCATTACATGAAAGTAATATTCCGCAAGAAGTCATTGGCAATCCAAGCAGATGGAGGTGGATGCATAAAACTTATGATAAAGCTTATGATAAGCCGCTGAGTGAAGATGAAGAATCCCATGGTGAGTCTGATTACTTATTTCACTTATTTCACACACCAAAAAGTGTACAAAAAACTGCAAGGAAATCGCCTGCAAAAAGTGTTAAAAAGCCTCGTTGAAAGATTTCAAAGAACTTTAAAATCGAGAATGTGGAAATACTTTACGTACAAGAAAACAAGACGTTACATTGACGTATTGAATTCTTTAGTTCAGAATTACAATCATACTTTTCACAGAAGTATTAAAACATCTCCTGCAATGGTAACAAAATCAAATGAGGCAGAGGTTTCGAAAAATCTGTATCCTCGATTATCGACAATCGCTATGACGAAAAAGCCAAAATTCGAAATTGGAGATCGTGTTCGGATCAATAAAACAAAACGCACATTTGATAAGGGATATTTACCAAATTGGACGCAAGAAATATTTGAAATCACTCATGTTAACAAGACATTTTCACCTATCACCTATAAAATAAAAGATTTACAGGGTGAACAAATTTTGGGAACTTATTATGAATACGAACTTCAATTAATAAAAGATGATGAAGTCTATGAAATTGATTCAGTTCTTGATAGACGTACAAGGCGTGAGGGCAAAAAATTAATCAAAGAAATAAAAGTCAATTGGAAAGGTTATCCAAAAAAATTTCAAAGTTGGATACCAGAATCGCATTTGGTGTCTTTGAAGGGGAAAAAATCTTATAGATAAAAAAATCTTATAGATAAAAAATCTTATAATAAAAAATCTTATAAAAAGACAGTACATTTATGATGAATTCACAGTCAAACATTGAGTGCGCGACAGAAAGTGTCGATAGTGTTGGTACTAAAAATTACAGCTGCTGTGGAAATCGTGTTCCAAAGAATCAGTTTACATATATTTCACAGATAATAGTCATTTACGCAATTATTGCAACCTCCATAGTACATTTAAGTATTCAAAGTCAGGATCGTGAATTGTGGTTGATACCGTTAAGTAGTTCACTCGGATATATTCTCCCATCTCCGGGGTTAAAATTCACAAAGACAGAACAAAAACAACCGGGACTTGATTTCATTGACAGTAAAAAATAAAATATTAAAAAATGAATTCATTTTATGTTACTCTACCTAGCGATAGTTCCATAAACCTTTATCCGAACAACACACAGTGCTGTTTTAAAGTTCATTTACCAAAGACAGTTCATATTGATAGGGAAAATTGGGAAGTTGCATTAGTTCAACTTATTACCCCCTCTCAGTTTTTAAACGTAAGTGAACAAGAAGCAAAGTTCGAAATTATAACTGCAGATAACGCTTTATACAATGCAGTAGCAGCGGTAGATAAAAAAAGAGATAATATGGAGATATTTGTATTAAGGCGAGACGATAAAGCTAGAGCAGAAAAATGGTCAATTCTATTTACCTTTCCACCGGGTAGTTACACTTCACCAAAGCATATTATAGAGGTGATCGATGATTTGGTTCAAAATAACCTATCGGGTATCCTTCAAAAGAATTCAATGCTACTGTCTATTAGCTATTCAACCTCATCCAAACGTCCGAAACTTGCAATCAGAAATATTACAAAAACCGGAATCAAATTCCACTCATCGCTGTTTTTAAAACTGGGAGGATCACCAGAATTTCAAAACGAGGCGATTTATCCGGGTAGAAGATTTTTAAATGCATTTAAATACAGTCCTAACATCGATGCTGGCTACAACCATCTGTTTGTTTATTCAGATATTGCCGAACACACTATAGTGGGTGATACATTTGCTCCCATACTTCGTGTTTTACCGTTCAAACCAACCGAATCAGTTGAAAATAATTATGAAACCCAACATATCAACCATGATATTACATTACCGCATTATATCCCCGTTTCGAAATCTGATTTTGATACTATTCACATTCAAATAACAGGGGATTCTGGCATATCGTTTCATTTCATTACTGGTAAGACAATCGTCAAGTTACATTTCAGACAGAAAAAATAAGAAGTATTTGATATTTTGAAATAATTAAACTGATACATTGACAAAAAAATGCTACCAGTTTATCGTGGCATAAAACATCAGTATGGGTATGGATTAGGTTCCCTATTTAGATCAGCGCTTAAAACAGTGACACCATTGCTTAAACCCTTGGTCAAATCTGGTTTTAATGCTATAAAAAAAGAAGGAATCAAACAAGGAATACGTGCAGCAGAAGATATCCTTTTACGTGGTAAAAACCCTAAAAAAGTTGCAGTCTCGCGGGGAAAACAATATGTTAATAATTTAGCGCAACAGTTAATACCTGGGATAAATAAACGAAAATCACAAAAGACAAGTCATTTATCTTCTCGATCTCACAGGGGTAAGATTATTAATAAAAGACAAAGAAATCATTACACTAGACCGAGACCTCTTGATATATTTGATTGAGAGAAAAAATCTTTTTTATAAATGATGCAAAGTGGATCTTGCGAATGCAGTAAATCAGAACTCGATGTTCTTTCTGTACCACCCACATTCACAACGATGCAAGAAAGTCAATGGGTTGAACATTTTCCAATATCATCTTTGACAAACAATTCACCGATAGAATTCATCATACCACCTCAAACCGAACATTGGACAGATTTATCACAATCGTATTTGTATATCAAATTCAAAATCGTTAAAGCAGATGGCAGCAACTTAGATGCCGGCTCAAATGTAGCCCCTGTAAACAATTTCATGCACAGTATGTTTAGCAGTATCGATTTGTATCTAAATAATAAACTAATCAATAGTAATTCAGACACCTATCCATACAGAGCATATATCGAAAATCTTCTGTCATATAATGCCGACTGCAAGACTACGTTTTTAAAAGGTGGTGTACTTTGGATCGAAGACACCAGTGGACAATTCGAAGCACTCAACCATGATGGGAATAATGAAGGATTACGAGGAAGAATCGCTGTAATCACACTAAGCAGAACTGCAGAGCTTTTCGGACGATTGCATCTTGATCTATTTCAGCAAGAAAAATATTTACCTAACGGTATTGAAATCAGACTTAGATTAAACAGAGCTTCATCAAACTTTTGTCTTACGGGAGGTACTGGTGCACCAGCTGCAAAAATTGTATTGGAAACAGTCAGTTTACATATGCGAAATGTCGAATTGTTGCCTGTTATTGCGAATGATCTAAATCAAATTATTTCTCAGCAAAACATGAAAATTCCTATCCGCAGAGTAGAAGTAAAGACTTTTACCATCGGCAATGGCCTTCAGTCTAAAGTTGAAGATCATTTGTTTCAAGGACAGCTTCCGAAACGTGTTTTCATTGCAATGGTAACAAATGCTAGTTATAATGGAGGTTATGATACCAATCCATTTTTCTTCCAACATTTCAATCTGTCAAAAATAGATGTATCATGTAATGGTCACAGTATTCATAACAGACCCTTTGAGCCTGACTTTGAAAATGGTTTGTATTTGAAATCATATTTGTCAATGTATCAGGCTGTCTCAGCCTTCGGACTCAATAAATCATTTGATATTGCCAAAGAAGATTATGCTGGTGGATACTGTTTGTGGGGTTATGATTTGACAGCCGATCAAGGCAGTGAAGAAGGTCAACTTCACCCTATAAAAACTGGAAGTCTTCGAATTGAGCTTCAATTCGCCCAAGCCTTGGCAGCAGTGATTAACGTTATTGTTTTTGCTGAATTTGACAATCAGGTCGAGATCAACAGTTTGAGAGAAATCATCACAGATTACTAACTTTGGAAAAATTTACATCAGAAAAAACAGTCCTTTTCAGGACTAAAGAGCATATATAGAAAAAACGATGTTGGGACTCAGATTTGCTATATCACTGAGAGAAGAAGCAGAAAAAGTGAAATATTCTACTCCAAAGTGCATCTCTACTCGGATAAATGACATTCACAATAGCTTCGAAAAACATATGATTGAAGAATTACAAAATCTTATTGTCAGTGAAGTTCGCAACCAGTGTTACGGATGTCAAGTGGATCACCCCAGTCAAATACAACACGATCTATGTTTATTCAAGAACAGACAAGAACATACGGATATGTTCATAGAAAAAGCTATGATGGAATTAAATCCATACAAAATCATGGAAAAATGGTACCCTGAATTAATGGAAATGAAACTCGATGACAGTGACTATGTGGAAACCTACAGAATATGGCAAAATATAAAACAAAACATTTTATCTGAAATCACAGAGTCGTACTTACAATACTGGTGTGACAAAGTAAAACAATCCTGGGAAGAAAGTGACTAAGAAAAACGTGATGTATACTTCTGAAATTCAATACATATTGGATCACGGAACCTGGATAAAAAATGTACAGGCGAAAGTCTGTGCAAAAGACCAGTTACCTCGACAGAAACCAAATCATGTGAAAGCTTACATTGTGAATACAGAGAGATCAATTAGACCAGGAGAACACTGGGTGGCAGTGATATTTGATAATAATGACAATGTGCTATACTTTGATTCGTATGGGCTACCACCACTTGAGCCAGAAATCATTAACTTTTTAGACAATCATTCTTCAACGTGGAGATACAATCGACAAACTCTTCAGAGTCTACAGGGTAAAGTTTGTGGACTTTACTGTATCTTTGTATTGGATGCTGCTGCTAGAGGATACAATATACAGAAATATCTTCAACAGAAATTCCTCTCAACGAAATACCACCGAAACGATCGAGATGTATCATTGTGGTTTAATCAACACTACGGAATTCTATACAAGAAATTTCAGAGACTCAACCCCTACAAACAGTGAAAAATGATCTTGTTTTTGTTAACAGTTCATTGTAAATATTTCATTTTTGTCTTTTTTACAGGTCATTGTAAAATATGTTTATTGTAAATATGTTCATTGTTCAGTTCTGTTCAATAAATAAAAGTTCAAAAAAACAATAGACTTCTTCATTCTGTCTTCCCCAAAGACTTGTTCTGTCTACATTTTTTCCCATACAACGGGTCATAACTTTTTTGCTATATTAGCATGAAACGTAGGATGGGAAAAATGTATGTGCTTTCCGCCAGGTTCGAGCTCTTTAAAAATTTCAATCCTCTGTAAACGTATAAAACCCAGCGTTATTTCCATACATTCATCATTTTTTGACTCTCAGCTAATGATCACTTCGAAAGCGGTATCAATATTCGGAAGCAGTATCAATATGGAGGAGATAAATTATCAACTACGTGAGGCTCTCCAAGAATATCTAAATGCAGGTCAACAGTTATTACAACTAAACACTCATTTCGTAGGAGAGGAGGAACAAAACCAACTACAACGTATAACACAGCCATACAAAGATCTCGGCGAAAGATTAGTTCAACTATTTTTAAAGACAACACCGGATGTCATTTTGGTTGATATCGAATTTGGGAGGAAGATTACTTTCGATAATGGAGCAATGGTAATCAGAAAAAGAGTTGAAGCATGCCCCATTTGTCAAGCGAATTTCGGATGCTGTCATTAGAAGCGGAAAAAAAAACAACGTGAGACGAAAAAAAACACAGCCTCCAAAACAAAACAGCCCTTTTCAGGGCTAACCCAACAGTTCTTTTCAGAGCTAACCCAACAGTCCTTTTCAGGGCTAACCATTTACCACGAAAGTTCTATCTTCAAGATGCCAGACGAAAGTTCTATCTTCAAGCTGTCAGACGAAAGCTCTATCTTCAAGTTGTCATTTCTTCAAATTGTCACAGCTCTTTTCAGAGCTAACCCATCAGTCCTTTTCAGGACTAACCATTACCACGAAAGTTCTATCTTTCTTCAAAATTGTCATTTCTTCAAATTGTCAAACTTCTTTCTTTTAGAAGAGTTACACTCCAAAGAGTTACACTCCAAAGAGTAAGAATCATTCATAGATGCAGAAAAGAGAGTGAGTCCAACACAGCGCTGAGCCTTTTAGAAAGAAAATCATTCATAGGGTAAAAAAGTCTAAGTTCAACTCAATGGTTAGGCATTTAGAAAAGAGAATTCATTCATAGGTGAAAAAACTAAGTCCAACTCAGTACTCAGGCATTTAGAAAGAGAAAAATCATCCATAGGGTGAAAAACTAAGTCCAACTCAGTGATCAGGCTTTTAGAGAGAAACCACTTAAAGGCCAAGTAGTGGACAGAAGTAAAACAATAAAGCAATCCTAATAGCATATGGGTAAAAAAAAGTCTAAGTTCAACTCAATGATTAGGCAAATAGAAAAGAGAATTCATTCATAGAATGAAAAAAGCTAAGTCCAACTCAGTGATATAGGGATAAATTCCTTTTAGAAAAGAGAAATCATTCATATAGATGCAGAAAAAAGTCTAAGTCCAACTCAATGGTCAGGCTTTTAGAGAGAAACCACTTAAAGGCCAAGTAGTGGATAGAAGTAAAACAATAAAGCAATCCTAATAGCATATGGGTAAAAAAACTAAGTCCAACTCAGTGACCAGACCTGTCAGATCACTATAGAGCACTCGAAGATGTGTCATTTTTGGCCGGCCCCTTTGCCTTTAATTGCAGAAAAATTCCACTCAGGGTGGGTAGAATAGGGATTATAAAAAATGCAAATTCTTTCAGGGTGGCAGAATAGGGACAAATTTCTTTCAGGGTGGTGATGTAGGGCACTCAGGGAGGGTAGAATACAACATTGACCAGGCCATGTCAATGTTGTATTCTACCCTCCTATACTACTGATGTGCCCTTAATTTTTTCCCCTTTTCCACATCATTTTCTCCTTTTTCAACAATGTTCCAAGCTATGAAAGACAAATCCAGTCATTTGAGCCACATTTGAGTTGTCGTCTGGAAATGTATTAAAATTAAATATAAACGAGTCTGAAATTTGCTGTTTGGCAAACACTTAAAAGATTGTTTGTGTCATTTTATTCATAATGATGATTTACATACTAGAGCTGCAAGCTCTATCTAAAATTCTGTATCCACTTTAATCTAACAAGTCTGTACATCTGCATTATAAGACAAGGAGATAAGATTTGCTTCTTCAATTTCTTTCCATAAATAAAGTACATAAAAATTGAAAAAATTGTGTTTATTTCACCCTTATCTCTCCATGATAACGCTTTAATTCTGACCCTTGTACATTTCTCTTTGACTCTTGGAAATTCCATTTTGACTCTTGAACATTTGGGCCCAAAAGTAAATGACTTTGGATTCAGGACCTAGTAAGATCCTTATGGTGCAAAGAAAAGCCTTTGTTTCCTTGTCTAAACTTTCCTAATTTGACGTACAAAGTTTAATGTTATTATAGTTTAGTCTCTTATCATAATTATTAACAGGTAATCTTTGCTTAGTTAGATTTTCACTCTCTAAAATCAGTGGTTTTTCCTACAGAAAAATAGTTCTGATATTTTTCTCCAAATCTAGAATGTATCTTTGTTATGGAAAGTTAGTTTCTAACTGATGAAATACACTTCAAGTGTGGTCAAAGAGCGATACAAAAAAGGCCTTACTGCTGCAAAAAAAATAAAGAGTAAATTCTTTCCTGCCAAATATGGTTTATTTTTTTAATTGAAAGTACTTTGAAAAGCTGGATCAAACTTCAAATAATAGTTTAATTCCCTAACCAAACTATTCCCAATTTGAACTATCCAGAGAAAAAAGGATTAAAAAAAAAAAACCTTGTGGGGAATGGAGACAATGATGATACAGTGCTATATACCATTATTTTCTCACTTTTTCAGTGTTTTCTGCCCTTGACATGTCAGTGACATTTGCCACGTCTAGATTTTTCAGCTGGATTTTTCTAAAATTATACTGTTTGGTTGAAAGATAATTTATTTGTTCATCACAGATGGCAACTGTGCAAGATTGTTTGAAGCAACACAGAAGTGGGCCATACGGCAAAAGTTTAAGGGTAATAGATGTTGGCAGAAGAGAAGTTTTAAAGTACATGGCCAATGGAAAGGAGAGACAGTGCTTGACTCTTGCAGTTAGTGATGGTGAAAGTTGTACAAAAGTGCTAGCATACGACTATCTTAAATTCCAGAAATTGACAATTGGAAGCAGTCTAGTCATTAGTCTTGAGATATTATACTGGAACATGAAGACAGCAACCCTCTGCTAATTTTGACAAGGTCATCCATTTTTACCATCTCTAAAGAGACTTTCCTTGAAGAGCATTTTGTCGCCTGCAAAAGTTTTATTTAAGTTCGGATATAATAGTGTCTTATATTTTGTGTTTTGGTAATGAGTCAAACAACTGCTTCACTCCTGGAAATATTTTTCATACTTTCAGAAAATAATGAATAACCCCTTTTTGAGTATTTGTACTTTTTGTTTTGAGTTTAAGTTGTTAAACACATTCTGTAAAGGGTTAAGATTTGTAAGTGAAGCTTAATACATGTATTTCATTTTATCAATGAGCACAAGATTGAATTGTACATTTTGTTAATGGTATTACAAGTGTTAACCTTTTCCATGTGCACACTCTTTAAAACGTTAACAAACATATTTCAAAACGTCATTAACTCTGAATGGGTCCCTCAAATTAAGGAAATACCACCTAAACTCTAAAATACTCCTATCTTTTATTATTATTGACACAACTTCCCAGTATATCGATAAAAATGGGTTAGTTAATAACCTAGTGACAGAATAACAACATGCCATGTAACCCCACACTCTCACTGCAGTAGATTTTGTAAGAGAGTTGATGTGTCTGATTTATATCCATTGGTATGCTAGAAAAAATTGTTTTCCTTTTTATATTGAGAATATGACATTAAAAAATTATCAAATTAGAAAACAACAGCCTTTTTTAATCTGTGGTTAGTATGTTACCAGGTATAGCTTTTAGACTTGCGCAAATTTAACACTGATGACAAATCAAATCTCAGTTGACTGAGATTATTTGTGTAACAGACCAGACACGAGAATATAACATAATCCTGTGTTTTAACGACCCTGAGGAAAAAGCCTTTAGAAAACATTGTGGGAAAAGGAGATAATGCTGATGACCAGCATTATCTGCTTTTCCCACGATGTTTTCTATCACATCAAAGACAAATTCTACCATATCAAAGACATATTCCATCATTTGACCCTCATTTGAATTGTCGTCTGCAAAAGTTTAATGTTTTCAATTTGAACCAGTCTGAGGAAATTTTGGTAAATTTTAAATACTAGAGCTATCACTAAACGTGATCATAACCCCCACCAGCTCCTTGTCACAAAACAGCTCTTTGTCACAGAATGAAGATCAATATGTATTCTTATACTTAGTTTTTTGTGAAATCAGGGATTTAAGTAGACTATATTGAAAATATCGAAAATATTTCAAAAGTAATCATTTTTCAGAATTTCAATATGTTTAAAGGGCAAATCAACAAGTTTCAGATATGGTTAATTTTCAAATCTACACTTATCAAATGGTAACCTGGTAATGTTGTAATTAGAAAAAAAAAATTAGTAAAAGTACTTTTTTTCAATTCATATTTCTGCTTATTAATTTTTATTGCATCGCTTATCTCCCTTACTTATTGTTGCGTCCCTTGATTTGTGACGTCGTAGGAGAGCTTGTTTCAATATGGACGTTGTTTACGATAGTGAACTGAGCGATATTGAAGACGAAGAAATAGACGATTCTGGGCCGGCAAGGCCGTACATGTACGAGCCAATTTTTAAAGAAACTTATTAAGTTTCTGGTGATGAGGATAAAAGTAACTTTTCGCCCACTGATGACGAAAATGACGATGTTGTGCCGGACTTTTCAACCTGTTGAGTATCGCGCGCTATTGAAATACGTCTATTACGGGGCGAACATCGCTTACAGAAGTATTATTCTATACATGATAAAATTAAGTGTATTGCATAAACTTTGTTTCACGTGAAGCATTTTCAGTAGATTAACGGGCGGAATTAAACAACAACAGCAACAAAAAAAAAAAAAAAAAAAATACGGTTTCAAGACAGTTCCACGACAAGACAGTTCCCCGACACTTTTGAAGACATTTCCCCGACACTTTAGTTTCATGTCAAATAACCCTTTTCTTGACTTTTACGATTGATAATCATGAGATGTTAGTTCTAACTATTTGTTGATGGGTCCTTGTTGATATTTGTACCTTGTAAAGAATTCTGTAAACATTGACGGGTACAAGTTTATTCTCTCGTGGGTGAAGGGTTACACAATAAATCACGATTTTCATGAGAATAAGAATATTTTGAAATGCTGTTAACCAGCATGAAATTTGATAAAAGAATATGTTCCGAGATTATTAAGACTTAATTCTCAAAATTATTTTGAAAATTATTTTAGTTGTTTTTCTTACCATACAGAAATACATGAACATCAGAGTGAGGGAGAGGGGATCTACCTGTGTGAAATACTTTTTTGCTGTTTACCTTGTGCACATGATCCATTCAATGCAAAAATTTATCATACATGTATAGCTATTGTATGTTCCATATAGAGCTTCTCTGTGAAAGTCTTAAACTCTGAATTGTAATTTGTTCAGTTCTTGTTTGTCTTATGCAAAGTGTTTCAATTTGGGTAAGTCTCAAATGGGTCTACCGTGTACTAGGGACTGAGCGGTTAATACTGACATTCCGGTCAAATTGCAGTATAGACGACTTCAGATTCATTGTAAAAACATAGAAAGAGCTGGTAACTATCAATTGGTCCTTTATCCACAATATTTTCTATTTTTAACTCTTTACCAAACGACAAAATATTAAACAGGTCCAAATTGAAATCACTTGCAGACGACAAAATAAAGTTAAATATTTCAAAAATTGAAATTTGTTTCCAGCAGAGTAGAAAACATTGTGGTTAAAGAAGAAAATGCTGGCTACCAGCATTATCTCCTTTTCCTACAATGTTTTTAAAAGGCTTCTGTCTCAGGGTCGTAAAAACTAGGGATTGATTGGTAAAGGGTTATATATAAATTCCACACATTGGGCACGAGTTCTGGTTTAGTTCCCAGGAAGCAGTATCCGAAGAGATTAGTACGAGTTGTATGAACTTGTTTCTCAAGAGATGTAAAATACATTTTTAAATTGTTACCAAACGTCAAATCTATTGACTCAACCGAATTGAAAGCATTTGGAGTCAACAAATTAAATTTTACTCACATGTTTGGACTTGTCTTTGATGGGGTAGAAAACATTGTAGAAAAAGGAGAAAATACTGGTTACCTTCATTTTCTCCTTTACCTACAATGTTTTCAAAAGGTTTTTCTTTCTTCACAAGGGTCGTTAAAACAAAGGATTGTTTGGTAAAAGGTTAAACTAAGTTAAACTAAATTCCAATAAACAATCACATTTTATCGGTCATATTTAAACGCTGTGGATTTGAAATATTCTAATTTTTTATCATTTGGGTTAGGGTTAGGCTAAACCCTTACACAGATGGCAAAACTTTAGACTTGTACACTCCATACCGAAAGTATTTGCAGATCACAGATCAAATGTGGCCTTGACAATAGGTTTGAGGGTAGAAAATATTGTAGGAAAAGAAGACAACTCTGGGAATCAGGACTTATTCCTTTTTTCACCCTGTCCTCAAAAGCCTTCTCCATTAGGGTGGTTGAAGATCAGAATTTTGAGGTAAAAGGTAAAAGAATTGGTGTGTGAGCCTGGTCAAACACATTCTGTTTCTTAATTTAAAAAAAAAATGTGTTATTTTAATTTTCTCACTTTTGTCTGATTATCAGAGAAAATGACTGGTGTCAAATTATATGCATTTTCAAAATTTTCATACTGACATGTTCAAAACATTTTTCTCAGTAGCCTGTCTAGAAGACATAATATGGATAGGAAAAGGAAATATCCACAAATCAAAATTGTATAGATATAATTCAAAATTTGTTCAAAATGCATGTAAGTTGTCAAATCATTTTTAAGAGTGAAATGTCAAAGAGAAGTAGTGTATGGGATAAAAGCTGTAACATGGGTTTACTGTCACCAACAAACATTACAGTGTAAAGGGGTGAGATATGCAAATATTATGTAACCATTTCCTGTATTGTTTCAACTGGTCGGTGATGGATTTACATTTATGACCATGATTAGGGGTAGCCAGATACTGATTTCACCCTTTACCATACAAACCTAGATCTAGTTTCCAATACCCAAAGAAAGAGTGTTTGAAAAACAGTGTGTGAAGAAAATGATGTTTGCTGTTCAAAGAATGATTATTATCCCTTGAAAGTTTACATCATTTGAACAATGTCGACTATGTTATTTGCAAAATTTATGTTATGAATTTGGATGAATCCATAATTTTGTTAAATGTTGAAATCATTTGGAAAAAGGGAGAAATCGGCAGCATTTTCTCTTTGTTTAGAATGAAGCGGTAATGTAGAAAAGGGTAAATTAGTACGAATAACAATTCATGTATTCCAATTTCAAGAAAAAAGAAATTACCTACTTCATGTTGGATTTTCTTTTTGGAAATTGCCGTTGCGGAATGTCTGTCTTTCGGAGTTTCGGTTTAAGGCCTATCTGCTTTCGACTCGGAGTTTCGAATAATGTCGGCACAGCGTCAGGTTTTAACCGCAGGCTAAAATTCCTATAACCAACTTCTTTTGCGAGTTTTGGACTGATTAAGAACTGACTGTCATCGAAGTATTTCAGACACAATTTCGAATGAACCGATGGCAAAAAACCCGTCGCTACTGTCCGGCCCCGGTTTAAACGTTGAATCCATAGTTTCCTCCTTTTTAATTCCTTCGGAAATTTGAAAATACTACTTCTATGAGTTCCCGAATCGACGTTGCAGCCATAGGCTGCACAATTTACCATTTTTTCGGCTCAATTCTCAGTTAATACTCAGATATCTGCATACAATCATCCGCGTTCCTACTGTATGTCTACTGACGGTATACACAGACTGACTCGACAATGACGTCACACATGCACGGGAGATAAGCGAATCAGGGGAAGTAAGCTATGTACCATTTTTAGGGCCGTATATCAGCGTGACAATTCGGCCGTGGTTTATGGCATGTTACAGGGTGGTATTTATGAAAAATGACGGACACATGTTTAACTGACATCATTTGCAGCTGATTAAAGGAAAAAAAAAAAACAGTCTGGTCAAAATATTTTAGGATTTGCCCTTTAAGTCCACAGATTAAGATTTTGCTTCAATGGATAACAATGTCTACAATCAACCAAAAAAGGCTTCTACGTATTTTCACATCGACTTTACTTTTTTCCTAAGTATGTCCATTTCATCCAAATCAGAGCTAGTGCTTGACCTGAGTAAAAAAAATCATTGTATAAACTCCCACTGAAGTTGGTCAAGTCTATTAATCATGTTTACACATAGGATCAAACAGGATGGATGTGTGAGCTGATGTATGTATCTCGAATTATTGTTTAACTCTTTACCAAACGACAAAATTTTTAGAATCAATCAACTGAAAAGCACATGCAGACGACATTCTGATGTAGTTCTTAGAAAATAATAGTATTGTGGGAAAAGGAGAAAATACTGGTTACAAGCATTTTTTCCTTTTCCAGCAGTGTTTTCTGAAGCCTATTCTGTCTGGGTCGTCAATACTTGGGATTGTGCTGTCAAGAGTTAGTGAAGAATGATATTTCTGGTCAATAAAGCATTATTAATATCTTTAGTACAGTGTGCATTCATGTACATGTATGAGGGGTGATCAAAAAGATCGTGGACCTACTCGTTATTTTGAAAACTACTACACGGAGGATTACAAAAATTTGCATAGATGAGCATTAATTATCTGGTAACTGACTCAAGCTTTCAAATGTCGTATTATTCAAGCAGGTAAAGTGTGACGTCATTTTCATGACGTCATATACCGCATTAGTGGTCCAAAATGTCGGACGACCTTTTATTTGAGCCGAGAATAATCATTAAGTTTTTCGCCAAACTCGGAAAGTATTTATCGGAAATCAAAATCGATTTAGAAACAGTTTAAGGGGACTCTGCACTAAAGAAATCTGATATTCGTACATGGATCGGACCGCTTTAGACACGGGTGCGATACTGTTAAAGATGACCCTAAATCTTGACGTCCATCAACATCAGTCACAGACAAAATCATAATGGATGTAGAGTAGCATGTAAAACAAAATCGCCGAGATACTGTCAGGAAAATAGCTGACACATTCAACATTTCATATGGAAGTGCTCAGGAGATTTTGACCGAGAATCTTGGAATGTCACGTGTTTGCACAAGGTGGGTACCTCGGCAGCTGACGCCCGAGAAAATTGGGGTTAGGGTCGAAATCTCTTAAGAAATTTCAGAACGCATTAGGGTAGAGGGGTCAAACTTTACTGATCGTATTGCAAATTGCGATGAAACATAGGCAAATTTTAACGAGACTGAATCTAAACAACAAAGCAGTGTATGGTAACATCCAACATCGCCTTCTGCTGGTAAAGCCAACCTTTCTAAGTCACTTGGTAAAGTTATACATCATGTATTTCTGTTCTCCTTTTTTTCTTCTACATCATGTTGTATCTATACCTACTACTGTCAATACTGAGTTTTATGCCCACATTATTCAAATAAATTTCAAAAACACCATACGAAAAAAAAAACAGCCTGAAGTCCTGCGGAGTGACGTTATTTTACACTTAGATAACGCCCTAGCTCACAAAGCCGCACTTGGACAGGAAACTTTGCAAAAACTAAACAGAAACACTAGCCAACACCCCTTATAATTTAGTCTTGACTCCATGTGACCTCTGACTAGTTCCTGTTTTGAAAGATTCTCTATGTGGCACGCACTAAGAGAGCAGAGAGGAGCTTACCCTCGCTATAACCGGGTCCCTGAGAGTAATGTCACGTGACGCGCTCGCGCACGTGTTTCGCGCGTGGAAATCAAGAATGAATAAGTGCATAGAACTCAAAAGAGGTTATTTTCAAAAATAGTAAACACTCCAAAGTTGTTTTTTACAACAACATTCCGATACCGGCACTGGTCCACGTTCTTTCTGATCACCCCTCGTACTTGTAGTTATGATTGTGTCATTGATGATTTTCTTGTCATTATACCCATATACTGGGGGAGTATACTGGAGTCACCTTGTCCGTTCGTCCGTCTGTCCGTCCGTGCGTCACGAAAAGCTTGTCCGGGGCATAACTTCCAAAGTATAAAAGCTAGTGACTTCAAACTTCATATACAGATAGGTCACATTAAGGAGAAGTGCAGTGTACAAGAACCATACCTCTGTCTTTAGTATACTCAGAGTTATTGCCCCTTGTAAATTTTTAACTTTGGATTTTTGTCCGGGGCATAACTTCAAAAGTATAGAAGCTAGTAACTTCAAACTTCACACAGATAGATCACATCAAGGAGAAGTGCAGTGTACAAGAACCATAACTCTATTTCAACTCTTTTTGGGATTATTGCCCTTTGTAAATTTTAACTTTGGATTTTTGTCCATGGCATAACTTCCAAAGTATAAAAGCTAGTAGCTTCAAACTTTATATACAGATAGGTCTCATTAAGGAGAAGTGCAGTGTACAAGAACCATAACTCTTACGTATATTTAGAGTTATTGCCCCTTGTAAATTTTTAATTTTGGGTTTTTGTCTGGGGCATAACTTCAAAAGTATAGAAGCTAGTAACTTCAACCTTCACACACAGATAGATCACATTAAGGAGAAGTGCAGTGTACAAGAACCATTACTCTATTTCAACTATTTTTGGGATTATTGCCCTTTGTAAATTTTAACTTTGGATTTTTGTACGGGGCATAACTTCCAAAGTAAAAAAGCTAGTAACTTCAAAATTAATATACAGATAGGTCACATTAACGAGAAGTGCACTGTACAAGAACCATAACTCTATTCCCACTAGTTTTTCTTTCAACTCTTACTTTTGTACTAAACCATTCTGCATTTTGTGACAAAGAGCTGTTTTGTGACAAGGAGCTGGTGGGGGATATGATCACGTTTAGTGATAGCTCTAATATTTAAAATACTTTTGATTTTAATTGTTTTCTAGGTCTATCCATCTCAGCAAAATTGGAACTAGTCTTTTACTTCATAGTAAAAATTTCCCTTAGAACTTTTACTGGTTGTGTTCAAGTGTATTAATCGTACTTAACTTTTTACCACACGTCAAAATTTTAGACTCATCCAAATTGAGAGCATTTGCAGACAACAAAGTACGAGTGGCTCAAATGAAAGACTTTCTTTGTAAAGATAGAAAACATTGTGCTGAAAGGAGAAAATGTTGGTTACAAACAATTTCTCCATTTCCCAAAATGTTTTCAAAAGGCATCCTTCTTAATGTCGTTTAAAACTCAGGTTTGTGTGGTAATCGGCTAAGACTTAACTTATGAGCACATGTTCGTTACCAGATGCTTAACAAAAAACCGCCTATATTAGCTTATGTTGCTTTTTAAGCCAGTGTAGAATAAGATCAGACTGCACAAAATACGCAGTCTGGTGTTGATATCACTGTTTGCTTTGTAAGACATTCTGGCAGGACAAAAGTGCACCAGTAAAATTGCATTTATTTTGGTTAAAATTCAAGACTTTTAGAGGGCTATTTAGTTTGTTTTCTTTTTTTTTTGGTCATAAAAACAACCATTAAAATTGTTTCAGTCAGGGTACTTAGTTTGGAAATAGCCAGCAAACCATTAATACCTAAGAGAGATAAGTGTAGGAAGAATAATTCTTTTAGATACTATTTCATTAGGGAGATACATCCTACTCTATGCACTTTGAGATTTTTCGCCAGAATGTACATGTAATTGAAAAGTCAAACTTTCACCTTATTTTGAAGGTAACTGTCTAGTTTCTTTATACTTTCAGGTAACAAATCATTTTGTTGTATTTGTCAGAGTATGACAACAAAGTTTGATAACAAACTAATAAGTCCCATTGAGTCTTATAGCACCGTTCACAACTATACATGTACCAGTAGTTACTTTTGTGGCCATTGTAGATCTAAGATTGCATAAAACCTGCATTTTGATCTCTTATCAACACAGTCAACTTTGCTGAAACACCATAGGCTAATGCCATCAGCTAAAGCCATTATAATTCAACAGTTATTTGGGTCTTAGTTCTAAACTGAAAATACCTGTTGAGTTAATTTGGCACCCAATGGGTTAAATGTCTGCTGGTCAGTAATGTGCCCTGAGGGTCATACAAGATTTTTCTTATAAATATGGGCATGTTAATAAGCCATTTGACTTAAACTACAATGGAAAAAAGGGATCGTTTATGAGTGCCATTTTGAGTAGCATAGATAATTTTTGCTAATTTCATTTGAAAAGCACTTAATGATTAAAAACACTTTTTTACCTAATAGAAATCAGCATATTCCTTTGGAAAAGAAAGCTGCTTAGTAAATAGCCTTGAAAAAACTATATCCATATTGTAAAAATGTCTATACACCATTATGATAATTACCGACCTTAAACTTTTTCAAGTTTCTTTAATCCACTACTGCACAAATATAGCTTTTAAAGTCCATATAGTTGGCAAGTTTGGAAATGATTGGGAAAAAGAGCTGCTCTAAACAACTGTTATTTCTCCTACAAAGCTCTTTACGGTATTAAGAAGCTGTACTTGCCCTTTATTATTTATGCATTTGTTGAATGTGGGTAACCAGCAATTTTTTCTTTTCCAACAATTTTTTTTTTTAAACCTTCCAAAAACAAATTTCAGTATTGAGTCACATATATTTTGTGTCTGCAGAATGCTTTGAATTCAGACATTTTTTTTAGCTCACCTGAGCACAAAGTGCTCAAGGTGAGCTTTCGTGAGCGTGCTGTGTCCGTCCTACGGCATCAACTTTGACCTTGTGTATGCTCTAGAGGCCACATTTTCGGTACAATACTCATGAAAGTTGGTCAGGATGTTTGTCTTGAAGATATCTCGGATGAGTTGCAAAGTGGGTCATGTCAGGTCAAAAACTAGGTTACTAGGTCAAATCTTAAAAAAACCTTGAGTACACTCCAGAGGCAATCTTTTCAGTCCAATACTCTTGAAAGTTGGTCTTGATGATATCTTGGATGAGTTTAAAAATGGGTCACATCGGGTCAAAAACTAGGTCACTAGGTCAAATTTTCGAAAAAGGTTGTGTATGCTCTAGAGGCTACATTTTCAGTAAAATAGTCATGAAAGTGGGTCAGGATTTTTGTCTTGAAAATATCTCAGAGGAGTTTGAAAATGAGTCATGAAGGGTCAAAAATAGGTCACTTGGTCAAATTTTAGAAAAAACCTTACAAACGCTGTAGAGGCCACAATCTCTTTTAAATACACTTGAAAATTGGTCAGAATATTTGCCTTGAGGATTTCTTTAATTCCTTTGAAACTGGGTCACATCAGATCAGAAACTAGGTCAAATCTTTGAAAAACCTTGTGTATGCTCTAGAGGCCACATTTTATGTACAATAGCCATGAAAGTTGATCTGTAAGTTTGTTTCGATAATATCTCAGAGGATTCTGGAAATAAGTCGCATCGGGTCAAAAAAAAAAAAAAGGTCACTTGGTCAAATCTTAAAAAAAAACCTTACGAACACTCTGGAGGCCACATTTCAGTCCAATACCAATGAAAATTTGTCAGAATGTTTGTCTGGATAATAACTTCGATGAGTTTTAAATGGGTCAAATTCTAGAAAAATCTTATGTACACTCTAGAGGCCACATTTTCAGTTCAATTCCAACTAAAGTTTGTAATAATGTTTGTCATGAAGATATCATATACGAGTTTGAAAATGGGTCATGTTGGATCAAAAACTAGGTCACTAGGTTAAATCTTAGTAAAACTGGTGTACGCTCGTAGGCCATATTTTCAGTCTGATACTCATGAAAGTTTGTCAGAATGTGTGTCTTGATGATATAATAGACAGTTTGAAAATAGGTCATGTCGGGTCAAAAACTAGGTCACTAGATTTCATCCTAGAAAAATCTTGTGTATGCTATTGAGCCCACATTTCAGTCCAATAATCATGAAACTTGGTCAGAATGTTCTCTTGATGATATTTTAGACTATTTTGAAAATGGGTCATGTCAGGTCAAAAACTAGTTCATTAGGGCAAATCTCAGAAAAAAATTGTATATACAGGCCACATTTTTTCTCAAATAATCATGAAAGGTGGTCAGAGTATTTGTCTGGATAAATTCTACAAGTTAGAAAATAGGCAATGTTGAGCTAAAAAGTAGGTCAGTGAGACAAATTCCAGAAAAAGCTTGTGTACACTCCAGAGGCCATATTTTAAGTCCAATACTAATGAAAGTTTGTCAGAATGTTTGTCATTATATCTCGAAAGAGATTGGAAATGGGTCATGTTTAGTCAAAAGGCTCCGGTTAGCGACATAGCGCCATCATTGCCTTCTTGTTTAATAATTTCCTAATTTTATCAGTTTTTAGCTCTACTGGCTGAGAGCCAGCAGAGCTTGTGTCATTGCATGGTTTACGTCGTTCATCCGTGTGTTTGTCTGTTTGTCAGGCTATCCGTAAGTCTTTTTTTCTTTTTTACACGATAAAGTCTGCATTTGTGGTCGGATTTTCGTCAAACTTGCACAGTTTGTTTAAATCATCAATAGCTTGAAGTCTATTGATTTTGAAAAATATCTGACAATGTGTAAGGGAAAAGTAGCCATTTCAAGTTGATAATCTACATTTCTTGTTTAGGCGATAAAGTCCACAATTGGGCTCTGATTTTCATGAAACTTGCACGGCTGCTTTATATTATCAATAGCCTGAACATTATTGATTTTGGAAAAAAATCTGACCAATAGTAAAAGAAAAGTAACCATTTAAATTTGAAAAATATATAATTCTTGTTTACCGATTAAGTCTGCATTTTTTATTTGATTTTCATAAAACGTGCACAGGTGCTTTATATCATCAATAGCTTGAAGCCTATTGATTTAAAAAAAAAAAAATCTGTCAATTAGTAAGGGAAAGGTATCCATTAAAACTTGAAAATATACATTTCTTGTCAACGGGATTAAGTCAGCATTTTTTATTTAGTTGTTTTGAAAATTGCATAGATCATTTCTGTCATCAAGGGATTGAATCCTGTCAAAAATAAAGAAAATCCAGCCATCAGTTTAGGAAAAGTAGCCATTTGATGACTTAGTATTGTTCACTCAAGAAAGTCCACATTATGGGTTATATTGCTTTGAAACTTGCAGAGATTGTTATATACAGTGAGTTCTGAAACCCTTTCAAATTTGGCTGGATTCAAAAGTATTGGTTTTGAGAAATTTTACTTTCATTGTTTCACTATTCGTTCAATTCACCATGCCTACTTACTATTCTGTTTTAGTGGGTTCAAGCCCAGTTGCAAAAAAACCCCAAAAACTCCTCTCCCCATTTTCATTGTGTGTGTTTGTGTTTGTCTTTTTCTTATTGCATCATGAATTAATGACTTATACTAGAAAATAAGCAAAATTTCTGCCAGTAGAGCTATTCCAGCTCTCAAGGGCCTCTACTTTAAAGAGTTAAAAGCCTTAGCTTGTGTATGAGTGGTAAAAAAAAAATTTAAGAAAAAATGTATAACTGATTTTGAAAGTTTTAATTTTGTATGTTTGACAATTTAATATTTTTTTTTATTTTTGGCTAGACCTTGAAATTTTGAAATGGTACTAAATGGTAATGCTAGTCTTGTTATCATGTCTTAAATTTTCATAACTACTCGATAAGTTAGCATAGTCATTCATAATCAGATAACTATCATACCTTGCACATATTGAAATTTGAAGTTTTCTTTTTGGATAGGAAGCTGAGAGCACCTTTGGTACCAGAGTGCTAGTAAATATATTATGTGCTCTGCTATTGTTTTCATAACTCATCTAAATAACCTTCAAGATTTGTTTGTATATTGTTCAACACCTTTTTTCAACATAATAAGCTCACCTGAGCTCAAAGTGCTCAAGGTGAGTTTTTGTGATAGTGCTGTGTCCGTCGTGCATCATCAGGACTTCATTAATTACCTTATGTGCACTCTAGAAGCTACTTTTTAGTACAATACTCATGAAACATACTCAGAATGTTTGTCTTGATAATATCTTGGACAAGTTCAAAATTGGGTCACAGCGGGTCAGGAAGTAGGTTACCAGGTCAGATATGACAAAAAACCTTTTGTGCACTGTAGAGGCCACATTTTCAACCTGATACTCATGAAACCTGGTCATAATGTTTGTCTTGATGATATCTCAGACAACTTCTGAATTGGGTCACATCAGTACAAAAAGAAGGCCACCTGGCTTAATCTTTGAAAAACCTTGTGTGCACACTCGAGGCCACATTTCCGTCTGATACTCATGAATCTTTGAATGTTTGTTGTGATGACATTTAAGACAAGTTTGAAATTAGGTCACTTCGGTAAAAAAAAAGTAGGTCCCTGGGTCAAATCTTAGAAAAACTTATGTGCACTCTCGAAGCCACATTTTCAGTGTGATACTCATGAATCTTGGTCAGAATATTTTTCTTAATGATATCTCGGACAAGTTTGAAATTGGATCACTTCGGGTGAAAAAATGGGCAAATCCTAGTAAAATCTTGCGTGCACTCAAGAAGCCACAGTTTCTTATGATACTCACGAAACTTGGTCAGCAAGTTTGTTTTGGTTATATCTCGTGCGAAAAGTAGGTCGCTAACACTCATGTGTGTTACATCATCACAACCTGGATCTCTTCAATTTTATCAATACCAGATAACTTAACTCAGGTGAGCGCCAATGGCCCTTTTGTTCTATCTATATTTAGACAGCAAGTGATTTGCTGGAATTTCTTTACCAGTACTTTGAACAATAACCTTGCAAAGCCACTGGCTACTTTCCTACATTATCTTTGAAACAATGATCAGCGGTGAGAAAGGAATGAATCCTGTTGCAATGAATATTGTCAATTCTCAAAAAAAAAAAAAAAAAAAGGCAAGCTGGGAATTTAAGTCATTGACCCCCTGATTTCAAGTCATTTGCACTACCAACTGCACCACAGAGCTCGGCCAAACTCAACAAATAGCAAAGCATATCTTGTGCCTACAAAAGTCAATTCCCTGTAGAAAACATATAGAAAAAGTATGATTTTCAGTGACCAGACGTATTTTGACCTATTAAAATATCTCCCCTGTGCAACATTGTTCTAAAAATTGCATTTTATGATTTTAACTAAATTTCAACGATCAAAAAACATTTCATACCAAAGGGATAGAACCTTCGTAATTCTTTCAAAAGCCTTTTGAAAACATTTGAACACGAGAAATTACTTGTTATTGACAACGTTTCAGTATAATTCAGTGAAATTTTTGTTTACTCATTCTCATCTGTTGTACTAGGATAGAGTTATGTGTAAAATAGTGTTTAAGTCATAAATAAAGTTAAACTCTGCAGAGAAAAGAATCAGCTAGGTAGTTGTTAAAAACCCGCTGCCTTCAGTGCGTCAGCGCTTTGATTACTTACAGCAATCTTGTGAAGTCAAAAACTACCCCGTTCATCCAAATGAAAACTTTTTTATTTATAGATATCGAGAAACAGATACACTATAACGATAATTTTTATCTCGAATGTCAGCTTCGTGCACGATTGAGAAATTTTGCGTTAAAATATTACCTTTATCGTGATTTTTTTTTCAGGAAACTTTTCACTATCTCGATAAACTTCCAGTAAACTTAAATTTATCGCGATAGTTTTCTAAAATTGTCACGATATAGCTTTCTCATGGCAGAAATATGCCACCATAAAAATACGTCGTATCCGTCTGGTTGAATGGCAAGAACTGTTTAAGAGTTACGGATTTATTAACGTTAGTTTCACTGGTCGTATTTATAAATTATCAAATCTTATTATCCATCATTATTTCCCGATAAATTACAAAAAAAAAAACCACACATGATATAAACGTCCATAACAGCTTGTACGATACTGATATAAATCGAATACTTGAGTTCTAAAAGCTAGGTGGGTTCCGATGACCTTTTAAATTCAGGAAAAAGATTTACACTTTGCCAAACAATATTGCGTTTTAACGATCCCAAGGAAGAGGACTTTAGAACAAAATGTAGGCAAAGGAGAAAATGCCAGTATTTTCTCCTTTTGCCCACATTTCTTTTCTATCTTTCCAAAGAAAAATCTATGTTTCGCTACCTCTAATTTGTTATCTGGACATGATTTGAATTTTGACAGGACTAAAATTGTGGTGTCTGGTAGAGAGAGTTAAGTCATTGACATTCTGATTACACGGAAAAAACACTAGGTCGAGCCAGTCAAGGTCTTACTTGATTAACCTTTAGGCTGCTAAGCGCGACTCTAGAACCTTTTGCGGACAGTGTAGATCAAGATCAGACTGCAAAGAACGTGCAGTCTGATCTTGGATCTTCACTGTCCGATAAGGAGATATTTTCCCCCAAAAAAGTACCTTTGGAACAGCTAAAATTGCGTTTTACTGTCAGCTTGAAAGTTGCATTTTACTTATTTAGTACGATAAAGATTAAACAAAATGGAAGCCATCTGTACTATGTACAAGAGCACACATATTTTAGACTTGTTCATTTTGGAAGTTTTTGCTGACAACAAATTAATTGTGTCATTTATGTGGGGATTTCTCTTTAGCAGGGTAGTAACTTTGTAGGAAAAGAAGAAAAGAAAATATTGATTACTAGCATGTTCACCTTTTCCCATAATATTTTGAAAGGTTCCCCCCCTTTTTTTTTTCATCAGGGTCGTTAATTCTTGGGAACTTTTTTTGGCACAGGGTAGTGCGTCTTTGAAAAAATAGGGAAAAGAATGCATCTATTTAAACAATTGCGGCAAAAGAAAACTTCCTTTTAGTTCGTGACGACTGGTTTCTACTTATACATCCAACGCTTTTATATGAGCCACACTGAGGCAAAAGAAGGTTTTGCCAGAGTGCGGAGTGCACAAGCTGACATGGGTGGATCTTTTTATAATACAAAACTGGTCAGGTATCCAATAGTAATAAGTCCTCTCCGGTCGCATCTGTATATGTACTCTCTCACTGACAATAGCGACATAGATATTGCTTGCGGACGGCGCAGATCAAGATCAGACTGCACAGAACGTGCAGTCTGATCTTTGATCTACACTTTCCACAACCTGATGCTGCACTATTATCAAGATCTTCTTCAATCAAAGTATGACATTTATTGTCACAGCTCTAAAAAATTGAATCTTTTTAGTTAAAGTGAAAAAGTTAATTGAAGTGAAAATTAACAACACTCAATTAACCCTTTCGTCACGAAAGACGACAACGGTATGACACGCTTTTTGAGAGCAATGAAATAAAGGTGAGACAGCAAGTAAGGAATAAGATGATTTTTTGGCAATCTGACTCCACACCGTGTCCAAAATGCCGTGGAACAATAATTTTGACCTTGAAGATAAACCAGTCTGTCTATTTTGGCACGAAAGATTTGTGAAGCGACGAAAGCGTTAATCTTTAAGTAATTGCTATCTTTCATTAATTTGAAATAAACATCTTGCAAGACCACTTTACCATTCTAGTATTCTTCGAACATTCGGGTTTTACAAAATTATATGAGCATGTGTATTGTCAAAAGCAGAAAGAAAATATTAGACTGTCTGGACACTGGAACAATCAAAAGCAAATTTGACATGTACACTGTGCGACGTGAAAGAAATGATACTTACTATACATTACTGTGATTGTACTCGTAATTAAAATCTAACAATGAACATAAACCACTCGTTGAAAAGGGGGATTAAATACATTTGCAAAAAATATCGATGCTATTCTTAAAGCTGAAAAATTAGGTCGAATTTTTTTGCTATTGGTCAATTTTCTGCATGTTAAAGGACCCGTCTACATCATCATTCAGTGAGTTGCTCAACAAAATGGATTTCGAGGATCCATTATTACATGGTATCATGCATCACGAAGATACAGTTAAATCCCCTTCTTTCAGAGCGCCACGCATACGTATATATTTATTTCATGCTTTTGATGGATTATCAGATTTGATAATTTATGGTTACGACCAGTGAAATTTATCAAAAATGTTTCCGTAACTCTTCAATTGAAGGCGGAAACAGTAGTTCTCGCGCACTAGTTACGTAGGTAAACAGTGCGTGCCATTCAACCAGATGGAAATATGGCGTAATTCAAGTGCATTTACTCTTCATTTCTCGCGCTTTACGTGGGGGGAGGTACGCCACGGGGAATTACTGAAAACAACTGTACTGAATTTTGATGCAAGTCCCAAAAAGAAAGGGGCCAGAAACATGAAATAAATAGAATATTTGGTTTTTTTTTTTTCTTTATTCAATGAGAGATCTCCAATCGTGAAAATATTACCGATGATGTTCACTGAATGAAATAAATTTCGATCTTTCAAAAAAAAAAAAAATCCTCTTTATAAAATATTGTATCATTTTTTTCGTTACAGATCATCGTACATAACCATCAGTACATTAAAAGAATCCATTGAACTTGCAGTCTGATCTTTGATCTAAGCTGTCTGGATATTTCGTGACTAAAACAAGCTATATAAAGTTCAAATATCCAAGACGTGTTTTTCCTGATTAACCCTCAGTTTGCAGACAGTTTAGATCAAGATCAGACTGCACAGAACGAATTCTGCTATTTCAAACTTACAAAATTGAGAAAAATACCTCCTTTTCGGACAGCGTAGATCAAAGATCAGACTGCACGTTCTGTGCAGTCTGATCTTGATCTGCACTGTCCGCAAAAGGTCAGTGAATCGCGCTTAGCAGCCTAAAGATTATTTATAATTATGCTTTATCAGCAAAGTAGATTTTTGTCCAGAGTATGCTACATACATGTACCTGATTTTTTCATAACCCGTCTCTTTGGGATTATTTCAGCTGCATACAAAAATGATAGGATAGCCAGTATAAGGTCCCGAGAGACGTCTCTCAGATTCTGTCCATAATTCGGGGCGATGGTATTTTAAATTTGATCATATCTCTCGAGACGTCACCTTATTATCTCATATAAACCGTGAAGAAGTACGCTTGAACACTTTCAAAATGAGACAGGCTTGTTAACACGTGGATAAATGAAATGGACATTTTCTACCCTCATCTTACAAAAGAAGTGAAACGAAACTTTCAACCCAATAGTGAAAACCCAATTTTTTCTGTTTCAAAAGTAATTTTTTGGTGAAAGATATCTCCTTATCGGACAGTGTAGATCCAAGATCAGACTGCACGTTCTGTGCAGTATGGTCTTGATCTACACTGTCTGCAAAAGGTCCATGAGTCGCAAGGATTAAAAAGATGGCTTTGTTTGTTTGTTTGTTTGAATGGTGTTTTACACCACTTTCAACATTATTTCAGTCATATCACGGCGACAGCTCACATATTCATGTTTTCCTGGGTTTCACCAGTACTAGGCTGGGCTCTGAGGTGTCTTGCCCAAGGACACTCCTGTGAAAGACCCAGTGGAGCCAGCGAGGCTCGAACCCGGGGCCCCCCAGGTCACGAGTCCTACACCTAACCACTGAGCCACACAGGACCCCTAAAGAAATGGCAATGTGTTCCTATCGTCACCTAATAACCAAATTCGTGTATTCCCTTTACGATGACGAACAGTTTTCTCTGACAGTACATTACAATGTTCTATAGGGGGACTCATTAACTCTTTAGCAAACGACTAAATTTTAGATTTGTCCAAATTGACAGCATTGGCAAACAACAATTTAAATGATGGAATATGAGTGTGACAGGCTCAAAAATATTGTGGGAAAAGGAGAAAATGCTTTTTACCAGCATTTTCTCCTTTTCCGACAATGTTTTAGATGGCCTTTACCTCAGGGTCGTTAAAATTTTGGATTATGTGGTAACGGATTAAATGGCTCATGAATGTCTGCTATAACAAATTTGTCACTGAAGACCCGTCAAACCATTCCTGTAAAATATGGTTGGTCAGCACAAATGTTTATGACATGAATGTACATTTGGCACTATACGAAAAACGGGCAAAAGAAGAAATTTCTGGATAACTTGGAATTCTTCTTTTGCCACAATGTTATCCACAATATTTTCGAACCCAGTCTGCTGCTAGATAGAGAAATGACGTCTGAAGGGAATGATGTATTATCCCTTTACCAGACGACACAATTTTAGACTGGTTTATATTGAAAGCACTTGCTGAACGCAGATCAAAGTAGCTCATATAATGAGAATTGGCTTTGAAAGGGCAGAAAACATTGTGGGAGAAGGAGAAAATGCTGGTTACCAGCATTTTCTCCTTTTCCTACTATGTTTTCAAAGGCATATTTTTTTCAGGGTCATTAAAACTCGGTTTATGTGGTAAACGGTTAAATCCGATGTAATCGGGTGTTAAATATTGCCGAGGAACAATATTATTTGAACACCTTTTAATGTTGGGATTTTCATAATTTCTATAATATACATGTCTTAACAGGAAGGCATACCTTTTATTGAAAGAGCTTAGATACTTCACAGATCATCGGTATCAGATTTTACGCAAGCAATGGTGATTTTGTCATTTTTACAAACTCGTACAAAAGCAACTTTTCCTTGCGATGATTAAACATCCAAACGCATCGTTGTTGCACAATGATTAAGACGCCAGTTCTGATTCTGAGGTAATGTAAGTCAGTAACATTAATCCTCATAATTGTTAACAAGAAAAAATCTTTAAAAAAGATAGACGGCGTACATTTGCCCGCAAATAGGCTTGCTAGAGCCCTCAGAATAAACAGGTCCACTTTTTCACCAATCGCAAGTTACCATTTATTCATTCGAATATATATCAATACCAAGAAGTAGGTAGGTCCAAAACCAGCGCATTTAGCTACGCCAAAAAAATCTATTGCTAGGGTTAAGCAGGGATGGTATACAAATGTGGATTAAGTTTCTTTGAGATTTGATTTTTGTAGAATGCCTGAAAGGTGTGAAAAAGAAGGATGTTTTCTCTATGTATATGCTATTTTTGTTATATTTTTACGCTGTCAGCAAAAAAATATTGTAATTTCATTGGAGAGGTCATCAGACCTCTCCAATAGTGGTGAGTTTAAAAGGCAGACTGCCACAGAATTTGCTGTGTAACTCTATTGTTCTTGCGAAATTGTTCTGATACACAGTCTGTTTCGTCATGGTTTTGCAAATAAAGCGAATTCAAAAAACCGAAACAGGAAAAAGACGTCGTTTATTTTTATATGACGAATTTCAGAAAAGATTTGTTATATTAATTTGCCATGGTTGCAAATGACCTCTCAAATAATTGTAATTTTTCGTTAAGCAAATAAATCTAAGCAGAAGAAAATATAAGAAGAATTTCGTTAAAAAAGAGAGAGAAGACCGCTGGACAAGATCATGCGACTTGAAAACGCGGGAAGAAGGTCAAATGACCGTCATGTAAAGCATAAGAGGTTTCTACGCGGCGGCTTTTTCACTTGTTTGTTTACATGTACCAAAAGATATTGAAATTAAAAGCCAATAAACTATTTGAAAACATCGATGCTGACCTCTCCTGGCTTCTTTTGTAAAGATGCCAACTTGTGCTGAATAAAGTTGAGCTGAGTTATGTGGCGATGAATTTTGCTAACAGCGATAGTAGTCTCAATAATGAGACGCTACGGTGATTTCTTTTCAAATTTGGACATTTATTGTGCACCGTACCGTCTCAAGTCCATCGTAAATATTCAGGTAGCAAAGATAAAGCGCTACACTGACTTTCTGTTTCGTCGGTTTAATCTGTATTGCAGCGAAATGCAATTAACTTTTAGTAACAAACATGACTAACGACAAATTTTTAATCTTTCACTACCTAAAGAGCTTGTAAAGGTCGTTTATAACATGTAAATCCCGGGGGAAAAAAAGGACGAAATTTATCGTGCGTGAAGGCCATTTTGTGTGTTTTCGGGAAGGTAAACAACTCGAGTAACAGATGAAATGTACGGTTTTCTCTTATGTTCAGCGTTTGAATTGAAAATATTTGTATTTCAAACGAAGGGTTATTAAATACGCAAGCAACAGGTATGTCCAAATCCTAGTTTTGTGCTGTATTTGTGAAATTATTGGAGTTCAAACTTGCGCACAAAATCTGTGCGGAGCTTTCAACTGATTTTGTCTTGATTGTCTCTGTACCCAGAGGCGACCAGTCAAAAAGTAATATCGCCTTTGGGGACAGTTATCTGTACTAACAGCGATAGCAGACTTAAAGCCTTGCAAGGAAAACCATTCAAAATACCAATAAAAAACAAAAAGAACAATATCATTTAGAGCCCGTCAATAGTTCTAAAGGATATGTTTTGTGTGTCAACATCGGTCCAACTGTCACTGTTTGCTAAGAACACATACTTAGCAATGAAACAGATGTTTTACAAATGTTTCAACGATGGTAGTAAATTTTATATGTTTACCAATCATTTCTAAACGGAAAAAAAAGTACTTAAGCAATTACCAAACAAATTATATTTAGACACACGACGAAGAAGTACATGTGATAAGTCCAGAGAAAGCATGACGTTATCAGTTGCACGGTCAGGTGGCAGGGGTGGAAACTTGCTCACGGCTGTGGCGGATCATGTCGCCCCCGAGCCGAAGGCGAGCTGGCTAATATATTTGGACACAGCCGTAAATAAGTTTCCAAGTCACCTGCCTATGAGACCGTACAAGGAATTTATTAAACTGCAAAGTTTTACCATTCCACTGTGTATTCAGCGAAATTTCCCTGTTTAATGGTCTCATGAATTGAGCAAGCTGATGAAATAGAATTTCCCGTCTGTGTGCCTCAGTTCAATGAAAACTGACGTCACTGAGATCTGACGTCACTGAAACCTCGTTAAAACGTGTAGTTTGGTGCATAGACCTGATGATGTCACTGCGATAGACATTCGACGTACTTTTTATTTAAACACCTTCAAGGTAAGTAACTAAACATTCTAATGAACTGTTTACAAAAGTAAACGACAATTAGTTGTCTCAAACGACCACTAGATTATCCTTTTAACGTTAAAATGTAGATCTATGAGTTTCGACACTTCACAATTTGCTTACCTGACAAAGGGATGGCTCGTTTTAAACCTCATGTTTTTGTTTTAGAATGACAACAAACGATGATATATGTACCTATATTCATCTATTTTAAAAAAAATAATCCACTCTTTCCGCTTTAATGACAACCATCAAGGGAAACTAGTAATAGTGTGTGCAGGCTACTCAGTATGTTTGCCTTGTGGGCGGCTCGTATCGATCGACGCCGCCACTATGGATGTTGTGTTGAAAGTGTAGTTATGTACATAGGGGTCCGTAGTTTGACTCCTGTCACCCGTAGACTATATATTGTAAACAAGAGATTTAACTTTGTACAGACCGTTACTGACCCCCCGATTACAAAAAAAAATGTATCTTTTCTACGCTAACAGTTATTCTCCTGATTCTTATGACAGCTGAGAGCTAAAACATTTTTCTACCAGAAAAACACAACGGTTTGTCAGTGGCTAATGCAGTCTGGATGCTACGGTCGCTCGAACTTGTACACTCGCTCAAAAATCTGCGCCATTGACAAGGGTTCGTACATCCGACTTTCAAGATATAAAATGCACTTTAGATCCAATGAAACACAGCATTAGCGGTACACATCCTTTAAACATGTTTAAAAAAATTACTGACCTATAGTCTTTGTCTTCCATAACGACGAAACGCCTCAGAATTCGTTGAATTTGTGATCCAGAAGCAAATTTCGTACAGCTGCCGCCATCAGGAGTCAAACTACGGACCCCTATGGTTATGTACATGTATACCATAGGGGTCCGTAGTTTGACTCCTGTCACCCGTAGACTATATATTGTAAACAAGGGATTTAACTTTGTACAGGCCGTTACTCGCCCCCCGATTACAAAAGACAATGTATCCTTTCTACGCTAACAGTTATTCTCCTTATTCTTTCGACAACTGAGAGCTAAAACATTTTTCTACCAGAAAAACACAACTGTTTGTCAGTGGCTGATGTAGTTTGGCTGCTACAGTCCTTCGAACTTGTAAACTCTCTCAAAAATCTTCGTCATTGACAAGGGTTCGTACATTCGACACTAACAGTCGCGCATATCAACCTATGAAATTTCTCGTTCCAAACAGTGTCACGTGACAAAAGATGATCAGCAGCTGCATGAATTTTCATTGGTTGAATGCGCAACTGTCACTACATATCAACCAATCAAATTTCCCGTTCAAAAAAGTGTAACATGACATAAGGTGGCGGCAGCTGTACGAAATTTGCTTCTGGATCACAAATTCAACGAATTCTGAGGCGTTTCGTCGTTATGGAAGACAAAGACTATAGGTCAGTAATTTCTTGAAACATGTTTAAAGGGTGTGTACCGCTAAAGCTGTGTTTCATTGGATCTAAAGTGCATTTTATTTTTTGAAAGTCGGATGTACGAACCCTTGTCAATGGCGCAGATTTTTGAGCGAGTTTACAAGTTTGAGCGACCGTAGCAGCCAGACTGCATTAGCCACTGACAAACCGTTGTGTTTTTCTGGTAGAAAAATGTTTTAGCTCTCAGTTGTTATAAGAATAAGGAGAATAACTGTTAGCGTAGAAAAGATACATTGTTTTTTGTAATCGGGGGGTGAGTAACGGTTTGTACAAAGTTAAATCCTTTGTTTACAATATATAGTTTACGGGTGACAGGAGTCAAACTACGGACCACTATGATGTATACGGGACTGCTTTTACGTGGATTTCGCCTTTGAACAGGAATATATGTTCGGGGTATATTATCCAATCAGATCGCGAGAAATTTCTTCACAGTATACTAATGCAAACGATTTTTTTTGCAATTACTCCTGCATACCCCCATCAAAAAACCGCTCGAAATTTCAATGAGCAATGCTCATGCATCTTCGTGGTGCATGATACCAAGCAAGTCATGGCATAATTATGGATACATTAAATCCATTGTGTATAACGACCGGCTGAATCATGAGGCACACTGGCCCTTTGACACGCAGAAAATTTACCAAAAGTAAAGCTTTGACCCACGTCAGCCTGCGCAGCCCGCGAAGGCTGATCTGGGTCGATACTTTTAGCAGATACATTAAGACCCCTTTTCACAGAGCATGGCTCAAATGTATGTTTCCCTTTCTGACTGAATAGGTCCATTTCACTAAAGCCAGTACTGAAAGAGGAAAAAAGGTGCCACTAGTTGTACACAGTTGTTCTAAATTTCAACTGAAACAACATTTGGGATTAAAATCAAAGCAGAGTAGGCACTGTATTATTCTCTGTTTTGAAGAAGTCAGATGTATACAACATACACTTTTGCATATCATTATCTTTCCATAAAAAATCCAAAAATAGTCATAGAATTTGCTGTTAACCATTAGGCTGCTAAGGGCGACTTAGTGATCTTTTGCGGACAGTGTAGATCAAGATCAGACTGCACGTTCTGTGCAGTCTGATCTTGATCTACACTGTCCGCTAAGAAGATATTTGCCCCAAAAATAACTTTGAAATAGCAATATTTGAGTTTTTACTGTCTGCTTGAAAGTTTCATTCAACTTATTTAACAGGTTAAGGGTTAAAGCGGTTAAGCATGGTTCAGTTTCAGTAAGCGTGGCATTTCCTGTCGACCTTTGCCGAAAATCCAAGCTTTCAGAGGTCTTTTTGCACCTGTCCTCAGTTGAGAATTTCTTAAGGTGACCTTTGAAGTTTTTTTAATACCGAAGGATTCGGACTTAGAGGGACAGAATCATATTCAGACAGACTCAAACCTTATCTCTCTGCTGTGAGGGTTGTAAATTACCTAATGATTCCGTGTTACAGTTAATGTAGCAATACGAAACGCCGTCATATTGTTGTCAAAGCTATCGAAGTGAATACAAGAATAACAAATTTGTTGTACTGACATAAAACATGAATTTTATTGCATGATCACGTAATTCAATTACAAAACTGTAGCCATTGTTTACACAACTCTTCAAAAGTATGATTTTCAAATCGGCGAATTAGTTAATGATAGTAAAACTTATTCCCTCGTGCGGACAGCTTTTGTGTTAATTCCTCATCAATTGTATCTGAAGAGGTAGACATTTGCGTATGTTCTAATTAGATACTCTATCTTTGGATTCGTTTTTATGGTGTTTAAAGCCGTTTTCAATATTAATTCTGTTATATAGCGGAAACAAGTGCACGTATTCATACTGTTCTAGAGTTACGTTTAAGTGTTAAGAGTACCTAGCACATGTCTTCTAAGCCACTTGGTGCTTTCCGAAATAACCATCATCGAAACAAGGATAAGTGGCGAGATAGGAGTGGGTCTTGTCTCAATGACTATCACGAATCCTCAGCAAGAAATTCACCATTCGAACCAGCGTCTCCCTAGTTCCAAGTTTTGTACGCTATTGACTGTACTCTGGGCTCGGCTCTCGATCTCAGGAGCATATCTCTCATCTGGATGGATCTATAGACTATAAGATAGAACTAAAAGTCTAGCCACAGTAAACATACACTCTGACAGATCATTCGTGAAATATTATCATTCGGCACAACACATTTGGCTTTGTTGCTTTAACTCGTGGCAACTGAAATGGACAGTATAGATCAATGTCAGACTGCACATAACGTGATACCGAATCTATACCAAATGAAATGTCTTTTGCAAAATATTCTATAGATATACGTAATAAAAAGGCCTTGAAGTTTGAGCGTCTTTATCACAATTACTTAATATACCCATTTATCAAAACAACCAACAATCCGTTTGTACATAACTATTATTGACTGCAAAGTAGCCTTAGCAACACAGAGAGGAAAAGAAAGACCTTACTGTATATGACACATGTGTTTGGAAAATAAAGGTGCTTGACTGTTGTATTACTTGATCCGATTCTAAAACGTATATGTGTAAATAACTACAAAGTGAATTGAAATTTTGTCTCGGTAGTAGTATGATAAGATTCTTGTATTTATCATAACATCTTTCATCCAGCCTGGTTAATTTTCAGCTCTTGTAACTTTACTTTTGAATTAAACCAAAATTACTTCGCAATTTTGTCCCTATCTAAGTCTAAATGAGCTGCGCTCTGGCAAAAGGGGGCTAAATGCATCTCCTTGGTGCATTAAACAGAGCAAGTTATCACATAGTTCTTGATCCATAAAAATCCATTTTGTCTAACAACCAACTGAAGCCTGAGGCAGAATGGTCACTGTACATACCGAAAATTGAGAAGAAGTTTCGATTCAGGTCAGCTTGCGTGGACTGCATAAGCTGACCTGGGTCGATACTCTTTCCAAATACATTAAACCTCCTTTTCACAGTGTATGGCTCATATGTATTTGTACGATTTGAGCTTCCTCAAATCATGCAGCCAGAGAATATAACTCTTCCACATGAGAAGATTGTCTCTCTATAAGAGACTTATGCATAGTTTGATCTTTTACATCATAACAAAAGTTATCTATTTCGACAAATCATTTCTTGAAATGCTTGTCCTATCATTCAATCAATCATTCTGTGTACTGAATGACCTAAGCTGATAATGTGCCATAAAGCACCGATGTTTCATACATTCCATGTTTGTACTTAACCCTTAGGCTGCTAAGCGCGACTCAAAGACCTTTTGCAGACAGTGTAGATCAAGATCAGACTGCACAGAACGTGCAGTCTGATCTTAGATCTACACTGTCCGATAAAAAGATAATTTCTCCAAAAATAACTTTGAAATAGGGCCTAACAACATTCGGGTTTTTTACAATCGGCTTGAAAGTTTCATTTAATTCATTTAGTAGGTTAAAGGTTAATAACATACACAGAGACCTCTCTTTTATATGTGTCTGATAACGTAGAAGCAAAGAGGTTGCTTTTCTTAAATTCCAATTATGTAAATGACACCACACAGACACTGTCCCACCGGAAGGCGTAAATCAATATATACTCGACTCGCATTACCAATTATGTCTGGCGAATCTAGACATGTATTATGACACGGTGTTTGTTACGTTCTGTCTTCTTTCACGTTGCAGACAGTCTTAACCCATTCCCTACTATACTTAAAGGTTCGCTGTTTTCACAGAATCAAAATTATATTAGGTATTTTACACCGGCAGGCCACATACAAGTTATTCTTTCTTCTGAGGACGTAAATACGCGTTAACATTTGCATGTATTATGCCCGGTGAATCGAGAGTTGTATTATGATAACGTCATCATTACGTTCTACAACCTTTCAAAATGTAGATCTTCTTTGAAACAATAATACCACAATATTAAGAAAAACCTTTGATAACTTCACTTAACATCTTCATTTGTTCATAGGAAAACATGAGACTTGCATTTACAATTATGTCTGGCAAATCTTGACGCGGTTTTATAGTGCTGTGTCATTTTCACGTCACAGACGGACTTTAGTCATTCCCTCATTCTAATAGATTACGTAAATCACATAACATCAATATTATTTCAATTCTATTCACTTTTCCGTGCCCATTTAGTAAAAGGTTAGGACAGAAAACCCTTGCGGCTAAGGTATAGGCAACATGCGTAACTATGTCGCTACCAACGAAAAGACAAGCCTTTTCGAGGTCTTTATCTACAGCCACACTGCAGCTGACGATGTTGATCCAAGATTAGACTGCACATTCTGTGCAGTCTGATCTTGATCTTCAGCGTTCTCAAGAAGACACATCACACGCTGTTGCCACAGAAAGAGTTAAACAGTTTGATTTATGGAAGAATATGCTGGCAAGATATTTGCCATCAGATATAAAAGGTATCAAATTAAAGATCAAATTTCAGACGCCGACACCGGTATTGGCGATGAATTAATCAAATATTTCTACCGGAAGTAATATGAGGCCATTGCGGACCAATGGTATGAGAATTGGCAGGTGATGTTTAGTAGTTTTAATACTTCGCTTGATTGGAAAGGTTTTTTGATGCCCCTTTATACTGAAAGCTTAGTCGAAAACGTTGTGGACACACAGGTAAATTGTCGGTGCCGTATTAGTAAGAAAATAACTAATGTTTTTTACCGGAAGTAATATGAGGTCATCATGGAACAAGTGTACGAAAATAGACAGTTGATTTTGGGTAGCATTAACACTTCGCATGTTTTGAAAGCTTATTAATTCCCTTTTACTAGAAGCTTTTTCGAAAACATTGTGACACATAGAAAAAATTGCTGGCACAATATTGGCGTAAAATATATCAAATTTTGCTGGAAGTTATAGATACCACAGTGGGCCAAAGGTATCAGTAGTATTAAAACTTTATCTTAATTGGAAGGCTTTTGCTGTGTCTGTACTGGTAGCTTTTTCGAAAAACTTGTGGCACAAAGAAAAATTGCTTGTACCGTATTGGCGTAAAATAACCAAATATTTTTTAGCGGAAGTAATGTGAGGTCATCACGTCCAAAAGGTATAAGAATTAGCACTTGATGCCATGTCGTATTAACACGCATTACCTGATACGGATATTTTTTGGAGCGTCTTTCTCGGAAGTTTTGTTTCAGAAATATTGTAGCACTTTGGAGAAATTGCTAATACAGTGCAGGCGCAAAAAAATCAAATATTTGTACCGGAAGTATTATGTGGGCATATCAGACCAAAAGTATAAGCATTGGTAGGTGGCATATGAAAGGTTTTAACACCATACCCAATCCGAAAGTTTTCTGCAAGTCTTTTCGAAAGCATTATAGCACACAGAGAAATTTCTGATACCGTATTGGCGTAAAATAATAAAACATATCTACCTGATGTACTATAAGGCCATTGGAAACCAAAAGTATGACAACTAGCTCCCCCCTACCAGTCAACCATTTAAGCAATAAACCAACCAATTTGTTAACCAACCAACAAAGAATCCTGGTCGTTTCCGTCAGAATCTGGGTCAGTATTCACCGACCATTCTGAAGAACTTTCTAAGTCTTATTCTCAAGAATTTTCTAAATTTGAAAGTAACACAACTTCTGACTAGATAAACCACATTGTATAGACAATCAGAAGTTGTATTACTTTCCAAACATATATATTTAGACTAAGAATATTCTTGAGAATTGTTGATGAATGCGAACCCTGGTGAGAATCTAGACCTGAAGCGACAGAAATTTCAAGCACAACAGTGGTCGGAAATGTGACATAATGTTATATAGGGCTTCCTAGATCGACAGTTCATTACTTATGAAGCCTTAAATATAATGTCAGGGATAATGTTTACCTATTTCTGCAAAGTTACAACTTTTCAAGCCCTTGCACTTCACAGCTTTCGAAAACATCAAAACATTGCGGGAAAAGGAGCAGTTGTTTGTTAAAAGCAGTTGCTTCCTTTTCCCAACAATGTTTTCCCTGTCGTTCACAAATACGATTTTTCCCTTTTGTTTTCATTTTGTGTAAATTCTCAGTGATTGTAGTATAGCTAACGCCTGTACATTCATGTGTCAACCCCTAGAGTGACAACATACTGTAAACAAGATGGGTATTTTAAGATAAAAAAAAGAAATAAACATCAAAATACTGGAATTTAAAGAATGAATTTGGCTAGATTGTCTAAAAAATGGCAGATGGGGTAGGGATAAGATCAAACCTCACGTTGAAAGCAGTCTGATCTTGATCTACTTTGGCCGTACAAGCATATGCATTTAAAGCGTTAACTCTTTACCAGACGACAAACCTTTAGACTAGTCTGTAATGAAAGCAATTTGCAAGTATCAAATTAAAAGGGGATTCAAATGATGGAGTTTTTCATTAAAAGCATAGAAAACATTGTGGGAAAATGAGAAAATGTTGGCTACTAGCATTTTCTCCTTCCCCTAATGATTTCAAACGCATTTTTTTTTATAGTCGTTAACAGTTAACAGGTAAAGGCTCAACTCTTCTATCATGTAGATGCATTTTGCGATCTTAAAAGACTGGCTATAAATTAGAAAGTGCTCCAGTCTAGTCTCTGGTCCATTTGTCATAATGTTTCCTCAGTTGTAGTCTTTTTATTCACATTTTATTTGCATAAGTCCGATATTCCTTTCTCTGAAAATCTTAAGTCTTTAGCAAACGACGAAATCTTAGATGCATTCAGATTGAAAGCATTTGCAGATGACCTGTGAAATATAGCTCAGAAAGACTGGATTTACCCTTGAACGGACAGAAAACATTGTGGGACAAGGAGAAAATGCTGGTTACCAGAATTTTCTCCTTTTCCCCACAATGTTTTCAAAAGTCTTCTTCCTCAAGGTTGTGAAAACTTGGGATTGTGTGGTAAAGGATTGAATACATGTCTGACACAAAGAAATCAGTATCCCTCGTGAGGTCAACGAACTTTCTATGCTGCACCTTTACTGGACTACAAAGTATTAGACTCGTCGATATTGTGTAGAGAGGAGAAAAAATTCTAGTCAGTAACATTTACTGTTTTTCCAACGATGTTTTCAACGACTCTCTTTCTTTGGGTCGATAAAAAAGCGACACGGAAGCATAGGATCTTATAGTAATCAGTGCTAGAGGTTTAAGAACAATGACAATAAAAATACCACCACCACAACTAACACCAACAACACAGCCAGGAATAAAAATACTACAACTACTACTACTACTACTATTTCTACTAGTACTACTTATAATAACAGCAACAACGACTACAATAATAATAATAATAATAATAATCATCATCATCATCATTATCATCATCATCATCGAAGACGACGAGAATAGCATCAACATACTTCTTCTTGAACCAACGTTTGTTTATCACCATACATGCACACCTTTTTGAATATCTTTATAAAAGAATGAACATTTTTTTGTGTGTTTGAATAAAATTTCTTCCTTCTTCCTTCTTCCTTGACCTTTTTGCAAAATTCACAATAGATATCTTTGTTTCTCCTTCAAGTAGTTGTAGAATAGTGTTGGGTAGTTACACAAAAAGCATGCATAATACCAAACCTTTTTCAACCAAATCTATGTTTTAACGATTTAAGACTTTTGAAAACTTCGTGGGAAAAGGAGAAAATGCTGGTAACCAGCATTTTCTCCTTTTCCCACGCTTTTTTCTAAAAAGTCCATTGAGGACATATTTTATTACTTGAGTTACATTTAGTATCTTCTGTAAATGTTTTGAATTTCAATCAGTTTAAAATATCGCCATCTGATATGAAGTTAATCAATCCTCAGAGACATGGATCAGAAGAACACAGATATTGCAATTGCAAGGATGTCCTGTCAAAGTTGTATGAACTATGTCCGTGAAAATTAACTACAGTTGTGCGTGGTACCTAATGGGTAAAACAACAAGCTGGTAAACTTCTTACTGGAAACCACATTTTAATACAAAGTTTAATATATATAATACTCAAAGTTTGCCAAGCACCAAGAATATTGTTGTACATATCTTAGGCTGTAGTTAAATTTTTAGTATTTTTTCTTGTTGAACATGTACCTTGTGCTTTATTGAAGATTTTACACTTGTTTTGCACTCTTTTGATTTTATTTTCATTTTTATTTTGATGGTCACTAAAACGATTGTTATCCAAAACGAATCAAAAACGAAATTTGCGAAAAATGCTAGCGATTAATTTGGTATGGGCCTAAAACCGAGTATGTGACCTGTTGCTATCAATGACAGCATCGTCTTTGCATGCCCCCAATTAGGTTTTGGATAACCATTTATGGAACGGAATTCCAGTCCTCGACGAGGAATGCACCAAGTTGCTGAATGCTTTGTGGCTGGACCTGACGGGCTGAAATGCGGATCTGTAACTCATTCCAGATGTGTTCAATTGGATTTAAGTCGGGGGAATGGGATGGCCAATCCATACGCTAGATACCCTCCCTTTGTAAGTACTCTTGGACATCATGGGCCGTGTGAGGTCGAGTATTATCGTTCATTAAAATGAACCCATCGCCAAAAGCACCAGTATATAACCTTACCTTTTTGTCGAGAATTTCATCTCGATACCGCTGGACAGTCAATGTGCCTCGATCGAGCACAACCAGGTCAGTTCGTCCATCCCAGCTTATCCCGCCCCATACAATGATAGAGCCGCCCCCAAACCGATCATGCTCAGCAATGTTTGCATTACCTCCCCTCTGTCTTTCTCCACACTCGAACACGCATATCTGTGTAGTCCAAGCAGTATCGGGACCAATGTGTAAAGAGGACAGGTCGCCAGTCCATTGTCCTCCAACCAATATAGTCCATCGCCCAAGCAAACCAATGCTGACAGTGGTTTGGAGATAGGGGGATACGAATACATGGTCTTCTCGATCAGAGGCCACTTTCATGCAACTGTGTGCGTACGGTGTGAGTCGAAACTCTGACCCCAGCATTTTGAAGGTCAGAACACAGTTGAGTTGCAGTCGCAAAGCGGTTTCTCTAAGCCTTGATGACCAAATATCGATCATAAGCTGCAGATGTAGCCCTTCTCCTGCCACCACCATGTCACCTGATAGGTGTACCATACTGCTAGTACCTCGCCCAGGCTCTGGTGATAACAGTATGGTGCACACCAAGTGCCTCACCAATCTCACGCTGAAGAGCCCATTGTTGCAACATTCCAACTGCCAGCCACATGTCTGCATCTGATAAATGCCTTCTGACATTCGCATTTGCCATATCAACGTCAAAAAACGTTCAGCCTTTCAAAAGAAAGTGAAGAATACAGAATGTACACAAGTTTGGTACAAGTATGCAGTGTCTCAAAACACTATGAAAAATTGAGAGTATCTGCATTTGCAAGACGAGGAATTTGCGGGTCATACAAGGCAATGTGTGTATTCGAGACCTTGATACACCACTGAATGATTTCCAGTATTGACATCACAAAAATATAGACTGTACAGACTCTGCTATAGTGCTAGGAAATCCTGCTTCTTAGTTAACTTTGAGTAGTATATATAATGACGCATGGACGCCTAACCTGGAGCTGCATTCACCAACAATTTAACTGTAATTTCTTAACTCAAACTCCAACACAAGCCATCTGATAAGCAAAGAATTAGCCAATCAGATAGCTAGTCTTAAAATTTATTAGTAGACGCATTTGAGTGATTGGCGAATACGGTCACTCCAAAGATTTCAGTTTAGTCCAAGGTTTCGGGGCAATAACCTCTAACCGGATACGGAAATGTGTAGTAATACCGTTAAAACCGAATTACGAGAAATCAACGAGGAAGTCTATCAATTAAACTCTGTAAAATTTTAAAAGTGATATTGTAACCAATAAGGAACAGGGAAATCTATTGCCAACAGCCTCTTCATACAGTGGTACTGTATGCTACAAGGGACAGACGATATGATAATGAAGTTTAAAATTTTATTTTATATAATTATATATTTTTTTTTCAAATTTTACTGATATCGTGAATGATGTCGTTTAAAGACATCTGTAACAGGTTGAGCAACATTTCAAGGTAATGGTCTGAGCTTCGCCCTGAAGAGATCAAGAAAACACACATGAGCCATGCTACAAACGGATTGCATTCTTTTCCAACGTATGCGTTTGGTCTAAGAGCCACGTCCTTTACCCAGTATTCAATAATAAAAAAAAATGAATCATGATAACTTATAAATGATTGGATGTTTGCAATTAAGGTTAATGTATTTAGAGTTATGTTTATCGAGAAGTAGGTCCAAAGATGTTTGTAAAAGTTTTTAAGTTGTTCAAGCCTTTACAAAAACAAAAACAAAAACATTTTAGACCAAATTGAAAGCATTTGCAGTAAATGTGACTCAAATGATGGATTGTGCTTTTTAAAAGGTAAAGATATTTTTGGAAAAAAATTGCTGCTTACCATCATTTTTTCCTGCAACTTTTTCTAACGTCATTTTCATCTGGGTCGTTAAAACACGGGGTTCTTTGGTAAAAAGTTAACATACCATAAAATCATAATAACGTATCTGAAATTTTGAAAGCCTGTTGATTTTTTTCTAGCGATTTTATCAGTTCGAACGTGCTCTAACATCATATGTTAGCAAACTTTAATTTGTATCTTACCTTTACAGTGATGTCCCTCTTTTTTTATCATGTATAAATTATAGAATAAATCCAGTTAACAAAGACACCCAACTGAAAACTGCATGGAATCAGCAATATGCGTAATTATTTTCCATACATGTATATGCATACTTATACCAGCAAACACACTGCAGTAAACTACGTTAGTTTACTACAGGACTAAATGTAACTAAAATCGAACACTATGCGGACTTTAAATCTAGATTGACATTACAAAGAAATATACATAACTATGAGTCACGCTCTGGCAAAATGGGGCTTAATGCATCTTCGTGATGCATTATACCAAGCAAGTCATCATATAAGTAGGGATCTATAAAATCCAGTTTGCTTAACAACCGACTGAAACTTGAGGTAGAGGGGTTCTTGGACACGCAGAAAACTTACAAATAGCAAAATGTATCTACCCATGTCAACCAGCATGGACTGCGCAAGCTGACATAAGTCGATACCTTTTTGCAGGTGCATTAGTATGACTCAATTACATTTCTTTGATTAAAATCCTTTCCAGAGGCCCGACGAGGGATGGCTGTAACGGGCCTCAAATGTACATATTAGATATATGCAATAATAGAATTAATTATTTCACAAAAAAATGTTCGGATGAGTCACTTCTTAAAAATCAACACTTATATTATATCAATACTTTCTACGATCGAGATTACTACTCACCTGTTCCCTGGAAGCGTAATTAGATTAAAACCCAGTTTGAACGGCATTAAAACCACAATATCACTGAAGTACTGTGCCATTCGATGTATCAGACAGCCCTAACTTTACGGAAATTGCCCTCCTTTACCTCGTTTTCCAGCAGCCCCTTTTCGAAAGCATTTAAGATTAAGAATTTTAAGACGTAACATCTGATTGGCTTGAAAGTTCTGTCTAGAGCAATTACGTGTCAATTTTGAGAATTTAACTTAAGAGAAAAAGTGGGTAACATCGAGAACACCAAACCATTCTTAAAGAAGAGTCCTAGTCTTATTCTCCAAGATTTTGCAAATCTGAAAGTAACACAACTTCTGATTGGGTAAACCATTTGGTTAGCCAATCAGAAGTTATGTTACTTTCAGATTTAAAAAAATCTTGAGAATAAGATCAACAATAAGACCATTTTCTCAGTTGGTGAATACGGGTCTCAAATTTCTAGAACTTAACCTTTTCTTGCAGAATCAACATTATTAACGAGTAGGAGAGACATCATCGTTACTTTTACGTGTGTAAACATTAAACAATAGCCTTCAAGGGTATCGAAGAGTATAGACTACGTGCAGGTTGATCTTGTTCTATTGTCTTTGCAATAGACATCGAAGATCGCAGGATATGTGCTAAAACCACTTGTTTTGTCCGAGCCATGAACTGTGAAAAGGGGGCTTAATACATCTGCAAAAAGTAGCGACCCAAGTTAGCCAGTCAACACAGGTCACAACTTTTTGCTTTAGTAAATTTTCTGTATGTCCAAGGACCAGTGCATCTGATGCATGATTCAGTCAGATGTCACACAAAATGGATATTATGAATCAATAATTATTTGATGACTTGCTTGGTATCATGCATCACGAAGGTACATTTAACCTCCTTTTGCCACAGCATGGCTTATCTGCAATAACATAACAAATAACCATATAAATACGAACTTTTACACACTTGATATAGAAAGCTCTTATATTTTGGAAATATTTTGGTGAAACGAGCAAATACTTCAAGCACGTAATGATTCATTCTAACACAACGCAGGGATCATATGGACTGCAACACGCGAAATGGGGTATTCGGACACTTGCGTAAAGTGTCGTCTCGGATCAGCCTGTGTAGTCCATGCAGGCTATTCCGAAACGACACTTTCGGTTTTTATTTATTTTTCTGTTTTGCAGAACAAAATCTAACGTAGACGTAAAGTGCCGTCTCGGATTAGCCTGCGCGCACTGCGCAGGCTGATCCGAGACAACACTTTACGCAAATGTCCGAATGCCCCTTTTCGCGTGTTGCAAGCCATATATACTCTGTATATATGCTTTTGATATCATACAGTAGCTTTTCTTTCCTTTCATTCAAATGACTTATGTCTTTTTATAACTTGTTCTATGTTTTCAGATTAGTGTTTGCGTAGATTTCAGAGGAATTTCAGTTATATCACGGTGAAAACCGGAAACTAAGGCATTGCTTTCGTGGTTTTGCCATCACTAACCTTGGTCTCCGTAGAGCCTTGTCAAAGGACACCCCCACTAAAACCTGCGCCGCAGATGATGATCGAACACAGAAAAAATCCATTATAAATTAACGACCTTGATCAGCGAGCCATGCAGGACCGTTTTATCCAAGTCAACCCTTAGGCTGCTTCGCAACCCAAGGACCTTTTGCGGACAGTGTAGATCAAGATCAGACTTCACAGAACTTGCAGTCTGATCTTGAATCTAAACTGTCGAATGAGGAGATTTTTTTCTCCCACAGATAACTTTGAAATATCAACATTTGGCTTTTTACTTTGGGCTCGAAAGTTTCATATGACTTATTGATTAGGTCAAGGGTTAAAGTAGCAATGGTAAAATGATTGATTAATTAATTGTATGGTGTTTAACGCCGTTTTATACATTATTTCAGTTATATCGCGGCGGCCAGTGCACCTATCCATGCTTTCCTGAAGTTTCTTTTAACAGTACTCCGCACAATATTCTTTCCAAGCCGCTCGCTACTTTCCCACATAACCATCGACGAAGCAATGGTCAGCGGTGAGACGGGAATTAATCTTGTCGCAATGATCATCATCAATCCTCGGAAGGAAATTGGCCGAGCAGGGGATCGAACAAGTGACCCCTTATTCTCAAGTCCTGCACGCTACCGACTGAGCTATCGGGGCTCGACGCAGCGAGGGTAAGATGGAAGAGAAATAACTACACCACGTACATGTAATCTTATTGTCGTAAGTATTCGGAAAGAGCCCATTTACCCTTTCCCAAACAATACATTTTACACCATTCCAAATTGAGAGTATTCTGGCAACAAAACGACAAATCTAAACTGGTACAAATGAAATGAGGATCTTTGGCAGGGTAGAAAACTTTGTCGGAAAAGGAGAAAATGCTGGTTACCAGCATTTTCTCCTTTTCCCACAATGTTTTCAGAAGGCCCTCTTTCTCAGGGTCGTGAAAACAAGGGATTGTTCGGGAAAAGGTTAACTTTCTCTTATCAATTGAATTCACTCGATTATATACTTGAAGAAATCGTGTACATCTACGCGGATGATCTTTCCTGATTCGTTATTTGTATCCGAACTGTTGCATCCGATTAACTTTGGTTGCTTGCTAATCTTTATTGCTTATCAGCTTACATGTGAGCAATATAGACTAGGTGATTTTGATCTTCATTTTATCCGTCGTTTGACTGCATTTCTCCCGTAATATCTTTGAACCATACCCTGGCAAAAAGGGTTTAATACATCTCTGTGATGCATTCTGCCATAATTATGGATCTATAAAATCTATTTTGTCTAACAATTTTCTGGATGATGAGGAAGACTAGTTCTTTGACATTAGAAACCATGACATATTTTTGATAATACACTAGTTTATTATCGTTTTTTTGGTCCCGGTTCTGATCAATTTTCAGTCATGAGGGCGTGAAGTTTGAGGGACCAACCACAGTTCGTGTCGGAATTTGTACTACGCCGTTTCGCCGAAATTTACGTCACTGTTTCTAAGGCGTTTCAGCGTGGACAGTTTTTGATTTTCATGTTCAATAAAACCAAGAAATGCACCGAAAGCTTCTTAAAAGCAACAGAATTGCTGAATTAGTTGCACATACCCCATCTAGAAACTGATTTATTCTACTTTCGTGGAGCTATCTACTTGTGTATGTACACATTTGAAACCGAACTACATCTGTAAATATGGACCCGTGAACAGTATATAGACAAGAGATGATGATGCAGCATATTTTTTGTTTGTAATTCGTTTTATATGATATATAGGATCTGACATGAGTTGACGTTTGAGATAAAATTTTATGTAACGAGTCGAGGAAAAATGTTTTTAATCGAGACTTTGGCGAGCTTAAGTATGTTTTTTCTTGACGAGTTTAATAAAATTCTCTATCAAACGCCAACGAATGTCAGATTCTTCTTATCACATAGACTAACAACGTTTCACAAATTAAAGATGCATCTTTACTCGTTTTCATCCAGTTTTGTAACCAATTTTATCTTTATTTTATGAAATTATAATCATTCTTGTACCTTCGTACCAAATGTTGCCCTTGATGGTTGCAAGGTTGCACAGATTACGACGGACAGAAAATGCAATTCGTTCTATTGAGGCTATCCCTAGACATTACAACCACGGTTTCCGATTTAAATCGAAGGCAAATCCCTGACGTCTCTTTATCACATACACCTTATATCGATTTTTATCTACGTTTAGGCTATCTAGATTCTACACATTGTAAAGCTGTAACAGCGTTTGTTTACTCTCTGGCTGTAAGGGTGCATCTTTAAAGATCAGAAGATGCAAAACCATCTATAGATCTATGTACCTGCGGTTATATCCATAAAACCCATTCACTTCTATGAAATACGTACAAAATGATGTCAAAAATGACGTCACACAATTGTGGTGTCAAACGTGCACTCGTCACAGCTCGGCTGATTCTGTTCCTACCTCTAACCTGTCTGTATAACGGTCGTTTCGATTTGAATTGCCTATCACGTGATCTTATACACGGCGGCGCCACTGTCAGTCGTTTAGCAACGACATAAACAAACTCGATGAAGTTATTTACACCTATCTATCTCTCGGTGAAAACGTCAATCGCAATTGATAATCCACGTTAAAAAATGGATGTTCGAACTGATTGTCAATTGAAATATTGTTAGAAAGATTTTGATAGAAAATTGAAACTCAAGTTTTCTTTTTTACGAGGAGCCTCATAAGTTTCAGAACGGTGAACCGGCGTATTTCCGGCGATGAAATGTAGAGTGTAGGTGCATATCAAGCTACCAGATATAGCCGAGGGATTTGATGGCTACCATCACCCGAGGTATGCCGAATGGTCAAACGTGTATATACGGAATATTAGAGATGTACAAGCGGACACTAAATACGGAATATGAACAAGGAATACTGTATTTAGACAGGGGGTTCGTCTCAAAGGCTACGAGACTGTCGATAAAGGTAATCCGCTATATAAGAGATGCTCGCTGCCGATCGTCTGCTTTTACAAGGTACATTTTTAGTAGACCACGCTAAAAATTCAGCTCTCGGAGAATCAAAACGGTGCACTAAAGTCGATTCAGAGAAGATGGCGATCTTCGATCGTTATAGAGAGAGTAAATTTTGAGTTGGAAGCGCAACGAGGTAAAAACCCAAAGCGTAGGTATTAGGAATATACAAATTTTGGTGGCATTACTATATTCTTGTATTTAACCTAGAACAAGCTAGTCTTTGATCTTTGACACTTACATACCCAATTCGATAGATAGTAATTTGCGATTTTTGAAATAAGTTCACATGTTTATTCGACGGGCCTCTGTCGGCCTTTTTTCTAGTACATTTTTCGGCACGGCTAAATGTGCTGGCTATTGACCTACTTTTTGATACTGAAAACAAATAAATCTAGATGAATGGGAACTTGTGATTGGTCAAAAGATGTAGACATGTTTATTCTAAGGGTCCCTGCTTGTTTGGTGGCAAATTTATGTTGTCTGTCTATTTTTAAAGATATTTTTTGTTCTGACTCCCATATACAAACGCTGCTACCACGAATCGATACCCCTGGGCTTTGGTTCAGATGATAGCAAATGAATATGATAACGATAATCCTTTTTCTTGAACTAGGTAAGAATGTGTTACCAAATAACCCGTTTCATGTACAGCATTTCTACACAAAGTCATTTGGAATACCTGGTAAGATTACGGAATTTGTTAAATGAGTGCATTTATGTGTCATAGAGAGTAGATATGTATAGAAGCACTAAAAAGCCACCGTGTAATTCAACAAGTTGGCTTCTTTACAAAAGAAGCCAGGAGAGGTCAGCATCAATGTTTCCAAATAGGTAGCTTTCAATTTCAATACATTTTGGTACATGTAAACAAACAAGTCAAAAAGCCGCCGCGTAGAAACCTCATATGCTTTACATGACGGTCATTTGACCTTCCTGTCGCGTTTTCAAATCGCATGATCTTGTCCAGCAGTCTTCTTTCTCTTTTTTGACGAAATTCTTCTTATTTTTTCTTCTGCTTAGATTTATTTGCTAAGTGAAAAATTACAATTATTTGAGGGGTCATTTGCAACCATGGCAAATTAATATAACAACTATTCTTTTCTGAAATTCGTCATATAAAAATAAACCACGTATATTTCCTGTTTCGGTTTTTTGATTTCGCTTTATTTACAAAACCATGACGAAACAGACTGTGTATCAGAACAATTTCGCAAGAAAAATGGACTTAGACAGCAAATTCTGTGGCAGTCTGCCTTTTAAACTCACCACTGTTGGAGAGGTCTGATGACCTCTCCAATGAGGGTACCACAGCAGTACGGTTTGATGCACGATGCTCCGTACCAGCTAGCGGTGCATCGTGATTAATGCTTTGATATTTGACGAAATTATAGATTATTATCATTTTGTTTAGAAACGTAACTTGTACTCTTTTTCAAAGATTCTTTGGATTAACCTTGAAATAAATGTGTATATTAAACTTGTTAACATTACGAAAAACGATGAGGAAAAAGGGTCATTTGCCAGCGAGTTTTGGATCGTATTGTGGATTTTAGTTAATCAGTATTAGATAAACACTACTCTTTGGTCTATTAAAATACAAGTAAACTACCCAAACAAGAACTAAAAACATGAATAAGTTATTTTGGTACAACTCTTCATAGTTACTAAAACCAATTGTTCTTCCATTCGAGATCTAATCACTTCAGGACGATGGTACCATAACATTCTGTCCTGATCTTAACATTCTCTCAACAGATCTTAACCAAATCAGTATTTACATGTCTGAACCCTGTTGTGCATCGCACACCTCATTTACAGGGTAACAAAACACCCCAACTATCAAAATCAGTATTCATATGGCGGGATAGGCGAAGGAGGCATCAATAGCGAAGATATCGAAGAAAACTAGATTCCATTAGTGCACTTCTAAATAAGTCAAAGAATTCTTGTTTATTGAGTTTTCACTCAAAACTTTTTAAACCCCCCTCACATTATGAGACCGATGCGTCTTTTTCGGTATACCAAAAAAGAGCATACCCTTACAGTCACACCGAGACACGGTCGGGGGTGACGCTAAACTGAACTCACGCTTTGGTACCCCTTTACCTGAGCAATTGCATGTTCAACAGACACTCTGTACCTCCTGTGGTATCTGTTGTACCTCTCACACATAACCCTTCCTTGACCCTGTGTTCTGCGGAGGGGGACTGTGCTGTACGGCGTTATGATTGGGTGTCCATTTGGATAAATTTGGTCCGCTAGCAAAACACAATGGACAGGAAAAGGTAGGTCTTGCGTGCCTATTTGACGCATAAGTCTGTAAGTTTGGGCATCATTCTGATAGCCAAGAAAACCAGTCTCAATATATCTAATCAATACTTCATTATCAACGATAATATGCGTATGAAGGCAGTGATAATTTCTATGGCCAGAATAAAACTGTTGTTGGTTTTGCACTGGTCGGTATATTTCGTGGCTTGTCGCATTTATGGCCCCAACAGCAGAATGTATTTCATGCCAATTTCCCTGCATTTCCCTCCTTTCTGCAATAGAGGGCCATTGTACATACGACGACAAAGTGGCATCGAACACAGGTAGACTACGTCGTATCTCTGTATCGAGGTAAGCCACACTTACCCCAAACATGGTTGACAGCATGCGGTAGGTAGGGTAAACCCTTAACCACATCATAACAAGTAAATTTCTGTTCCTTCTGTCCAAGATGTTATCTCTCGTCTGTTGCAGACCAACAATATTTACTAGATTTAAAAAAGTCTCTGGACTTTTGCCCATTATTTAAAAAAAAAATCACACCAAGAACTGAAAAAGATCGAAAAAGATCTCTTCAAGTATAACGATTTTTGACCGAGGTCGGCCAGCCTATATGAAGTCGTTTGATGTTGACCTTTATGTTTTACACAAATGCGAGGTGGCCTTTTTCATATATTCCATGGAAACCTATTAAACCTACGCATGTTATTCCTGGCTTTCTCAAACCAGTACTGACACAACTTTCTCTTCCTATAACTAACTCACATGCACCAGAGAGGTGAAAATCATCGGGAAAAAAGTTTGCTTCATCTGGGTATCGAACCCACAATCATCAGGTCACGAGTCAGATACACTAATCACTGAGCTACCAGGGCGGGCTGCCATGGTGTCAGAAAGAGCCTCAGAGTACAGATTAGTTGCACGTGGTAACGCTTACAATTCAGCAATGCTCTGAAAAAAAAAGAGTGCTTAATGCATCTCCGTGATCCATGGTACCAAGCAAGTCATCATATAGTTATGGGTACATAACATCTACCTTTTTTCTTTAACAACCTATTTAATAATGAGGTTGACTTGTCCTTTGACATACAAAAACTAATCAATAGCGAAAATTTTCGGCCCAGGTCAGTCTCAGCAGATGCATTTAGCCCCTTTTATCAGAACATTCCTCAGTTATATTTTTGGTTTCATATGCAGGAGCTTGCATGGTCGTGTAACAAATGTACCGGGAAAATGGCTTTCAGGGAGCCGCCGAATGAACATGGCCACATTTCGAAGCAATTGCAAATTACTGTTTTATTTCTACTAATAGATCAAAAGCCAGCGGGAAACTGGCGAAGGTATGCAAAACAATTCTTTGTCAATTTATGCAAAATTGAACGATATAAAATCTCTTTAACCCATTACACGAGCCGTCGGCGCCTGAGCTGTGAGATATGTGACAATGATTTTACAATGACTAGATGGCAATTTACCATTCAGAAAACCTACGGCAGGCTTCAAGTTTCAACCCAGGTCAGGCTATGCAGTCCAAAAAAGGATAATATGGGTCGACACTTATCCCTCGGATGCTCGAAGGCAAAGATCATGAAGGGCTTTTGAAAACATTGTGGGAAAAGGAGTAAATGCTAGTAACCAACATTTCCTCCTTTTCCCACGATGTTTTCTACATGTACCTATTCACAGACAGAAATCACCATTTAAGCTACATTTAATTAATCGTCTGCAATTGCTTTTATTTGGTCTAGTAAATAATCGTTAGTTTGGTAGAGATTTATTAGTAAAAAATCTAGCCTGTGTTCCAGCCCGATCATTTTTCCTCTTTTATATTCGGACTTTACTTTATCAATAATGAGATTTCATTTTTGACAAAGTAACGTCCAAATATAAAGATTGGTAAAATGATCGGACTGAAAACCGGGCTGGTAAAAACCATACAGATACGATGGATAAACGGTAGACGCAGATTGGGCGATTTACCTTTATCGATGATTTCGTAGCTTCTGAGACGACCTCCGGTCTGAAATTCAGTATTCCGTGCTCATATTCCTTATTCGGTTACCGCTTGTACATCTCTATTATGCGGTAGTGACTTTCCTGGTGCATATATTTGTTTCGAGCCGTGTGAGAAAATTTGATATCAAAATTTTCTTGCGCGGCGAGAAGCAAATACAAGCGCCAGGAAAGTTACTACAGCATAATATTCCTTTTATTATATACCCACACCTTTCAACGAAAAAAATATCGAAATTGTTGACATTTTGTTCCAAAACGCTGAGCAAAATAAAAACAAATAATGGTGTAGTAGCCAGTAACTTCGGTTTTATGAATGGCGGATGAATATTACAACGTAAAATTTTGACCAATCAAATTGCAATACATACCTATACCACTCGTAAGTAACGTCATCATGACGTCATCATACCATAGATACGGACTTTTTTTCTGTCCTGGGTGATATTTCATCCGCGTGCGACGCATGTATTTTCCCCGGAAAACTTTCAGGTATATAATAAAAGAACATTCGTAATGGGTATATTACACTGAAAGCAAGGGAGGTTATGTGATTAAAATAGAATCTCACACGTTTGATAAAAATGATAACACATAAACACTTATGTAAGATCCTCTATTTAGCACTTGTCCTGTATTCTGATATCTTCGATGCTCATTGTGAAGACAATAAATCAAGATAAACCTGCACGTCCATATAGTCTGTCTGCGCAGGCTGACATAGGTCGATACTTTTTGCAGATGGATTGAACCCCCTATTCACAGAGCATAACTCAAATGGTTTAGCAATCAGAAATCCCATTACTATCAAATTTAGAAAATTATTGAGAATTAGACTAGGAATGTTGTCTGAAATGATTGGTGAAAACGGGCCCAGGACCAACGTTTTATTAAGACTATCAAGTACTTTCCGTTTCCTTATTAGGATTTTGAATGCATTTATAGCATTAATGCCTAAAGGTAACTTGTTCAAATTGCGCCATCCAATGTAGGGAATAGAATTCATTCCATTATAACGCTGTTAATGACCGCAGACGCTGCATCTAGACTTATGAGCGGACGGTTTGGAAACCAAAGAACAATGATGAATTATTTAAACCTTTTACCACTCAATCCCTAGTTTTAACGACCTTTTGGAAGAAGCCTTTTAAAAAAGCATTGTGGAAAAAGGAGAAATTGCTGGTAACCAGCATTTTCTCCTTTTTCCACAATGTTTTACTCCCCTTTAAAGGCTAATTTCATCATTTGAGCCACATTCTGTATGTCGTCTGCGAATGCTTTCAATTTAGACGAGTCAAAATTTTTGTCGTTCATTAAAGAATAAAGTTCATCCTGCTAAACTGCAATAACCAACGGAAACGATTATTGCTATGAATCCAATAATTGGTATTAAATGTGTAAAGTGAACCTGAAAGATTAATATATAACCATTATATAACCTTATATAACCATAGGCTGCTAAACGCGACTCACTGACGTTTGGCGGACAGTGTAGATCAAGATCAGACTGCACAGAACGTGCAGTCTGATCTTTGATCTACACTGTCCGATAAGGACATATTTTCACCTAAAAGAATCCATTGAAATAGCGAAATTTCGGGTTTTTATTATCGGCTTAAACATTTCAATTCACTTATTTATCAGGATAAGGGTTAATCCCTTTATACGACTGAAATACAAAACAGAAGTAATGATTATCTTACAGAACTGAGGAAAGAAGCGGACGATATGACTTTAAGATCAGACTGCACGTTCTGTAGAGTCTGGTCTTGATCTATACCGTCCGCAAAATCCCTGTTTTCGGGTTAACAATATATATTTTGAGGACTGTAAATCAAGACCAAGCTGTTATATCAATAGACTTGATAGATGACCTCTGCCAGGGGCAATACAAGTTTTGACTTCATATTTCGTGAAGGGATTGCATTTTGTTAAAGCTAATGCGCCTTGCACTTCCGGTGAAAAACGCCCGACTATTGACACCGTCGGAGTTATTACTGCTTTAATTGGCGCACCGTTCTATAAAGCATGTTTTCCAGAAATGCAGTGAACAATGGCCTGTATTTAAGCCCTTTTGTCGCGAAACAAATTTACAGCATAGAAGAATGTCGAAACATCATTAAAAAGTAATATTTTAACCTAATCCTATGTTTTTATACACGAATCCCAGTAAAAACATCGTGGTTAAAGGAGAAATTGCTTGTCTCGAGCAATTTCTCCTGTAATCACAATGTTTTCAGATGTGTTCTTTTATCACAATTTTTTCAAAGCAGATTTACAACATGACGAAAAAATGTCGTTTGCCTGAAAGGTGTTATGATAAATGAAATATTTGTATCAGATATGAGATTATATAACAGGCGCCAATGGCGGATTAGAGTATTTAAGCCATGGTTACTCGACATTATGATTAAAAAAAACAATGTCAGTATTTTCATGACAAGATTACTCGACACTATAATCATAATTTCGAATTACAGTAAGATCGTTATAATTCGAATAAGGAGTGGAAGTCAGGACCTTAGTTCCGGAATTTATTCGTATATAGCAAAAATCGAAAAGGATATCGAAACAATAGTTTGGCGGCAAAGTATAAACAAATATTCTTAAAAAGTCCCTTATTTTTCATATTTGAAAGTAAAAATTATTTTGAATCTTGTCATCTTTCATCGATCTTTTTTCAGGGTGTCGGTAATGGTACAGGAGCAGTCATAATTGCTCGAATGAATTGCGCTTCATCATTTTCCTGTGACAAGTCCTTTCTATGAATACTTCGTATCATCCGTTGTGCTCGTTATGAACATCTCGTCTGTTCCCACTTAAAACATCATCATTTATAAAGATCATATGCACTGATTAATATTGATATAATGTCTGTCTCGTTCATTTAACTGACACCTCTAGAGTTTTTTTTTTCCTTTTCTTTTTTTAATCTTTCGCGGTAAGCATGTTTAATGTACACAACATGGAACAAGGAAATATCAATTATTACGTAGTAATGAGTTTACAAAAGTCAAATGCACCTTTTCTAATGGTACGGCTTCCCCACGAAAAAAATGTCGGCCCAGTCACCCACCGTTAATACGAGATAATGAAACAAACGTCCCTGAAGACAGTATCAAATTTAAAATGGAATCTACACGAATCGTGGAAAGAATTCACAAAGCATCATCGGAGATGTAAGGGCTTGCGGATACGTTGATATGCAAGCTGAATTGTTATCTTTTGAGTATTTGTGCCGCACTCCTGGAAAAGGTGGTTCAGTCAATGCTTCAACGAAATGCATTTTACCAAGAAAGTCGTCACATAAGACAAATACATTTTGTCTGAACACAAGATGAATTATAAGATAGGTTGGTACTTTTACATGCCGAACATTTACCGATAGCAAAAAATGTTCTACCCAGGTCAGCCTTTGCAGATGCATTAATACCCGTTTCACAGAGCATGGCCCATTTATATGTTTTGTATTTATTGTAGTAGGTTAACTCATTATCATCTGTACATTTTAGCAGCTGATTACTTGTCACATTGTATTCTAAATCTTAATCTGAAGAATTGTCGAAATTTCAAAGTACAGAAATCGCTGTTTGAAGCAAATTATTAGACCAATTGGACATGTTTTCTAAATTTAGAATTAGACAAAAATGTTACTTGATATGGTCGGGGTTCATGGTGCTTGGTTTCGTTGCATGAGAAAAATATCTTTTTAGTGGTTTTCAGTTTACAATGTATTTACTAACAGTGAAGATAAAGTTCCGACACAGAAAACACAGTTTGCTCTTGAGTCCATGCCATCAGGTATACTAATCAAAGCATTTCAAAAACTGTAAAAATACAATCTATGAGATATCCGATCTCGTACTTCACATATTCTGATCAAAATATTCTAAAACTGTAAAATTAAAGCTATTTAACCTCTTCTTACCAAATGTTCGAAAACTGTAAAATTACGTTTACTTTAAAGCATATTTTTCATTTATTTAGCAGCGTTTTAAGAATAAAAGAATAAGTGAAACGGGGGATTAATGCACCTGCAAAAATCATTGACCCAAGTCAGTCTGCATAGTCCGCCCAGGCTGACCTGTGTCGAAACTTCTCGCTTTTTGTCAACTTTTTGTATGTCAAGGGACCAGTCTGCCCCGTGATTCAGTTGGTTGTTATACAAAATGAATTTTATGAATCCATATTATGTAATGACTTGCTTTGTTCAGTGCATCACAGAGATGTATTAAGACCCTTTTCCCAGAGCATGGCGCATTTGTATCATTCTGCATACCTCTTGGCCCTACAGGAACATGTATGCTGTTAGGTCGTTTACCCTCCGCTGTAACACCTTGCAAAATAAACTGAATTTGCAAGGTGATTACAAGAAAGAAACCATCAACTAATGTGCAAATTATGTGCTCTGATTTACAACAAGCGGTGTTTTATATACCGACCCTAACTCGGGGACAGATTGTTAGAAGAGACCTATATATTTCAAGGCAGTTTGAGAAACGAATACATCATAACATATCGGAAAGTATAGGTTAATGATCCTACTGCACGTTATGTGCAGTAGGATATTAATCTAAACTGTCAGCAAAATTTAGTAGTATATACGAATAACATATGAGCAGTGCTTCGGAGAAAAGGGCATTTAATGGAACTGTAAACAGTATCGATCATGTCACAGGCTGACATAGGTCGAAACGTTTTGCTGTTGGTGAATTTTCTGCATGTCAAAGAACCAGTGTACCTCATGGTTCAGTCGGTTATTATACAACATGGATTTTAGGGATGCATAATTATATGATGACTTGCTTGGTAAAGTGCATCATGGAGACGCATTAAACCCCCTTTTGCCAGAGCATGTCCCATTAAGTTTCCATATATATATAGGTTGTAATACCATAAAGAACTGACATGACCTGTAGAAAGCATTTCCATTATCAACTGTACAGTCAATTAAATCTAAATCTAAATCCTAACTTTATTCAGGGCTGTCATGTTGTTATGGCTAGATCCTCTCAATCGACCAAACAATGCAGATTCATGAACAAATGTGCGTCTTTCACTGCCTTTTATTTGAGCTAGATTCTACTGCTAAATAAGTGAAACGAAACTTTCAAGGCGGTATATAAAAACCCAAATGTTGCTATTTCAAGGGTGTGTTTGGGAGAAAGATATCTTTTACCAGACAGTGAAGATCCAAGGTCAGGCTGCACGCTCTGTGCAGACTGATCTTGATCTAGACTGCCCAGCAATAGGTCAGTGAGTCGCGCTTAGCAGCGTAAGGGTTTAACAACTCGGAAGACACAAAATGTAAATACATGTATGGCAGAATGCATACATAGGAAAACCGTCAAACATATTAACATATTAACATCTGTCAGCTTGACAAGACCTTACACACTGTAATCTTATTATTGCCGAGGTCATTATTAGTTGTATGGACAGGTGGCAGGGGACTTGGAAACTTGTTCACGGCTGTGGTGAATCATGTCGCCCCGAGCCGAAGGCGAGGTGGCGACATTATTCGCCATAGCCGTAAACAAGTTTCCAAGTCCCCTGTCACCTGACCGTACAACGAATTTATTATACTGCAAAGTTTTACCATTCCAACGTGTGTTCAGCGAAATTTCCCTGTTTTATGGTCTCAAAAATTGAGTACGCTGACGAAATAGAATTTCTCTTCTGAGTGCCCCAATTCAATGAAAACTGACGTCCCTGGGAACTGACGTCACTGAAACCTTGGTAAAACGTACAGTTTGGTGCATGATCTTGATGATGTCACTGCGATAGACAATCGTCGTATTTTTATTTAAACAAAGTGTAGTCATGTATACGGGGTCCCTAAAGGGAAACTGCTTTTACGTGGGTTTTGCCAGTGTACATGATATATATGTACGGGGCATATTATCCAATCAGTTGGCGAGAAATTTTCTTTGCAGTATAATGCTATTCTAGGTAAAATTACAAACTCTACATCCTGTAATTATCAAAGAACGAGGGCTCCCATAATGCTGTTTTATATAAGGGTGGCTGCAGATAGATTGCGGGTACGATACCCGGCTTGATAGAATCAAAGCGACATAGGAATGATCAGAACAGCTATCCTTTTAGGCGCGGAAGCTTAATGGAATGGTCCACGAGTGGCTAGCTGTGTGGATAAGGTCGAGGACTAAGTTTTTGGATGGAATAACAATTTAAATACATTTAAAAGTCATGTTATGTGAAAGGTGGTTTTATACATCTGCAAAAAAAGTATTGACCCATGTCAGTCTACGCAATCCGCACAGGCTGACCTAGATGGAAACGTTTTGCTTTTGCTTAAATTTCTGGTTGTCAGAGGACAATTCTATCTCATGATTTATCCAGTTTTAGACCAAATGGATCCATATTATATGAAGACTTACTTTGTAAAAGGCGTTATGAAGATGCATTACACCTTCTTTACCTAGAGTGGCGCTAACATCTATAAATTATCCCCAGAACATAAGTAAATTACTGTGGATACTCTGAAAACGACCTATGCTTAGTTATGAAATATTGAAAATTCGATAACTTTTCTCATTTGTCTTCAATAAAAGGGTAGCTCAGTCGGTAGCGTGCAGGACTTGAGAACAGGGGGTCGTGGGTTCGATCCCTGGCTCGGCCAATTCTTTCCGAGGATTGATGATAGTCATTGCGACAGGATTCATTCCTCTTCCACCGCTGATCATTAGCAGCCAGTGGCTTGGAAAGAAAATTGTGCGGAGTACTGGTAAAAGAGACTCCAGGAAAGCATGGGTAGGTGCACTGGCCGCCGCAATATAACTGAAATAATGTTGAAAACGGCGTTAAACACCATCCAATCAATCAATTAATCAATAAAAGGATGAGTTTTCTTCCTCCGACCCCCATTCCACTGGTGGCGGTTCCGCTTCGCTTCGAACTTTTGGTTAAAACGCCGTGAATCGTAGGAGAAACGGCAACAGCGCTGTAGAAACATTTTGGTCGTAGTAGAATCGTATCAAAAGCTTCATGATCGCCACTTCAATAACGATCTACACTTCAATCACGATCATGATCTCACTGTGCTGATCACGATCCCGTCACGCCGTTGTTGTGCTTCTACGGCGCTGCCAAGACGCTTCTACTACTCTTCCACGACTGCACGGTATTTCAGGCTTACCATATTGCTGCGACCTTGCTACGACCTATGCGCAGGAGCTGCGCTTCTTTTGCGCTTTTGGAACGTTTCTATTTAGCAGCAGTTGACCATCGGCCTTCGAACAAAATGGATCGAACTGCAACAGTGTCTGTGGTCCAGCTCGTTGTTATGAACAATAGATTGAAAGGGTTGGGTGTTGCTTTTGTTACGATGCAATTCGCGCTGCGGCTACGATACTGCTGTGTTCACGAATTTCTTGCTACGCTTTTACTACGCTTTTGTGGCGCTTCGAACCCGCGGCGATCCCGCTAGGTAAATTTTAAGCAAGGTCAAACAATCGCCGTGAAGTGGCGATCATGAAGCTTTCGATACGCTTCTACTACGATCAAAGCGTTCTACTGCGCTATTGCCGTTCCTGCTACTAAAATTTTGAAGCGTAGAGCAATCGCCGTTCAGTGGAAGGAGGTTTAAAGTGGCTATCATAGTAGTATAGGGTAGTCACTTGGGGCAAAATAGGCGATTTTGCCCCAAGTGACTACCCCTGAGTGCCCCATTCTGCTATCCTGACAGTAAAATGGGGCACTGGGATAGCAAATGGGGCACTTTTGGAGCATTTTTGGGCGATCGTTGGCCTTTTATTGCAAATATCCTCCCCCCATGTTCTATTTATAGTAACATTTTCATGCGGATTCTCGGTTTTTATCGCTTACTCGGTCCCCTTGTGAACTGCTGCAGAGATTGGACAGTCCCTATCTGACTTCCCCTGAGTCCCTATTCTGCTTACCCTGAGTGAGGGTTGTACCCATTTTGCTATAGTAAGACTATATAGGTTCGCTACGCTAAGAAGGATTGTCACATAGTTTGTAGTTTAGTCAGCTGTTGGTTGAGACCGTGATATGGAATAGGGTTAGGACTGCTTTATTGTTTACTTTTAACCACTACTTGGGGGCTTTAAGTGGGGTTAGGGTAAAAAAAAGATCAGGGCTTGACTTGGACTTTTTTTCATTGATTTGATATGGGAGACAACCTATCTTTAAGCCTTACCATGCATCAGAGTAGAGATCAATGGGACTGTGTTGTACTTAGGCTGCTTTATTGTTTACTTTTAACCACTACTTTGGGCTTTAAGTGGGGTTAGGGCAAAAAAAAAGATCAGGGTTTGACCAGGGTTTGACTTAAACTTTTTTCATTGATTTGATATAGAAGACAACCCGATCTTTAATCCTTACCACGCATCAGAGTGGAGATCAATGGGATTGTGTTGTACTTAGACTGCTTTATTGTTTACTTTTAACCACTACTTGGGCTTTAATGGACTTTAGGATTGATATGGAATACAGTTTGATTTTGATCTCGCTGTACCAGGCTGAGTCTAGGGGAATGGTTGCCCTTAGGCTTTTTTGAGTTAAGTCTTTTGACTGAAAATTGACAAATTTGAAAAGAAAGATCTTTTCGTAGTGTTGAGTAACCCTGAAAAGGGCTGTTTTTGAGTATTGATTTATCTACCAAGTCTACTGGTCTTTTGGAATGATTTTACACCCACAATGTTCGCAGCATACTGTTTTTTTGGCTGTTGATTTTCCTTTGATTGTTTTTCTTCCCTTACAACAGTCACGATAGAGTCTGCTAGTTTATGAAGACTGCTTTTATCAAAGTCATTCTCCACTGGAAGCTTCACACCAACAACTGAAATACGCTTTCTCTGTTGGCATAATGTCTTATTGTTTTTGCTCAGTTGTTCGGTGTCTGCGTTCAAAGTCTTTTTTTCCTCCATTTGTTTGTTGAAAGTCTTCAGTTCTTCTAAAAGCTGAGTCAATATAGAATCTTGTTTTGAATTCAACTGTCTTACTTCTTCAAAAATGCTATCCATTACCGTCGATGGATTGATGAGTGTTGAATTCATTGCTGTCGATAGAATATCCCATTGTTTTCTTTCGGTAGGAATTCGTCTATGTCGAAACAATCCAAGTTAATTCCGTCCAAGTTGAAATCCATTTTCTCCGTTAGCACTTATCCGCACTACTCGAGAGCTGAGAGACGAATGATTCATTATTTGGAAAATATCGTTGGGTTTTATAAGCTGGTGGGAGGATTGACCTACTTTGGCTCAGAATTAACGGTGACCAATCAAAGTGTGTAATGATATAACGAACGAATCGATTGGACAACGTTAATTCTGTGTCAAAGTAGGTCAATCCTCTCGTCAGAACTAGGATTGACCTACTTTGACTCAGAATTAAGAGGTAACTTTGGGAAAAAAGAATGAAGAACTCCGTTGTTTTTAAACAGTAGAACTTTTATTTGAACAGAACTGAACAATGAACATATTTACAACAAGACACATAAATAAAGAACTATTGACAATAAGAACATTGAAAATGTTTTTTATGTCTTTTTTTCACTGTTTTTGGGAAGTCTCTGAGTGTTTGTTGTATAGATTTCCGTAGTGGTGATAAAACCATGATGATACAGCTCGATCGTTTCGGTGATGTTCCGTTGAGAGGAATTTTTGTTGAAGATATTTCTGTATATTGTATCCTCTAGCAGCAGCATCCAATGCGAAGATACAGTAAAATCCGCAAACTTTCCCCTGCAGACTCTGAAGAGTTTGACGAATGTATCTCCACGATAAAGAATGATTGTCTAAAAAGTTTATGATTTCAGGCTCAAGTGGTGGTAGTCCGTAGGAATCAAAGTATAGTACATCGCCACTATTGTTGAATATCACTGCCACCCAGTGTTCTCCTGGCATATTTGATCTCTCTGTATTCACAATATAAGCTTTCACATGATTGGGTTTTTGTCGAGGTAACTGGTCTTTTGCACACACTTTTGCCTGTAGATTTTTTATCCATATTCCATGATCCAATATATATTGAATTTCAGAAGTATACATCACGTTTTTTTTCTTAGTCACTTTCTTCCCAGGATTGTTTTACTTTGTTACACCAGTGATGTAGCCAAGACGAATCCATAAATTCAGATAAAATGTTTTCTTTTAAATCCTTCCACAATCTGTAGGCTTCCACATATCCACTTTCATCGAGTTTCATTTCCATTAATTCAGGATACCATTTTTCCATGATTTTGTATGGATTTAATTCCATCATAGCTTTTTCTATGAACATATCCGTATGTTCTTGTCTGTTCTTGAATAAACACAGATCGTGCTGTATTTGACTGGGGTGATCCACTTGGCATCCGTAACACTGGTTGCGAACTTCACTGGCAATAAGATTTTGTAATTCTTCAATCATATGTTTTTCGAAGCTATTGTGAATGTCATTTTTCCGAGTAGAGATGCACTTTGAAGTAGAATATTTCACTTTTTCTGCTTCTTCTCTCAGTGATATAGCAAATCTGAGTCCCAGCATTGTTTTTTCTATATATGCTCTTTGATTACAAGATTAGTAATCTGTGATGATTTCTCTCAAACTGTTGATTTCAACCTGATTGTCAAATTCAGCAAAGACGATAACGTTGATAACTGCTGCTAGAGCTTGAGCGAACTGAAGTTCAATTCGAAGACTTCCAGTTTTTATAGGATGAAGCTGTCCTTCTTCACTGCCTTGATCAGCTGTCAAATCGTATCCCCACAAACAGTATCCACCAATATAGTCTTCTTTGGCAATATCAAATGATTTATTGAGTCCAAAGGCTGAGATAGCCTGATACATTGACAAATATGATTTCAAATACAGTCCTCCTTCAAAGTTAGGCTCAAAGGGTCTGTTATGAATACTGTGACCATTACATAAAACATCTATTTTTGACAGATTAAAATGTTGAAAGAAAAATGGGTTGGTGCCATAACTCCCATTATAAGCAGCATTTGTTACCATTGCAATGAAAATACGTTTTGGAAGCTGTCCTTGAAACAAATGATCTTCAACTTTAGAGTGAAGTCCGGTGCCAATGGTGAAACTTTTTACTTCTACTCTACGAATAGGAATTTTCATGTTTTGCTGAGCAATAACATGATTAAGATCATTTGCAATAACAGGCAACAATTCAACATTTCGCACATGAAGACTGACTGTTTCCAGTACAATTTTTGCAGTACCTCCTGTGAGACAAAAGTTTTCCGAAGTCCTGTTTAATCTAAGTCTGATTTCAATTCCGTTCGGTATATATTTTTCTTGTTGAAATAGATCAAGATGCAATCGTCCGAAAAGTCCTGCGTTTTTGCTTTGTGCAATTACACCTATTCTTGTTTTTAAACCCTCATTATTAGCATCATGGTTGAGTGAATTGAAATGACCAGTGGTGTCTTCAGCCCAAAGTACGCTAGCTTTCAAATGCGTAGACTTGCTATCGGCATTATATGACAGAAGATTTTCGATATACGCTCTGTATGGATAGGTGTCTGAATTACTGCTGATTAATTTAGTATTTAGATACAAATCGACGCTGCTAAACATAATATGCAGGAAATTGTTTACAGGTGCCACATTTGAACCGGCCTCTAAATCAGTACCGTCTGCTTTAATGATTTTGAATTTGATATACAAATACGATTGTGCCAAATCTGTCCAATGTTCGGTTTGAGGTGGTATGATAAATTCTATAGGTGCATTGTTTGACAAAGATGATATTGGAAAATGTTCAACCCATTGACTTTCTTGCATAGTTGTCATTGTAGGTGGTACAGAAAGAACATTGAGTTCTGATTTACTGCATTCACAAGACCCGTTTTGCATCATTTTCAAATTTTTTTCAATCAAATATATTAATCAAATATATCAAGAGGTATAGGTCTACTGTAATGATTTCTTTGTTTCTTATTGATGATCTTACCGTTGCGAGGTCGAGAAGATAACTGACGTGTTTCTCGCGATTTTCTTTTATTTATCCCTGTCATTACCTCTAACTTTTGTGCTAAATCATGAATAGATTGTTTTCCCCGTGAAACTGCAACTTTTTTTGGATTTTTGCCTCGTAAGAGGATATCTTCTGCTGCACGTAATCCTTGTTTGATTCCTTCTTTTTTAATAGCATTAAACCCAGATTTGACTATAGGTTTTATCAATGGAGTTACTGTTTTAAGTGCTGATTTAAACAGGGAACCTAATCCATAGCCATACTGATGTTTTACACCGCGATAAACTGGTAACATTTTTTAATTATTTTTCAGTTGAACGTTGTCTGAAATGCAACTTAACGATTGTCTTACCAGTAATGAAATGAACTGGTATACCAGAATCCCCCGTTATTTGAATGTGAATCATATTGAAATCGGATTTCGAAACGGGAATGTAATGCGGTATTGTAATTTCATGATTGATATGCTGACATCCATAATTATTTTCAATCGCATCGGATGTTTTGAAAGGCAGAACACGAAGTATGGGAGCAAGTGTATCACCCACTATATTGTGTTCAGCAATATCTGAATAAACGTACAGATGATTGTAGCCAGCATCAATGTTAGCAGTGTATTTAAAGTAATCGAAAATATTTTTACCCTGAAAAAATGTCTCATTTTCGTATTCTGGTGATCCACCCAGTTTTAAAAACAGTGATGAATGTAATTTGAGCCCCGTTTTTATAATATTTTCGAAAATAATTTTCGGACGTTTGGATAAAGTTGAATATTTAATGTACAGAGTCGCCGATCTCTTATGAAGGGCAACGCCTATGTTATCTTGAATCAAATCATTGATTACCTCTATAAGATGCTGTGGTGAAGTGTAACTCCCAGGTGGAAAGATAAATCGAATTGTCCATTTTATCGCTTTACCTGCACTATTTCGTCTTAATGGAGTTACCTTCATATTATCTCCTTTTTTGTCTAGATCTGATACTAATTTGGTAAAATCGGCATCTGTTGTTATAATTTCGAACTGTGCTTCTTCTTCACTTATGTTTAAGAACTGAGAGGGAGTAATAAGTTGAACTAACGCAACTTCCCAATTTTCCTTGTCAATATGAACTGTCTTTGGTAAATGAACCTTAAAACAACACTGTGTGTTGTTCGGATAAAAGTTTATGGAACTATCGCTAGGTAGAGTTAGATAAAACGAATTCATTTTTTACTGTCAACGAAATCAACACCCGATTGTTTTTGTCCTGATTTGGTGAATTTAAACCCCGGAGATGGAAGAATATACCCAAGTGAACTACTTAACAATATCAACCACAATTCACGATCTTGACTTTGAATACTTAAATGTACTATCGAGGTTGCAATAATTGCGTAAATGACTATAATCTGTGAAATATATGTAAACTGATTCTTAGGAACACGATTTCCGCAGCAATTGTAATTTTTACTACTACTACTATCCACACTTTCTGTTCCAGACTCAATGTTCGACTGTGAATTCATAATGAATGCAGGGACTTTTTATCTAAAAGTTTTTTACTGTCCAAGACACCAAATAGGATTCTGGTATCCAACTTTGAAATTTTTTTGGATAACCTTTCCAATTGACTTTTATTTCTTTGATTAATTTTTTACCCTCACGTCTTGTACGTCTATCAAGAACTGAATCAATTTCATAAATTTCATCATCTTTTATTAATTGAAGTTCATGTTCACAATAGGTTCCCAAAATTTGTTCACCCTGTAAATCTTTTATTTTATATGTGATAGGCGAAAATGTTTTGTTGACATGAGTGATTTCAAATATTTCTTGTGTCCAATTTGGTAAATATCCCTTATCAAATGTACGTTTTGTTTTATTGATTCGAACATGATCTCCAATTTTGAATTTTGGCTTCTTAGTCAATACAATTGACGATAATTGCCGATACAGATTTTTCGAAATGTCTGCCTCATTCGATTTTGTTACCAGTACAGGAGATGTTTTTATACTTCTGTGAAAAGTATGATTGTAATTTTTAACTAAAGAATTCAAAATGTCAATGTAACGCCTTGTTTTCTTGTACGTAAAGTACTTCCACATTCTCGTTTTTAAAGTTCGTTGAAATCTTTCAACGATACTTGCTTTTGTCTCTGGATTTTCAGTGGTGAAAAAATGAATCTGATTCTTTTTCAAGTATTGTTGAAACAGTTTGTTTTTGAATTCCGAACCTTTATCTGTTTGAAGTGATAAAGGTTTTCTTTTTGATTTCTGAACAACAGATTGAAATGCTTTAATCAAAGTTTTTCCCGTTTTATTTGGGATAGGGACAACCCATGAAAATCTTGAAAACACATCAATCACACAAAGTAAATATTTCTTGTTATCGTTTTGTCTTGCTAAATGTTGCATGTTAGCCAAATCAGCTTGCCATTGATAATCTATACCACCTACAATAGTTTTTCGTCTTTTGAATCGACGACGGATCGGTTTGTGCAAGGTATAGGTGGATTCACCCTGCAACCACTCTTGAACATCTCTGTATCTTATTCCTTTTAAAACAGATTTCGCAGCGTGATACAATTGATTTATTCCAGTAAATGCGACAGTACTGTTAGGATCATAAAACAACTTTCTTAACACGTAATCAAGTTTAGGCTTTACCATGGCTCCATGACTGAAGTGTTTGACGAGACGGGGTCTTTTTTATAGACTTTGGTGGAGTTAACAGTTCTTTAACATAGAATTGCTTCAATCGTTCTCTTTCTTCAGGCCTCATGTATGGCGATTTTTCTTTGATCCTTTCCATACTTTTTTTAGCACTTTTTGTAGGGGACTTCCTTGCACTTTTTCGTACGCTTTTTGGCGTGTGAAATAAGTGATCAGATTCTCCATAGGATTCTTCATCTTCACTCAGTGATTTATCATGAGCTTTTTGCATCCACCTCCATCGGCTCGAATTGCCAATAACTTCTTGAGGTATATTGCTTTCATGTAATGCCTTCGAAAAAGTTTTCCATCCTCTGGGTTCAACACCTTTTCTTTGACGTATTGCATCATTGATAAGATCAATAATATTGGAACCATGGATGCGTGTACCTTTGTATGACACAACTCCTTGTTCGTTCCAAGTTAAATTATTGTTATCTTTTATCATACTCAAAAGTAACTCAGCTTTTCTTTTCATGGTTTTTGGTACACTTTGCAAAATTTGATCATGCAAGGCAACAGATGCTGATTTCTGTACACGGTCATCAGTTTTTACATTTGGAAGAGAATTGATCAAGGATGGTTTTGCTTTTTGAAGCGAATTTTGTAACTTACACAAAGTTTCACCATACCTTCGAACCTTTTCTGTTTCTGACAAATCGGTACTTTGTAAAATCTGACTCATGTCTTTTTGAAGATGTGATACATCTACAACTTGTGGGTCGGGTGGTAAACGAGGTTTTTGAGATTGTTCGACTTTCCATCGTTTCATATTTTCTAAGGCTTGGAAAGGCACAATAACCATTTTTCTAACAGACATGGTGTGATTTTTTAAAAAAATAATAATAATTACAAGGCTTTTAGAGCCCCTCCTATTCCACCGATCACGGCTTTTCCTAACAAAGGTAATAATGCAGGTGCAAGCAATGGAAGAAATCCACCTTTTTGATTTAAAATTTGTTTTTTATTTTTTTCAGAGACCGATTTCGAAGCTAAACGTCTGAGATGTTGTCGGCTTGAATACAACTGCTTCTTCTGAGCTGATGATAAATGTACATTGCCTTTTAAAACATTATGACAGCATTCCGATATTCATTTTATCACTTCTGATGGCGAATCCTTCACAAGTCTTTTACGTATTTTTGGTGTAGCCTGCATCATGGCCATAACCATCGAACCGTGTTTTTTAATCAGAGGTGTTTTCTTCATGTTGACTTTATCTCTATCTCGAATTAAATGATGATGTAAGATCCATATCACTTTCATTTATACCCGTTGTAACATCCTATCTTTTACAGTCAGAATTCTTTTTTAAGAAAAGTATGAATCAAGATCGCTGAGTAATCTAAACTTGCTTCCTAGGCCTGCGTTCATGGGGATGATTTTTCCTTCGCCAAGGTGCATCATCCTATTGGGGTAGTCAATTTTGTATCTTCCTGTGTCAAAGTTATATTGGGTCATATCATCCACTAACTGATCTTTTTTGTGTTTACCTCTTTTGTATTTAGCTAATGTATATGGAGACCATGAGGCGGATGGGATGGCTTTAAACTGCAATGCTCTACCTGGTACCAGAAATTGTGAATACTTTGTTTTGAGTTTCCGCAATCTTTCACTTAACAATTCCTTTCTAGACTTCGGATACTGTTGATGTTCTGAAATGCTACTTTCTCCAGTTTTTCGTTTTCGGGTAGTGACAAATCTTTCATCAATCGTATGGGGTCTTTGAGAATCAACAATTACAAATTGAGTTGAACCATTTTCTCCACCCCAGTCTATCGTGGTTGGGCCTGCTATTGATTCCCTACGCGGAGTGATCTTTTTTGGAGTTGATGTGGTTTGGGTTGGTATTAGCTCCCAGCGCGGAGTTGATGTGCTTGTGCCTGGCAATGGTTCCCAGCGCTGAGTGATCTTTTTTGGAGTTGATGTGCTTGGGTCTGGTATTGGCTCTTTGAGCGGAGTGATCTTTTTTGGAGATGATTTCTTCTTCGGGGATTTTTTCTTTCGTGGAGCACGCTTTCTTGGAGATTTCTTCTTTTTTGGAGATTTCTTCTTTTCTGGAGATTTCTTCTTTCGTGGAGCGCGTTTTCGAGGTTGTCTTTCAGCCCCAAAGTTTCTAACGGTTTTTGTTCCATTCCATCTCAGTAAACTTCTGATAATAACACCACCCAGAAATCCACCTCCTCCAGGTTTTAAAATAATTTTACGTTTACTTTCATCATCTGTGGACGGATCTGCTAACCTCTCAATATCTTCTCTATGTTTTGTTATGTACGTAGTGGTTTGTTTTGGTAATTTGATTTTATTTTCAATGATATTTCTTGCTGCCAGCGTAAACCATTTTAAAATTTCTTTTAATCCTGCCTTTAACAGAACTTCTCTTTCATATCTATCGGTTTGTTGACTTAAATTTCGCAAAGCAGCTAAAACCGAAGTTGTTGTGTGTGGTATAGCCATGTTTATTCATTGACGTGAAACATGAAAATGATTTATATTTAAAATGTAATTCTCTTTTAAAACAAGAACTTCAAATAAGGACTTTTTTTGAAAAAAAACCTATTTTTAAGCAGGAGAATAAACAATGGGTCTTCTTTCATTTCCTTGTGTATACCAACGATAGAATATATCTGTTCTCAGTCTTAATTCTTTGTTTGTTCGTGAATGAAAATCTATGACTAGATATCCATGGTCCAGCGATGTAGCGTCTTCATAAGCGTGTAACAAATGTGGGGCTTGCATTTGGTGAGCCAGTGTTTTAATTTGATTCTTATCTCGCTCATTTCGAAATAAAATCATGTATCTGGAATTAAGACTAATGGTTCGACTCGATTTCGACTGCTGAAACATATTTTGTGTGATATAAATCACACTTGCATTACGATGATGGCCTTTTCTTGTATACCAAAGTTTAATTTTTTCCTCGTCTTTTTCACCCAACATGTCATCAAAGACGATTAAATGTGGAATGGATACATCACGGACAATTTCGTTTTCATCGTCAGGAATTCCCTCCACGAAATTTATCAATTCAAACTGTGAATTAAATTTTTCCTGCATAAGATTGTATGCATACTGCCATTCTTTGTAACACCAGACTACTCTTTCAGGAACGATATTGAACAAGTCTTCTCGATAGTCAATTAATTTATGAACGAACTCTGTTTTTCCACACCCGCTCAGGCCTGTGATGAAAATATTACAAGGGTGTTGAAATAAAATAGATTGTACATCCACCTCCATGTTTTTTACTTTTCTCTTTAAGGGCTAATGATAAAATGATAACATAAATAACAATGAAAGCGTTTTTATTCACAAAAAACATTTTTATTCAGAGTTGACAACGAAATATTGACAATGAATTATTTTTACAATGAATTATTTCTTACAATATGGCATAAAACATTTTTAAACAAATATAACATTTTAAAATATGACATTTTAAAATATAACATTTTACAATGCAAATTCACAAATTCCTCGAGTTCTCCATTTGTCTTCATGTTCCGTAATGTCTTTGTGCAATTGGTCATCACCCAAATAAAATGGATATACACTGTCCATTTCATTGAATTCACGTGTTCCACTAAATGGATAAACATGTTTTAAAACGTCTTTCGTTGAAAGAGATGAATATACAATTTTCTCTGTAACATCTCTATCATATAAGATATAGCCTTCCATAGTATCCACTATTTCCTCAGAGTCTCGAATAGATCCTTTTTTGTAGCGTAAGTAAAAGTTAAATAAAACTGATTTCATTTTCAGAACGTTCAGAAAACTTTCTTCGGTTCTTCCTATGATCATGAAACACCATCGACTTGTGGATCGCATTTGTTTACCATTAGCACCGTCTTTCCACCAGTAAGTTGCTAAATAAGTTTTGATGATGTGTTTCAAATCTGAATCGTCTACCAACATCCCAATAAAGTGCTGTATACCATACAATTTGCAGGACGATTCTCCTTTTGCAAACCCTCTGTGCAATTTATCTATCCAAAGTTCCACACAGCGGAGTTTAATGTTAAGCTGCATTCGTTCATCGAGCGTATGCTGTTGAACGAATTCTCCATAAATCTTTTCACGTAGTTCTATTGGTAAAGGCAGCATAATTTTTTCAGCGATATTTTGTGTCTTACTCGGACCGTTCAGTTCAAAACAACGTAACATGGAATTATTGCCTTAAACTTTTATAACCATAATCGCCACTTTCACTGTCTGAATAGGGTACTATTCTTTTTTCTTTTAGCTATCGTTTATGTCTGATTGTAAGACAATGACACGGTAAGTCAGAAAACTTAGCATTTTATAGAGTCTTTCACCTAAATAGTGTATAAATATAAACGATAGCTACGAAATCTATATCATTCCTCTGATCGACTTCAGACAGTACAGTTGACAAAAAATAATGAGCGAGTTTAAGCTACAAAGCACACCACTGATAGGAAAGATAATGTATCTGTACGTTAACCCATACACCCACGATTACGAGATCAGCAATGTTCCGTTAAAGTATCAAGTTCAACATAACGGGAACTACGTGGGATCATTTTTATCCCATCAACATGTAACAGAAAAAGACGTTTACCGTATTACCAGTTACAGAGTTTTGGATCAAGCAACGATCAAAAAACGATATGAACCGGATGGAAAGAGAAAAGATATTTGTTTTACATGCAACAAATAAGGACACTGGGCTAGAAATTGTCCAGAATAAGAAAAGCAGACAGAAAGAGTCGTTTTTGTCTATGTGAACCCCCGTAGTCACGATATCAAAATTTCACCAACAATGGGATTTTGTGTTGAATTTCACTACATGAAATTCGTTGGTGTTCTGAAATCATTCTGTTACGAAAATAAATGGAAAACAAGCTCACTACAGACTACAACATCATCGACTGAAAATCAGATCGAAAATATGCAGATCGACAACACGACTATCAGCGATACAGAGATATGTAAAATAACAGAACAGATAGAGAAAAAAACATCTACAAACGATAATCTAAGAAAACAACCAACTTTGGAACTAAAAAACAACGAACTTTCTTCCGAGGAGACTCTTTCACCAAAACAGGAGAAAAAGCAAAACAACGAAAAAAGAGAAAGCGAGAAAAAAAAGAAGTGTTTCTTTTGCAAATAAAAAAAACATGGGGATAAAATCTGTCCAGATATGGTATTAAAAAATAATGAAAGGGGAAGAAAACGAAATAGTGAATGTGAATCTGACATTCCAAAGAAAAAAAGAAAAACACACTGAAAAAAGTTTCAACAAAAAAGTGGTTGTTGAAAAAACTGTTGCAAAATATTGTTTTAAGTTTTTTTAAAAAAATGTTTTAACAAAAAAAGGTTGACTTGTTTAAATGTTTTTTCATTCCAATGTTTTTACACTTCATGTCTTGTTTCATTGTACAAAATTGATTGAATAAAAAACATATGAAATAATTCTGGGGCTTGACTTTTTTTTCTTCTGACTGTAAGTCTTTTGAGAGAAAAAAATTGACAATTCGAAAGAAAAGCTCTTTCTTTGGGAATGGTAGCCCTGAAAAGGGCTGTTTTTTCTCCATTCACTGGCTGGATAAATTAATTCCATACCAGTGAAGGATACAGCTTCATCAGCTTCTTCTGCCATCCACGATGCTCAGTGGGTGGCATGAAATCCCTCAGATCGGGGTAAATATTCCCCATCTTGATCTTCGGTGTTCGAGTATAAAACTCGTACCCCCGCCTCTCAAAAAAAAGCACACAGCGCTTTAAACTTCAGTCTCTTTCTTTCTTCTTCTCTTTTCTTCTCCATCTCTAGCTGGTCCTCCATCTCTTTCTTTTTCTTTTCATCAGTCTTTGTCTTCCCAAACACCCCACAAAAGAACTTGTTGGCTTTCATTGTGAAATGAAAATAACCCGATCATAAAATAAAAGTTCGTTTTTATATGTTTGCAGGGGGGATTGACCTACTTTGACTCAGAATTTACGTTGTCCAATCGAATCGTCCATTATATCATTACACATTTTGATTGGTCAACGTTAGCCCAACTGCATTTTCCTCTATGCAAAACACTATTCTCAGTGATCATAGTTAAAATACTTTGTAGTCACTATTGTTATAGCTCTGTAGACTATAAAAGACAATCGCAAAACACATTCATTCGGAACTCAGCTGCTGTAGAGTTAAAACCAAATCAGCACAATGTTTGGACTGACAATTTTACTTACATTACTGTACTGGATAGAAGAAAGAGAACGCCTTAGACGTATAAGGAGTGAAGTTGAGCATCTATTCCAAGTAATAAATGCGATGGAAAATAGGAGAATAAAGAGAAGAGGTTAAAAAAAGTGAACCTGTACAAACGGCCCTTTTCAGGGCTATCCCAACACCACGAAAAGATCTATCTTTCCTCAAATTTTGTCAATTTTCAGTCAAAAGACTTTCAGTCAAAGACTTAACTCAAAAAAGCCTAAGGGCAACCATTCCCCTAGACTCAGCCTGGTACAGCGAGATCAAGATCAAACTGTATTCCATATCAATCCTAAAGTCCATTAAAGCCCAAGTAGTGGTTAAAAGTAAACAATAAAGCAGTCTAAGTACAACACAATCCCATTGATCTCCACTCTGATGCGTGGTAAGGATTAAAGATCGGGTTGTCTTCTATATCAAATCAATGAAAAAAGTCTAAGTCAAACCCTGGTCAAACCCTGATCTTTTTTTTTTGCCCTAACCCCACTTAAAGCCCCCAAGTAGTGGTTAAAAGTAAACAATAAAGCAGCCTAAGTACAACACAGTCCCATTGATCTCTACTCTGATGCATGGTAAGGCTTAAAGATAGGTTGTCTCCCATATCAAATCAATGAAAAAAAGTCCAAGTCAAGCCCTGATCTTTTTTTTTACCCTAACCCCACTTAAAGCCCCCAAGTAGTGGTTAAAAGTAAACAATAAAGCAGTCCTAACCCTATTCCATATCACGGTCTCAACCAACAGCTGACTAAACTACAAACTATGTGACAATCCTTCTTAGCGTAGCGAACCTATATAGTCTTACTATAGCAAAATGGGTACAACCCCCACTCAGGGTAAGCAGAATAGGGACTCAGGGGAAGTCAGATAGGGACTGTCCAATCTCTGCAGCAGTTCACAAGGGGACCGAGTAAACGATAAAAACCGAGAATCCGCATGAAAATGTTACTATAAATAGAACATGTGGGGGAGGATATTTGCAATAAAAGGCCAACGATCGCCCAAAAATGCTCCAAAAGTGCCCCATTTGCTATCCCAGTGCCCCATTTAACTGTCAGGATAGCAGAATGGGGCACTCAGGGGTAGTCACTTGGGGCAAAATCGGCTATTTTGCCCCAAGTGACTACCCTATACTACTTATCATGAAGCTTTCGATGCGCTTCTAATACGACCAAGGCGTTTCTACAGCGCCGTTGCCGTTTCTGCTACGATTCATGGCTTCTGAACCAAAATTTCGGAGCGTAGCGGAATCGCCGCTCTGTAGAATGGGAGTATTACGGTTAAACAGTTCGATTAGGCAGACTCCAGTGACATTTTGACAAAATTCGCTCATAGGGGTCCGTAGTTTGACTCCTGTCACCCTTAGACTAAAACAAGGGATTTAACTGTATGCAGCCCGTTACTCGCCCCCGGTTACAAAAAAACAACGTATCTTTTCTACCCCATCAGTCATTCTCCTAATTTTTTCTACAGCTGAGAGCTAAAACATTATTCTACCAGAAAAACACAACTGTTTGTCAGTGGCAAATGCAGTCTGGCTGATACATTCGCTCGAACGTGTAAACTCGCTCAAAAATCTGCGCCATTGACACGGGTTCGTACATCCGTTTTCAAGATATAAAATGCACTTTAGATCCAATGAAACTCAGCATTAGCGGCACCCACCCTTTAAACATGTTTAAAAATACTACTGACCTATAGTCTTTATCTTCAATAACGACGAAACGCCTCAGAATTCGTTGAATTTGTGATCCACGTTCTTATTTCGAACAGCTGCAGCCATCTTCTGTCATGTGACATTGTTTGGAACGAGAAATTTCATCGGTTGATATGTACTAACAGTCGTGAATTCAACCAATGAAATTACGTACAGCTGCTCACACCTTTTTGTCACGTGACAGTACGGTGACACTGTTTGGAACGAGAAATTTCATTGGTTTATATGCGCGAACGTCAGTGTCGAATGTACGAACCCGTGTCAATGGCGAAGATTTTTGAGCGAGTTTACAAGTTCGAGCGAATGTATCAGCCAGACTGCATTAGCCACTGACAAACAGTTGTGTTTTTCTGGTAGAAAAATGTTTTAGCTCTCAGCTGTAGAAAAAATTAGGAGAATAACTGATGGGGTAGAAAAGATACGTTGTTTTTTTGTAACCGGGGGCGAGTAACGGGCTGCATACAGTTAAATCCCTTGTTTTAGTCTATGGGTGACAGGAGTCAAACTACGGACCCCTATGAATTCGCCCTCTATAGTTTGTGCTGAATAAAATTGTACAGGGCAAATATAGGTTGACACGATGGCTTGAGCTGAGACTGCATTACCTTTGAGAATGATCCAATGAGTTTGAAGACTATCACAAAAGTGTACAGAATCATTAATCTTGTATACAGTCGGTATATCCCGCGGGTCAAAATCAAAACTTTAAAGTGTATTAACCAAATTAGTTTCGAATTTTCATGAGTTTCACGGGTATGAATGAATGACCTGTCAATTCTGTTTTGTAACAATAAAATTATTACATGCGTTTGTATTCGCTTGTCAACTAATCTGAAATTCATGATAGTGAAGGTGCTCCAGAAATAAGACATTCCTGAGCCGACAACACATACCTTACACATTCTGTTTATTCTAGTTTTATTATTACTGTTGTGTACCCTGCATATTTATTATCTTCAGCTTTTTCATGAATAAAATGTATAATAAATATTGTTCTGGTTGTATTATCGACATATTACGATCATCTTTTCAAATATATTTCTGATTTGTTTCTATGCTAATTGTTCTGAGCTACCGTGGCTTATTCTTCACGCCCTGTAACGTCCACATTTTAGAAAGGTATCAAAGATGCATACTGATCGAATGGACAGTGTTCATAAAGCATTTTAGGCAATTTGTGAGCAATAAATAAGTAGAACACACGGAGGTAAACTATTTAATTCTGTAAAATTATTGAAAACGCATGAAAATTTTAAAAAATTACATATCTTTTGAAAAATTACATGTCAGTATTGTTACGAGATCGTAGATCACCATTTTTGTTCAAGATTGACTAAGAACACGCAGGTATATTTTTACGCCAATCACTTTCGATGGTATATGCCCGGTACATATTGTGGTATATTTGACCCTCTGCCTATAACTCTTTACTAAACGACCAAATTTTGGACTTGACCAAATTCAAAGCATTTGCAGACGACAAAATAGATATAGTTCAAATGATGATCTCTGTAATTGATAGGGTAGTTAACATCGTGGGAAAAGGAAAAATGCTGGTTACAAGCATTTTCTCCTTTTCACACATTGTTTTCAAAAGGCTTTTTCCTCATGATCGTTAAGACTCGAGATTGTGTCGTAAAGGATTAAAGCTCTGTTCAAGATCGGGCTGCACAGAATTTACAGTCTGGCCTTGGATCTGTAATGTTCCCTACTTTGTGATATACACGTGCTAAAAATACATCAAGGTCTTATCCCATGTACTAAAAGTTTCTATCCCTTTTAATATAGTCCTCTGCGATCCCATGAATGCGTAATTACATTTTTAAGCGTTAGCTTAGAACTAAGGTTTTTATTTTTACGATCAACTCTGTACATAGCGCTTTATACTGATATCGAATCTACACTGTCCATTAGAACGTATGAAATACTGCCCTAAACGGCACTGAATTTGGCATATAGAGTAAAACCTGTGTTAGCGGCCACCTCTATTCAACAAATCTGTAATAAGCTTTATATTTTGTGTTCCAAGAAGAGGATATTGTGTTGAAATTCGCTGTACTAACCAAGCACTTGTCCATCCAAAAAACAATATGAATGTCTCCATGGTGCTTGTTTGACACAGACTGGGCTGGGCCATGCATTCTGACCAAAGATAAATGTTCATTTCATTGAGACAGTAGCCTACCAGATGAAGTTGGCTCGACGTGTAGACCACTTGCTCCAAAACTGAACAAAACTGCAGTTAACACTACAACAGTCGGTAAAAAACGACTCTTCAGTATTGCGGCATTAGCAGGAGAAATCTTTTAGTTACTCAAATGAATTCAGTCTATTTGAAATGATAGAAAACGTTGAATGAAGAGGAGAAAATGGTGGTTGGCAACATTCTCCAATTTTCTCACAGTAAAAAGAAAAACTCCCTCAGTGTCTTTCAGACACGATTCCGTTTGGTGAAGCCTCTTTCCAAAGAATTATCCCTTACCTTGCCATTCACGATTATGCACGTCTTTTGGACAGAATATCAACAAAGATCAGTCTGAACAGAGCTGCAGTCTGATTCAGTTCTACACTTTTTACCCCTGTATGAATTGGTTTAGTTATATATTTTCCTATGATTGCCAACTAAACTGAACGAGAATTCACGTTTATTACAGTAACCACAACAGCCCACAGCTTCGGCAGAATATGTATTAAATGTTTTTGCACTGAACATGGTTATTTTCCAGCAATTAATTCCTGTCGGATAAAATGTATAATAAAGAATCAAAGGTTTCAGACAGACTGAATCGTGAAAATGTACGAAAATAGACTAATCAAAAGCATATTTGTGCTATACATATAGTTACGACGCTATCAAAATACCCCCACCTTCCTAATGGTTATATCCAATGGATCAGAAATTTCTATTAGCATTTGTCAACCTTTTACACCGGCTCGGCCAATTTCTTTTCGAGGATTGATGATAGTCATTGCGACAGGATTCATTCCTCTCACATCGCTGATCATTGTCTCGACGATGGTTATGTGGGAAAGCACCCAGTGGCTTGGAAAGAATATTGTGCGGAGCACTGGTAAAAGAAACTCTAGGAAAGGATGGATAGGTGCACTGGCCGCCATGATATACATGAAATAATGTTGAAAACGGCCTTTAACACAATCAATCAATCAATCAACTTTCTACAGGGAAAAGATAAGCCAAAACCGCGATAGATGGACCTGTGATTTGGTCCATATTTCTCTCTGAGGGCAAATTGAAATCTATACCAAAGTTTCCTCTCGCAGACAGCTTTTTGGGTCTTGTAGCAGACTACCATTGTAAAACATTTTGGTAAAAGAGAAATTGCTCTTTGTGTTCTACGATGTTCCGCGTTTATTTGACCCTTGTTCTGTAAAACGGCGATTTAATGCATCTGCAAAAAGTTTCGACCCATGTCAGCCTGCGCAGTCCGCGCAGGCTGACATGGGCCGAATCTTTTTGCTATGATTAAATTTTCTGCATGTAAATGGACCAGAGTGCATCATAAGTCAGTCGGCTGTTAGACAAAATAGATTTTATGGTTCCGTAATTATGTGATGGTTTGCTTGGTATAATGCATCACCGATATGCATTAAACCCTCTTTTGCCAGAGCATGGCTCATTTATTTATCTACCCTGAGTCGATTTTTATTTTATTATTGTTTAGAAGGATATTTTTAAAGTCGTCGGCTGAAAATATGTTTCAAAAGATATTTATTGTAGCAGACAGTGAGCTCAAGTCGTGAGAAAAGGGAATAACTTTACGTCATCGAAATAAAGGAAAGGACATTCCATTAACAAAAAAAAAACATTCTTACAATTTATCTTTTAAATAGAACTGCGTATGACGTCATCACTGCATAGCAGACAAAGGAACTATTTCTCGCTATTTTACAATTTCTGGTGTTCTTTGAGAAGCGTGCCCAAAGATCAGACTTATCGTTTGTGCTGACTTATTTCTAACTGCACCTTCGATAAACAATCATTTGTTCTAAGTTTACTGGATGTATACCAATATAAAATCAACCTGAAAGTAAAGTAAATTAAGGTTTGTTCGATTTATAATTTTGATGAATGATAAAGTAGGATCTGACATAAGTTGGGGTATTTGAGTTTTTAAACGAGGCTAGAAAAAATGGTAAACAGAGCGGGCGTCTAGCGAGTTCAATACTATTCTTATAGACAAGTTCAATGAAATCTTGTCCTCAACGCAAACGAATGTCAGATTCTTTATCACGTTACGCTATCTCACAAATTATAGGTCAGAATATGTAAAACCATGAGTAAAACAAGACTCATTCCTCTAAAAGTAGCACGAGTTATCGTGGCTTATTCTTCCCGTCTGAAAGTAGCATGAGTGCTTAACCCAACTCATCCCTCTGAAAGTAGCATGGGTAAAATGCAACTCATTCCTCTGAAAGTAGCATGAAATGACCTCACATATGACGTCACACACTGCTTATCTCAAACTCGTGTAAGATAAGAAAACTCCTAATCGCCGTATTACGCGGAAAACAATTATTTCAACTCAAAGTTTATTCTGGCAGCATATCTTATACAATACTGAACATATAGAAATTTAGATCAAGCTACTCGTTTCTTGCAGTCTAATCTTGACATTCATTGTAAAATTACCTGAAGCCGTGCTTAGCATTTGAAGAGATAATAAAGGTTTTCCTATGCGTTACAAGCGGTAACAGCAATACAGCGTTTTGCTGTCAGTAATGGCGTTCTGTGTTTGGTTCGTTTGAAATACAGTGGACTTCCTAATATGGAAACTTTGGTGCTTCACTGGGTGATGTATGGAGCTTGCGAAGAACCACCTCAGTTGACCTTCGACTCTGTTTAATAGAGCTAATAGATTAGTGCCTTAGAAAGAGAGGGAACTGAAATGTCATGGAAATAGTGTAAAAATATCTCTCTGCGTCCGCGAATACTTCTTCTGGAAAACTGTATTGAAATCTCAACAAGATGACAAAGTGCTTCCAGATGAATGAATACTACCTTTTCAAGTATGAAAATTAAACATTCGAGAGCTGTTCTCCGAGTTTGCTTAATTTCATGATAAGATTGTCAAGTATCCAGATAACCCGATCACACTGATCACATTGTAGCCGCAAATGTGTTACACTTAAAATTGAGCTTGAAGTTGGTCGGTGTTTTTTTATTGTCATAGTTGTTAACGACGTATATGATAATTTTTTCTGACATATTTTTTTGAAACTTTGCACATACAAAGCTCATCATGTTTCTAGGAGATTACAGTACAAAAAGATGTGAGTCACCGCGCTCGTTTCTGAGAAATTTGCCTTTGAAAAAGGTATATACAGTTCCAAAATTCAGCTTATATTGCATTTAAAGCGCCTTTCTTTAATAGTCAGTTAAACAGGAAAATTACAGGAAAAATATACAAATATACATCATTTTAATGAAAATTCATATATTTTTGAACAAAAAATATATAAAAGCCTGGTTTTGAGCATGGTAAATGTACAAATATGCATGTCATATATAGACCATTAAGTTAAAAAAGGAGATAATTTGATCGAATTAAGGGTTAATCTTAAAAAATACATACTTTCTAACGGACAGATTTTTCTTAAACTTTCCACACTTGTAGTATTTATAATTCTAGACAATAAGAGAAAATAAAAATGGCACCTATCCGTGGTAATTTCGTCAAAAAACAAGGTTGAAGTCACGGTGGAAGTTATTTTTTCAAGGAAAAAACTAGGATAAAAGCTCAGCATACATGGTGGGAAAAGGACAAATTCCTCAATAGAACGATTTGTCCTTTTCCAACAATAATTTTCAAAGTGGAAACAGCTATACTTCCACAGCTTTAAATTTCCTGCCTTTGTTTCCTTGCTGGTGTGTAACGCCGTGTCAGCAGCATTGGTGTGGTGTCCGTGGTCGTGAGGTAGAGCATCGGCCTCGTACATAAAAGGTCCTGAGTTCGATACCCGGGAGCGGGTGTCAACTTTGGGATCTTTCATTGGCCAACACATTCTGCGCGAGTACTGGTGTAGTTCCCAGGAAGCAGAATCGAGAGAGATTAGTATAAGTTGTTATAACTTGTTTCTCAATCGATGTAAAATAACTATGTCTAAACTAAACTAGCAGCATTTTAATTATTTCACGGTGACAGTTCAAAGATCCAATTTTTTCTCTTCACCAATACTACCCGATGAAAGTGCTACTTGTTTCAGTGCACCAATAGTATTGCGATTATGTGCAAAAAATAAATTGGTGCACTTTTGATTCAATATCCACGACAAAAATACATGCGCAGTAGGATGCGCGCGAACATTTGTCATATACGTCGTTAAGCAAATAACAGACGGTGTACACCCAAAACCTGACAGCACATTCTACTTATCTATATAGTTGCAGAAGGATGCTTTTGAAAATCTTCAGTTATACTTATTTCTTTTTTTTTTTTTTCCCAGAAGGTAATGAGTCAATATGCTATTGCAGCAGCGGAAAGTACATGGGAAAGTACTTCAACATTCAGACGTTGATGATTTTTCATCAGTATTTACACAACCTGCTGGCTTTATATTACAGTAAGATAGTTAGTTTGATTGGAAATCAAAGATTTCGTGCTGGGCAATTTAGGAAGACTGCATATGAGGGTTAATCAATAACAAATGTTGAACATTATACTTTTTGACTTCAAAGGAAAAACCATATCTTCTATACAGTTTTTAAGAGAGCCCGGTAAAAATACAATTAACATTGCACTACCACTAATTAAACTTCATGTATATGTAGCGTTCCATCTAAGCTTACTTTGCAGATCGTTTTGTTCGCAAATATTCATTGTTTCAAAGATGTTTCTCTTTTAGTTTCTCTACATCAAAACACTATGGTAGAATATCAGACCATATACACAATTATAAAAGTGCAGAGATAGAAATGTTTCATACCAGGTGCAAGATTGGATATAAGCGACTTGGATAGCCATTAAATGGCTTTTTACCAATAATAATGATAGGCAGGGAAAAATACAAACCAACTACTTTTTTTATGACAAAGCAAATCTTAAATTTAGACATAACATTCCACAACGCATTGTGAATTAAATCTAAAACAGGAACATGAAACTCAGAAGAAAATCTGCGAACTATAAGATGCCTTTAACACCTTATTTTGACATAACCTCAGAAAAAAATGTCACTTGCCTTCTTCCTCCAGAAAATACATTTCCTTTGGTGGCAAGATATTTACCAAGTGTGGTGGCATATTTCTGCAGCGAGAAACGAGATAGCTATTGCGATAATTTAAGAGAACTATCGTGATAAAACAAAGTTTCCTGGAAATATTATCTAGATAATAAAAATTTTCACAATAAAAATATCGCGCTGATTATACTTGTTATCATGATTTTTTTTTGATTTCGTGCCCACAACTGACAATTACGGTATCTATAATTTGATACGGTTTCGGATCATCTTCGTCTACAACCTTATGAATTTTCCTTTTCCCATCCTCGGAACCCAGGTTTGAAGCATTAGGTTTCTCTCCATGCATCACCCCTGGGAAAACTGACTAGCAAATCGTCGTTTTTTATGAATATTCATATGGTCGGGAAGTACCCTAATAGCCAAATATCGCGCTGATTATACTTGTTATCATGATTTTTTTTTGATTTCGTGCCCACAACTGACAATTACGGTATCTATAATTTGATACGGTTTCGGATCATCTTCGTCTACAACCTTATGAATTTTCCTTTTCCCATCCTCGGAACCCAGGTTTGAAGCATTAGGTTTCTCTCCATGCATCACCCCTGGGAAAACTGACTAGCAAATCGTCGTTTTTTATGAATATTCATATGGTCGGGAAGTACCCTAATAGCCAAGCGAAAGATCGATAACATAATGATACTCTATTGTAGAGAGGATAATTTCATTTCTTCCGTTACTAAAAATAACCCTGGAAAAAACCCGAGGTTGTCAACAAATATGGCGGCCGTCGGCGTGCTTGTCTCCTGTGAGATATGCCATTCTGCAATACAGGGACGACACTATTGATCTTTGTGTACGATTTTAACTGACAATCTTTCGGTGTTACGCCGAAAATCTCTTTTAAACGCTTCTCGATTGTGGTGTTGACGGGCGCCGCCATATTTAAAGTACCGCTAAGCTTGATTTGCAACGAATGATGTGATTGGATATCGACAAGTAAAAAATAGAAACTGTGTCACCGAGGATGTCCTTTTCCCTGAATGGTTTTAAAGTTGTTCGTAGGGGGCATTTCGAGTCGTCTTTGTGATTTTACAGACTTCTGTTCATTTCGGGTCTTGTCAAAATTACCAATTAAGCTACAATTGTTAATTATTCGAATTTTTACTAACTGCAATCTTATGAAGTCAAAAACTACCGAGTTCATCCAAATGGTGAATTTTCTATTTATAGATATCGAGAAACGGAGAGAACTATCACGATAATTTTATCTCGATTGTCAGCTTCGTGCACGATTGAAAAATTTTGCGCTAAAATGTTTACTGATCAATGTAAAATTTTCTAGATAAGAAAGTTTATTGTGATATTTTTTTTCAGGAAACTTTTCACTATCTCAATAAAATTTCCAGGAAACTTTGATTTATCGCGATAGTTTTCTAAAATTATCATGATAGCTATCTCGTATCTTGTGGCAGAAATATGCCATCATATAAATATTAATTTTGTACACGAGCACTTAAATGAAGATACCCTTTGTCAGTGATTCAAATGCACCAGGGGTGGTTTCCGTGGCGCATGAATCAGTCTATGCTGTCCATAAACGTTACTTAGGTTATCCGAATGTGAAAGAGGTAGACGTTGACGATAATTGTTCACACGTTTTTTTTTTTAAAGTTCTCAGCTACTAAGAATGATAAACGTAAAAATGATATATTGTTCTCTTGCCATCGATGAAAGAATAAATTACTAAACAAACAAATAAGCAAATGACAAAATATTTTCACAAAAACTGAAGCGGTACAGACAGGCAATAAGAGACTTAAAGTGACTAGTACAAGGGCAAAATGGTCACGCGGAGAAAATGCCACGTTTGAAAAATATATGAAATATGGAGAGAGTGAGAGTCAAATGTAACTAGAGATTGCTCCTTTCCTAAATGTTTTAAGAGGTTTCACATGAACGTAAAAAACAATCTAGTGATTTGATAGATCATCTCAGATCGATGTCAATTAATGAAAAGGTGCTCCCTCCGAGTCCATTCAATTTAAAATAGCTTCATTGTGAGCCGTGTGTAGAATATATAAGACATCTCTGGAGACGAAATAGCAAAGTCCTGATTAGTCATACTAAATTTTATCCCACTGACTGAAAATAATCCACGGAACCAAACATTGTTTAGAATCTATGAATTACTAAATTTGATGTTGTTGTTGTTGTTTAAATGGCGTTCTTACACTGCTTCTAGCTTTTCCGCCCAAATGCACTGCTTTAATTTGAAATTCATACAGAGCCGAAATAAAGGCTACTTCTCTTAAACATGACTGCAGCATTTCATTTTGACTTCTCCCTGAATTCAAAACTAAACATACAGACTCATTATCGCAAAAGATTTTTATCCTTTTGCCTCTGAACTCCTCCCCCAAAGTTTTAAATATAGAATTATTGCATACATCTCCAGAATATTTATACTGTAATTGTTTTCCATAAAATCAGAAGGATAACTGGCATGAAAATAGCTTCCATGCCAGAATCCCGCACAGCCTTTGAGACAAGCATCGGAAGAGAATACTTCATCTGGGTTTGACCATTCTTCATACAGCATCATTGACACTCCATTATAATGTGAGAGGAAAGGATTCCACCATTGCATATCCTTCTTGACATATCCAGGAATTATGTTCTCTTTCTTATCTGCTTTGTACAGAACTTTCATCAATTTTAACAACCTTGAAACGAAAATCCTACCTGGCCTTACGCAAGCTGCTACAAAATTGAGTTTTCCTACTAAAGATTGTACCTGTTTTAATGAAGCAGTTTCCATAGAAAGCCAAGCCCGCAAAAGATCCCTTATCTCAATCATTCTTTCAGGTGTAATTTCCATAGTCATCTTTAGCGTATTAAATAAGACACCTAGAAACGACATTACTGGAGAAGGCGGACTTGCTTTGTTAACTGCTTCTTCAACTCCACATTTGCGTAAAATTGTTTGTAACAACTGAAAGGCAAATTCAGCATTTGTTACTCTTTCGGCTGATGCCAAGTCATCTAAATAATTTAAAACAGAAATTCCAAACTTGAACATTATAATAGAAAGTGCATTTGTGAAGCGTTGACAGCATAATGCCGATGATCGACTACCCATGCTTAAAACTGTGTCACAAAAAATGTGTTTTTTCCAATTAAATGCTACCAAGTTATAAGAGGATGGACAAATGTGCAACTGCCTATATGCCCTACTTAAACAAAAGACAACCCCTGCCTTTTTGCTTAATTATTTGAATAAAATCATCCACTTTTGGGTAAACTAGCCCGACTTTTTCACCAAGATAAAAATCTTTTGAAATAAAATCATTTATTGAATTTCCTTTGGGCTGACTTAAGTCTAAAATTACTCTTCTTTCATCTTTGCCCTTTTTCGGTAATGAATTTAAGGGGGAAATTTTAATACCTGAAGTGAAAGGATTATCCCTGAATGGTCCTATTATGGCTCTATTACTGCTTTCTTTTTCTAAATAAGGCAACATACTTGATTCAAATTCCATTACTCCTTTATGGTTCTTTACTCTTAAATTGTTGTTGCTATTAATAACTCCTGAAAATTCTATTGGAAATCCAAATTCAAGTAAATCACAAATTACTCTATCACTATAATCTGCCAGAAGTTCCCTTAAATAATGAATATTCAATTTTTGGTTTACTGGTATTCTACAACCCTGAAAATTAAATTTACCTGACTGTTTCACTTTATGAGGTGTCTGTAGGAGGAAATTAATGTCTTTAACAGGCAAGTTACTTTTTGTTATTTTAAAAATGTCACACTTTTTTGAGTGTTTACACAGGTGTTTACTATAATTTTCAAAACCAGTAGACTTATTTTGAATGACATCAACTGTACTATCGTTTTCTGAAATTTCTTCAAATGTGATATCTTCCTTGATTTCATATTGTTTCAATACAAAGGTTGGCAAAAACATATCTACTAAACTGAACGACTGACATTTTTTCAAGTTCTCTATGCATACCACTTCTGAGTCACATACTGAGATGTGGACAACATGAAGAACTCTCCGGATGATCCAGCTTCTTTTTATCCTTGAGCCAACATGATGCACATATGTGGTTGGCTAATCTTTGTTTCCCTTTTATAACGACCAGGTGATTTGCTTTGTGAGGCCATTTGTTTCTCTGATAATTAGAACAAAACCAAACACGATCATCAGATACTGTTTTTCCAGACGACAGCTTTGAAAAGGGTTTGTTCTTTAACAAATATTTGGATAAAATAACACTTTTTACCGAGTTCTATCTCCCTCAACCATGCAGCATAAAATGCTTTTAACCCCGTAAACTCATATGTACTGCTATGGTATATAGAGGATCTTACATGAGTGTTTATGTATTATCATTTTTATCAAACGAGTTGACTAAAATTGTATGACGCGAGCCTTGGCGAGCGTCAAATACATTTTAGTCAACGAGTTTGATAAAAATGATAATACATAAACACTCATGTGAGATTCTGTTTATCACATAAAACGAATGACGGACAGAAAAACATCTCGCATCATTACCTTTAACCTCTATACCATTCACGGGTCCATGTTTACGTTGTAGTTTGGTTTCAAATGTGTGCATACACAACTAGATAGTTCTGTGACATTTACACCAAAAGAAGAGTGAAATAGTTTATAGAGAGGTTAAGTCCACCTATTTCCGCAATAATATTGATTTTAAGAGACTTTCGCTGCATTTCTTGGTTTTTATCAAACATGAAAATCAAAAACTTATCACGCGTATACGTCTTAGCAACAGTGACGTCATTTTTCCCCGAAACGGCGTACAAATTCCCGCACAAACCGTGGTTGGTTCCTCTCGCTTCACGCGCTCGTGACTGAAAACTGATCAGAACCGGGACCCAAAAAACGATAATACACTAGTGTATTATCAAAAATAAGTCATGGGTTTAATACACTGCCGCAGGAGGTTTTATGTGATAAACTATTTTCTTCAAAAGTTCTAGTCTACCCAACTTTTCTGTATCAGACAATTCTTCAATAGTTATAATTTCAAGCTCTCCGGCAATGAACATTTTGAAATCCAAGTCATCATAATTCAGTTGTCGATTTACATATTCAAATTGTAAATGTGCATGTGGCCAATATTGCGGGAATTTGACTTTATCAGAGGATCTTGCGTTTATTCCCGCTTTTAACTTTGTTTTACTGAACTTTTTGATTTTTGTACCTCCTCTTCTGACCGATTCAGAAGCCGAGCCTTCCTCGATTTCTGATTCGTCCTCAGAAGATGAAGTAACATTACGATCCAAGAATTGAAACAAACCAAACTTTTTTAACTCCTTCTGTACTAACTTTTGTAAATTATTGTCTTTCCTTAAATCAAGTATTGTTACACTGTCATTGCTAACAATTTGAGTTTTGCGATTGTCAATCTGATCCTGTGGTATCGATCTATCACCAGATTGTTTACGTCTTAGGTCCTTCACCTTCTGTCATTGGGCCTCTAATACTCTCCGCAATTTGTCCGCTTCCAATTGTTTTTTAATACGTCTTTCCTCGCTCTGCAATTCAAGCATCTCCTGTTTCATTAACTTAATGTCCTCGTCTTGCTCATCGTCACTAAGCAATTTGGGCAGTCTTTCATTTGTAACTACAACCGGAACCTGCTGTTGCTGTTGTTGTTTGACCCGTTGTTGTTGTTTCGACGTCGACGGGGCTCCTACAGGGGTATAATCAGCCTGATCGTCTGCTATCCTTTGTAATTCTTGGATATCGAGTCCTTCTGCCATCTTTTTATAATTTTTGGGTTGCTTTACTCTCAATCTTCGAGGAGAGCATTCCATTCCACTTTTACAAATCCATTTCTTTTCACTTGAAATCGTGTCAATTTTATTTAATTTTACACAGTATCTTTGTTTTCGACCACAGTAAAGATTGATTCGGAACTCTTCACAAAATGTCCTCTTAATTTAATTGTTAGACGTATTTGACAATTTTTTTTTTAGAAATCTTTTCCACTGACTTCCGAACACGTCCGAAACTTTTCAAACTGTAACAATTTGGCATAAGAAGTGAAAGGCACCATCTGGTTAACCAATCAAATTACGATGCATAATGAGCATCACAAGTTGCCTAGTCAACCCACGACCAGTGCGCGAGATTCATACCTAACGGTATGCTACCCTAGGTAAAAGCCAATTAAATTATTTTTCTTCATGAATAAAAATCTTCCACTTATTAATCTAAATACAGTACACTTCCAGGAGTTGCAGGAGTCTATATCTGAAATAGGTTACTATGTCCGACGTGAAAGAAAATGTCAAACAGTCTGAAGAATAAAGTATTATGCTTGAAGTGTCTACAAATATTTCTCTGCACTAGAAAGTGTCTGTTCGAGTAAAAGAAAATGACCGTCTCGGTAGCATACTTTTAGGAAATTCTCTACCATACTTCTTAGGAATTTCTAAATTACAAATAGCCAACACGGTGTGTACTAATCACAATATAGCTGACATAATCGGGAAAAGGGATTTACATACAACGCCTCTGCTGAACAAGCTGGAATGGTTGGTCTGTTAGGGCCAAGCGTAATTTCACAGTGTTCAAATGATTTAAAGGCTTTCATTCCAGATGACCGTGCGACCCATTGTATAGCCAGTTGGTTTAGCCCTAAGATACCAAGTTGCTGTCTCAACCTTTCATCTAGTTAAATTTCAAGAGATAATGATCTCAGTCTATAAGTATATTCCTAATTGTATTGTGAAGGTTTTGTGAGGGCCCTTTAACTTGTTACTGGAAATATTCCACACTTAAAGGTAAAGTTTCGAAGCGATAATGGTGCTGTTGTTAATAATTATTCAAGTCTAATTTCGGACTTCTTTGGTGAAGAAGTAGTTGAAAGACACTCAGTCCTTACAAGCCAATTATTTGATGTAAGCGTTTGCATATTGCCCATTTTCAGGCAAAAAAATGTAATTTTGTTTTCAAATACCAATTCAAGTGATAATTAAAAGAAGACAGATCTGTTAGAATATTATTGTAAGTGAAAAAAAAAAAAAAATCTTTGATCTCCCCATCCACGTATGCTCTATGAATTAATGTGAAATCTGAATTTAAACAAGCATTCATCGGTTGAAAAAATAAAATCGGCCTGGGACAACATTTAGACTCTTCCATGGTGAAAGAAAAAACCCGACGACACATTCAATATCACTCAACGATATGAAATGTCTTTGATAGGGTTGAAAACTGTGTGAAAAGAAGGATGTGCTAGCTACCAGCATTTTTTCCCCTACGATTTTTTAACAGTTTTCGAAACTCTTGACAGTTCGGTAAATGGTTAAATCGGTCAAGAATATTTTTTTAGAGCTTTGCTTCACGCATCACCCACGCCTTACCATGATAAGATTAATCAATATTTACGAGATAAGATGCATACTCATTAAAAGTACCGACCAATTACCCCTAAAAGCAATTTCCGGACAAGATCTATTTTAATTTAAGGATTTTTGAAAGAAAGAATGTCAAATTTGTGTTGGTAAAATTTCGATGGAAGAACATTGGAACATTGTGCCGAATAAAAAGGCTGCTAGTGTGCAATTTCTCCGTTTGACACAATACTTTCAAAATTTTTGCATCACACAAAACGTAACAGGATGCTTGCACGGGGAAAAACGGGTAAAAAAGGATAAATTGGTATTGTTCTAATGAAATAGAAACAAAAGTAAACTCTCCTTACCATATGTGCAAGTTAGAGAAGAACAGCAAACATAACTGTTGTTTACAAAGCTCTTGTAATGCATAACCGGATTGTATACCGAGTGCTTAATCGGGGTTAAATTCCCAATAATCTATAATTACTCAACTAAACTGCAGGGTTATTATCTTGTTAATTAGGCAGATTTCAAATATTATAGGGACTGAATTTCGAATAATAACCCGATTGTCGGTCATCAAGCTTTTTGTAATAATAATAACTTTATTAAGGAAAAAAGGCAATATTGCCTATAATACCACACAATATATATTTACAAAGTTTTAGATGTCAGTGGTGGGGAAAAAAAACTTGATAAAGAGAAGTAACTCTGAAGAAAAATAATTTTAGATGATTACTGATTATATGTAATCTAATGATTTTTGTTAAGAGCAGTGCACTATTCTATAAATACTCCTATCTCTTCATCAAACGACAAAATTTAAGACTGGTCTAAATTCAAAGAATTTGCAGACGACGGATAAGATGACCACTTCTATACTTTGGCTGTCCTACCAACATTCATATGCGATATGGAAAGGACTTGACATGGTTTTTTTTGTGTGAGTTTTCAACAGATTTCAACAGTGTTCCAGTAATGTAACGGCGGTCAATGTATGTATCGATGTGCCCTGGGTCCAGCTTCACCAACCTTTCTTTAGAACGTTTTTTGTCTTATTCTCCAAGATTTTCTAAATTTGAAGGTGACACAACTTCTGATAAGCTAAACCATTTGGTATAGCAAATAGAAGTTGAGTTACTTTCAACTTTTGAAAAATCTGAAGAATAAGACAAAGAACGTTCTAAAAATGGTTAGTGAATAACGACCTGAAATTGTTCTTAACCAGCAACATTCACAGCACTATGTTCAAACCTGTGACTGCTTTCGCTCATACACCATGTTTAGCGGTTGGGCTTAGGTATTTCATGGTACGTTTATAGCAATGAATAATCTGCACAAAACTCTCAGACCCACCTTCAGCATGCCCATATTTCACGCGTAAATTACACGAATCGTCTCAACAAATTCAGATTTATGTAAATAAAATCACTACAAGATGCCCATTATGACACCATCGAGTGATAACACAGTCGAACATATCTCATGAATGTTGTCTGGACATTGAAGCTCGTTGGCAAAACATCTTATATCGTCTATGATGTCAAATACTGTCCATTTCTTTTAATTTCGGAAGTCAGAAATATTGTTTGTCCAAATATAAAAATATCTTTAAAGGTACTAATAAAACATTTGTCTACAACAAAATATTTCATTGTTTTTTTTATTAAATTTTTCTGACTATCGCTATCCTGACCGTTCTGTAAGTTTCCATCGACGAATACTACTGTAAAGAGAAGACTGCTATTGCCGTTAATGGTGACAGTTTTTAGGGTATGATATTTTCAGCAAATATAGGAAAATATCGCTCTAAGGTTAGAATCAAGCAGTGAACAGAATAGATAAAAGATTCATAAGAACTGTAAGTTAAGATTCATTAAGACTTAAGTTCTGTACAGTTCACACCAACAACAGAGCCGTTGAAAGAGTTGAACAACAAGCCGTTCAGGAAAAAAAAGTCGTTGCCTAAAGAAAGTAGAAGTCATTGCATCCATTATGAAGTTCAATAACCCACTCTATATCAACATAACAATATTTTTACTAAGCTTAATGACACATAATCAAAGGCTATGGTGATTTGTGAATAAGTTTCTGTCTGTTATGTACTACTATATAATCATTGTGTTGGCTTTTTTTTTATTGGTCATTGTATTGCTGAACACTGTATTATATTTATTTCTCCATGAAACTCGGTATTTACTTTCGCTGTATCATCCCGTGTTCGATGTTAAGGATCCATCCATCCATCCGTCAACCCACCCAACGACCCACCGAGCCATCCATTAATCTATCCATGAATGAACGAATGAACGAATGAATGAATGAATGCATCCATCGATCCATCCATATTTCACGTGAAATACACGCATGTCTAACTCGTTGTTTCAAGATAACTTTACATAGTTTTGGTTCCAATTACCATTGCTAAAAAAATTGGTTATCATATTGTTAAAGGAAGGGAATCTGTAGGGTTTTGTTTGATAAATTGTCACCGACTAGATACTCATATTTTCTCTGCTGTAATGCTTAAAATGAATCTAGGTTGACCGACCTTCTCTATATTTTTGTATAATAAATTACTGGAAACATGCCTGGGTGACAACCCACTCACTTTTTCTTTTCACACAATGATGCTAACGGTATGATAACAATAGAAAGCTCGAAATATCATCGATGTTCTAACAATGTAACATTCGGGGATCGCAGCAGATGGATCTCAACATTGATTCACCCTGACAGCTATACAGAAAAAATTGACAATTTTACAGGGTATGAAATAGCAATCTTGTTATATATTTCAGGCGCATTTATTGTCACAGTATCTAACCCCTAGACTGATAAGCACAAATCAAAGACCTTTTGCGGACATTGTAGATCAAGATCAGACTGCACAGAACGTGCAATCTGATCTTAGATATACACTGTCCGATAAGGAGATATTTTTCTCCCCAAAATACCTTTGAAACATCAAAATCTTGGTTTGAAAGTTTAATTTCACATATTTAGCAGGATTAAGGCTAGTAAAAGATCGACAGTTTTTACAAAAGACTGCACATTCTTTACAATCTGGTCTTGTTCTAAACTTTTACAAACATCCGTATATTTGTCCATTTTCTAAACAATCCTGTGTATTAACGACCCTGTAGAAGAACGCCTTTTAAAACATTTTGGGAAAGAGAGAAAACACTGATAACCATTATTTTGTCCTCTCCCCACAATGCTTTCTACTTTTTTGCAGTTCCCTTTGTAGGAAGGTTGTGACAGGAGAAGAGGATACAAAATTGCGGTAACGGAAGGACTGTCAGACAGACAGTCAACCCGATTCAAGTGTACTCCCCTCACTTTTTCTTTTTCTTCGGGAGGGAGGGTGATGAGTATGAAAGTGCTTGGAAATACAAAAAAAAAAAAAGCGTTTAACAAATTTACGCAGGTTTGATTTGTTTGTAAGGGCTCCGTCTTTCAAGTTTATAGTTTAGAAACTTTATATATTGATATCAAATCTATTGGCAAATGACTTTCATTATTGTTTCAAGGAATTCATGATCACTTAAGAATACTGACATTTATTGCACTATATCCATTCCGGAGGAACTTTAGCATAAGTAAGAATTATTACATCTCTGTATGGGTAAGATTTCATCCATTGCATAAATCCACTCCACAGGGAGATTCGCTGCTAAATCTAACACATCCGGACGTAACACCGCATTTTATGACCATCAGAGTTCAATGTGCAGGGCAGTATCGACTATCGGCATCGGAGTTTGGTATGGTGGGAGCATGGGCCAGAGCCCCTATCTCGGAAAATTTGAAATGGATATATAACATCCCCAGAAGAAAATAAGAGACTGACCTCAGCAACACGTGAATACAACCTTGCTAAGGACTGGAAAATAAATGGTCCTATTTGCTAGCAGACACAACAAATTATTGGGATCACTTTTTGTTAATCGCAAACATAAATATCCGACGAGGTATGGAATAAAACGCAGCACATTAATTTGCAATTCGCGTGCAGTCCCCGTCGTCTCTAACTAGTTAATATTTATCACAAAAGAAATCAGTTATTATCTCGTCGCTCTTCTATTCCAATCCTCGATTAATTATTAACACTTCGACTGCTGAAGAAGTAAAATAAACATTTAAAGACACGCAAAAATGACAAAAATATTGCTATTTTACGATTTTAAGTTTTTCACAGGCCAGAATTGTTCAGAAAATATCGAACTGTGTTGATCCCAAATCAGACTGCACGATATGTGCAGTCTGATTTGGATCAATACTGTTCGTAGAACATATCTAATTTCGATCGAAGTGTACTAAACGTTAACTGAATCAATGAGAAACTAATTGAAGGAACGCATTTTACCTCCTATTTCGCTCCCCTTCGATACGCCTTTTGCACACATTTTGCAACTAGTTGTTGCTCTAGGTAAGAAACCGTCTATGTTAAACCTTATCCTGGTAAATGAGTGAAATGAAACTTTTGAGTCGAAAGTAAAAACCCAAATTTTCCTATTTCAAAAGTATTTTTAGCGGAAATATAATTATGTCCTTGCCGGACAGTGAAGATTCAAGATCAAACTGACAGCTCTGTGCAGTCTTATCTTGATCTACACTGTCCGCAAAAGGTCAGTGAGTCGCGCTTAGCTGCCTAAGGGTTAACATATCGCTATGATGACTCGAAGTCGACTAAGAAATTCGAAATCAAGCGACTCAACACGTATGTACTTTTCTTGAAACACTGATTTTGATGCCTCTTGCTATTTGTTCATTTTATCAAGAAATGACTGTTTTGTCTTATGGGAGAAACAACAAAAATAGCAGCAGCGACAATAAAGACACCAAAAACAACAATGACGAAGACGACGCCACGAAACACACGTTTTTGGACTCGAACTGACGAGTTTGATTGAATAGGATAGCGACTTAGCTGACTTAGACTCTGGGACTTTGCCTGTCGAGTTTCAATTCTTAGTTACAAAGTAGTTGGTTGCTGTTTAATTGAGAGAAAAAAAAGTCGTCTGCAGGAACAGCTCATCAAAAATGGCAGACTGGTAATTACATGTCGTTTCCTTTGTTTAACCCCTAGTTTGCGAAGCGCAACTCAAGGACCCTCTGCGGACAATGTAGATCAAGATCAGACTGCACAGAACGTGCAGTCTGTTCTTAGTTCTACACTGTCCGTTAAGGACATATTTATCCTCCCAAAATATCTTTGAAATAGCAAATTTTCGGTTTTTACTGTTGGCTTGAAAGTTCCATTTCACTTATTTAGCAGGTAAAGGGTTAACTCTTTACCAAACGACAAAATTTTCGACATGCTTAAAAGCTCTCGCCGACGATAAAATAATTGTGACTCAAAGATAGAAATTCACTTTTGGAAGGGTAGAAAACATTGTGGAAAAAGGAGAAAATGCTTGTTACCAGCATTTTCTCCTTTTCCCACAATGTTTTCAAAAGGCCTTTACCTACAGGTCGTTAAAAGTCGGTATTTTGTAGTAAAGCGTTAAAGAAATGATACAGCAAATAAATGAGACACGCTCTGGCAAAAAGTGGTTTGATACATATCTGTGATACATTATACCAAGCAAGTCATCACATAAATATGGATCCATAAAGTCCATTTTGTCTTCCAATTGACTAAATCTGGAGGTAGGATATTTACTTTGACATGCAGAAAATTGACCAATAGCAAAATATTTTGATCCATTTCAGCCTGCGCAAGCAAGCATGGTTTTTATATATTATATGTACTCACCTTTTGTGATTAGCATAGGCTCATGTCAATGTAATCTTTAAATCACTCCAAATACCTGAAAATACATATGATAAATATGTGAAAGCTCAAGGGTTGAAATTGGTGGCTATATTAACCTCTCCGTTCACCTAAAATGCGAATAATTATCATTGTAGACCTTATTACTTTATCATACGAATTATTTTAATTAAAAAACCTTACATAGTTAATATTCATAACAGGCATGAAAAATACGAAATGCAATGTCATCGTGCTATAGCGGAAGAGAAAATAATGAAGAAAATAGTTTATAGGTTACCAATTATGAAAAAAGTTAATAAGCTGAAAAGTTAAAAAATAAGAAAAAAAAAAAAGGTAATAAGTTGAAAAGTTTATCAACCTCTTCTCTCGTTCTCGGACTAAATGGTAACAGCCCTCTTATCTAGAAATTACAAACACGACTTTATCTATATTATTGCCTAACGAGGTTAAATTGTGCAATATTTCAGCCTTTCACATATGCTGTATAACCTCTATTTATCACATTCTTATCAGTGAATTACTGGGATTTCACAGTTAAAAACACCACTAGTGATGATAAATATTGTATCATCACTAGTGACGATATAGTTTTAGAATGTTTGCCGGAACTACCCTTTTCCTATATTGCTCGCATTGTACCATTCTTAATAATTTATTCAAGATGCACCTTTACAGCCAGAGAGTATACAAACGCTGTTAAAACTTTGCAGTGTGAAGAATCTAGATAGCCGTGTAAACGTAGATAAACAAGAGGGCCATGATGGCCCTGTATGGCTCCACTGGCTAATAAGTAAAAACCCTACACACCAAACATTACAATACTTGGCCAACTGGTTTTGAACCAGTAGACATACAAAATTTTCTCTATAAAATCCCATGAGAAAGTTATGATCCCAAAGCAAAGCCATTTTTGACCACAGAGCTATAATTACTTGAATCCTGATAGAGGTCCACAAGATATACATGCAGCCCCATATCAAATAATACAGGTCTAGAATGTGTGGATTTAAACAAGAAGATGTTCAAATTTTCCTCAATATGAGGCTCTGTAAAACATGAGACCACTAAGACAGGGCTTAATTTGGTAGCGCTAGTTCAAGAGGTAAGTAACAAGAAGATTTCTAGAGTTTTCACTATATAAGCCCATGTAAATCTTGAGACCACTGGGGTTGGTGCAAACTTGACCCCAGAGCTATAATTTGGGCCCTCTTGGTAGAGACTGACTAGATAATGCTACATGCAAAATTCAGTAGGCCTAGGCCCAAATTGGCTTGATTTTTAAAGTTTTCCCTACATAGGCCCATGTAAAACTTGTGACCCACGGGGTGGGATCAAATTTGACCCCAGGGCTAAAATTTGGGCCCTCTTGGTAGACGCCCACTAGATAAAGCTACATGCAAAATTTGGTAGCCCTAGGCTTTATAGCAAAGTACAGGGAGATTTCTAAAGTTGTCTCTATATAAGCCCATCTAAAACTTGTGACCCCCAGGGTGGGGTCAAATTTGACCCCATGGCTATACTTTGGGCACTCTTGGTAGAAGCTCACTAGATAAAGCTATATGCAAAATTTGGTAGCCCTAGGCCTTATGGCTAGGTACAGGAAGATTTCTTAAGTTTTCTCTATATAAGCCCATGTAAAACTTGTGACCCCGGGGCTGGGCCAATTTTGACCCAAGGGCTATAATTTGAAGAAACTTGATAGAGGTCTACTAAGTAAATCTACATGCCAAATTTGGTAGCCCTAGGCCTTATGGTTTCAGACAAGAAGATTTTCAAAGATTTCCAATATTTTTCAGTTTTGTTGCCATGGCAACCAGAGTTTATGAAGGAATCAAATTCTTTCAAGAAATTCAGAAGAGGACCATGGCAGGATCATTTCTGTAAAGTTTCATCAAAATTGGATGGGTAGTTTCAGAGAAGAAGATGTTTGAAATAAAAGTTAACGCACGCACGGACGGACGGACGCACGGACGCACGACGGACACCGGGCCATGACATAAGCCCGCTGGCCTTTGGCCAGTGGAGCTAAAAATCGATATATGGTGTATGGGATAAAGAGACGCCAGGGATCTGTCTTCGATTTAAACCGGAAACTGTGGTTGTAATGTCTAGGGATAGCCTCCATGGAACAAATTGCATTTTCTATCCGTCGTAAATCTGTGCAACCTTGCAACCGTCAGAGGCAACAATTGGCACGAAGGTACAAGAATGATTATAATTTCATAAAATAAACATGAAATTTGTTACAAAACTGGATGAAAACGAGTGAAGATGCATCTTTAATTATTAGAATAAAAAAGGGTGAATTAGGAATATGATAAATAAGATAATCAACTGGTTGTGTGTGATATTAAAAATCTATCACTAGAATGGGGTGTGATGCGCTTGAAAAAACGAGTCCGAAGGTGTGATAGATTTTTAATATCACACACAACCAGTTGATTATCCTCCTTATAACAACCAGAGCAGTGATTGCCGAGCCCAAGGTGTTTTTAGCTTTTACTTCACTCATTATTGTCAGACCTACCAAATTAGAGCACACTATTGGAAGGGTAAGATTTTAATACGTGCAAATTTCAAGTCCCAAGTCATACTCTATCAACTCCAAGGCTGCTAAGTGCGACTCATTTAGCTTTTAGAACCCAGACCAGACCGCATAATTTCTGCCGTCTGATCTTTCTTCTACACTGTCCGAGACGGCGAGATTTTTCCGTTGAAAAGAATTTTAAAATCGCAATATTTGAGTAGATCTATTTCACTTCATTGGTTTATAAAATGAGATATAGGATCTGAAATAAGTTTGCATATGAGATAAAATTTTATTAAACGAATCTTGAAAAAAAAAAAAAAACTTATTACGCGAGCTTTTGGCGAAGTAAATAACATTTTTGTGGACGCATTCAACACAATTTCATCTCAAAAGTCAACAAATGTAAGATTCATTTTATTACATAATAATTTTCTTCAAACTATAAAACAGAATGTGCACATTTGGAATTTCCATGAGTAAAACCCGATTAATTTCCCTGAAAGAAGTCATCGATTGATTGATTGAATTTGCGTTTATTTATCGTCGCCACCGGTTGCCCATATGGGCGACGCCCCCTGAAGGCTGTTAGTTTTGTTACGGGGGATAGTGCAGATACAGGACGAAACCCATCTTAAGTTACGCCTGGTTCTTTTACGTGCTCGGTGTATAGCACCGTCACACGGGACCTCGGTTTAACGTCTCATCCGAAAGATTATTAGTAATTTTAGATGGCCAGCCGTGGGAATCGAACCCACACCCTCAAGCGACTCGAAACAAGAAGTCATCATATATGACGACTCTATAATTATGACTTCACGAAATACTTATCTCAAACGTGCATAGGATAAGAAATCCTTAATTGGTATACTGCACTGAAAACAAGAGAGTTTATGTGATAAAGAATATGTCATTTATTAACAATAACTATATTTTCGAAAAAACATTACCATGAATCAATCTAATTTTAGACACTCCATTTAGTCTCAAGTGTGATACAAGCATTCATTGTCTCTCTTATGACGACATTATGTCTACTGCATTACAGTGCTTATTATAACAGTCTGTAGTAGATAAATGACTGTTTTCCAGGCCTTGATCATTAACCTGTAGTAATTAACACTTAACTCTTTACCAGACTGCAAAGGTTTAGACTCATCCAATTTGAAAGTATTTGCAGCTGACATTTCAAATGTGCATAATAAAATAGAATTTACCCGTAGGAAAATGTTTGTAATCAGCATTTTCTCCTTTTCCAACAATGTTTTCGAAAACCAATTTTCTCAGGGTCTATGTGGTAAAGAATTGAAACGCAACATGAAAAAATGAAGCATTAAAGCTGTATCAGAAACATCCAACCTAATGGTTTCTACCAGTGTAGATCCAAGATCAGACTGCACGTTCTGTACGGTATCGGCTGATCTAGATTGACTGCAAAAGTGTCTTGAGTAGCGTTAAGCTGCCTAAATAGCGACATTTTTTTTCAATTGGACAATTTGGATAAAGACCAGGCATTGTATGTTTGGTCAGTCGGATCTTAAGTCTTAAAGATATCTGACAAAAAACTGCAATATCTGATTCTCTTTGACAGACTTAAAATGTCCTTGTCATTATATGGCTCTCAAACGGTAAACAACCATGAAAGAATTTGTCATTTGGTCTGACGCGTCCATTGATCGTCATCTATTCGGTCTAAGAATGAGCCTGACTTTCGATTTATTACGTAGACATTGGTCTTTCAGAACCTGGAAATTAAACTTCCTTTATATATCAAAAGGCTCCATGTACTGCAGCTTCGTTTTGTTCTTGGGTCCGTATTTTTTTATTAATAAACATCGAAAAACCGAACAGCTAATGACTCCGTGCAAAGTAGGCCTATTGTTTTTAGACGAGCAAACGCTAGTCTACTGCTATCTAGAGTGACCATGATTGAAATGTAAACAGAAAACCCTACAGTCGCCAAATATTGCTCCCAAAAGAAAGAAAAATCCATTAGAAATCGTATTCTACTAAATATTATGTTAACATGAACTACAAAATCTCTACCACTCCAATTTGAAAGATTACAAAGTCATAGACTGAACAATTTGTCACCTTTGAAATACAAGATGTTTGCTTTTATGTAAATTAAGTCATTAACCTATGCAAATCAGGCTCATCTTTACATATCGAAACGTAACCTTTTTCACCCTCGTGCTTTTCTCGGGCGTTGTAAGTGTCGTCTATTTACGAGTTCGTCCAACTGATAAGAAAGTTAAAAATCAGGGAAATTTCATCAAAAGGGAACTCTAGAAACTATTTAAATGTCAAATCATCTAGTTTACATGCACATGCTTTTCATTTGCTTTTTTTTTTCAATTAAAGATGAAGAAACAGACTTATATGGCATTTCCTAATGACTATGAGCGGTGGGTAAAGTCACCGGAGCGAACGAACATTATCGAATTTAATGAAAAGAATGACTGTGCAAGACTAAATAACCGGATCGAACTTGAACAAACTTAATAACCGAATTTGACCATATTTCTTCGAACGTGTATGGACCATTCAAGTCTAATATTTACCAAGGCCGCTTATTCCACATTCGCTAGACTATCAGTACTTTCAATACTTTGATTCTACATAGTGTTCAATGCATATCATGGGGACAACCTGCTTATTCACGACATTCCTTGCTCTCAACCATGCTAGGTCTGGGCTCGCCGAGCCTTGTAAAAAAAAATTCTTATGTGATTTCCTGAATACGTACTTAACACTTTTGATCACTGAACAGCGAAGCACTTAGTCGAAGGCAGCCTTTCTATTTATCGTGGTTCATCGAAAATAGTCTTGCTTTTTTCTTATTGATGATTTTGGACCACATATCAAACGTTTTTCAAACAGTAAACATAGAGTTGGAAAAAAAAAAAAAGTAACGATCCGTCATCGATTTATGATTTTTGAAATCTTAGTATTGGAGGGTTTTACTTGTTTTTTGTATTGGAGTTTAACGTCGTTTTATCAGCTTACGTCATATCACGGTGGCCAGTGCACCTACGCATGACTTATTGTGTTTCTGGCTTTCTAACACAAGTACTGACACAAATTTCTTTCCAAGCCACTGACTACTTTCTCGCTTGTACCAGAGGTTAGGCGCTAAAAATCGCTGGAAAGAAAGTTTTCCACAACCAGATATCGAACCTGCAATCACCAGGTCACAAGTCAGATACGCTAACCACCGAGTTACCCGGGTGGGCCATCAGTCCAAGGATTAATCGAGCCGCTGGCCGGACTGGGATTTTACTTATCTTGGAAATTATCGTTTATTTCGTAGTGTAGCGTTTAAGATTTTATGTTTGGGGTTTTCCTTTTTTCTTTTACTAAATGAAAACGTTTTATTCGTTTATGTGGTTCCGTTAAGTTTGAAATATTTTTCATTCTGATTATACAATCGTACTCTGTTATAAGGACTTAGTCTCAACAGTGTTCTTTAGTTTGACATTTATGGGTCTAAATCAATTCAAAGGTAAACCGTGTGACATATATTGGGCGAGTGTTGATCCATGTGTTCCGAAGATCTAGATTATAAGTTCTGCTTTCATAATCAAAACATTCAGGAGCACAACACACTTAGAATATTTACTAACGAAGAAGCTCTTCTTGTTCGTGTTGTGCTTCTTCTTCTCCTCCTTCGTTTTCTTCTTCTTCTCGTTATCATCATTATTCATCGTAATCATCGTCATCATAATCAACATGGTCGTCGTCTCCTTTTTACCAGAAGACTAAATTTTTGGCTGGGCTAAATTGTAAATATTTACAGACAACAAATTAAATGTTGCGAAAATGATGATTTTTTGGTTTTAATAGGATAGAAAACCTCGTGGGAAAAGAAGAAAATACTGTTTATTAGCATTTTCTCCGTTTTCCCCACAATGGTTTCAAAAGCCTTCTCTTTCAGGGTCGTTAAAAGTGGGGGCTGTCTGGTAAAGCGTCAATAGAAAAACTCAATATGTAGTTATATATATTATTTCATGCTTTCCGGTAGGATATCGAGATATAGCGGTGAAAATATTTTTCGATATTCCACGGGTACGACCAGTGAAAATACTGATTTTTATATTCTAGTTACCTAGGTAAAATGCGCGTGACTCACAACCAGATGGAAATATGACGTCATTTACCTTACATTTCTCGCGCTTGACGTAATATTGTAATGCGTTGCTATGCGGAGGGGTACGCCACGGGGAATAACTGAAAAGACTGTACTGGGTTTTGATAAAGTTCCTCCCAGAAAGGGTTAAAAGCATGAAGTAAAAAGAATATTTGTTTTTTTCGGTGAAAGATCGAAATTTATTTCATCTCGTGAACACCATCGGTAATATTTTCACTCGTGGCTGCGCCAATCGTGAAAATATTACCGATGATGTTCACTCGATGAAATAAATTTCGATCTTTCACCGAAAAAAACAAATATCATCTATTTATTACATGCCTTATGAGCAATTAAAAATAAAAGCCCAGTTAATCATTATCTTGAAAATTGGAGATAATTCAAAAGGTCGAAGTTTGATGTGAAATTCTAATGTTATAAGGATCAAGAATTTGTGGATCAATTTTGAATGGAAATATGTCATTTGCACCAATAAAAAATAGAAAAAAAAAATGTTCTGACGTAAAGCTAAAATAGATTTACATGTATAGTTCAATCGTGAACATAAGACTTAGATTTTTTTTTCCTTCAAAGTTTGGCCACCCATGAATTCCGCTTTTCACTCAGTAATATGTTATATCAATTTTCGAACAAAACACACATAATATTACCTATTCATTTTTCAATAAAAATTCTGGATAAATTATCAGAAATTTCTGGGGCTAGAAATACCTGAAAATAAAAGTCAAAATGTCAGGTTTAACCAGAAAACGGTATTTTAACTAAAATGGCAGTTAATGGATAACGCTTATACGTTCCATCTTGTCTTGTTCTGTGCTGTGTTTTCACTGTGTCTTCCTTTGAACCTTTAGACAGTTAAATAAAAAAGATCTACGAGTAAATCCCTATAACGTTAGTGCTATATAAGTGAAACTGAAAATACACAAACGATACAGTTATTATAGCTTCAAACTTGTTTTTCGATAGAATTACCATGTGGCATAATAGATCCAATATAATACTGCATGAAACGTGCAGTCTGATCTTGATCTGCACTGTCCTTAAAATTCAAAAATAGACGGATTCAGCGATTTTAAGACAAGGTTTAGAAACGAAGCTTTTTTTGATAAAACTTCAGGACAGACATTGCCAAGTTTTAGCGAATAGATCCATAACGGTCATATTGCATTGTAATTGTAACGAATATCTTCAGTCAGCATGAAATATCATTATTGAAAATCATAAGCTGTTTTTCTGGATATCAAACAAAGTATCAAACATAAGAGATGTCTGTGAGATTTTCCATTTTAAGCAGTCTGATCTTGATCTAAACTATTCTCGAAAAAACCAAAAGTTGTTCCTTGTATACGATAACAATCCTGGAACCGTATTTACCGATAATTTACAATAAACTCTATACAAAGTTTTAATTTTTAATTCGAAGACATGCAATCTGATTGGCCGAGACGGTAAGTCTCGGCCAATCAGATTGCTTGTCTAGGAATTAGCAACTAGAAACTACTTGTAAAGTCTACTAAAGTCTACTTGTAGACTATGAGTCCCTAGTATCACAGAAAACAATGTTACTGGAAGAGTAAGACAGATAGAATCTTAATTGCATGCATAAAGAGAAAGCACGTAGCCAAAATGATAAAACCCAGAGGCAGTTTGTGAAGTATGTTTAGTTTCAATTTGTCAATAAATATCGTTTATGTGGCTACAAATTTCAGGTTTTTAGCGATTGAAATGCTGTTTTAAGTTAAATATTAAGGCCCATCTAAAGGCTGATTGTAACCAATTCATTTTGGCATTTTCTCAATTTGACTTTGTGACTTCATGTGTTTGTCCCTAGAGAGCTTTTAAGCTCTGCATTATTCATTAAAGATTTCAGATCTCTAAGCAGTTTGATTCTTATTTCTTACTGTCTGAAATTTGTATAATTTATTCAAACCAAACAGCCTTTTAATTGCAATGTCTGGGTGTATTATACTGATTGAAATCATCTCTTATGTATTACATTGATTACATTGGATTGATTTTTCAAGAGGTTAACTAGAATAAATGATAAGGATAGAGGGGTTCTGCGTGGCTCAGTGGTTAAGTGTGGGACTCGTGATCTGGAGACCCCGGGCTCGAACCTTACTGGGTTTACATGAATGTGTGAGCTGTTGCCGTGATGCGACTGAAATAATGTTAATAACGGCGTAAAACACCATTCAATTAATCAATTAATTAATCAGTCAATTAATCCTAACATTTGTAGAGTTCTATCCAAAGTCTCTGTAGTAACTTGTTTCTACCATATAAAATATATAAACCAATCCCTGTGATTCAGTAGTTAAGCTTAGGACCACTAATAAGGAGTACGTGGTTTAACTCCGGCTCCACAAAGATTATTCGAGAAAACTGATTAAATTTTTTGCTAAAAAATATTTTTTCCTCGGCGCTGAAAAAATGTGTCAACATTGTTATTATGTGAATGCCTGCTAGTTGCTTAGTAAGACCGTTGTGTGTACCATTAGCTCAGAAATACCAGGAACGCACAGATTAGTGGTTTATGGTGTGATCCGACCCTTGATCGTTCCAAAAAAAACGTATACGTATAAAGAAAACGTAAACGTATAATAAACGTATCCATAATATTATGCAGACACTGTGACTACAACGTATGGTCGATTTCAGGATGTAATTTCAATAAAATACGAATCTAAAAACATATAAATCACGGCATAGATGATATAAACATATGCATAAAGGCAGTTGACATGAATCCCATTCTCGTTAACTCTTTCAGCGTTAAACAGGTCTATATGGCCTCCAATATGCGAAAAGGGACACTCGGACATTTGCGTAAAGTGTCGTCCCGGATCAGCCTGCGCAGTCCGCGCAGGCTGATCCGAGACAACACTTTCCGATCGTGTGTGATTTTCTGTTTCACGCAAGTATACTGTGGGACAAAATATAATGTTGACTTAAAGTGCCGTCTCGGATTAGCCTGCGCGAACTGTGCAGGCTAATCCGGGACGACACTTTACGTTAATGTCCGAATGTCCCTTTTTGCATATTGCAGGCCAATTATATTATTATAAACACGCCCTTTTTCTACAGCAAAAATAAACCGAAACTCAGAAATATGTTTTGCCACATCGGCTTGGCTAAACAAGCGGGTGGATTACATCCAAAATCAGACTGCTTGCTCTGTGCACTCTGGTCTTGATCTATGCCGTCTGCGAAAAGGTCTGATTTTGCCTATGGTGACGAAAGGGGTGTAGATCTACCGACTGGTGTGACCATTTTTACCAATTTAATGCTCAATAAACAAAATGGACATTTTTTCAGAACTAAAAAAGTCCAAATCTTGAATTTTTAGGAATTTTGTCCGAATATCTAACAAATCATTCAGCGGTGCAGATGCAAGATCAGACTGCTCGATTTTTGGAGTTCAATCTCGTTCTACACCGTTTACAAAACACTGCAAAGTTGTCTTTAGTACAGAGTTAGAACGTTGATAGAAGGGAAATACTCATCCAGTGTTTTCTTAAAATTCACTTTTACCCTGCTCCTACAGTACACGAGTACGGGTATATTTTGCGAACTGCTAATATCAAGATCAGCCAGCACATACCTAGAGTCTGACCTTGATCTGCACTAACCTCTACTCTAGCATTTGTTTCAACGACATGGATTACTGCATTTTCTCATTTTCTCACAATGTTTTCCAAACTCTTCTCTGTCAGGGTCAGTGAAACTAGGAATACCGTGGTTAAATATCTCAGGGTATAAGTTCAAAGAAAAAATATATTGAAGCCTTAATACGCTATGAAACGAAAACAAATAATCAGTTTTCATTGTCACACAACCTTAAAACGATGCGCTTGATATTCTTGAAACAGTTTATTTTCTCGGATGAAGAGTGAAAGTTTATTTTACAAAAAAGTACTTTAATGGCCATCTTAATTCCACGTTTAAATCTTACTGTACTATGAAACGAACAGAAAAAAAAAGTTTTATTGTAACACAACGACTCATGCTGCTTTCCAGTATTTTTTCTCATTTTTCCACAATGTGTTCAAAAGCCTCTTTCTCAAGATTCGTTAAAACACGGAAAATCTGATTATGAACTATACAATATACGAGGGTTGTCGCAGAAGTAACAGGACTATTGCTGTAACATGAACAATTATTGGCGTATCAGCAAAAAAAAATAGCGCGGATTAAGTGCCATATCTCATGATTATTTCTGCCAAAAATCATCAAAATACATATAACAATAACGAAACTACAGTTAAAATACATACAACGCTAAACGCCACCCGGCACACAGAATAACGTTCACTGACGTCCAACATGACGTCGCTTATCATACTTTCTCCACATAGTCCCCACCAGTGCGAACACACTTCCTGTGACGTGCGATCCACTTGTCAAATGTGTCTACATAAAAGTCATTACTAAATGACGACACAATCCTCTGTGTTTCCAACATCAGCTCCTCTTCACTGCTGAAATGTGTACCTCGTAAACGTGACTTCACCTCCGGGAAGACACGGAAGTCCATAGGAGCGAGGTCCGGGCTGTAAGCTGGATGACTGAGCCTCTGGAATCCCAAAACGTCTATCTCCAACTGCGTCGAACTTGCCGTGTGAGGCGGGGCATTGTCTTGGTGCAAGACAAAGTCGGCCAACTCAACACCGGGCCTCTTTTTCCGCAGCGCGTGAACAAGATCACGGCGCAGTAGCTGAAAACGACAAAATGCATTTTAGCATATCGGACGCAATATGCACATTTTCTTATATTTTTAGATGTTTTTTGAATATTTAAACTGTATTGTTACATTTATATTTATCTTTACTTCATTATTACGCATTTTCATACATTACCTTGGAAAAATATGCTGCATTTATGGTTTGTCCTACGGGAACCCGGTGGATCAAGATCATCCCTCGTCTGTCCATAAAAAACACAAACATGTGTTTGCCTCCTGATCGCGACACTCTTGCCTTTTTTGGTGGAGTACCTGGTGTTTTCCAAACAGACGAGTCAGCCTTGGTTTCCGGATCATAGTGCCAGAGCCATGTTGCGTCCTGGGTGATTATCTTGTCTAGAAACTCGTCGCCCTCTGTGTCATAACGTCCTAGGAACTCGGACGATGAGGTCACGCGCTGGATCTTCTGGTCGTCCGTGAGAAGTCGGGGCACCCATCGTGCGCTCACCTTGCTCATGTGCAGATCTTGCAGTATCCGTAGAACTGTATCCTTGCTTGTACCCAGGTCCGACGCTAAGGATCGAACAGTAAACCTTCGGTCTTCCGTGATCTTGTCCTTTACCTGCTGTGCGAGACACAATCGCATATTGGCAGGGCCCGCATAGCTTCTGGTCTTCTATGGAATGACGGCCTTCACGAAACTCGTTACGCCATCTGAACACTAATGAACGGCAACATTTATACTCGCCCGCTTCCTGAACAAGTTGGTAGGTCTTTGTAGGTGTTTTACCGAGCGCTTGACAAAACTGGATTACCGCCCGCAACTTGACATCTGTGGACGACATGACGTTTTTTGTCTGTAGACTCTGACGTGCTGAAAAACGCTGTATCTCAGCTAACGGAAATGCTATGGCGCTCAAATAAACAGGAAATGACGTCATAAAGCCACATATTGTGCAGCCGAACTTTCGCGCGCAAAAACAAAACGTAAGGATAATTATAGCGACATCTGAAGAAGCAAATGTTATCTTTGCGTTATTGAAACCGGCGTGCGCCGCCTACCTTTACCGTTACCTTGGAAACTCTGCATATTTCAAAGTACGTCAGATAAAATTTCATTTGGATTACACATTTCGGGAGCAGACATGCTGAACTGTATTCAGCAAAAATATATGTGTATGCGCCCGACAATAAAGCAGCTACAAGAAAAGTCCTTTTACTTCTGCGACAACCCTCGTATACAATTACTTTGTTACATGTTCAGGCAAGAAAAGACCTTGAATAAGTTGTTTTCTTAACTGATAAGGTCCGTTCAATAATTCTTTACTCCGAAAGTTGATGACACTTTCATTATATTCTGTTTTCACATTTATGTTTCACGTACTTTCACATTGTTCTTTTTTAATACTTCTTATTTCCATTAGTGGACTATAACCGTGACCATACGTTTCCGAAAGTCAATGGCGTCACACATGTGTATATTAGTTCAATCAAACGCAGCCTTCGTTACTGAGGAAGGCACGTTTCATTGCGATGCAGTGTCTAATAAGTGTATTAAGACTTCCATTTCTCATTTCCTTTTCACGTTAGTCATTTAACGATTTGGCTAGTTACGGGTACCGTGCAGGCTCCGATAATATCGCGCCGTCTCGCAAGACTTGTTCATCAGTTTCTTGACATACATGCAGCAAAGTTAAGTATTGTAAAAGAACAGAACCCATATCCGACTGGTTTGTTTTTAATTATTATATTCCTATCAGTGAATTACTGGGATTTCACAGTGAATAACACCTCTAGTGATGATTAATATGGTATCGTCACAGGTGACGATATAGTTTCAGAATATTTGCTGGAACTATAGTGCTCATAATGTACCATTCTTGATAATTATTATAATAAAACAGGATGAGATAGGTATAAATAAGTAGGATAATCAACTGGTTGTGTGTGATATTAAAAATCTGTCACTAGAATGAGGTGTGGTACGTTTGAAAAAACGAGTCGGAAGGACGAGTACTCGTCCTTCGAACTCGTTTTTTCAGCCACATTCGTGTACTCGTCCTTCGGACTCGTTTTTTCAACCGCATTCGTTCTTCGGACTCGTTTTTTTTGCAACAGCATCACACCCCATTCTAGTGACAGATTTTTAATATCACAAACAACCGGTTAGTTGTCCTCTACAAGTATGTAATGAAGTCAGTTATATGTAACATGACGTATAATCATTAGTAGCCTATGCCTTCGTATTTCAACCTTTGAACCACAGGTGCCTGACATATCTAGTATCATACAACCCCTCTATATAGATATAATAAAGACTTTATTATATCTATATATAGGGGTTGTATGATACTAAACATGTCAGGCACCTATGCCTTGAACCATGATTAATTAAGACCAGCATGTACATGTGTAATGCCTGATCTTGATCTACAACTTTTGATATTCAATTAATTACATTTTTCACACACATACCTTCTTCTTAAAGGGACAAATAACCAGTGAAGAAAGATAACAAAAGTAAAATCAAAATGTCTGGTGTTTCAATGTTGTTGTTGAAGAGATGCTATCAGCAAAGCAGACAGTGTAGATTCAAGGTCAGAATGCGCTTTTTGTTCAGTCTGACCTTGAACTAAACTGGCCAGAAAAACTAACATACTAGTGAAGGGTTAACATACTCTTGAAACCATATTAGAGCGAGACAGGGAGCGGTTTTGTAGCAGTTCTGATTTACAAACACAGAATTTATTACAAACACGTTCACACAATATATGTACTAATAGCGTCTAGACACCTTCAAGACTTTATATATACTTCCTCGTGGCTGTTTCGTCTTTAGAGACACATAAATGTCTTTTTGTATATAAATTACACCACAAATAAAGTGGCACATGATATAAGCTAGACGGCCAGAATATATTTTTGTTTTCGTTGAAGTATTTGAGCACTTGCTGTAACTTACTCTTTGCCAGATGACAAAATTTTAGGCTTGAACAAATTGAAAACATTTGCAGACCTCAAAATAAATGTCACTCAAAAACTGAAATTTGTTTTGGAAAGGGTAGAAAACATTGTGGGAAAAGGAGAAAATGCTTGTTACCAGCATTTTCTCTGTTTCCCCACAATGTTTTCAAAAGCTGTCTTTCTCAGAATCGCTGCTGTGTGATAAAACGTTAACTTTAATAGATGTGTATAATTGAAATAGACCTATGCAAGCTGACTTGAGCCGAAACTTTGCAACACATGGGTCGATACTTTTTATAGATACTATAAACCACCCTTTCACAGAGGATAACTCATTTATGTTGATGTATGCTACCTGTACATTTAAAGCGACATCTTACAGCCAGAGAGTAAACAAACGCTGTTGAAACTTGACGGTGTTATAATCTAGTCAGCTGTATTAATGTAGATAAAAAATCAATATAAGGTGTATACGACAAAGAAACTGTAAGGATTTGTCTTCGATTTAAACCGGAAACCTTGGTTGTTAAGTCTATGGCTAGCCGCAATAGAAACGAAAATGCATTTTCTATCTACCTTGCAACCATCAGGGGCAATATTTGGCATGAAGATACAAGATACAAGAGTGATTATAGTTTCCTAAAATAAAGAGAAAAAAAAAAAAAAACCGGTTGAAAAACTGGATGAAAACGAGTGAAGATGAATGTTTAAAGTATACAATAGTAAGTCCCAGACAGGAAGTTCTCATTTCCCCTCTCTACCCAAGAGGACAATAAGATTATGACAAATACGATAATAAGGAATAATGCAATAATTGGACTCGTCGGATAGCCGTAGGATCATCAAACAATTTCCCAGTTTTTATAGAAAGTATAATTGAGAAATAATTATTTAATACAACTATATTTTCGTGATACTGCCTCTCATAACTCTTTCATAACGTTTGCACTCAAGCTTTTTCGCCGTAAAAGATCACTTATTCACGTGTGTCATGTGTTTCACTAGAGCTAGGCAAGGGCTCTAAAGAACACTGTCGAAAAAAGAAAAGCGAGTGCCTCAAGCTAGGATCGAATCCTTGGCTCCTAAACTGTGATTCCTAAATGTACATCACCGAGCCTTGCGGGATCCCAAATCAATTACAAGATGATAATCAGGTCCTTCATCGCTAAAATGTGAGACTTTTAAACAACTATTGATGTTAGTTGATTTAAAAGGTTGAGATACACCCAAGGACTTTAAAAACGCAAACACTGAAATTAACAAAAATAAATTCACTTTTGGTCCATCGAAAATATTGTGTAAAGTTAGATAATAGTCTATCTCATCGCAATACCTGTCTTGCTTGAAGTTGCAATTAATGCCGGGTGTAGCTTCCATTTGCCGCTATGCATACGGTACATCTTCTCCTCATGGAAAGCACAACGTTTTCTATCACTGGCTGAGGATGTTGTTACATTCATCTATCAAAGCATTAGTAAGTTTATTTACGTTCCATGGCGGTTGATGACAAGGGTAAATGCTTCTACTCAGCTCATCCCAGATATGCTCAATCGGAGGCATATCTGGGGACAAAGGCAGCCATTGTTATCTCCCCTAATACAGCAAGAGTGGATAGGGATCAGTACTGGCTATCGAAGACCGGCAGAATTCTGCCTAAATTGGCAGACTGTTATCGATCTTTCTATGAACAACAGGGCACATCCAATGCTATATAGAAGGCAGATATCTGTCCGGTTCGAGACTTCAAGGGACAACTTTTAAAATTAAATTGTGATATCAATTGTGCACAAAGATCGTTCACAAAAGATGGAATTCTTGAGCGAGTTCGACAATTTGATCTTGATAAATCATTATCTGCCATAAAAATTTTTGCCGAAGATAGAACTGATCCGTTTTTCAAAACAGATAGTAAGACATTCTGGTACGCGTTGTCTGATTGGCGCGTATGACAAGAGTGACAACCAACAACCATCTATATATCGGGTAATGCCTGTTGTCTATAGGATGGTTACTGGAGATACAACGGGTACCAGTTTACTGGGAGATCACTATCGTTTACTGCACATTTAGATGAGGCCACTTTTGTTTCTTGTGGTTTCTTCCGCAGATAAAAAGCAAACTAAAGTGATTATTTTTTTTGCATTTACTGATTTGCAGATTATAATAATTTGTAAAATAAATACATTCATTTGCTTCCTCCCCAACACATAATGCAGTCAATCGAAGTTTCTTTATGCAAGTGTTTCTAGTCCTTTGGAAGCTAGCTTGGATTTTTTTCTTTCTCTTTTATGCAAAATAATCCTTAAACGACAGTCCCTCCCTCTAGTAATTACATCTGTTTTTTTAATTTCAAAAATTTGAAACGCGTGTGAAGGAAAAAGATGAGGAACCGGTACCAACACCGAGACTATGAGAACATCGAATAAAACTGCTATCAGTTCAAACAACTTCAAATGTTTCTCCTTTCTGGTTTCCATTTTTTTTTTCGTTTCTCTATAACTGGCGTGTAGACCTACAAAGTCAACTCGAATACAATACTATGATTACAGTGGCCTTTCTAAAATCCGAAAAGAGCCTTATCTCGAAGATGCTCAAACGTGAAAGTGAAATGATAATATTAGAATCATTAATGTGCACTTTTTCTTCCAAAAATGAAGATCAGACATGTTACAAACACGTAATGAATAGATTAACAAAGAAAATATAAGGAACATAGCAATTTTAGACAAAGAAAATTAGCGAGTATTTCAAGGAGTGTGAGGGCAGGAAAACGACATAAAAGGTAAGAAAACGACATGAAGGGGGACAGGAAAAGCTGTATAAAGGTGAAGGGAAAAAGACATAAAAGGACAAGAAAAACGACATGACAAGGAAGAAATATGACATGAAATAAAAATAATATTGTTATGAACATTTGCGTGTGATAAGCAAATTCTTCTTTTGCTAACCTGTCAAACACAAGAGATGTTACAAATCCTAAAGTGTTTTGTTTTGAACAAAAGAAAAAAAAAAAACGAGGAATTGGAGAGGGGGGAAACAGAAAGACAATAAAATGCCATGTTACAGAAACTAATTAGAAACGGGCTGTAAACGACAGACTTGATGAAAACTATACATTGTGAAAAGCAGAGACCTTGCATCGATTCACTCTTCACTAGGCGACAAAAAGTCCACAATAAAAGCATTTGCTAATGACATTTTAGTGTAACGCAAATTAAGGGGTTCGTATAAAACATTGTGGTTACCAGCATTTTCTCCCTTTCCCACAATGTTTTGAAAAGCCTATCGACTTTGGGTCGTGAAAAACGGGATTGTTATGTGAAGGGTTAAACATCTCCCCATCAGGAATTTCTAATTTGTTTTTGCTAATTGCTTCTTTGCATGCACTTACTATCGAGCCGGTGAGATGTCAGTATAGATATAATAGCCGAATGATGACGCACTTTGCGATAAATTGGAAAAGAAATCTTAAAAGGAAGGCATTGTTTTATTAAGATAACTGCGGTTGTTGCTGAGATAGCACAAATTAGTCGGTATTTTACCCTGGTCGACAGAGTTTCCAAATCCAAAACTTTTTGAGTCACGCTCTGGCAAAAGAGGTTCTGATGCATCTCCGTGACGTATTATACCAGGCAAGTCATCACACAATCAATGTTCCATACAATCGATTTTGTCAAACAACAGACTGAACTATGAGGTAGAATATCCTTTGAAATGCAGAAAATTAACCAATAGCAAAATGTTTCGATCAAGTTCAGCCTGCGCGGGCCAAGCAGGCTGACCCGAGTCGATACTTTTTGCAGATGCATTAAGCCCCTTTTTCACAGATTTTATATATATATATATTTTACATTTTTTATAGTATATCGCTTCTCAGGTGAATCACTAACTCCGAAAACAAACTTGCAGCATGCGAAAAATATGAATAAGATCAAAATTTGTTTTAATTTAATTTACAGTACGGATGTATCCGAAAACATTTCGGCAAAATGATAAATTTATCTTTTTCGGGAAATTTTTCCCTTTGTCAGAATATGATAAAAATATCTTAAGTTAAAGTCGTAAAACGGGTTAAAGTTCTACGTAAACTACGGGTGCTCTAAGACTTACTTTGCACTTTGAAAAAGAAACCATGTCTCAACCATAGGGGGTCCGTAGTTTGACTCCTATCACCCATAGACTAAAACAAGGGATTTAACTATATGCAGCCCGTTACTCGCCCCCGGTTACAAAAAAACAACGTATCTTTTCTACCCCATCAGTTATTCTCATAATTTTTTCTACAGCTGAGAGCCAAAACATTTTTCTACCAGAAAAACACAACTGTTTGTCAGTGGCTAATGCAGTCTGGCCGATACATTCGCTCGAACTTGTAAACTCGCTCAAAAATCTTCGCCATTGACACGGGTTCGTACATTCAATACTGACGTTCGCGCATATAAACCAATGAAATTTCTCGTTCCAAACAGTGTCACCGTACTGTCACGTGACAAAAAGGTGTGAGCAGCTGTACGAAATTTCATTGGTTGAACGCACGACTGTTAGTACATATCAACCAATGAAATTTCTCGTTCCAAACAATGTCACATGACAGAAGATGGCTGCAGCTGTTCGAAATAAGAACGTGGATCACAAATTCAACGAAATCTGAGGCGTTTCGTCGTTATTGAAGATAAAGACTATAGGTCAGTAGTATTTTTAAACATGTTTAAAGGGTGGGTGCCGCTAATGCTGCATTTCATTGGATCTAAAGTGCATTTTATATCTTGAAAACGGATGTAAGAACCCGTGTCAATGGCGAAGATTTTTGAGCGAGTTTACAAGTTTGAGCGAATGTATCAGCCAAACTGCATTAGCCACTGACAAACAGTTGTGTTTTTCTGGTAGAAAAATGTTTTAGCTCTCAGCTGTAGAAAAAAATAGGAGAATAACTGATGGGATAGAAAAGATACGTTGTTTTTTGTAACCGGGGGCGAGTAACGGGCTGCATACAGTTAAATCCCTTGTTTATAATATATAGTCTATGGGTGCCAGGAATCAAACTACGGACCCCTATGGTCTCAACGGCCCTATCTTTCTGCCAGTGACATATCTTATAGGGCCTTTTACCACGGGCTTTAAAACTAGTTCAAGAGACGCAGAGGAGAGATGTTGGAATGAAAAGAAAATTTCTTTCGCTTATGAAATTACACATCAACAAGAACATCAACAAAAATACAACGATAAACACAACAACAACAAAGAGAAACGCGTTCGTTTGCCAGCGTTCGGCTCCAGTTGCTTTGTCTGTGAAAGGGTTTAGTAGAAAAGGGGCACAATTTAGTTTATCTGGAGATTACCTGTCCCTCTGGTATAGGTTTCCCTTTCGATACTGATCAAGTAGCACAAATTCCAAGTAAATATTTAGTAATGATAGAAATATCAGAATATGTCGAAGTTTGCGCACGCCACAGCAGACGCAGACGACCACAGTGCTATGACAATAACTGACGTTTTCTTCGAAAACAGCCAAGCTAAAAACGAGAGGAAATGAGCAATCAACTTTAACGAATAATCCCTCCGTTTATTCGGAAGTGTTTTCAAGAGGTGTCCAAAAGGGTTTAAAAAAAGGAATATTATTCTGCATTTATTTGGGTTGTCTACTCTGTCTGCATGTTATCGATTACTGATTATCAATAAAAATGTCAACCAGCTGAAATGCGAAGCTGAGCTATTGAAAATTATTATGAACCATGCTCTGGCAAAAGGAGGCTTAATGCATCACCGTGATACATGATACCAGCCCAAGTCATCCCATAATTATGGATCCATAATAGTCACTTTTTGAACAACTAATTTGATCATGAGGTAGACTGGTCCTTTGACTTACAGAAAATTGACCAATATCGAAAAGTTTCGGCCCAGGTCAGCTTGCGCGGACTGCATGCGCAGGCTGACCTGGGTCGATACTTTTCGCAAATGCATTAAGCCCCCTTTTCACAGAGCACGGCTAGAGGTCTTTACACGTCCCTTTCTTTTCATTCTGACATGCAGCTTTTACGTAAAATGGCCTATATCTTTATTGTTAATCTGGTGTCCGTCAAAACACGTAAATTAATTTAGCTCATAGGCTACTAGGGACGACTCAATGTGCTGTTGTGGGCACTATAGATCAAGACCAGACTGCACATAAACTTTGATATATACTGTTAGATACGATCACGTTTTTCAATCGACAAGAATTACATGTATACCTCACTTCCTCGACTTTTCTAAAAAAAGGATTGGTCGATTTTTTTTTTATAATTGTCAAGACTAAAATTCTCCTTATCTACTTTTCGTCGGAATGAATACTGAAATTAGGCGATATCAACTTTGGTCGAAGAGTCGATTAGGGGAACAAGATTCCGTAAGAAACAGTATTTGAAACCATTGTTTGAATAGGGGGAGTTCTTGCTATACTACTCTCTTTTTTCAGCTCTTTACCAAACGACAAAATTTTGGGCGTGACCAAATTGCAAGCATTTGCAGATGACAAAATGAATACGACTCTAAAAGTGAATTTTGTTTATGGAAGGGTAGAAAACATTGTTGGAAAAGGAGAAAATGCTGGTTACCAGCATTTTCTCCTTTTCCAACGATGTTTTCAAAATGCTTCTTCCTGGGGTCGTTAAAATTCGGAACAGTGTGGTAAAAGGTTAAATTTATTTTCAAATTGTTAAACATGTATATGTATTTTTTTATTTAGTCTTTTCCAGACGATGAAATTTTAGATTATCGCCCACTGTAATTAAATACATTTAGAGACGAAAAAACCAAACATGGCTAAAAGGATCAGAGCTGCTTTCGAAGTTCTTACGCAATGACGTGAAAACTCGGGATATTACGGCAAAGTATGAAAAATTTCTTGTATGTGCTATTCTTTCTTGAAAGATAACCTGAATAGTAATGACTCAACCCTGAACCTCACGCAAATGACTTTATAAGACCCAATAATTTTGAAAAAAAAAAACATCGTGGAAAATTTAGCAATCTCCTGTAAATAACCAATTTCTCCTTTATCTTCAATGTTTCCCATACAATTTGAAACAAATTCTTCCAAAGATTCCACGTTTATTTACTGAACAACGCTTATATTATAACGAGCGAAGCTCGTTTTGCGGTAACACCGTTATAGATTTTTAAAAATGAAAATTCCGACTTCGTTCTGGGTTTTAGTCTAAATCTAGAAGGGGATGACTAAAAATTGAGTGTCTTCCGGTTGTTCGCACAGCGTCACACGTATCACAATCTTTCGCACAATTACCTGATTGGTCAAAAATGACAATAATTATCTCCCGATCGGATGATTACTTAAAAATCATCGTCAGTTTAAATAGTACAGATAATCTAATTTCCTCCTTACTCTCAGCGTATTAAACGTCTATTTTTGTATAAATATACGCAATGATCTATGCTAGCAAATGATGACGTCATTAATCATACTATTTTTACGTCATGCACGAGCCGGTTTTTCGCGGAAAATATTGTGTCGAAGAAATCATGACTAAACTAGTTTTTTGTCGGATGATTGATTGATTGTATATAGGGTTAATTCACGTTTTTGAGGTCGTTAACATTCGCAGAGGCCTGAAAAATGCTTTAACGCCCGAGTGCGAAGCACGAGGGTGTTAAAGTATTTTGAGGGCCTCTGCGAATGTTAACGACCGAAAAAAACGTGAATTAATGCTATTATTGCATAATGTAAAGGTTTTTTAGCAATAATTTGCAAAAATAGCAAAAATATTTCCATAGAAATGCAAATAAGCGAACTTCAAATGTACTGTACCTAAATGGGTCAAAACCGGAAGTCGGCGAAAAAGTTTTGGTTACGTGCGGTGAAGGGCCGTTAGTCCTGTATGCCAGTTTTGGTTCTCTCGGTGTAAATTTACTTCTAATGATTTTTAAAGATGCCCGTCTACAGCCGGTAAGCAAAAACGCTGTTAAATTTCAAACAATTTAGAATGGTACAGAAATCAGTCCTCTGTGTAAACACGGATAAATTACTGACATATATGGTGTAATTGAAAAAAAAGAAACACGGAGATTTGTATCAGAAACCGAACATTGGTCAGAAGAAAACTGGCTGACGATCGAAGCTGTAAACAATGGCGGTGCGTCACGGAAATTTATCGTTGGTTTCCGCCTAGAGTCGGATACGGTGTAATTTGCATATAGGTCGCGACCTCCGTCTGAAAATCGAGGCTGCAACAGAGAAGCCTCCATTTTCCTTTGTTTACTTCATTAGACGCAGGGCGAAGGTCAAATATAGTCACGTGACAGAATGCATGATCTTCATACGAATCTACCCGAGTGTATAACGGATATATCGAAATCTTCGATTCAAAAACCGGATAGGACGAGTCTGTTTACATGGAAGGCAGCAACTCTGCGAAATGCATTTTCTATCGATCGTAATCTAAGCAACCTTGCAACCGTCAGGCGCAATATTTGGCATGAAGGTATAAGAATGACTATAGTTTGATAAAATAAAGACAAAATGAGTTAAAACTGGCTGAAAATGAGTATAAGGGCCTCTTTAATACAAAATGGACTTATGTGGGATAAACTTGCACACGTTTGGACGATTACAACTAGGATGAATGAGTGGATATGAATTTCTGTAACTGAAAGACGTCAGAGGGATCGATCTATATCAAGCGAGGGAATTACCGATCACGTTAAAAAGTGGGTGGGATGTAGCTGGTTTAGAGTACATTTCACGAGTGATTTTTTGTTCAGATCTCGATTTAACTGAGATCCTGTGAAAAATGTTGTTTGTGGTGTACTAATATCATCAAAGACAAGCCATGAAAAGGATCTAATATGGTTCAAGTTCCTACAGTTTGATGGTCGGAGTTTAGGGAAAATCTGACAAGAACAAACGTTGTTAACAAGGTAGGCCCGAATCGAGGATATTGATAGTACAAAGCCAGGCGTTAACGGCGCGTGAATTTACTGATTAATACACGTTTTCTCCCGTTAACGCCCGGTTTTTACCCGTTAATACATGCTTATAACGGCCCGAAAAGGCACATTTTATGCAATAATGGTGTTTAACGCCGTTTTCAACATTATTTCAGTTATATCACGGCCGCCAGTGCACCTATCCATGCTTTCCTGGAGTTTCCTTTACCTGTACTCTGCACAATTTTCTTTCCAAGCCACTGGCTGCTTTCCTACATAACAATCGTCGAAACAATGATCAGCGGTGAGAGAGGAATGAATCCTGTCGAAATGACTATCATCAATCCTCGGAAAGAAATTGGCCGAGCCGCGGATCGAACCAGCGACCCCCTGTTCTTGAGTCCTATACGCTACTGACTGCGCTACCGGGGCTTTTTGACTGTTTTTAAATACCATTTACAGTGAAAGTCGGATAGATTTATGATCCGTAAAAAGGAGACTTAATGCATCTGCAAAAACTATCGACCCAGGTCCTCTTGTGTGCACAGTCCGCGCAAGCAAGCTCTTTTACCGCAACATAGCTCAAAACTAGTTTTGGCAAAGCCGGAATTCGAACTCAAAACCCCTTGATTTAGATTTTACATCGATTGAGAAACAAGTTCTTACAACTTATGCTAGATCTAATTATATCTCTCTCGATTCTTCTTCTAGGGAACTACACCAGTACTCGCGCCGAATGTGTGGGCCAATGAAGGATCCAAAAGTTGACACCCGCTCCCGGGTATCGAACTCAGGACCTTATAGTTACGAGGCCGACGCTCTACTTCTGTCCCTTGATTTCAAGATCTAGAATCTAGTCGTCATTCGAATTATTAGATAGATCTATTTGTTCCACAAATCATTCATGTCGCTCGTATTGAGGCTTTGCCTTTTTCATATTACACTGAGCTTTTGTTTTTAAGGAATTGGCTAATTGTTTGGAAACATACATGCACAGCTGTTACTACTGCCCTTGAATCAACTTGCCTTAGCACCGGAAATAGACTGACATGTGCAGTCCTCGATGGCGTTTGCCAGGTGTTCACCATTGACACCTACAAGGCTACAAAGTGACCTTGGCACTGCCAACAAAGTTTTAATACATGTACTTAAACAGAAAGGAGGAAAATTTTACAAGAATTAGTTCCTTTCCAAAAATTTCAATTAAACTGTCCATATTTCTTTCCTTTATCACTTTACTAGAGTTTAACGATCCTGAAGAAAACGCTTTCAAAACATCGGGGGAAAAGTATAAAAGGCTTGTAACTAACATTTTCTCTTCTTCCCACAATGATATCCACCATTTCAGAGATAAATCCCACCATTTTTAGCCACAGTCAATTTGTCGTCTGCAAATATTTTTTGTAATTCGGACAAGTCTAAAATATTTCCGTCTGGTAAAGGGCTGAGATGTTTCAACTTTGTAGTACTTGCTCTACGTGTAGCAGCCAGTGGCCTGGGAAGGATACTTTGCGAGCATAGGAGAGCATAGATAGGTGCACTGGCCTCCGAGATCTAACTGAACTAGTTTTGAGAACACGGAGATACCCTACTGTACAAAATGGTCCCAGGTTTTTACGGCCCCGAGGAAGACGGGTTATGAAAATATATAAGCGTTTTCTCCTTTTCCCGAAATATAACCATATTGTAGATTGAGTCATCATTTGGGCTATTTCTAACCATTGGTCTCTGAAAATTCTTTTAAAATCTAACCCTCATCCTGCTGTATAAGTTGAATGAAACTTTCAAGCCGATAGTGAAAACCCGAATAATGCCATTTCAATCTTATTTTTTGAGGAGAAATATCGCTTTATCAGACAGTGTAGATCCAAGATCAGACTGCACGTTCTTTGCAGTCTGATCTTGATACAAAATGTCCGAAAAAGGCCAGTTAGTCGCTCAGCAGCCTAAGGGTTAAGACTTGTCCAAATTTAAAGCTTCTGCGTACGTCAAATCAACTGTGCCTTATCTGATTAAATTTGCCTCAGGATTGTTTCGCAAAGGGTAAACCATTTCTAGTACCGGAAACAGTGTGACATGTGCACTTGATAATACTTTATGCTTGATGACCTTTTTCAGGAACTCCCCTCTGACACCTTGCAATGTGCCGTCGTACTACGAACAAAGTGGAAGTACTTGAACTAGATTTAGACTCTTTATCCGCCCTGGAATCCCGCTAATCTAGCAATTATTGGAAGATTATTGAAAACGTATTGACTTATTGCGAATGGACCTTTTTCGTCTGTAATGATTGCTGGACTGGGCAACAATGGATAATTGATATCGGTTACGAGAAAAATTTTAACATGAATTTCGAGTCTTGTTACACCTACATTTAAATCTCCTCATGAATTAGATGTTCTATTAGATTTGAAGAGTATATAATCGAATGTTTTATTTTTGATCATTTTGATAGGTATGTCAGGGAGCTTTGTTCAGGAGATAAGACGGAAGTCGAAGGACATATTGTTATTGATGCACTAAATGACACCATTTTGTTTTCGAAACGCATGTTCACCATCGATTCTTAGTTTTGTTGTTTTCGAAATTCCAAGGCTACCCATGAGACTGACTTAGACGCTCAGCCAATAAGATGTATAGGATTGATATTTATGGTTGACAAATAAATATTTTAGTTTGATTGATAAATTCTACTTCCAATGATAAAGTCTGAGATCAAAAGTAGGACTTTATAGAATCGAGGGCAAAGTTATAACATATTTTAACAGCATCTGTCTGTCTACCCGCTCTACAGTATAAATTGAGCTGAAGGCAACTTTGAGGGTTTTTGCGGACAGTGTAGATCAAGATTAGACTGCACAAAACATGCAGTCTGATCTTGGATCTACATCGTCCGATAAGGCGAGATTTTTCTGGCGAGCAAAATTTTTAAATCATAAATTATGGGTTTTCGCTATGGTCTGGAAATTATAAGTAAAATTCATTTAGCAGGTTATGGGTTGAGTTGAATATCTAGCTTTATACGTAACTTCTTACACTCGCTACCTTCTGAAGAAAAAGAAATATGCAGACGACTCATAACACACTCTCGCAATATGGGGACCAACGCAAATCTAAGTTTAATATAAGGATAAATAAATAGGGCAAATTAACTCTTTACCAAACGACAAAATTTTAGACTTGTCCAAGTTGAAAGCATTTGCAGACGACAATATAAACGTGACTCAAAAATTGAAAATTAACTTTAGAAGAGTAGAAAACATTGTGGGAAAAGGAGAAAATGCTGGTCACCAGCATTTTCTCCTTTTCCCACAATGTTTTCAGAATGCTTCTTCCTCTGGGTCATAAAAACATTATGGCAAAAGGAGAAAATGCTGTTAGCCAGCATTTTCTGCTTTTCCCACAATGTTTGAATTTTTTTTCCGAGACAGAAATCACCTATTGTAAAACATTTGATCTGTAGTCTTTCAATTTGAAAAGTCTAAAACTTGGTCGTTTGGTAGAAAGCAAAGTTTAAAAAAGCAGTGTACTAAGACGAATAAAATCGTCTACAGCAGGCAATGATATGACGCGTACCGCCTTTTACAACATTTTGAAAACAATATGAATTCTATTCAAGCTAATACTGAACCATAAGTTGATTAGCAGGAAAGATATTTTATTAACCCCTTAAGGCGCAACTATAGTTGCTTTTGCGTGCAGTGCAGATCAAGATCAGACTGCACAAAACGTGCAGTCTGATCTTGATCTACACTGTCCGTATTGCTTAGACATTCTAGTCAAACTCTACCTTGATACTGCATTTATTTGGGTCTCATTACATGCAGTTAATGTATTAACTGCTAAATGTATGAAATCAGAGTATTTTCAGTTACCGAGAAAATTCGTAGTATCAATGTCTGGCCTTCTTTGGCCAGATGTGGCCCGAAATATCATACAGTGTAAGACAAAGATCACACTACGTATTCTGGGTAGGTTGATCTTGATCCGCTCTGCCAGCAAAGGAATCTCAAAGTAGTGCTAAGGGTTGAATCCCTTTACTAACCCCGATCCCGTGTTTTTGTGGCCCTGAAAAAAATGCCTACGAAAACATTTTGAGGATAGGTAAAACGCCTGTAACCAACATTGTCTCCTTTTCCCGCTATATTTTCTTCCCTCTTTAAAGAAAAATCTTTTCCTTTGAGATGTATTTCACTCTTGGTTCTGCAAACGCGCTTGATGTGTACGAGTCTAAAATCTGGGGTCTGGTAAAGTAAATTAAGGGTTCTGTTATCCAATTATAAGATTAGATTATTGACTATTAAACAAGTGCAGTATAATTTGACTACCTAAAATAATTACTGACTTGACTTTCAAGTGATTCTAACTGTTTTATCCTTTCGATGCCTACAAAGATTTGGCATTTTTTCTGGGACTAGAATTAGAATTCAACTACTGTTGGAGAATGATTTAATCATCGTCTAGCAACACGTGGCAGACGAGGTAGATCCAAGATAAGACAGCACGTTCTGTGCAATCTGATCTCAGTCTGACACGTTTGCAAAGGCAATGTCAGTCAGTATCGACAGTGAAAGAGTTAAACCTTTACACTGCAAGTAAATGAAACTTCGATCAAGTTACCAAAATAACACCTAAAAATATATAATAATATCAAGTTTTGTAACATGTATGTCCCTCAAAATTTCGTGTAGTGAAGATCCGAGACCAGACTGACCGTTTTGTGCAGGCTGGTCTTGATCTTTGCCGTCATCAAATAGATTTATGATGAACCTTGGCGCCAATAAGGTTAAATATCATTAACCACCAACGTTGAAAATAAGCTAGAAACAGATTTAAATGATTACGTTCAGATCTGGAACATTTGAGAGTAATCTCCACTTACAATCGCTCATGAAAAAAAGTATTTCTTTTATCATCTCAGTTTCGATTCTATCAATCTTATTTATCCTTACAGGCCCAGTGGCGGCCAAAATTAAATAATTCGGGGGTCAAAATGCAGGCATTTTTCAATCATACCATTTAAAAGTATAGATATCAGTATGGGTCTGAAAATGTGCTCCACTCCTGTCTTCCAAAGTTCCAGTTGCTGGCAGTAAAATGCTACAAACCTAGAATTAAAGTGTCCAATTTAAATTCCAGTTTGATATTCATTTTACTTTAAAATATTTTTTTTCTATATAAAACTAATCCTTGATTTAATTCTAACAATAAGGCCGGTATAGGCAAAACAATAATACCATATATTACTATTCGACTATTGCACCTATTTGTCTATAGTCTATGCACTGGAAAAAAAATACCAGTGGGCCCAAAAATAATTCTGGACGAAACCAGAAAATTATGGGGTAAAATTTTATAGTCAAGCTTGCGATTAATTTTGACAAATCTTTAGACTCAAATAAGATGTAAATAAGCAGGTCTTTATAAGAGAAAAAGCGACTTGGAAGAGTTCAAAGTATGTTTTAGATACAACTAGGATAGACCATTTGGTTGGTATGAATACTAATATTTGGCTCAAATGATAGATAGATCTAAAATTTCGGAGAACTTGTTCCATTTGAATGCATTTGATCAAAACGTTAGTTTATAACCAAACCAAATGGTTTATAATAAACTATAGTATGTGGAGGACTGAGGGTTTTGTTCAGGTATCATGCATCGATAGTCTTACTTTTCGGGCGCCAACCGAAGTGCAAAGGATATGAGCCATGCTGTGGCAAAAGGGGGCTTAATGCATCTCCGTAATCCACCATACCAAGCGAGCCATCACATACTTACGGATCCATAATAGCCACTTTTTTTAACAACTGACTTATTCATGAGGTAGACCGGTCCTTGGACATACAGAAAATTGACCCATAGCGAAAAGTTTCGGCCCAGGTCAGCCTGCGCGGACTGCGCAGGCTGACCTGGGTCGATACTTTTCGCAGATGCATTAAGCCCCCTTTTCACAGAGCAAGGCTCATATATATTCAGTCTCGAAACAATAAAGCTATGCCAAGTTCAATGCAATAATTTTCTAAATGGATTTCTCTCCAAGATCAGACTGTACATAACGCATAACATTATCTTGGACATAAACTGACAGTAATATTCCAACCAAATTTGTCGATGGCACAGGAGTTAAAATGGACAGAACGAAGTAGCACTCCACTCATCATGGAGAGCTAAGAAATGGCAATCTCGTTCTAATGAATGTAAGCTTTCCGATGACGCAGTCCAATTGTCCAGGGATTACAGTTATATATCAAAAGCGTCTTCGTGATGATGAGTGATCGGCCATGGAATAATGGAGAATTATGTCCGTGTTTCTTAGACAAATTCTTGCACTGCATGGCATTTTATCCTCTGCTTGAAAATGGTAGAAATCGAATCGTAAATGAAAACACGCACATACATCAAAGCCTCGATTATTCAAACATTTGATTATTAAAAATCATCGATCATTTCGATGTATTGTCTGATAGATACACAATCCTCAAACATGTGGGTTATGACAGGCCTGAAAGTTACACCTGAAATATCTGAACAGTATGTTTGTAAGCCAAAAGAAAGTTACTTCCAATGCAAAGACTTCTTATACCGCCGAAGTTCACGTGAGGATGTATGGAATTTATCCCCCTTGTGTGATGGGATGTTCCGACATTTTATTGGTCAGATATTTTGATACACTAGCCAATAAATCGTGTAATAACTAAGCGTCTATAGTCTAATAGCTGTTGCTAAATATAGACGTTGAGAAGAAGCTTCTTGAAAGTGTAACCGATGAAAGGAGCTGTGTTGTTTAACCCTGTACGATTCATGAAGGTTTAAAAATGATGCCACACACATAAATCAAGTTTCAGTTTTCTGGACTTTTTTCCTTTCCACTGTTTTTTCAACAGCTTGTTTTATTAGGGTCGTTCAGACTCGGGATTGTTGGGTAAAGGGATAACACCTTAGCTAACAATCCCGTCTTTTAACAACCCCGACGAGGAAGGCTTTTGAAAACACTGGGGAAGGAGAAATTGCTTGTTACCATTAGTGCCCTAAATAAGTGAATTGGATAAGTGAATAATTCCTTACAGATTAAACGACCCAAACGAGCTAGAGATTTGAACCTCCCGCGACCTCCTACTTTCAAGCCCTACTCGTAACCGGCCGAGGTTCTCAGAGCGGCTCTCATGGATTTTAGATTAAAAAAAAAAACATTTATTGCCCACATTTTATACGAATGTTTTAAACGTGCATCTTCAAAATCTGTTCAATGGGTTACCCTTTACCAGGCAATTATGTTTTTTTTTACATGCCCGAGAAGGAGGGAATGCAGACTGCCAAAATTATCCTCTTTTCCCAAAACGTTTTATATTTTTCATTACAGATACACCTTAAAATATGATCCGCTTTTGAATTGTCGTCAGCAAATGCTCTCAAGTACTGACAAGTCTGAAGACTTGTCGACTAGTATAGTTGCGTCAATGCATTGTCAAAACTTTCAAAAACGCTGCAAGTAAAAACCAATAGTAAAATCTAAAATTTGTCGATTTCAAATAATTTTACATGCAAATATATCTCTGTTTCGGAGGGTGTAGATGAAATATCAAACCGCACTGTTTTGCAGTCTGATCTTAATCTACATAGTCAGCTAAGGCGCATTCAGTAGATGAAGAAAAAAAACCTCCAAAGTCTCGGAAGTTTCAAAAGTCCAATAATACATCTAGAGACCAGTGATACATATTACAGATGAAATTTCCTGACCCAATACGTTCTCCGATAGCCTTCGCGGCAAAAATAAGGAATATTCGATAAACAGGCGAAGCGAAAAGACACCTTAAATGACAATATCGTGCTAATAAAGGTTAGCTTTTGGATGACGCAGTCCAATCGTCCAGAGATTTCAGACATAACTCAAAAGCGCCTTCGTGATGATGAGTGATCGAGGTCGGAATAATAGAGTAATCTGTCCGCGTTTCCTAAGACAAATTTTCACAGCGCACGATATGTTTAATCAACAAATAATACCAGCCAATTATAAACTTGTTCGTGATGTTATTTCTTGGATACAAACACTGTTTCACCTCCTCAATGGCGACAGTTTATACAACCATTTTTCCGGAAATAAAATATTCTTCACCAGTCACCTATCAAGGTACCGGCGAACAAGTTGAAATGCAACTCAACTCCATAATTCATCGCGCTATGAATAGAGGAGTATTTGACACCACGTTATATATATTATATTGGTACATAAACGCTTTTGTCTGCTCTTTCTGAATCATTAAGAGAACCGAGCCTGACGTGAAGGATAACGACATAGCTCTAGATGCTGCTGTTTCCATGATAGTCTCATAGGATACAGTCGCACATATACGTACTTGTCGGGTTTCAATGGCTTGTATATGGACCGGATTTCAATTACATGTATACTCAACCCCTTTCAATAGCATGTATACTCAAATTTAATTGCATGCATACTGAATGCATTTCACTTGCATGCGTTAGGCTGTAATTGCATGTATACTCGTTGGGTTTCAATGAAATGTATACTCGTTGGGTTTCAATGACATATTTACTCGTTGGGTTTCAATGATATGTATACTCAATAGCTGTCAACGGCATGTATACTCCATGGGTTTCAATGACATAAATACTCGTTGAGTTTCAAAGACATGTACACTCAATAGGTTCCAATGACATATATATACTCATTGAATTTTAATGGTATTTATACTGGGTGTGAAAACCATGTAAACTCATTCTATCGATGTCACGTAAAGCTACATTCATATGTATAGATACCGAAAATTTTATTTTTCTGATCTGAAATCATTTACAAACAACTTAGTAAATGTGGCACTAGTAAATGAGATTTGTCTGTGGAACAGTAGAAAACTTTGTGAGAAAAGGGGAAAATGCTGTTTACCAGCATTTTCTCCTTTTACCACAATGTTTTCGAAAGTCTAACTCTAAGTTAAAGAGAAAAACCAGTAACTCAAGTATCCGTAAAAGTACCAAAAAATTTCCACTATACTCATAAGGAAAATTAAGTAGGAATCACAATAGATTCTACAGATTTTTTTTACAGCACCTCGGAGGTAATTTTGAACAAACGGAGTCTTTTTTTATGGTTTGTATTAATATGCTTGATTATAAACTTCATGTAATGCCAATATTTTATGGAGATTTTATTGTACCATATGGCATGAAGTAATCATTCATAAATCATTTGAGCGAGCTTTGCGCCATGTACAGTTAGTACTTGCTTTCAATCAATACGAACCATGTTCTGGCAAAAGGGGATTTATCACATAAAACCTTCCCCCCGGCAGTATATTAAGGATAGGGCACCCTAATGGGATTCTTGTAACATCACCCTTCATCGCCGAAAAAACGAACGGATTCGGCTAAGACTCAGGTAAAACCGTAATCGATCGGCCGACACACTGGTTCTCCACATCGATACGGATTACCCAAGTCTTACCTGAATCCGTGAGATTTTGGCGATGAAAGGCGATGTTACACGAATCCTTCAACCCATGACTTGTTTTTGATAATCCACTAGAGTATTATCGTTTTTTTGGTCCCGGTTCTGATCAATATTTAGTCATGAGCGCGTGAAGCTTGAGAAACCAACCACAGTACGTGCCGTAATTTGTACTACTATGCCGTTTCGCGGAAAAATGACGTCATTGTTGTTAAGGAGTATACGCGTTGGCAGTTTTTGATATTCATGTTTTTTAAAAGCAACAAAATTGCCGAATTAGTTAGACCTACCACCTTTGGAAACTGTTTTATTCTACTTTCGGTGTAAATGTCATGGAACTATCTACTTGTGTATGTACACATTTGAAACCGAACTACAACTGTAAACATGGACCAGTCAACAGTATATAGGCAAAAGATGATGATGCATGATATTTTTTGTCTGTTGTTCCTTTTATGTGATAAATAGAATCTCACATTCGTGTTTATGTATTATCATTTTTATCAAACTCGTCGACTAAAATGTATTTGACGCTCGCCGAGGCTCGCGTCGTTCAATTTTAGTCAACTCGTTAGATAAAAATGATGATACATAAATACTCACCAAGTTAGGATCCTCTGTTTGATGTAACTCTGTGATGCATTATACCAAGCAAATCACCACATTAGACGGATCCATAAAATCCGTTTCGTTTCACAACCTGCTGAATCACAAGGTAAAATGGTCCTTGGACAGGCAGAAAATTCACCGAAAGCGAAAAGTTTCGACCCATGTCAGCCTGCGTGGACTGATCAGATTGACATGGTTGATACTTTTTGCAGATGTATTAAACCCTACTATTTGGCCTGCAACACGCGAAAAGGGGCATTCGGACATTTGCGTAAAGTGTCGTCTCGGATCAGCCTGCGCAGTCCGCGCAGATTAATCCGAGACGGCACTTTACGACTGCATTAGATTTTGTCCTATTGTAGACTTGCGCAAAACAGAAAATTACATAAAAACGGAAAGTATCGTTTCGGATTAGCCTGCGCGGACTGCGCAGGCTGATCCGAGACGACACTTTACGCAAATGTCCGAATGCCCTTTTTCGCGTGTTGCAGGCCATTTTGTAGAGCATGGCTGTAATGTATTCCTGTCTATCTCTATAAACAGTGAACCAGAGATCTTGATAGAAATTTCCGGGTGATTTAAGCTTTGACTTGATGAACAAATTGAAAAATGACCTTCAGGTATTGAATTTTGAGGCGTTTTTCGTCAAACTTAGAACTTTCAAAGCCTAAACACGCATGCAAACAAAACCAAGAGAACTGTAGATCTTGATTGAAATTCCCCAGTGATTTATAAATTTCATACGTGCATTTAACTCTGACCATTAGCTCTCCTTTCTGTCATTTTTGTGAATATCGAGCAAATTCAAAAACCTACACAAAAACGTCGAGCAAGACAAAGAAGAGCATATAAACAGCAAGCAGGCATGCAGAAAGGCCAACTAACACTCAAATTGCACAAATTTGATAAATTCCTCCCTAATCATATTCGTATTCTCTCATTTCGAAGGTAGAGAAAAACTTTGAAAATTACCTGTATATTAGCAGAGATCATAGGTTTGCCATGCCTACCACGAAAAAGCTGATTGATGATATGATTATATGGCGTATAACATCGTTTTCAACATTATTTCAGTTATATCGCGGCGGCCAGTGCACCTATCCGTGCTTTCCTTGAGTCTCTTTTACCAGTACTCCGCACAATTTTCTTTCCAAGCCACTGGCTGCTTTCCCACATAGCCATCGTCAAGACAAAGGTCAGCGGTGGGAGAGGAATGAATCCTGTCGCAATGACTGCCATCGATCCTCAGAAAAAAAAAATGGCCGAGCCAGGGATCGAACCCACGAACCCATTTTCTCAAGTCCTGCACGCAACCGACTGAACTACCGGGGCTCGGCACGAAAAGGCTACATACGAATTTGTTAAAAGAACATGCCTAAAAATTCTTCATTAAATGAAAGAAATTTGGCAGAGCAATAAAACTTAATTCAAAACATGCTTTTCTATTACATGGTATTAAACTTATTAGACATTGATTACATTTGAGCCGTGCTTTGAGAAAAAGGGGCGTAATGCACCTGCGAAAAATATCGACTCAGGACAGCCTGCGCAAACTTTTCGCTTTTGATCAATTTTCTGTATGTCAAAGGACTATTCTACCTCGTAATTCAGCCAGATGTCAGACAAAATAGATTTTATTGATCCCTCTTTATATGATGACTTGCTTGTTATCATGCCTCACGGAGATGCATTAAACCCCCTTTTGTCAGAGCATGACTCATTTCGATGATTTCTAATTATTGTTTATCATATCGTAGTGCTGTCTGAAATCTTTAACGATTAACTTGTGCTAGAGGTTAAGATCTTTATTATAAGAAAAAAAAAGATCATTGAAAATGTATCAGTTTAAAACTCACGTAATTCCTTTACTTCTGAAAAAAATAAGTTGTATTTTCTCAAAGGATTCAACTAGAGTTCCGCTACGAGATCAAGAGACAATTCAGTCCTGATCTAGAATAAAGCAATAGACAATGTAGATCAGAGATCAGACTGCACGTTCTGTGCAGTCTGATCTTGATCTACTTTGTCCACAGAAGCTTCTGATGTCGTCTATGGTATGTATGGAAAGAGTTAATTGTTTCAGGGCCAAGTATGTACACTCGACCTCATTCTAAGGCTGAAAATACCATCTATTGAAACCCAGAAAGGTTTTTCTGATCATTTAGATTTGTCTTAACAAGCGGACGGTATATATCCACGTTTGATGCAGTCCGATCTTTATCTTTGCAGTTAGTAGAAGCACATATTGTGGCCTATGGTACTGAAAAGGTTAACGATTTTGCAGATTTTGAACTGGAAATAACCGGCATAATGCTTGAAGTACCTGAGATTACTTTTTGTTTGGAAACATTTTTTTTTTCATAAGGTAAGTTAACTATGAAAACATGACTGTTTAGTATTACTAGGGTGAAAAAAAAATCTCACCCCTCCCCGAAAAAAAGAAAGAAGATTAACCCTATGGGGACCCGAACTCATGACCGTAAAATCATGGAACACCGTTTTAGCCCATTGAGCCATTGCGGTCTGTGATTTATCACTTGTCATTTTATAGAAACTACTTCCGTGACTAACAGAGTAAAACATGAGGGGCATCCAACAAAATGTCGTTTTGCAAGGTTTTTTGAAAATCTTAACAATTAGGCTTCTAAGCTCGACTTACTGACCTTTTGCGGACAGTGTAGATCAAGATCAGACTGCACAGAACGTGCAGTCTGATCTTGGATCTACACTGTCCGATACGAAGATATCTTTCTCGAAAAAAATAAAATTTGATAAAGCGTTATTTGGGGTTTTTAACTATCAGCTCGAAAGTTTCATTAAACATATTCAGTAGGGTAAGAGTTAACAAAGACTGGTAATTTTTTTTCGCCAGTAAGGATGGCTTCATAAACGAAAATGTATGAGTGTACATGGTCGTTAAACTTGGGATTATGTAAAAAAAAAACCTCCTTTTCGAAAGAAATTGCGCTAAACAGGAAATATGTGTGGTGCTATATTTTTTCTTGGTTCTTTCTGCAATCGTAAATTCATGATCATCAATATCGGCATAAAAAGCTTTTTTTCTCCATTTTTTTTTTTTTCAGATTTGGATCCAGAGTAGCTTATGAAGAAAAAGAAAACGTTCAACAGATGAATAGAATAATTTATCTTTTATCATAGAGAAAAAGTCTATCTACATTTATATTTAATACTCAGACTAGTCGTAAACATTTTTATTGTCAGAAGATTTCCATGGAATTAAAATGTAGTAGAATATGATTTTCCAGGAAAAAAAAACAAGAGTTAGTTGGCAACCCCGACTCAAGTTTTATAACTGAAGTTTATTCTCGAACTGATAACTTTGCAGGATTGTGTTGTTCCAATAAATGTGTTTGTTTGTATTGGAGTTTAACGCCGTTTTAACAGCTCAGGTCATATCACGGCGGTCAGGGCACTTGTGCATGTGTTTGCTGGCTTTCTCACACCAGTACTGAAACAACTTTCTTTCCAAGCCACTGACTACTTTTCTTCTCACCTGCATCCCGGAAATAAAGTTTGCCCCATCTGGGTATCGAACCCGCAAGCACAAGGTCACAAGTCAGATACGCTAACCACTAACTTACCTAGTACGTATGTTATTTATTTACCGCCATGCCAATCGATAAAGATGCAAGAACACCTAAAATCGAAGCAAGAACTTTGAAATTTAAAACATCAAAGTAATATTTTACCTTTAACAATGTACAGAACATACTCAAAGAGACACTTGTGACCAAAGTTTGCATTTTCTACATGATCATGCCTTAAAAGGAATATCTAACTCTTTTACTGCCGATGGCGAATCGAATAGCATTTGTGAATGGCGAAGATCAAGATGGGATAGCATAGTGCGTGCCGTCTGAATTAGGGTCTACAACGTCTACAGCCTGAAAGTCCTAACACAACTCTACTTATAGGCCTTTAACCCTTAGGCTGCTTAGCGCGACTCGCAGACGTTTTGCAGACAGTGTAGATCAAGATCAGACTGCACAAAACGTGCAGTCTGATCTTTGATCTACACTGTCCGATACGATATTTTACTTAAGCCGATATCAAGTTTGAAAACACTATATTTGGGTATTTACTTTTGATTGGAAATTTTCGTTTCATTTATTTAGCAGTTTAAGGGTAAATTGCTCCATTTGATATAAAGAAAAAAAAAAAGGGGGGGTGGGGCAGCGAATGAGAAACCGCAAAATCAATCAAACATTTTCAGCCAACATCAGGGGTCCCAATAGATCTATTGCGATCTTAAAATTCTTTTTGCTGGAAAATCCCACCATATCGGATAGTCTAGATCCAAAATTAGACTTCATAGATTATGTACAGTCTTATCATGATCTTACGGTGGCACTGAGGTGACATGTGGGAACGAGAAAAATAAAAAAAAAAAAAATGCACATGTCACCTCAGTGCCACCGTATGATCTACATTGTACGAAAAAGCGAGTTAAGTGGCGCTTACGAGCAGCAACTTGAATATTGATTAAAGAAAAAAAAAAGAGATTTAAAAAAATAAAGTGTCCGTAATTCATTTAATTGTGTTTTCAAATACGTCATAATACACGTAACATTGAATATATATTCTACTAAATTCAGATAACTGATTGATTGATTGATTAAAAGGAATGAAGAGAATTTTTCTTTTGTTTTCATGGAAGTATGAAAATAAAGGGGCTCATCACATCAGTGATGAGCCTTTTTTTTGTGTGTGTGTGATAAGGTTTTTTTTTCATAACTCCATGAACACAAAAAAATTCTCTTCATACCTCATAATTCAATATCACAGACAAAAAAATACACACATAAACGATAACACTACTAATTGCATTTATTTTGTAAATCCAATAATGCAGATTCTACTTTCTAATGCACATTTCATTGGTATTTCATAGCGCGGGACAACAGCACGTTCATCAAGTAAAAAATGTGTAGTTCATAACGTCCTCATAGCATTGCAGAGTTAGTAGATCTATTGTGAGAAGTTAAATACACTGGAAGTAAGTTGAAAATTAGATAATTCGTACCCAGTAAACTGAAAATAAGTTTTCTCTTATACTTTATGAATTTGTTGGGTATTTTTTTTTTTCAATTTATGATATCTACAGAAAATAAACCTACCTAACATTTGAATTGAGGTATAAAATCAGAAAGAAAAACATTGTGAAATCTAGAAGTTTACATGTTTGTTTACATTAATTTGACAGCAAAAGTAGTTCCGGCATTGCATGATTTTTAATTCCATGGAGCTATGATTTTTTTTTCAGCCACTCAGAACTCGCCAATATTGATGAAAACAAGTAACTCGAATTAATTGCTTAATGTTTAATGGCGATTTCAACACTATTTCAATTATATCGCGGCGGCCTTGCACCCATCAGTGCTTTCCTGAAGTTTCTGTTACAAGAACTGCACACAATATTTTTCCCAAGCCACTGGCTGCTTTACCACTTAATAATTGCCAAGTTCAGATAAAATATATAAAGAAGAAGAAATGTTTGAATTGAACGATAATGCCAATACTATGATATGGGAAGCGCTATGGGTAAAGAAGCAATTACTCGTCGGCTAATAAACAACAGCTCCTTTTCCTACACTGTCCACTGCAGTGGCACAAAATTGATTTAACTACTTTGGAATAACTTAAAAAAACCCACCTAGTGACGAAATAAAGTGCTTCTATACTTACAGAAGAACCGTACAAGAAGTGTTCGAAACTGACATCAGATAAATCATCCATTTGAAGGTTAATCCTTATGCTAGTAAGTGCGACTCGCGGACCGTTTGCGGACAGTGTAGATCAAGATCAACCTGCACAGAACGTGCAGTCTGATCTTGGATCTACACGTTCCGATAAGAAGATATTTTTCCCTAAAAAATATCTTTGAAATAAGAAAAAATTGGGTTTTTACTGTCGTCATGAAAGATTTATTTGACTTATTTACCAGGTTGAGGATTAAGTGTAGTTAACAAAAAAAAAAGTCCTTCTCTTTCGACGCCATGAAATTGGCATATTCAAGAGGAAATGATATATTTCCTATCGTATAACATCTGTTTATAACAGGATTTGAAGCAATTTCCAGTTATGTAATAATTGCACTCTAAGAAAAAACCTTCTTAACAGTTAAAATGCACTTTTCCTGTGAAATCTTTTACTGTCCTACTTACCGCAACCCCAGGAATATTTTAACCATTAAGCTGCTATGAGCGACTCACTGACCTCTTGCAGACAGTGAAGATTAAGATTAGACTTTACAGAACGTACAGCCTGATCTTAGATCTACACAATCTGATACGGAAATATTTTTCCTCCAAAAAATAAGTTTGAAGTAGCATTTTTCAGGTTTTTACTATCGCCTTGAAAGTTTAATTTACTTTATTTCATGCTTTCCGGTAGGTTATCGAGAAATACCAGTGAAATATTTTTCGGTATTTCATGGTTACGACCAGTGAAAAATACCGAATTTTTATTCTAACTCTTCAGTTGAATGCGGAAACAGTTGTTCCCGCGCACTAGTTACCTAGGTAAAATGCGCGTGCCTCTCAACCAGATGGAAATATGACGTAATTTACCCTACATTTCTCGCGCTTGACGTAATACTGCAATGCGTTGCTATGCGAAGGGGGTACGCCACGGGGGATAACCGAAAAGAACTGCACTGGATTTTGATGTAAGTTCCTCCCAACAGGGGTTAAAAGCATGAAGTAAATAGAATATTTGTTTTTTTCGGTGAAAGATCGAAATTTATTTCATCTCGTGAACATCACCAGTAATATTTTCACTCGTGGCTGGGCCACTTGTGAAAATACTACCGATGATCTTCACTCGATGAAATGAATTTCGATCTTTCACCGAAAAAAACAAATATCCTCTATTTATTTAGCAGGATAAGGGTTACAGGGTATTCTGGACCAAACTGCCATGGGTTCCTGCGAAGCTCAGTGGTCAAGGAAAGGTACTTGTTATAAGGAAATCCAGGGCCCGTATTCACAAACCATTCTTAAAAATATTCTTTGTCTAATTCTCAAAAAATTTCTACAACTGAAAGTAACACAACTTCTGATTGGCTAAACCAAATGGTTTAGCCAATCAGAAGTTCTGTTACTTTCAAATATAGAAAATTTTGGAGAATAAGACTAAGAATATTCTTAAGAATGGTTTGTGAATACGGACCCTGGTCTGATCTCGGCTGGCAGAGCTGGTCACGTGGGAGTGCTCTTGGACATGACACTGCAACTTTTCTCGCTTAAAGGCACAGTAGCAGTCCAAATTAAACAATGTGGGCGTTACAATGCATTTAAATTTAAATAATACCTTTTAGAAGTATGTAAACTATTGTGAAGATGACCATCCGTTATTGTATGGTCTGTCCAAGTGTTAGTCGCAGGTAGGAAAATGAAATATAAAACCAGGGTCCGTAATTATCAGCCATTCTTGAGAACAGTCTTTGTCTTATTTTGCAACATTTTCGAAAGAAACACAACTTCTGATTGGCTAAACCAAATGGTTTAGCCAATCAGAAGTCGTGTTACTTTCAAATATAGAAAATGATGGAGAATAAGATTGAGACAGTTCTTAAGAATGGTTCGTGAATACAGACCCAGTTGAAATATAAACAAAAGATAGAGCGACCTGGCAACTTTTTACTTAGTTTTAAAATTCATTTTTATTTGATAAATAAAGTTTTACCTGGATTTTTTAACGTACTTTTAAATGCATTATTAATGAATAAATTGCCAAATGAATGAAAACAAGATAAATAAATGAATTAACGACCGAGCGGATCGTACAATCTGTTCAGTGGTGTCCGTGGTCGTCAGGTAGAGCGTCGGCCTCGTACATAAAAGGTCCCGAGTTCGATACCCGGGAGCGGGTGTCAACTTTGGGATTTTTCATTTGCCACACATTCGGCGCGAGTACTGGTGTAGTTACCAGGAAGCAGAATGCAGAGAGATTAGTATAAATTGTAAGAACTTGTTTCTCAATCGATGTGAAATAAATATGAGCTCTGTGAAAAGGGGGCTTAATGCATCTGCGAAAAGTATCGACCCAGGTCAGCCTGCGCAGTCCGCGCAGGCTGACTGGGCCGAAACTTTTCGCTACTGGTCAATTTTCTGTATGTCCAAGGACCAATCTACCTCATGATTAAGTCGGTTATTCAAAAAAGTGGCTCCTATGGGTCCATAATTATGTGATGACTTGGGCTAGTATCGTGTACAACGGAGATGCATTAAGCCCCATTTTGCCAGAGCATGGCTCATATGTTTAAACTATCTGTTTGGTATATTCATTATAAGCGTCTTTAACCTCAGCCTACAACATGGCTAGAAGGATTACCTTTTTAAACTTTCAGCCCCATTGGCAAAACAAAGGATTTGTTTAACGGTATAGATCAAGATCAGGCTGCACAGAACCTGCAGTTTGATCTTGGAGATATTCTGTCCGCTTTTTGAGTCAAGCCTATATAGGATTATAATCTTAGTAAGTTTCAGTAAATTTTCTATTCAATCGTCGAAAAAGGTTGACTTTCTATGAGCCATGCTCTGGCAAAAGGGGGTTTAATACCATTATGTGATGCATGATTCCTAGCTAGTCAATTGTATAATAGCCGATTGAATGACGAGTTAACACTGGTCCTTATACATGCAGAAAATTTACCAATGTTTCGACCCAGGTCAGCCTGCGCGGACATTGTAGGCTTTTGCAGATACATCAAGCCGCCTTTTCACAGAGCATGGCTCAATTATGTATGAGCCATGCTCCGGCAAAATGGGGTTTAATGGATCTCCGCGGTGTATTATACCAAGCAAGTCACCGACTGAATCCTGAGGTAGAATGGTCTTTGGACAGACAAAAAGCAAAATAGTATCGACTCAGGTCAGCCTGCGCAGTTCGCGCAGGCTGACCTGGGTCGATACTTTTTTGCAGATGCATTAAACCCCCTTTTCACAGGGCATGGATCATATATACTATACGATGACGGAGTAAATCATCGCTCTTTACTTCAGGGTGGAGTAAAGCTTTCACTGATAACGTGAATATGAGAAACATCATATTTTCACGTACAAAACACAAGGATTGCTTTGAAATTTATTTTCATTATCGGGCCGTTATGTTATAGAGATAAGCAATGTAAATCATTCAAGTACAATCATCCTGTAACAAAATACCGGTTGTTTTGACGTGTACGTGCAGTAGATCGAATAGCACTAGCTAGTAAAAGTGACTAAAGGTTGACAAAATTGGATGCATGTAAAACTGCATAGAACGTTCATTCTGATCTTTGATTTACAGCGTTCGCTACCAGATCCTAAACTATGACAATAATGATACTGTATTCTGTGAAAAGGGGGCTTAATGCAACTGCAAGAAGTATCGACCCATGTTAGCCTGCGAAGTCAGCATTGGTTGTCATGTGTCAATTCTTTTTGTCATTTGCAAATTCTATGCATGTCTAAGGACCACTCTACCTCATTATTCAGCCAGTTGCTAGATAGAATGGGTTGTATGGATCCATAGTAATGGGATGGCTTGCTTGGTATAATGCATCACAGAGATGCATTAAGCTCCCTTTTGCCAGAGCATGGCTCATATGGAGTGCAACACGCGAAAAGGGGCATTCGGACATTTGCGTAAAGTGTCGTCTCGGATCAGCCTGCGCAGTCCGAGCAGGCTAATCCGAGACGGCACTTTACGACTACATTAGATTTTGTGATACAGTAGACTTGCTCAAAACACAAAATTACATAAAAACGGAAAGTGTCGTTTCGGATTAGCCTGCGCGGACTGCGCAGGCTGATCCGAGACGACACTTTACGCACATGTCCGAATGCCCCTTTTCGCTTGTTGCAGGCCATATCCAATTGCAGCGGAGACCTATTTTGCGACATTGAAAAGGTAGTAAGTATTCAGTTAGATGAATGTCAAAGAGTGAAACAGCCATCGAAGACGCCATTTTTGTAAAATGAACTATACCTGTTTTCCTGTACGTAAGCCATGCTCTGGCAAAAGGGGCGGTAAATGCATCTCCGTGATGCATTGTACTAAGCAAATCATCGTATAATTATGGATTCATAAAATCCATTTTGTCCCACAACCGACTGAATCATGAAGTAGATTTGTCCTTTGACACACAAAATTATGATTATGGATCCATAAATTCCATTTTGTCAAACAACCGACTGAATCATAAGGTAGATTTGTCCTTTGACATGCAGAAAATTTACCTATAGCAAAAAAGTATTGGCCCAGGTCAGCATGCACGGACTGTGCAGGCTGACCTGGGTCTGTGCCTCTTCTGCAGATGGGTTTAAATCTCTTTCGCCAGAGTATAGCTCAAATATCTCAAATGTTTTCAAAAGGGTGTGCACGTTTCCAATGTGTATGATAAGGATGGGGGAAATTTTAGGTAATCTTGCTAAGAGATTTTTCGCATGTATCTGACACGAAATTACAAGCTTAAATAAAGGCTTCAATTCTGTACTTATTTCTCGTATATCTCATAAAAGCTCAGCATTTTTATCACCGTTTTAAATAAAACATTAAAAAAGCTGCACTGAATGATATTTACATTTAAACTTTATCCTTCTAAATAATTAAATTTAACTTTCACGGCAAAAATACAGACCCCAATAATGTTACTACAAACTTACTTTCTTGGGGGAAAATATCTTCTTATCGGACAGTGTAGATTTAAGATCAGACTGCACGTTCTGTGCGGTCTGATCTTGATCTACACTGTCTACAAAGGGTCAGTGAGTCGCGCTTAGCAACCTAAGGGTTGATGTACTCAAAGAGTGTATGGCAAAATGATATGCCTTTTTATTGGGAGAATCTGTCAAATACAGACTAAATAAACAGTGCTTGGAAAAATGTCATTGTTTGAAGGAGTGTTCATTTTTAACGTTTATCTATTTACAATACTGATTCTGCACTGTTCCCTGTGGAAAAGATAGATATTAAAACACTAATCTAGCTGAGATCAGTTGTATTCCATCTAAACTTGATCAAAGGTCAAAGTCCCTCGCCTAATGCCAATATTACTCTTATTTCAAATTACAAAACTAAGCTGTCTGATTGGCTAAGACACAAAGTCTTAGCCAATCAGATGGGTCGGATTAGAATTTAGAATAAAAAAGGAATAAACCTTCGTATAACAAAACCAAATCTATCCGAAGTTTTGATTAACCGTTTACCAAATAATCTCGAGTCCTAGCGACCCAGGAAGTCTTCTGAATTCATTGCAAAAAAAGAGAGAGAAAGTGCTTCTAACCAGCCTATTTTCTTTCTCCAACAATTTTTTCCACCTATTTACGAGGAAAAAAAAAATCCCGTATTTTCGTATAAGATTTAATTTGCCGTCTGCAAATGTTTCTAACTTGGTGAGGACTGATTTTTTGTCCTGTTGTAAAGAGTTGAAAGAACTACAGAAGTATCGACCTGAGTCAAATTAAGACACCACCACCGGCATTGGAACAAAATTTTGGATGTTGAAAAAGAGAAGTATAAGCTATTTCCAGATTTAGAAATTGCTTTTCGCCTTTTTTAAAAAACAAATTACACTCCCAACATACATCTTCAGGCTGAACAAAAAACGCGAAAAAGAATAAAACAAGCTCTCTTACCCTTTTCCACGTACAGATGTAATATAGTCACCACAACTAGCTTTCAGGAACATTGTTGTAAATAAACAAATTGTTCATAATGGGTTATTTGTCATTTGACATCTTGTTTTTATTGATTATCTCTAAACGAAAGTTGTGATAAGGTATACATAAATTGACTTTTATATGCCTCAGTCATGGATTACACTGCTTACAGTCTCTGTAGTGAAGTGTTAGGGTCTCTAATATAGAATAGCTAGTCTATCAAATCGGGAGAAAAGACAAATGCTTTAACCCATTACCACACAATCCCTACTTTTGACGACCCTGAGAAAGAAGCCTTTAGAAAACATTGTGGGAAAAGGAGAAAATGCTGGTTACCAGCATTTTCTCCTTTTCCCGCAATGTTTTCTACCCTTCACAAAACAAATTTCAAATTTTCAGTCACTTTTATTTTGTCGTCTGCAAATGCTTTCGATTTGGACAAGCCTAAAATATTGTTGTTTGGTAATGAGTTAACTCTTTCAGAGTAGTAGCTACCTGTACGCTATAACGCAGTTGCGTACACTTTGAAAAAAACAGACAAGCAATTTTGCAAATAAAAGTCATCAAAGGCCACTAAAAACTTCTCCAATTAAAACTTTTTGCTCGGGGGGTTAGGCCCTCTAAACCCTCCTTTGAAATCCCCCCTCCCCCATCTCGGCACATCGTGCATCGGATAATACCATCGGTATTACTTTTGCAGATACTTTATTCTGGGCTGGCTGCGTCCTTGGCTTTATTTATCTTTTTGAAATGACGAAAGTATCTTGTACTGGGAAGGTATGAACCCGGAACAAAAAACATTTAAGATATCGCATATTATCTTTGTTCGTGATATTGATGTTTTTGTCCAGACATAACATTCCAAATAAACGATGCTTTCGAACGATGGAAAAGAAGACAATATGAGAAAAGGAGAAAAAGCTGGTAACCACAATATTTATCATTTTATAAAAGACAAACCCCCTGATTTGACCCTGACTCGAACCACACTTAATTTAACGTCTGCAAATACTTTGGAAAGTTTTGTCTTTCTGTAAAGAGCTTAGAGAAAGGTCTGTGTAACTTACATATCGCCAGGATAAACCAGAGGTTAAAGACCCCAGAGAGAAAAAAAAATCAAAGTCAATTGAAATGTATAAGAGCTTTCTTCTATAGAATTAGCTCGAGCTTGTAGATATCTGATTACAAAACGGATTAATTAAAATGGAGTGAAGACAACATCGGATAACGTTGAAAAAACGTAATTTCCTCTGGTGATATAAATACACCGTTGTCTGTTTCCCTCGTGAGTCATGAGTTCGACCAAGGTATAACCTGATAGCATATACGAGTCTTATTATGACAAACAGTGTTTTCATCTTAACTCTTTACCAAACGACAAAATTTTAGACCTGTCCACATTCAAAGCATTTGCAGACGACAAAATGAAGGTGACTCAAAAATTGAAATTCTTTTTCGGGAGGGTAGAAAACATAGTGGGAAAAGGAGAAAATGCTGGTTACCAGCATTTTTTCCTTTTCCCACAATGTTTTCAAAAGACTTTTTCGTCAGGGTCATTGCAACTTGTAATTGTGTGGCAATGGGTTTAATCAGGTTTTTATGTACAAGTGGAAAATCATTCAAGGATCAAAAAATCGATTTGAACACTTGTGAATAAATGAAATGGTGAAAAAGAGTCTGGCGTTACAAAATTCTTGAAACTTGACCAAATCCTGATGTTTTCTGTTCTGTGTAAATCTTGATTTATGCCGTCCGTGAAGCACTTTAAGATGTCGTAACAACAGCTTTCTTAAACGCAAATCGGTTCTTTTCGCAAGAAATGGACGGTCTTAGACAGTAGTAAAGGAGGAGAGCATGGGATCTACCCAGGCCGGGGGTAGATCCCATGCTCTCCTCCCTGAGCGCCCTATATCACCGTCCCTGACAAAAAATGTGTCCCTATATGCTGTCCCCGAAAGATTTTTTTTTATTTTGTCCTTATGGTAACGTCCCTGAGAGGGATTTAGCATTCAAAATGGCGGCCGTGTGGATGGCACTCTGGGGACAAAAATGCCCCAGGCTCCCGTCCCTGAGCGGAATTTTTTGCAAAAAAGGGAAAAGGGGGGGAGTTTTTCCCAGGCTCTCTACCCTGAGAGGGAATTAGCATTCAAAGTGCAGATCTTATGACTGGTAGGTTGGGTAAAAATGGTCAGATCACTGAGTTGGACTTAGTTTTTTCACCCTATGGATGATTTTTTTCTTTCTAATTGACTGACCATTGAGTTGGACTTAGACTTTTTCTTATCTATGATTGATTTTTCTCTCTAAATGTCTGAGCACTGAGTTGCACTTAGACTTTTTTTACCCTATGTATGATTTCTAAATGTCTAACCATTGATTTGGACTTAGTCTTTTTTCAACTATGAATGAATTCTCTTTTTAATTGCCTAAGCATTGAGTTGGACTTAGACTTTTTTCCCTATGAATGATTTTTCTCTTTCTAAAAGGAATTTGTCCCTATATCACTGAGTTGGACTTAGACTTTTTTCTGCATCTCTATGAATGATTTCTAAATGTCTGAGCACTGGGTTGGACTTAGTCTTTCTGATTTTTCTGCATCTATGAATGATTTTCTCTCTTTTTAAAAGGTTGACCATTGAGTTGGACTTAGTCTTTTTTCTACACCTATGTATGATTCTTACTCTTTGCAGTATAACTCTCTGGAGTGTATCTCTTCTAAAAGAAAGATAGAACTTTCGTGGTAGATGGTTAGTCCTGAAAAGGACTGTTGGGTTAGCTCTGAAAAGAGCTGTGACAATTTGAAGAAATGACAATTTGAAGATAGAACTTTCGTCTGACAGCTTGAAGATAGAACTTTCGTCTGACAGCTTGAAGATAGAACTTTCGTCTGACATCTTGAAGATAGATCTTTCGTGGTAGATGGTTAGTCCTGAAAAGGACTGTTGGGGTTAGCTCTGAAAAGAGCTGTGACAATTTGAAGAAATGACAATTTGAAGATAGAACTTTCGTCTAACAGCTTGAAGGTAGAACTTTCGTCTGACAATTTGAAGAAATGACAATTTGAAGAAAAGATAGAACTTACGTCTGACAATTTGAAGAAAGGTAGATCTTCCGTGGTAGATGGTTAGCCCTGAAAAGGGCTGTTTGGGGTGTCCCTAAAAGGGAGCTGGTTTTGGAGGTTGTGTTTTTAAGCACAACCTCCAACCTTTCTGCAGGCTGGACAGCTACTTGCTGCCCGCCTCTTTAGCCTCTTCAACTCCCGTTCATCCAGGTTGAAGTTTAGCGAGAACGCTGGCTTGTTGTCATCATCCCAGCACTCGGTCTGGGGTACGACGAACTCCTTCTTCTTGTCGTCCATCTTTTTTCTGGATGATAGCTGGGCAAGGTCCCAAAAATCCATATCTCTTAAACCACACTCCATGTTGTCTACAAGTCGAAGAGAATGAACGATGTGCGGGAAATGACACTGGGTTTTATAGGTTTTCAGACGGATTGAACTAGTTGACCCATGACGTCATTTTCTCCTATGTTTTTCCCGCGTCGGCGTTTCATGCTGTTTTGGCTCCAAATTAATGTTATCCAATCAGAATCAGCGTTTTATTTCTAATACTAAATGTTTTATTGTTGACCAATCCGTGGGTTTGTTACATTTTCTTGTTCGGGTTAGAAAAACTAGAGTTTAACTAACCTATGACTTTTTTTGATTATGAGTCTTCTGATAAAATGAAAAGAAAGATGATTATTTAAGATAGCTAACCCTGAAAAGAGTTGCTTTTTGTACAGAATGCACTTTTTTATACCCCTCTCTTTCTTTTGATTGATTCCATTTTATCTAGCATTTGCATCAGATGTTCAATTTTATGTCTGATATATCTGAAACGTTCTCTTTCTTCTAACCAGAAGAGCAATAAGAGAAAAAATGTTAATCCAAACATTGTACGATACTGGCTCAGGTTTTACAAAAAGTTAATGGTGAATGAGAAAAAATAATCAAGAGTTTAGTGTTTTATATGTGTAATGGATCACTTTTTAGTTTTTTCATCCTATGAATGATTTTTCTCTCTAAATGGAATTTGTCCCTATATCGCTGAGTTGAACTTAGATTTTTTACACTATAAATGATTTCTAAATGTCTGAGCACTGAGTTGAACTTAGACTTTTTTCTTTCTAAATGTCTGACCATTGAGTTGAACTTAGTCTTTTTTACATCTATGAATGATTTTTTCTCTTTCTAAAAGCCTGATCATTGAGTTGGACTTAGTTTTTTCTTCACCTATGTATGATTTTTTCTCTCTAAAAGACTGAGCACTGGGTTGGACTTAGCTTTTTTATTCTATGAATGAATTTTCTTTTCTAAATGTCTGGACATTGAGTTGGGCTTAGTCTTTTTCTGCATCTATGAATGATTTTTTACTCTTTGGAGTGTAACTCTCTGGAGTGTGAGTCTTTGCAGTGTAACTCTTCTAAAAGAAAGAAGTTTGACAATTTGAAGAAATGACAATTTGAAGAAAGATAGAACTTTCGTGGTAGATGGTTAGCCCTGAAAAGGGCTGTTTTGAGAAGAGCTGATTTTATGAAAATGTTTATTCAGTATCAGCATCAGTTGATTCACTGTCTGACTCACTCCTTTCAGTGGCGATTTGCGCACGGAAAAGACGGGTCACCTGCTCAGTTTTTAAAATAACATACTGAAAATACATCTCAAGCATGCCCTCAATAATGAGTTCCTTCATCCGAAGGTTATAACAGAACAGCCTGTTATTAGCAAGCTCAGCCCTCTCGTATCGTCTTCTCACTGCAGCTAGGCGTTGTTTAAGTAAGACGATTTGTCTCCTTGCTCTTATTAACTTTCGCTCAGTATCCATCCAAGTGACGACTGGTGATTGTCTTGAAGCCATTGTGAAAAATGAAATGCTTGGAAAATAAATCACCGAGATTTATAGCTTTTCAGACGGATTGAACTAGTTGACCCATGACGTCATTTTCTCCTATGTTTTTCCCGCGTCGGCGTTTCATGCTGTTTTGGCTCCAAATTAATGTTATCCAATCAGATTCAGCGTTTTATTTCTAATACTAAATGTTTTATTGATGACCAACCCGTGGGTTTGTTACATTTTCTTGTTCGGGGATTTTATTGTTGACCAATCCGTGGGGTTGTTACATTTTCTTGATCGGGTTAGAAAAAACTAGAGTTTGGCTAATCTATGACTTTTTTTTGATTGTGAATCTTTGCAGTGTAACTCTTCTAAAAGAAAGAAGTTTGACAATTTGAAGAAATGACAATTTAAAGAAAGATAGAACTTTCGTGGTAGATGGGTAGCCCTGAAAAGGGCTGTTTTGTTTTGGAGGCTGTGTTTTTTCCACTTTTAATGGCAACACCCGAAATTCGCTTGGCAAATGGGGCATGCTGTAATCTTCCTCCCGAACTCGATATCAACCAAAATGATATCCGGTGTTGTCTTTAATAATAGCTGAACTAATCTTTCGCCGAGATCTTTGTATGGCTGTGTTATACGTTGCAGTTGGTTTTGTTCCTCCTCTCCTACGAGACGAGTGGTTAGTTGCAATAACTGCTGCCCTGCATTTAGATACTCTCGGAGAGCCTCACGTAGTTGATGATTTACCTCCTCCATATTGATAATGTTTCCTAATATTGACACTGCTTTCGAAGTGATCGTTAGCTGAGAATCAAAGAAATGGTGAATGTATGAAAATAACGCTGGACTTTATACGTTTAAGGAGGATTGAAATTTTTAAAGAGCTCGGACCTGGCAGAAAGCACATACATTTTTTCCATGCTACGTTTCATGCTGTTTTGGTTCCAAATTAATGTTATCCAATCAGATTCACCGTTGTTTTTTCTAATACTAATTGTTTTATTGTTGACCAACCCGTGGGTTTGTTACATTTTCTTGTTCGGGGGATTTTATTGTTACCCAATCCATAGGTTTGTTACATTTTCTTTTTCGGGTAAGAAAAAACTAGAGTTTAACTAACAGTTATGAGACGTTGTATGGAAAAAATGTAACCAGAACAAGTCTTTTGGGGAAAAAACAGAATGAAGAACTCTATTGTTTTTGAACTTTTATTTATTGAACTTTTATTTACTGAACAGAACTAAACATTGAAACATTTTTTTGCAATGCATCATAAAAAAATTTCTTGACAATGAAAAAAATTTCTTGACAATGAAAAAATCACAATGAAACATTTTTTTGCAATGCATCATAAAAAAATTTCTTGACAATGAAAAAAATTTCTTAACAACTAAAAAAAATCACAAGCAAACATTTTTTTGCAATGCATCATAAAAAAATTTCTTGACAATGAAAAAACATTTTCTTAACAATGAAAAAAATCGCACTGAAATATTTTTTCACAATGAATTATTCACAACGATTTGATCACGATGAAAAAAAACACACTGAATTATTTTTTCGCAATGAATTATTCACAACGATTTGATCACGATGAAAAAAACACACTGAATTATTTTTTTTCGCAATGAATTATTTACAATGAATTAATCGCAAAAAACAGTATATAACAAATTTTTATAATGCAAATTCGCAAATACCACGAGTTTCACGTTTGTTTTCATATTCCGTAATGTCTTTATGCAATTGCTCATACCCAAAAAACATTGTATACTCACTGTCCATATCGTCGAAATCTCGTAGTCCTATGAATGGAGCAACATGTCTATAAGCGTCTTTTGTTGAAAGAGTTGAATTCACTACTTCTTCTGTAACATCTCTATCAAATAGAATATACCCTGACATGGTCTCCTTTGATTCTCCGTAGGAATCATGAACAGATCCTTTTTTGTAGCGTAAGTAAAAGTCAAATAGAACTGATTTCATTTTCACAACGTTAAGAAAACTTTCTTCTGTTGTTCCTATGATAAAAAATGTCCATCGGCTTGTGGATCTAAACAGCTTACTAATAACATTGTCTTTCATACAGCTATCTGCTAAATAAGTCTTGAGAACGAGATCCAACCCCGAATCGTCCACCATCGCTGCAATAAAGTTGATTATACCATACACTTTGTAGGACTTTTCTCCTTTTGCAATCCACTTAAACAATTTTCCGATCCAAATTTTCACACAGAAAAATTTAATGTTAAGCTGTGTTCGTTCATCAAGCGTATGCTGTCGAACAAATTCTCCATAAATTTTTTCACGTAGTTCTATTGGTAGCGGCAACATGATTGTTTTTTGACCAACGGCTAATATTTTTTCCCCGACTTACTTTGAGTGATTGGTACACAACAATGTGATATGAAATTATTTTCTCAAGCTTTTATAACCATAGGGTACAGTATCAGTACCATTTACAATGACTCTCTTGGTGTATACAGAACGAAACGTTTTTGTTTGTGGCTCACTGGTAACCGTTCTATCTCTGTGTCTTTTAATTTTACAATCATACTGAATTTTGATTTCTACTGTACGATCCAAAGCACATTTCGAATATGTATCGAAATTTACCACCTGTTTTGTATTGTAATCCAGAGTAACCCCCTTTACTTTACATTTGCTTATCTCTTTTCCATCTTTTGTTTTCATTTTGTAAGCATAATTCTTAGGTCCAAGTCCTCTGAATTGAGTAATTTTACAAGCAGGCTCTTCATCACTCCATTTTCCTAACCGGCTGTTAATAATAGGGGGATTCCATAATTCAGGGTCGTGAATGTACATACAACTATCTGTATCGAAATACAGAACTCTATCTTTTAACTTTTCAAGAACACTGTACAATTCCAACCTTGCATAAGCTGTTACGTAAGAACCTACTATCACATTGGCTGTAGCATGGGTGTCAATATGTTCCAACTTTGATTCATAGTTAACCAAGATGAATGAACAGTCCTCGTCAAAGATTTCTACATGCTTTACAATGAAATTGGGATTGGTGACTAATTCGAAATATTTAGACGGATCACTGATGTATTCCGTCTGGGTCATTTTTTCACGCTGAGCTAATTTTCCCCAAAGGCAGTTCAACATAATCTTAGCAAATGATCTTCTCCCAGGATTTCTTTGAATACAACTTGGATCAAGACGAACACCTTCTGCCTTCTCATATTCACAAACGAACTGATCTTTTTCTGAGTCTGATTGACAGCTATCTGGATAACCACTGGCTTCTTGCTTAATTTTCAAGAAATTGTCCACATAATGTTTAAAGAACTGATCTGACACAGAGTTGAAATGCCAAATTTCATACACTTGCAATAATCGATAACCGCAGTCAAGAGCCTTGAATAATTCAAAAGTAACCCAAGTTCCGACCAAAGCCCTCTCTTCTTTACCATGTCTACAAATGTTTGAACTTTCTTCTGCACATTTCATACAGAGGGGAAACATCATTTTGTTGTTACAGTGAACTGGGAGAACGGGGTGAAACAAATCAGTTGGAGGTAAAACTTTACACTTGATTAATCCCTCATATTGGCGAATATTGTTCATATCAATATTCTCAGTAGACAAAATTTCTGGATGACCTACAGGGTAGGATTTGTGTTTACAAACATAAGGGTATAGAGAACAGATATCGATGTACTTGATTTCCTTTTTGGTTTTTTCATCAACATCATATCCAATTTTTATTGCATTACATCTTCCTCCGGACAAACCATCCCTCGGATCGATAGGGTCCCAATGTGGATATAACTTTTCAATGAGTTTTTTGTACTCTTTATCCTTCATCTTAGCATCAAATTCGTGTTCCCAAATGTACACTACATTATATCCCATGTCTTCGATATCTGCTATACGTTCAAAAGTACATTTGAACAATTCAGACATGGGTTTTCCATTAATAGGATTGATCTGTTTTCGATCTGTATAGCATACAGGACAACCATGATAAAAATCTCCAAGAAATTCATAAACAGTGTTTGTTTGATGGTGAAAACCATCTACACTATATTTCCCGATTTGAGCTTCACCACCATTTTTTGCATGCTGAATATTAATACCTTTTTCCTGGGCAACGCTTTGAACCCATCGTATCGCTTTCATAGAAAAGCGACGTCTGGATGAGTCTTTACTTGAAATGATAGCTATTTGATTTTCTGGTAAATATTTGCTTCGCCACACCTTGTTACAGGCATCTGCGATGGTAATCGCCTCTAAAAATGGACAAATACCACCCTGTTCGATAAACAGCTTTCTGAATTCAGCACATCCTCGTCTGAGGATATCAACATCTGACCTACAGTACATTTCCATCTCCTTCTGAAAATTGAATTCCTCACCATTTCGAACTTTGTCATTATACCAAACTATAAATTTTGACCTAGCCTCTTCAGACATTGAGTCGGGTTTGTAATAAGACATATCCAAGTAGGGTCCGATGTAACTCCAAAATTCATCTGTATTTGCCCAGTGAGGAAAGTAACCTTTTTTCATTTCTTGAAGGTCAAAGGTGGATGGAAATTTTGCCAAACCAAAACTCATGAAATTGAAAGAATCGATCAGACGTACACCGTTCAGTTCTAACTTCATAATATTGTTTCCATTCATGATCACTTTTGGAAGTTTTAACCCAACTTTGACAATATAGTCAAGAATGAACTGACCGTCATAACCTTTGAAATTATGGGCAATAGCCGTAACCCCTTTATGATGTTTTGAAAAGAGCCAGTTGCAAAATTGACTCAAAGTTTCTTCACCTTGAAAAATAACTTCCCTACCCTCTTCAAATTCACTGCATGTAGAACAATGAAAATCAAGTGATTTATCAATACATTCATCACACGCTCTGTGTGCAATACAATAATTCGGGATGTGCACACCTGTGTCTTGTTTGCATTCAAAATCAAAGAAAATAAACTGTGGTTTTTTGACTACAGAAGAACTCGTCTCGTCATCGCTGTCATGGTTCAACTTACTTTGGTAAGGCTGAATATAGCATTGATGAGAAAAGTTAACAATTCTCTTACAGATATGACACCTTTTCTTTCCATTGCAAACATGATTTTTCTTTCTGACAAGATATTGTGCACCGCATTTTGAACAGAGTTTCACTAATTCACAAATGGATTTCTTTTCTTTACCTTGAACATTTCTGTGATTTTCAAAGCATTCAGCACTAAAAAATCGTCTACTGCAAACACTGCAAACATATTCTTTTGATTCTGATGGACATTTTCCTTCGCGATAACAACCTTTACAGATATTTGAACAAGCATGACTTTCCCGGTTAGAGTAACCCACATCACAGAACTCACAATAATATCCACAACTAAGAAAACCTTTGATAGATTTGATGTAGTCATAATGGTTTTGATGAAAGTACAAATGTATGATCTTACTATTGGCTTTCACTTCTGGATGTTTAAATATTTTTTCCACTTTTGAATGCTGTTGGTGAACTTTAATGACATAGCCTTTTTCATAAAAGAATGTTTGAATTTTTTTGTATTTATCAATTCCTACAGACTGTGTTGGTGAAACTCCAGCTTCATGTAACAATTTCTCAGCTTCAGTCTTTTGAAGAGGACATTTTGAATGACGAATACGATCCCATTTTCTATTCCATGCCTCGGTGTTTTCACGTTCACTGTAGCAAATTCCCACAACAACAGCTCTTGCGAAACATAGTTGGTCATGATTGTCAATTTGAATAATAGATCGCTTCTTCTGGGTAAAAAACTTTGAATCTAATTCTGACGATCTATATTTTGGTTTTCCGCTACCACTTGGTGGTATTGTATGTGTGATGTCAAATGTCATGAATCCATCGTTCAAGACGAAATCTGTATTCGATTGTAAAACTCGTTCAATTTCATTCAGCATAGTTTCACCTTGTAACTGGTCTGCAGCTAAAAAAGGAATATGGATTCCCATTTCCAACGAAGGATGATTGATGGTAATTCTAATCATGTCCGTCGGGTTGGCATTTAACTTTCGAATGATTTCACGGGTAACATCGTCAAATAATCCAAGGAGTCTCTGAGGTGTTAATTCTTCAAATTTCTTAAAACTCAGCATCAGCACATGTGATTCTGTTTTAAATTTTCTTGACCTCTTATTACCCTTTTCTGTTAAATCATATAGACTTTTCATGTCTAAGTTAGAGTTGGTACTTTCATCGTTGCTATCATTTTCTTCTTTCAACGGTTTAGTTTTTTTCTTTTTTGTTGGTGGAAGCACCTCATCGTCACTTTCTTCTTTCAACGGTTTAGTTTTTTTCTTTTTTATTGGTGGAAACACCTCATCGTCACTTTCGCTGTCTGAATAGGTTATTATTCTTTTTCTTTTACCCATCGTTTTAGCTCTGAGTGAAAAGACAATAATACAGAAGTGAGAAAAAACCAGCAATTTATATACCCTCTCCGTTGTAACAGTGTATAAATAAGCCGTTAGTTGTGAAAATCTATTCATTCGCCTACTCGATCTCAGTCAGTACAGCTGATAAAAAATATGAGTGAGTTAAAGCTGCAAAATACATCACCACTTAGTAAGAGGGTGTATCTGTATGTTAATCCATACACCCACGATTATGAGATCAGCAATATACCATCAAAGTATAATGTTAAACATATCGGAAACTATGTGGGATCATTTTTTTCCCAGCAACATTTAGAAGAAAAAGATGTCTACCGTACTACCAGCTACAGAGTTTTGGATCAAGCGATGATTGACAAACGATATGGTGCGAATGGTGTGAGAACAAATATTTGTTTCACATGCAACGAAGCAGGACATTGGGCCAAAGAATGTCCAGAAAAAGAAAATCAGCTAGGAAGATTTGTTTTTGTCTACGTGAATCCACACAGTCACGACATTGAGATTTCACCATCATTTTACAACGTTGATGGTCTCAAAGATATAAAATTCGTCGGGACACTATATTCATTCTGCAGTGAAAATAAATGGAAAAAAAGTTCACCACAAGCTACATCCTCATCGGATGAAACTCAGATCGTAGACATGCAGAGCGATACAGCGGTTAACAGCGATTCAGAAATCTGCAAAATAACAGAACAGACAGAGAAAAAAATATCTACAAACGATAATCTAAGAAAACAACAAACTTTGGATCTAAAAAACGAATTTTCTGCAGAACCGGGTTGTTCGTACGGAAAGGAAAAACAGCAAAACATCGAAAAGAAGAAAAAACGAGTAACAAAGAACTATTTCTTTTACAAATCAACAAAACATGAGGACAAAATCTGTCCAGATGTGGAATTAAAAAACAACGATAGGAAAAGAAAACGTAAAACCAAATGTGAATCTGACATCTCAAAGAAAAAGAAAAAACATACTGAGTGAAAAAAGATTTCAATACAATATTGATTATAAACAAAAAAGACTGACTTGATTTTTTCATTCATTTTTTGTCTTTTACAGTTCATTCATTTTTGTCTTTACAGTTCATGATTTGATTTTTTCATTGTACATAAGTTCTTTTTGAAATAAAAAATATAAAAATAATTACTTCTTACTTTTGACTTTTTCTAGTTATGACTGTAAGTCTTTTTTTACTTTTGACAATTTGAGAAGAAAGATCTTTCGTGCTAAATGGTTAGCCCTGAAAAGGGCTTTTTTTGAAGGATCTCACATTGACATTCAGCTCTACGATTCTTCCACCCGATCCACTGGGATGATTTCACATCCACAGTGTTCGCAGCAAATCGTCGAAGCTTCATCGTCATCATAAAATCCTTCATCTGTATCTGGACAGTTATGCTTCTGTCCAAGATACTCGAGTATGGAAAAACATTTCCCACACTCTATCAGACATCTGTTTGCACAGTGAGGACATACAAGAATTCGAACCATTCTTGAACAAATATGATTTTTATGTAAAATATCACTGGGCTTTATAGCTTTACAGGAGGATTGAACTAACTGACCTATGACGTCATTTTCTCCTATGTTTTTTCCCGCGTCGGCGTTTCATTAACATTGTGCAATCAAATCGATGGTTATATCGGTGTTTTTACCACTCCTAATTCGGTGTCACACAGTACAATACCGGTGCTTTCCGCCAGGTCCGCCCTCTTTAAAAATTTCAATCCTCTGTAAACGTATAAAGCTCAGTGTTATTTTCATACATTCACCATTTCTTTGATTCTCAGCTAACGATCACTTCGGAAGCAGTATCAATATTCAGAGTCAGTTACAATATGAAGCACAACTTAGATGAAATCAGCTTGGACGATTTTCCATCAGTGGAAAACAATGGAGACGTTCTTTCATCAGTTATGAATTCGACAATTATCAATCCGCCATCGGAGTTAAATTCGACAACCATCATTCCAGCGACAGTGTTTGACAACATTTATGAAGAGGTGAAGCAGCTAAATTTGAAACAAGATAGCATGATGATCCGAATCATAGATCAGCTGGAGACTTTAAACAGGCAATTGGAGGAAATTAAAACTTTAACCGTAAGTACTGATCACCTCAGTAGAAATATCGAGGTACTACGTCAACAAGATCAACGCATTTCAACACCTCCTGTGAAGATTCCTGTGGAGTTCGAGTTTGATAAATCCAATCTTCACAACTTAGTGGACTCTATCGTAAGTGTTGTGAAAAAAAATCAACCAAAGAAAAATCAGCCAAAGGAAAAACAACCAAGAAAAACAACAAAGCGGAAATCTGAGGAAGATGGTAACCATATCCACAAGAAGCAGCGAATTGATCAAAAACCAACTATACCAATATTGACAGGACAGGGTAAATACGGGAAAAACATTGACAATCACGTTGATTTCAAGATACCAAAAAAACCAAAGACAGAACGAAAACAACCAAGAAAAAACAACAAAACGGTAGGAATATGAAAAAATATGAAACTCGTGGTGTTTGCGAATTTGCATTATAAAAATTTGTTATATACTGTTTTTTTGCGATTAATTCATTGTAAATAATTCATTGCGAAAAAAAATAATTCAGTGTGTTTTTTTCATCGTGATCAAATCGTTGTGAATAATTCATTGCGAAAAAATAATTCAGTGTGTTTTTTTTTCATCGTGATCAAATCGTTGTGAATAATTCATTGTGAAAAAATATTTCAGTGCGATTTTTTTCATTGTTAAGAAAATGTTTTTTCATTGTCAAGAAATTTTTTTATGATGCATTGCAAAAAAATGTTTGCTTGTGATTTTTTTTAGTTGTTAAGAAATTTTTTTCATTGTCAAGAAATTTTTTTATGATGCATTGCAAAAAAATGTTTCATTGTGATTTTTTCATTGTCAAGAAATTTTTTTCATTGTCAAGAAATTTTTTTATGATGCATTGCAAAAAAATGTTTCAATGTTTAGTTCTGTTCAGTAAATAAAAGTTCAATAAATAAAAGTTCAAAAACAATAGAGTTCTTCATTCTGTTTTTTCCCCAAAAGACTTGTTCTGGTTACATTTTTTCCATACAACGTCTCATAACTGTTAGTTAAACTCTAGTTTTTTCTTACCCGAAAAAGAAAATGTAACAAACCTATGGATTGGGTAACAATAAAATCCCCCGAACAAGAAAATGTAACAAACCCACGGGTTGGTCAACAATAAAACAATTAGTATTAGAAAAAACAACGGTGAATCTGATTGGATAACATTAATTTGGAACCAAAACAGCATGAAACGTAGCATGGAAAAAATGTATGTGCTTTCTGCCAGGTCCGAGCTCTTTAAAAATTTCAATCCTCCTTAAACGTATAAAGTCCAGCGTTATTTTCATACATTCACCATTTCTTTGATTCTCAGCTAACGATCACTTCGAAAGCAGTGTCAATATTAGGAAACATTATCAATATGGAGGAGGTAAATCATCAACTACGTGAGGCTCTCCGAGAGTATCTAAATGCAGGGCAGCAGTTATTGCAACTAACCACTCGTCTCGTAGGAGAGGAGGAACAAAACCAACTGCAACGTATAACACAGCCATACAAAGATCTCGGCGAAAGATTAGTTCAGCTATTATTAAAGACAACACCGGATATCATTTTGGTTGATATCGAGTTCGGGAGGAAGATTACAGCATGCCCAATTTGCCAAGCGAATTTCGGGTGTTGGCATTAGAACTGGAAAAAACACAGCCTCCAAAACAAAACAGCCCTTTTCAGGGCTACCCATCTACCACGAAAGTTCTATCTTTCTTTAAATTATCATTTCTTCAAATTGTCAAACTTCTTTCTTTTAGAAGAGTTACACTGCAAAGATTCACAATCAAAAAAAAGTCATAGATTAGCCAAACTCTAGTTTTTTCTAACCCGATCAAGAAAATGTAACAACCCCACGGATTGGTCAACAATAAAATCCCCGAACAAGAAAATGTAACAAACCCACGGATTGGTCAACAATAAAACATTTAGTATTAGAAATAAAACGCTGATTCTGATTGGATAACATTAATTTGGAGCCAAAACAGCATGAAACGCCGACGCGGGAAAAACATAGGAGAAAATGACGTCATGGGTCAACTAGTTCAATCCGTCTGAAAACCTATAAAACCCAGTGTCATTTCCCGCACATCGTTCATTCTCTTCGACTTGTAGACAACATGGAGTGTGGTTTAAGAGATATGGATTTTTGGGACCTTGCCCAGCTATCATCCAGAAAAAAGATGGACGACAAGAAGAAGGAGTTCGTCGTACCCCAGACCGAGTGCTGGGATGATGACAACAAGCCAGCGTTCTCGCTAAACTTCAACCTGGATGAACGGGAGTTGAAGAGGCTAAAGAGGCGGGCAGCAAGTAGCTGTCCAGCCTGCAGAAAGGTTGGAGGTTGTGCTTAAAAACACAACCTCCAAAACCAGCTCCCTTTTAGGGACACCCCAAACAGCCCTTTTCAGGGCTAACCATCTACCACGGAAGATCTACCTTTCTTCAAATTGTCAGACGTAAGTTCTATCTTTTCTTCAAATTGTCATTTCTTCAAATTGTCAGACGAAAGTTCTACCTTCAAGCTGTTAGACGAAAGTTCTATCTTCAAATTGTCATTTCTTCAAATTGTCACAGCTCTTTTCAGAGCTAACCCCAACAGTCCTTTTCAGGACTAACCATCTACCACGAAAGATCTATCTTCAAGATGTCAGACGAAAGTTCTATCTTCAAGCTGTCAGACGAAAGTTCTATCTTCAAGCTGTCAGACGAAAGTTCTATCTTCAAATTGTCATTTCTTCAAATTGTCACAGCTCTTTTCAGAGCTAACCCAACAGTCCTTTTCAGGACTAACCATCTACCACGAAAGTTCTATCTTTCTTTTAGAAGAGATACACTCCAGAGAGTTATACTGCAAAGAGTAAGAATCATACATAGGTGTAGAAAAAAGACTAAGTCCAACTCAATGGTCAACCTTTTAAAAAGAGAGAAAATCATTCATAGATGCAGAAAAATCAGAAAGACTAAGTCCAACCCAGTGCTCAGACATTTAGAAATCATTCATAGAGATGCAGAAAAAAGTCTAAGTCCAACTCAGTGATATAGGGACAAATTCCTTTTAGAAAGAGAAAAATCATTCATAGGGAAAAAAGTCTAAGTCCAACTCAATGCTTAGGCAATTAAAAAGAGAATTCATTCATAGTTGAAAAAAGACTAAGTCCAAATCAATGGTTAGACATTTAGAAATCATACATAGGGTAAAAAAAGTCTAAGTGCAACTCAGTGCTCAGACATTTAGAGAGAAAAATCAATCATAGATAAGAAAAAGTCTAAGTCCAACTCAATGGTCAGTCAATTAGAAAGAAAAAAATCATCCATAGGGTGAAAAAACTAAGTCCAACTCAGTGATCTGACCATTTTTACCCAACCTACCAGTCATAAGATCTGCACTTTGAATGCTAATTCCCTCTCAGGGTAGAGAGCCTGGGAAAAACTCCCCCCCTTTTCCCTTTTTTGCAAAAAATTCCGCTCAGGGACGGGAGCCTGGGGCATTTTTGTCCCCAGAGTGCCATCCACACGGCCGCCATTTTGAATGCTAAATCCCTCTCAGGGACGTTACCATAAGGACAAAATAAAAAAAAATCTTTCGGGGACAGCATATAGGGACACATTTTTTGTCAGGGACGGTGATATAGGGCGCTCAGGGAGGAGAGCATGGGATCTACCCCCGGCCTGGGTAGATCCCATGCTCTCCTCCTTTACTACTTTAGACGCAAATCGATTCTGTTAGTAAGAAATGGACGGTTTTTTGTGTATTCAAGTGTATTAAATCTTTATGTCTAAAGTCAACAGATGTAAACTTATCTTTATCCAGGCGATACATGGGATCTGACATGAGTTGGCGTTTGAGATAAAATTTTATTGAACGAGTCTAGGAAAAAAATGTTATTAAGCGAGCCTTTCGCGAGCTTAATAACATTTTTTCTTGACGAGTTTAATAAAAAAAAATTTATTATATACCAGAAAGTTTTCCGGAGAAAATACATACGTCGCGCTCGGATAAAATATCACACAGGGTAGAAAAAAAAATCCGTATCTATACACTGTGAAATACGGTTCCAAATATGGTATGATGACGTCATAATGATGTAACTCACGGGCAATATACGTATGTATTCATTTGCAAGTTCATTGGTCAAAATTTTACGCTGTAATATTCATCCGCCATTCGTAAAAACGAAGTAACTGGCTACTACACCATTATTTGTTTTATTTTGCTTACCGTTTTCGAATAAAATGTCAATAATTTGCAATAGTTTGTCGTTAAAAAGGTGTAGGTATATAGTAAAGGGAATATAATGCTTTAGTGACTTTCCTGGTGCTTGTATTTACTTCTCGCTGCGTAAGAAAATTTTGGCATCTCGCTCAACCTTCGGTCTCGCGCGATACCAAATTTTCTCACGCTGCTCAAAGTAAATACAAGCACCAGGAAAGTCACTACAGCATAATATTCCGTATATCTCAAACGCAAACGGATGTCAGATTCTTTTTTTTTTTTTCACATGACGATATTTCACAAATTATAGATCAGGGGATGCAAAACCACGTATAGATACATGCGTGGTAATATTCATAAAACCCATTAACTTCTGTGAAATATGCACAGCATGACGTCAAAAATGACGTCACACAATATTAATATTAAACGTGTATAAGATAAGAAATTAGTAATGGGTATATTACACTGAAAAAAGGAAAGTTATGTGATAAAAATCACATAAAGGATCTGACATGAGTTGGCTTTTGAGATTTATTAAACAAGTATAGGGAAATGTTATTAAGCGAGCCTTTTTTTTTTGTCCTTGACGAGTATAATAAAATTTTATCTCAAGCGCCCAAGAATGTCTGATTCTTTTTATCACATAACGATATTTCACGAAATATAGATCAGATGATGAAAAACCATCTATAGATCTAGATGCATCTGCGGTAATATCTATAAATCCGATTTACTTCTATGAAATACGTACAAAATGACGTCAAAAATGACGTCACACAATTATGATATCATACGTGTATAAGATAAGAAAATTCGTAATGGGTATATTACACTTAAAACAAGGGAGGTTATGTGATAAAACCGCATATTGCAAATCATAGACTGCAGTGAAAGCGAAACGCCACACCGAATTGCAACTAATATCTTGGTACATCTCAACAAACGTGGCTAGAGTGTATTAGTTCTTTGATAAAAATTGATCATTTCAAAATTATCAAATTTACTTCAAAATTGTAAGAGTAAGACTCAATGAGGATTTTGTTTTTTAGTATGGTATGGTGTATTTGAACATAAAAAGTTCTAAACTAGATCTATATTTTATATCTGCTGTGTATAACAAAGCCGTAGGGAAATGTGTGAGGTCATATAGCCAGAGTTCTTCTTGTTTTTCTTCATCAAAACAATATCAATGTTGTTGAATGTACTAAACAATGCCAATATATAACCGACCGAGTACCTGTAGGACGTTCTAACAGACACAAGCGATGTAGTCAACTGCCATCGTTAACGCTTATCCTGCTAAATAACTTAAATGAAACTTACAGGCTGATTGTAACAACCCATTATACTACTTCGAACTTATTTTTTGGAGAAAAAAAAAACAACATTTATTTATAGGACAGAGGAAATCAAATATCAGATCTTGATCTACACTGTCTGCAAAAGGTCCTTGAGTCGTGTTTAGCAGCCTAGAGGTTAAAGAGTCTAGGTTTATAACGTTAACCCGACTCAGGCCATAAAACAAATGGCGTAATTCCACCTCGAAGTTTTGGATAGGCAGTCTTATCATGTCTTTGAAAAGAATAATGCGGGCATATTTGTGCCTATGTATGCCATATGTACAGCTGGGTGGAGCGGTGGTGCTGTAGTAAAACGATGGACTATCGTTCCCGAGGTTCGTATTTCGATACCCGGCCTAACCAGGACGTTTCTCAAACACCTCGTGTTTCCCCACCCAACTAGGGGTGAACTGATTTGAAACCCAGAGGTAGCCACTTTACACCGGACAAGTTAAAGAACCAAGGAGGTCTATTCGAGGAAGAGCTAGGGGTTTGCATCCGGATCTCCTTGTATCCGATTCTTTCTCTCTAATGGTCCATATTATATATGCCTAGAGGACGGAGGGACAGTAATTCTACAAAGTCGTCGTCATCATATGTACAGCCCCGCCAGCTTTCTTCTTGTCAGGAATAGGATAAGACAAATTTTCTGAGCCTTTGGGGTAGAATTATGTGGGAAAAAAAAGACCGTCGTGATACCTTCTTATTTGCAAGCAGGAAAATGAGCATTAGACATCGATTGGTCATTTAGAGAAAGTATAATACTAAAGGAGAGGTCCTGCGTGGCTCAGTGGTAAAGTGTATGACCCGTGACCTGGAGGCCCCGGGTTCTAGCCTCGCTAGGTATTTTGTGGAAGTGTCCTTGGGCAAGATACTTCAGAGCCCTATAAGCCTAGTACCGGTGGAACCAAGGAAATATATGAATATGTGAGCTGTCGCCGTTATGTGACTGGAATTATGCTGAAAGCGGCGTAAAACACCATTCAATCCATCAATGTGTTAAAGGCTAAATTTTTCAAGGAGACATGAATATCTGAACTATCGCCTTTGTAAACGAAATAGTGTCGACAAGGCATAAAATCCTCCATTCGAACATTCAGTGTTCTATTTCCGTTGACTTCTGTATTACAGGAAGATTTTCAATATCTCGTCACGAAATAGGAAATTCGATCCTTTACGAATGGATAATTCTGGACAAAGGTTGTCCAGCGAGGAACCCAAATGCCTTCTTTATTGGACCGGAGAACACAAAATATATGCAAATTGAAGAGCGTCTTACGATAATAAGATTTGACAAAGATTCCAGGGATGACATAGATCTATATTAGACCCACTCATATCGCTCTGTCTGGATGGTCTAAAATGAATTTTCTTTTTCCATTTTGAAAACGAGAAGACAGTTTATCAGTGAGATTTTGATCTTAAAAGTCTTAACTCTTTACCACACAGTCGCGACTCTAAACGACCCTGAGAAAAATAGCTTCTGAAAACATTGCGGGAAAAGGAGAAAATGCTGGGTAACCAGCATTTTCTCTTTTTTCCACAATGTTTACTACCTTTCCCAAAACAAACTTTGATTTTTGAATCACATGTATTTTATCGTCTGCACATGCTTTCAATTTTGCCTAATTCAGAATTTAGTCGTTTGGTCAAGAGTTAATACTTTTTCAAACGAAACCACGTTTTAATGATCTTGAAGAAGAAATCTTTTGCAAACATTACGGGTAAAAGGAGAAAATGTTGTTAGCCAATATTTTCTCCTTTTTCGACAATGTTTTTTCTACTCTTTAAAGGGCAAATCCTAAAATGTTTTGACCAGACTGTTTTTTTCCTTTAATCAGCTGCAAATGATGTCAGTTAAATATGTGTCCGCCATTTTTCATAAATACCACCCTGTAACATGCCATAAACCACGGCCGAATTGTCACGCTGATATACGGCCCTAAAAATGGTACATGGCTTACTTCCCCTGATTCGCTTATCTCCCGTGCATGTGCGACGTCATTGTCGAGTCAGTCTGTGTATACCGTCAGTAGACATAAAGTAGGAACGCGCATGATTGTATGCAGATATCCGAATATTAACTGAGAAGTGAGCCGAAAAAATGGTAAATTGTGCAGCCTATGGCTGCAACGTCGATTCGGGAACTCATAGAATTAGTATCTTAAAATTTCCGAAGGAATTAAAAAGGAAGAAACTATGGATTCAACGTTTAAACCGGGGCCGGACAGTAGCGATGGATTTTTTGCCATCAGTTCATTCGAAATTGTCTGAAATACTTCGATGACAGTCAGTTCTTAATAAGTCCAAAACTCGCAAAAGAAGTTGGTTATAGGAATTTTAGGTTGCGGTTAAAACCTGACGCTGTGCCGACATTATTCGAAACTCCGAGTCGAAAGGAGATAGGCCTTAAACCGAAACTATGAAAGACAGACATTCCGCAACGGCAATTTCCAAAAAGAAAATCCAACATGAAGTAGGTAATTTCTTTTGAAATTGGAATACATGAATTGTTATTCGTACTATTTTACCCTTTTCTACATTATCGCTTCATTCCGAACAAAGGAGAAATTGCTGCCGTTTTATCCCTTTTCCAAATGATTTCAACATTTAACAAAATTATAGATTCATCCAAATTCATAACATAAATTTTGCAAATAACGAAGTCGACATTGTTCAATGATGTAAACTTTCAAGGGATAATAATCATTCTTTGAACAGCAAACATTATTTTCTTCCCACACTGTTTTTTAAACACTCTTTCTTTGGGTATTGGAAACTAGATCTAGGGTATGTATGGGAAAGGGTGAAGTCAGTATCTGGCTACCCCTAGTCATGGTCATAAATGTTAATCCATCACCGACCAGTTGAAACAATACAGGAAATGATTACATAACATTTGCATATCTCACCCCTTTACACTGTAATGTTTGTTTGTGACAGTAAACCCATGTTTTGCCATCTGTGTAAGGGTTTAGCCTGACCCTAACCCAAATGATAAAAAAATCAGAATATTTCAAATCCACAGCATTTAAATATGACCGATAAAATGTCATTGTTTATTGGAATTTAGTTTAACTTAGTTTAATCCTTTACCAAACAATCCTTTGTTTTAACGACCCTGGTGAAGAAAGAAAAACCTTTTGAAAACATTGTAGGTAAAGGAGAAAATGCTGGTAACCAGTATTTTCTCCTTTTTTCTACAATGTTTTCTACCCCATCAAAGACAAGTCCAAACATGTGAGTAAAATTTAATTTGTTGACTCCAAATGCTTTCAATTCGGTTGAGTCAATAGATTTGACGTTTGGTAACAATTTAAACATGTATTTTACATCTCTTGAGAAACAAGTTCATGCAACTCATACTAATCTCTTCGGAGAATGTAGGAAAAAAAAAAAAACACAGGAAAAAAAAACACAGTAATAAAAACACAGAAAAAAAAAACACAGAAAAAAAAAACACAAAGTATATGTAACAAGTATTTATCTACTTACAATAAGTCAAATATGGCTAGTTTATAGATTTTTGGCTCTTTTCTTTATAATATATCTTAACAAAATCTAATATTTTTTGGAAAAAAATGTAGCAGGAAAAAAGAATATAATTATTCGGTCCTTTAAATTTAAAATAACTTTTAGTTGGATATATTAATGTTTAATTGTGTGTGTGTGTATATATAAATTAAGTGTTTTTTTACTTTGCACTTAATATTGATAGTCTCTTTGATGTACAAAAGAAGGCAGATCATTAAAACTGTTTTTAACATAAATCAATTTTCATTAAACCATCAAAAATGCTTTTCATTTATCATGGAATGATAATTGCTTACTTCAATAAACCATCAAGAATGCTTTGATTTATGATGGACTGGTAATTACTTCATTGCTTCCATGGGATTAGGTGATGGTGTAAGACAAATTGCTTTATTGCGTGGAGTCCTTAATTAATTATATGTAATTAAATGCAGTTGGGGACAGGCAATTTATAAATGGTCAGTTGGTGCTTTTGATCTCTGATGTTTTCAGGTAAGTAAAAACATAATTGCCCCTTAATCTGGTTAATTAAATGACCTGTTTTTGTTCTTTGACAACTAAATACTATACATATATATGCCTTCTGTTTTGTTCCCATCATTACACTACCAACATGGAAGTTCTTCGGACGAACAAGGGAGGTCTGAAAATTGCGTTTCAAGGGTACATGTATAGCAAACATGCAACCTGGAAAACAAAGATTTGGTGGCGATGCATCAAACATTCCAGTATGTCCTGTAATGGGAGTATTACAACTGACCTACGAGCAGAAAATCCCCAGATTGGAAGGCCACACAATCATCCAGGAGATGCATCGCAAGTTGCTCTAACCAGATTGCGACTACGAATGAAGCAACAAGCAGCCGACACAAGAGATAAGCCGAGCCAGATTTATGCTCAAGTTGTTGCTGACTACGACACTGATGTCACAGCCCAGTTACCTGCAGCAGACAACTGTAAACGAACCATGAGAAACAAACGGCCAACACCAGCAGTTCCTTCAAGTCTTACTGAACTGGCATCCATCCCAGAAGAATTTTCAAAGACTGCCAGAGGAGAATCGTTCCTATTCTATGACAATGGCGCCAACAACCCCCAGCGTATTCTTGCCTTTGCCACTGCAGAATCTCTGAAGCTCCTAGCACAAGCAGCAACCATCTACATGGACGGCACCTTCAAGACTGCCCCGAACATCTTCTGTCAGATTTTCTGTATAAGGGTTCCCTTCCAGAACACAGCCATCACAGCTGTATACGCCCTTCTTCCGAACAAATCCAAAGCCTGCTATGAAGAGTTGTTTCAGGCAGTACTGGACCACGGTGAACAACTTGAGGTAGACGTATTTGTTGACACTGTTGTTACAGATTTTGAGGACAGTATTTTGCGTGCTGTGATCTCAGTATTTGGCCGAGATGTTAGTTCACGAGGATGTTTTTATCATCTGACGCAGGCAACCTGGCGCCATATTCAAGATCTCGGTCTTGTTCAACATTACAAGGATGATATGGATTTTCGACTGTTCTGTGGAAAGCTTGATGGGCTTGCTTTTCTTCCCTTGGCTGATGTCACAGAAGGCATGGAACACCGCCATTCTATCAAGCCTGATGGTCCTCCTGAAATAGATGACCTGCTATCATACTTCGACCGCACCTATGTCAATGGCAGCTATGAACGGTGACCCCCGAACAAACAACATCTGCGGAGGATGGAATAACAAATTCTACAACCTTGTTGGACAGCACCATCCATCAGTCTGGCGAGTCATTGAATGGTTTCAAAAAGAGCAGGCAACTGTCCAGACTATCATCGCACAGGATGCAGTTGGAAGTGCACCACTTAAGAAGACCAAAAAGAAGTACCAAAAGATGCAAGAAAGCCTTCGAAAGTTGTGCAGGGATCGTGTAGCTGGCATTAAAACAATTCCTGAGTTCCTGTATGGTGTTGGATGGAACATCCGTTTGAACAAACAGTTTTAAAGTGAACTGATATGCTGTAAACCCCAAACAATGTGCTATTTAAGTTACATTAAAACTGTGCCCTGTGCTATTTTGACATTCACGGAAGGAACTGTGTGATGCACTGTGTTTTTATTTGATCTTCATGCGAAAATTTGTGAACTGATATGTGATCTCATGTTATTTATCCTTTAATTCCCTTATTAATCTTAAATTTAAAAAGTAATCCATCGGTATCAAATTACTATTTATTATTCCATGAAATTTATAAAGTAATCCATTGGTATGAAATTACTATTTATAATTCCCTGCCAAAGTAATCCATTGGTATGAAATTACTATTTATAATTCCCTGAAATTTAACCCTTTCCCAAACAAGCCCTGGTTTTTAAGTGTCTGTAGTAGAAGTCTTTTGAAAACATTGTGGGAAAAGGATAAATTGATCGTAACGAGCAATTACTCCTTTTCCCACTGTGTTTTCTACCCGATTGAGAACCTTCTGCCATTTTCATCAAATTTGAAATTGTCGTCTGCAAACTCTTTCAGTTTGGAAGAGTGTAAAATTTGTCATTTGGGAAAGGGTTAAAAAGTAATCCATTGGTATGAAATTACTATTTATAATTCCCTGCCAAAGTTTATTCATCTTGTGTTATTACTTGATATTAATGTGCTATATTTGAATAAGATACATTCTGTTGTTAAACCTGAAATTTGCTGAAATTCACTAATTGATCTTAACTTTAAAAAGTATTCCATTGGTATGTGCTATTTGAATAAGTAAGATATATTAATGTGCTATATTTAAATAAGATACATTCTGTTGTTAAACCTGAAATTTGCTTTGAGTTATTTTTTCTCATAACATTCTTATAAGTGTATAAAAAAGGTTGTGTTTTTTTTTCCTGTGTTTTTTTTTCCTAGGCAATTTTGTGTTTTTTTTTCCGTGTTTTTTTTTCCTGTGTTTTTTTTTTTCCGGTCACCTCTTCGGATACTGCTTCCTGGGAACTAAACCAGAACTCGTGCCCAATGTGTGGAATTTATATATAACCCTTTACCAATCAATCCCTAGTTTTTACGACCCTGAGACAGAAGCCTTTTAAAAACATTGTAGGAAAAGGAGATAATGCTGGTAGCCAGCATTTTCTCCTTTTACCACAATGTTTTCTACTCTGCTGGAAACAAATTTCAATTTTTGAAATATTTAACTTTATTTTGTCGTCTGCAAGTCATTTCAATTTGGACCTGTTTAATATTTTGTCGTTTGGTAAAGAGTTAAAAATAGAAAATATTGTGGATAAAGGACCAATTGATAGTTACCAGCCCTTTCTATGTTTTTACAATGAATCTGAAGTCGTCTATACTGCAATTTGACCTGAATGTCAGTATTATCCGCTCAGTCCCTAGTAGACCAATTTAAGACTTACCCAAATTGAAACAGTTTGCATAAGACAAACAAGAACTGAACAAATTTACACTAATCTCTCCCACGGCTTACAATTCAGAGTTTAAGACTTTCACAGAGAAGCTCTATATGGAACATACAACAGCTATACATGTATAATAAATTTTTGCATTGAATGGATCATGTGTACAAGGTAAACAGCAAAAAAGTATTTCACACAGGTAGATCCCCTCTCCCTCTCTCTGATGTTCATGTATTTCTGTATGGTAAGAAATACAACTCAAATAATTTTCAAAATAATTTTGAGAATTAACTCTTAATAATCTCGGAACATATTCTTTTATCAAATTTCATGCTGGTTAACAGCATTTCAAAATATTCTTATTCTCATGAAAATCGTGATTTATTGTGTAACCCTTCACCCATGAGAGAATAAACTTGTAGGCCTACCCGTCAATGTTTACAGAATTCTTTACAAGGTACAAATATCAACAAGGACCCATCAACAAATAGTTAGAACTAACATCTCACGATTATCAATCGTAAAAGTCAAGAAAAAGGTTATTTGACATGAAACTAAAGTGTCGGGGAAATGTCTTCAAAAGTGTCGGGGAACTGTCTTGTCGTGGAACTGTCTTGAAACCGTCCTTTTTTTTGTTGTTGTTTAATTCCGCCCGTTAATCTACTGAAAATGCTTCACGTGAAACAAAGTTTATGCCATACACTTAATTTTATCATGTATAGAATAATACTTCTGTAAGCGATGTTCGCCCCGTAATAGACGTATTTCAATAGCGCGCGATACTCAACACGTTGAAAAGTCCGGCACAACATCGTCATTTTCGTCATCAGTGGGCGAAAAGTTACTTTCATCCTCATCATCAGAAACTTAATAAGTTTCTTTAAAAATTGGCTCGTACATGTACGGCCTTACCGGCCCAGAATCGTCTATTTCTTCGTCTTCAATATCGCTCAGTTCACTATCGTAAACAACGTCCATATTGAAACAAGCTCTCCTATGACGTCACAAATCAAGGGACGCAACAATAAGTAAGGGAGATAAGCGATGCAATAAAAATTAATAAGCAGAAATATGAATTGAAAAAATGTACTTTTACTAATTTTTTTTTTTAATTACAGCATTACCAGGTTACCATTTGATAAGTGTAGATTTGAAAATTAACCATATCTGAAACTTGTTGATTTGCCCTTTAAAAGAGATAAACTCCACCATTTAAACCACGTCTTATTTGTCGTCTGCGAATGCTTTCAATTTGCACGTGTCTCAATTGTCGTCTGGTAAAGAGTTAACGCATTAGAGCGCGGATGATATAAAATGGACCCTACCAGTGTGTAAAATGACCAGATTTTTTATATTTCGAGGTTTTCTTCGTCAAAAGCATGTCACAAAAAAATATCGGACAAATTTGACCATGCTAGGCTGCAGCGTCTCTGCATTCTGATCATGATCTTCACTGCCAAAAAATACGAATGAAGCTGATTTTGAAGCCCGAAGCGTTAACTTAGGCCGTATGATTCTGGGCGGTAGTCAATTCTGTTATGGAGACAAGAGATCAAGATCAGAATGCAGAGAACGTGATCTGTAGTCTGATCTTGCATCAGGTAAGATTTTTTCAAGCGAAAAGAATGAATGTTGAAATCGCAACATTCGGGTTTTTCCCTCGTGGGAAGAAATCTCTAACTATCTTATAAAGCAGTATAGGAATTAACTCTTTACAAGACGACAAAATTTAAAACTTAACCAAATTGAAAGCAGTGGCATATGACAAACTAAATAGGGCACAAATGATGGGATTTTGTTTGAAACGATAGAAAACATTGCGGGAAAAGGAAGAAATGCTGGTTACCAGCATTTTCTCCTTTTCCCACAATGTTTTCAAAATTTCGTTTCTCCTCGGAGGTCGTGAAACCACGAAATCGTTTTGGAGAGGGCTAGCCAAGATTCCTGCCGACTGCATGTCTATCAAATAGACTGTACAAGCTAAGTTTTGACTGGTTTTGATAACTTGATATGACTTTTTATTCCGGAGAGACTTTCCTATAACCAGTCTACATAAATCCTTGTTGTATCTATAGGCAATAAAAACTGCATTGCGACAAAATGAGAATTTGCTCTCTTTGTTAAAAAAATAGTTGGGATTGTGACCAAAAAATCATAAGGTTCTTTTTTTGTATGAGAGTGGGTTTTGCAAAATGCTTTACACCAAAACCCCGCGCAACAAAACCAGGCTTCTAAGCTAGGTCCGTGATAGGGACCTAGGGTCCTATTGACACTAAGAATATTTTTCCTTCGGCCGCAGAAACTGTAGATTTACCCATCCATCCATCCATCAAATGCCCTACGTAGCTCAGTTGTGAAGGTTTTGTAAATACAGGGCCCTAGCATGACTGTAGAAACGCATCTGTGTGTTCTAACACACGAAAAAGTGAGGTGTCACAGTGATTTTAATGAAATAAAGTTGAAAACGAAGATTAAAAAAAAAATACTGTAACGTTACAACTTATTTACCAAAAATATTGATCCGCCTAATCTATCCTGGATATACGAGTATAGATGTACCGATATTTTAAATTTCAATCGATAGATTTCGCTTATGACTTTTAAATCGTCTTTACGCCCTTGAATTTTACAGGATATATACCGACAGATAATGAGATACGTAAATAAAGATGTATGCCATCTTCAGAAATGTCGTAAATTCACATTACCGTAACGCGGTCCTCAATTTGCATACGTTTTGTATTCCTTCAATCCTTACACTTTGTGAATGTTCACATTTTTCAAAGAATGCGATTCAGGAATCTCTTTGGTCAGGGTACGTATTCATCAAACATTTTTAAGAAAATTCTTGGTCTAATTTTATATTAAATCATTTGGTTTAGCCAATCAGAAGTGTGTTACTTTCCAGTTTAGAAAATTCTTTAGAATAACACCAGGAATATTCCCAAGAATGATTGCTGAAGACGGACCCAGGATACCTTAACAAAAAGGATAGAACAGATCCAAGTCTTCACGTTACCATGCCCAATATCAGTGCTATAATACCAACCGCCAGTTCTAGAGTAGATTTTTGAAAAGTTTCTCATAAATAAACCGGAGTTCATCTTCATCACAATTTTTTTTTTAAATCTCCTCTAGAACCGGACAAGTAAATCGGAGGTCTACTTCGTCACATACTTTTTTCATCTGTTTACCTTCCTAAAGTTTCTTTCAATCTAGCCAAAGTACTGGGGGAAGATAGCCATGATTGATTGACTGTATGGTGTTTGACGCCGTTTTCAACATTATTGCAGTTATATCGAGGCGGGCAGTGCACCTATCCATGGTTTTCTGGATTTTTTTACCAGTATTTCGACCAATATTCTGTCCAAGCTTCCGGCTGCATTCCAACATAACTATTGTCGAAAGAATGGTCAGCGGTGACAGAGGAATGAATCCTGTCGCAATGACTATCATCAATCCTCAGAAAGAATTTGGCCGATTCGGATATCGAAATAGCGACCCCCTATTCTCAAGTCCAGTACGCTACCGACTGCGCTACCGGGGCTCGGCTAGAATAGCCATGAACGTCGCTTTAAGTAAGACGCACGATTAAAGACTGCAATGTTACCCATAAGAGCACTTTCAGAACTTTGTGCTCAGTTGATATGGTAAAGATACAAAGCTTTTTCTCAGTGACCACTCAAAATTGCAGTAACAAAACTGGTCTCTCAAAGCAAGTTAAAAAAGTTAAAAGGTAAATCGAAACAATAGTCTGCTAAAGTGGTAAGTTACTAGATGAGCCATGCTCTGTGAAAAGGGGGTTTAAGGTTCCTGCAAAATGTATCGATTCATGTCAGTGTGCGCAGTCCGCGCAGGCCAACTTGGGTCGAAACGTTTTGCTACTAGTAAATTAGCTGGATTTAATGGATTCATAATTATGTGATAATTTGTTCGGTACAATACATCACAGAGATGCATTAACCCTCCCCCCTTTTTTTTGTCTTAGAATGGCTCATTTATCTAGGTGATCTCTAGGTCAGGATCAGTTAGTTACCGTTATGTTAGTCTTTCTTTATGATTTACATTTACGCTACGTATATATACGTATGACAACAGTAAGGAAAAGCAAGAGCACTAACCGCTATGAGACGAATAAGTGAGAAAACGCTTGTCAAGCTACTTCTGCATTTGCAACAGTTTCTTCAAGACATAAACAACAACAAGAAGAAGAAAAACCTTAACGCCCCCTTAGTACTTTTGTCGATCTGCTCCTTCGATCATACGCTCAGTCTTTTTTTACCCCTTCTTTCATCTACCATTCTCCAAGTTTTCTCAGTTTATTTCATTCCACCTCTATTGGATAAGCCGTTTTAACTAGGACTTATTTCGATCGTGATTACAAATAAGATCTGGTGAGAAGTTCTTTACAAGATGAAATAAAATGAAGACATGTCGAGTAATAAAAGCGTAATGAGGACGGATTTGTGAGGACAGGGAGAAAGTAATTGGAGCGCCACGTCCTCGAATTATCTTTGTGGCTATAAAACAGGAAATCAAACTGCAATGTGAGCAGGGGATTATTGGTATGGTTAAGTCGCGAAATGTATGAGACGGTTGGGAACATAAGCTTTGACAGAGGGAGAAATATTGAGCAGACCCGGACAGATAAACAGGAAGTACTATAGATACTAAGACACAGAATCAGTTTTGCGACACTTGATTGGTCTATAGTTTTCGGCGTTGCCATCAAACATGCAAGTAACAGTCATTTAGGGTTTTTTTTGTAACTTTTAAATTGATTTTCTGCAAGGGTTACGACAGACGTGGAACTGGTAGGTCTACAGAGAAGTTATCTTTTTTGTTTAGAAAAAAGTTAGACCTAGATACCGTCGAATGAGAAATCTTTGCTGTGTTAAACTTTTCCCTTAAATTCTGAATGGGTCGTATTATTATTCAGAGGTGCTGCTTTCAATTCTGTAAATTCTTTCCAAATGATAATTCACTTTATCAAATGTCTCAAATAAACCAATAAATTAAAACTATGACATGTACATGAGCCCTGCTCTGTGAATAGGGGGTTAATGCACCTGTTAAAAAGTATCGACCCATGTCAATCTGCAAAGTCCACGCAGGCTGATCTAGGTCGGCACTTTTTTGCTATTGTTATATCGACTGCCACCTCTGATGCATGTGAGAAAGTAGTCAGTGACTTGGAAAGAAAATTGTGTCAGTACTGGTGTGAGAAAGCCATGAAACACATGCGTAGGTGCACTTACCGCCGCGATATGACCTAAGCTGTTAAAACAGCGTTAAATTCCAATTCAATCAATAAATCAACTGCATGTCAAAGGACAATTCTACCTCCAGGTTTAATCTGTTGTTAGACAAAAACGATTTCTAGGAACCATAATTATGTCATGACTTGCTTGGAATAAATCCCCTCCTTTTTTTTCCAGAGGGTGGCTCACATGTATATTTGTTCTCCAAAGAACATCTAGCTCAAACATCTGTACCTCGGTTTCCCGATGACCCGGTCCTATGGCTCCAGAGTCACTCATATCGTGAGGAGATTTCAATATCACAACCCGTAATTGGAAATTCAATCATTTACAATTGGGTAATGCTATACAATGCTTGTCCGGCGGAGAAACAAAATGCGACGTTTATTAGATCTTCGAACACAAAATATATGCAAATTGAACACCGTCTTACCGTAATGGAATTGTACATCGATACGACTGGTGACATATATTTATAAGTGGGGCTTTTTAATGATTCGTACCATGGGCCATGGGTTTCCATGGGAGGTATATATGGGGTGACATAAGGTGATTTTTTAGCAAAGAGTGAAATCAAATATCAATATATCAGACAGTGTTAATCATGATCAGACTGCACAAAATGTGCAGTCTGATCCTGGAACTATACTGTCCGAAATGAGCCATGCTCTATGAAAAGGTGTCTTAATGCATCTGTGAAAAGTATCGACCCAAGTCAGCCTGCGCGGACTGACCTGGGCCGAAACTTTTCGGTATGGGTCAATTTTCTGCATGTACAAGGACCGGTTTACCTCATGATTAAGTTGGTTATTAAAAGAAGTGGCTATTATAAATCCTTAAGTATTTTATTGCTTGCTTGGTACCATGGATCACGGAGATACATTAAGCTCCCTTTTGCCGGAGCATGGCTTATATATTGTGAGAAATTGGTCGCAAAATAAATTGGAATCGTTTTGCAAATCCATTAAGAATCGAACTGAGATTTTCTTAGTAAAGATCTAACGCGTTAAGCATTGAGTCATGGAATGTCTCTGTTGTACTTTTGTAACAATGTCGATTTTCTACCAATTACCAAGACCTGATTATGTATTTACTCAGAAAATTGATTAAACATTTTCTTCAAGTAACAATCTTTGTTATCATCGTATAAAAAAAAACTCAACAATTTGTGCAAGGTTATTTGAAACAGTTAATGCCGAAATCTCCAATGGTACCCATCTTTTAACAACCTAAAGCACTGCTGATTTGTTTCATTTGAACCGAAATAAAATGTTTCTAGATCAAACTAGACAATAAACCATGTTTGTTTCATCCTATCATTTCAAATTCTGGTGCATTGATTGGGAAGCATTAGGTGGCTTCATTGGTGATTATTCCTAAATGAAGAGGAAAATCCCGTCGTTTTTATTCCGGTTTTACTGTTGTGTAAGAACACTTAACCCTTAGCCTACTGATTAAGTGAAACGAAACTTTTAACCTGAGAGTAAAAACCCAAATTTTGTTATTCTAAAGATATTTATTTTGGGGGAAATATGCCCTAATCGGGCAGTGCAGATCAAAGATCAGACTGCACGTTCTGTGCAGTCTGATCTTGATCTACACTGTCCGCAAAAGGTCAGTGTGTCGCGCTTAGCAACCTAAGAGTTAAAACGCTTCGGTTCGCAACGTTTATTACCAATGAGTAAATAGTTTGGCGATGCTTTATCGGGGACTCGTAACGTGTGTGTTGAAATGAAACCGGATTTACGGACAAGGCAGGGTTCCAAGTGAACATTGGAGGCGAATTACTTTATATAATATAGATGTGAACTCATCCCGGGCACGTCATTTGCAGACTTTCTCGCTTATTTCTTTACCAGGCCACGAAATATTCGATTTGCAGAAGAAAAATTAAACCTGGTTTGAATAGTGGAATTTGTCATTAAACGGTTAGAAAACAATGTTTAAAAGGAGAAAATATTCGTCATTTTGCACACAATGTTTTTAAAAATCTTCTCGCGTAAGGTTAGAAATTTACCGGGTTGTTTAGGATAAAAATTAACCCTTTACCACACAGTGCCGACTTTTAATGACCCTGGGAAAGAAGCCTTTTGAAAACATTGTGGGAAAATGTTTAATGCTGGTAATCAGCATTTTCTCCTATTCCCACAATGTTTTCTACCCTATCAAAGAGAAATTGCGCTATTTGAGCCACACTGAAATAGTCGTCTGCAAATGTTTTCAAGTTGGACAAGGCTAAAATTTTGTCGTCTGGTAAAGGGTTAACCCTATACCAGACACTCCCGAGTTTGAAAGACCTTGCAGAAAGAAGCTTATGAAAGAGGCTTTTGAGAACATGAGAAGTGACCTGCATTTTTTTCTTCTTCGACCAAACTTTCTACCCTGTCAAAAAAAAAAAAAATTCCACCATTTCAGCTACATCGTGCCGTCTGATACTTTCAAATCGGACAGGCCTAAAGTTTTGTCGTCTGGTAAAGGATTAATTCTGTTTGATTACTATCTGCTGGGGTTACAGGAAAGCCCTGCAAGCGTGAAGTACACTACAAAGCTCGTTGTCATTTACATACAACGAATTCATCCTCAGATCTTTTTCTAAAAAAATATATAAATATGTTTTCATTAAACGAAACCTTGTTGTATCGATTTCAAAGTATCCTTGCCCAGAATTTTACACGAATTATTGGACAGTGTAGATCAGAGATCAGACTGCAGGGAACCTGCAGTCTGATCTTGATCTACACTGTCCAATAAAGGACGTTATGTCACCCTAGCAAGTTAAGCGTTAACGTTCATGGGGCACGTAACGGTCATTTCTGGACACGTGTACAGGACAGATAATTATAACATAATTATGAAGAATAATACAACTACATCTTATTCGCTATAAACCTTTCCTTTTTCCCCCTTTTTGCGAACACTGCTGTTTAGATCTGATAACACAGAGTGTACAGTCTGATCTTTGATGTACACTTAACACTATCATATGCTTTTTCTCGTGGAGCAAAAACGGCTTTAAAATAGCAGCTTTTTCTAGTCTCAAAAAACTCAGTTTCTCCTTCCGGCCCTTGAAAGGTAAACTATGGACGCATTAAAAAGTATAACCCTGTCAGTGCCATAAGAGGAAAAAAAGGGGTTCTGCGGACGACATAGGTCAAACTAGAGCTGCACTGAACTAAGGTCCTTTCGTAAACACTGTTGATTGACATTGTATCTCCGGAAAAAAGAACCCTTAGTTGCTTAGTTGGAAGCGAACAATATATGAGCCGTGCTCTGTGATAAGGAGGCTTAATGGAAATAAGCGATTTCATTTTAATCTGCCTGTCTGTCTGTCTGTCTGTCTGTCTGTCTGTCTGTCTGTATGTCTGTCTGTCTGTCTGTCTGTCTGTCTGAATTTGTTAATTTTCTGCAAGTCCAAGGCCCATACTAACTTATGATTCAGTCGGTTGTGAGACAAAATAGATTTTATAATTTTCAGAATTATGTATTGACTTGCTTCGTATAATGCATCAGGGAGGGGCATTGAATCCTTTGTCAGAGCGCCCTCAATTAATTCAAGGTTTTCAGTTCAAAGACTCTTTGTCTGATTGGTTGAAACATTTTGTCAGATGGCTTGAATTAGAATTCAGAACAACGTTGGTATCGAAAATGGGGTTTGTGTAAATCGTCGACGCTCTTCCTGCTCCCGGTGTAAGGGAGATAATAAAGAATGTCAAGCATGGAAATATGCCTGTAGCAGTTTTTTAATCCTCGTGGCTAACTGAGCACACATTTCCTCACGAGCTGTTAGATATGCAATCGTTACGTCCTTTCCAGACGACAAAATCTTCTAATATACATGTCCAAATCAAAACGGTTCGCAGACAACAAATTAAATGCTGCCCTAATGCTGTGATCTGTGTTTGAAAGGGTAGAAAACATGTAGGATGACGAGGAAAATGGTCGTTTACCTTTTTCCACAACGTTTTTAGAAGCCTGCGCAGGCTGATCTCGGTGGAAACCTTTTGCTATTGGTAAGTATGCATGTCAAAAGACTATTTTACCTCCTGGTTCAACTATTTTGTACACATAATGGATCCATTTATGCTGCAACTTCCTTCATTTGTGCATTACAAAGATGCATTAAACCCCCTTTTCCCAGGGAATGGCGCATTTTTTTATGTCAATGCTTACAGTTTTCGGATAATAACGTCAGGGAAAACAAGAGTTTTGGCGTTAAAAAGTGTTACAGTCATAGCGCAAAAAATGGAAAGCCCGTCGAGTTCCACGAGGCTGGATCTATTCCAGACGATCACACAAAATCAACGCATGCTCATGTAACACTACCAAAGGCCTTTGAGACAATCTAGCGGGAAGAATGGGACTAGCTTAATCAGTGTATAAACAGCACAGGCGTTCGTGTTATGACGAACTTCGTTAGATAGCGAAGTTCGTCATAACACGAACGCCTGTGATAAACAGTCTTGAACTAATTTTTTCTACTTATACTTGTGAAAACTTTACAAAGATTTGACTTTATCTAAAAAAAATAAACATTATTATATACGCTTTCTTTGCTCTTATTCGTAAGCATTTCAACAGTAACGAATAGCGTTTGCAATCAAGAGAATTTATCCAGATTTTTGTAACAAATTTCATTCTTGCACGGAGTAAAAACGAAATACCGGAACATTTGCTAATTTAGGAAAGCAGACAGTGGCTTGGAGAAGTGTTGTACGTAGTGCTGGTATAGAAACTCCTGGAATGTTATCTGAAGGGATCCAGTGTTAAAATTCTATAGCAAAAGTTTAATTACAAAAGTGGTTCTAACAATGCGTGGATATATGTACTTGCCGTTGTGATAATCAGTTGTAAAATGCCTTAAATACATAGGAGCCTTGTTCAGGCAAAAGAAGGTTTAATGATTATCTGTGATGCATTATACCGATCATGTCATAAAATAGTTATGGATCCATAAAATCGATTCTGTGTAACAATCGACTATATCTGGAGGCAGACTGGTCGTTAGACATGCAGAAAATTTACGAATAGCAAAACGTTTCGTCCAAGGTCGGCCTGCACGAACTGTCCAGGCCTATCCAGGGTTGATACTTTCTGCTGTTTTACGGCAGATCACTCCTTCCATACCGAATAGCTTCTTCCTATATAAAACCACTACCTAGCATCTCCGTTAGGGAGAATCTCTCTTTGGCTCAGTGGTTAGTGCATTGGTACTTTTGTACCTCAAAGAATGAGTATCTTTGCCGCACGAGTTCGAATCCTAGCCGAGGCAATGCCTTTGTTTTGCGATCTTTCATGTTCGTAAGATCCATCGAGCAATTTGTTCTCAAAATAATAGAGTAACTGCCTAATAAGGCTTTGTGTCATCAAAATAATGATATTTAAAAGGAGTGGGACGTGTTATGGGAGATCACTCCTCCCATACTGCATAGCTTCTTCCCTTATAAAATCAATACCTAACAATTGCGTCAGGGAGAATTCCCTTTAGCTCAGTCGTAAGTGTATTGGTCTTTTGTACCTCAAAGAAATGAGGATCTTTGCCGCACGGAATCGAATCCCAGCCGGGGCGGTTAGTATTTCAGCTATGCCTTTGTTGCGATCTTTCATGTTCGTAAGACTGCAGATGCATTAAACCCCCTTTTCACAGTGCATGGCTCATTTCACACAAAGGTATCCTGTACTGCTGAGTGGTGGAGAGGTAGGATTTCCAATCGTTCATAATGCAAGTCGCCACCCCCCCTCCCGTTTTTTTTTTTATCTTTGGACGGTCGTTGGCCAAGACGTTTAAGAGGCCTCTTGCCTAGATATAATAGTGAAACACAGGATAGGTATGTCTAGGGAACTGCCGCAGTGATATGACAGAAAAATGTGGTATTTGTCGTTCAGACACCATTTGAACCGTACTCTATGAAATGGGGGTTTAATGCATCTGCGAAAAGTATCGACCAGGTCACCCTGCGCAGTCCGCGCAGGGTAACCTGGGCCGAAACTTTTCGCTATTGGTCAATTTTCTGTATGTCAAAGGACAAGTTTACCACATGATTTGGCCATTTGTAAGACAAAATTTACTTTATGGATCCATAATCATGTGATGAGTTGTGAGTTCGATACCCGCTTGAGGCGAACTTTCTTTCCGGCGTATTTTCGCCTCTCACCTCTGCTGAAGCATGTGAGAAAAGTAGTCGGTGGCTTTGGAAAGAAAGCTGTGTTAGTACTGGTGTGAGAAAGCCAGGAAACACATGTGCGTCACCGACCGCCATGATATGACCTTAGCTGTTAAAGTGGCGTTAAACCCCAATACAACCAACCAACGAACCAATGTGATGAGTTTCTTATTATCATGCATCACGGAGATGCATTAAGCCCCCTTTTCACAGAGCATGGCTCATTTAATGATAAAAACTGAATCATCAAACAGACAGACAGGAAAAAAAGACACATTACCAAAGACAAAACATTAATGAAATACACGGTATATCACGAATACAAAAGGGTTGACATTGACGTTTATAGGTCAATATAGGTCAATGTAATTCTGTAGAAAATGGTGGAACAACCGTTTTTTTGTAATTGAATGCTGTCTCAGAAATAATAGTCATTGGGTAAATTATAGTTTCTATACTTTACTTAACTCTACAATGCCTTCCCTGCCACAAAAATGAAATATCTAAGTTGAGTCAGTGGAACCAAATAACGCAACAGTAATAATACTGTTTTAGCAGGATTACATATAGCTTTCACAAAAAAAAAATCAGGCGGCGTGGATTAAAGAGCAGAATACGCTTTCTGAGCAATTGATCCTGATCTAAAGTGTTAAAAAAAAATCCCATTTTAAATGTTACCCTTTGCGTGCTTTGACTGAACGATTCTCCTGTTCTAAATGCTAGACTTCGCAAATAGTTCAACTGACGAGACAGAAAGCTATTATTTCCCGCTGAGTGACGTTTCTAAGTTGCTATTTTTCGGTCGACGATGTCGTGACTTGATTCATGAGCACAGGGGTTTAGTTTAAATTCCTAACTAAATACTTTTTACACATTTTAGTATGTAATAGGCTGTAGTGTATATTTCTAGCTTGGGTAATTGGAGAGGTCATCAGACCTCTCCAACAGTGGTGAGTTTAAAAGGCAGACTGTCTCAGAAATTGCTGTCTAAATCCGTTTTCTTTGCGAAATTGTTCTGATACACAGTCTGTTTCGTCATGGTTTTGTAAATAAAGCGAAATCAAAAAACTGAAATCTGAAATAGACGTGGTTTGTTTTTATTTGACGGATTTCAAAAGAGATTTGTTCTATCGATTTGATTGCAAACATCCTCTTTCATAATTGTTTTTTTTTTATTACGCTGAATAATCTAAGCAAAAGGGGGAAAAAAGAAATTCGTTAAAAAAGAGAAAGAACACCGCGGGAAAAGATCACGCGACTTGGAAACGCGGGAAGAAGGTCACGTGACTGCCACGTACTTCATGAGAGGTTTCTACGCTTCGGTTTTTTTTGCTTATTCATTGAATGTCCGACTTGTTTTACATGTACCAAATATATTTGAAATTAATAGCCAATAAACTATTCGTATAAACATTGATGCTGACCTCTCCTGGCTTCTTTTTTAAAGAAGCCAACTTGTTTGTCCCCAGTTTGGGTTTCACCGTTCTCTCGCCCCTTTTATAATCGTAATCGGATTTGTTCGCCCTCTTTAAAATCGGATCCTTCGATAACTGTACGTACAATTTTCACGAAAATTCGACCGTATTAATCCTTTATGACGCTTTCCCGAGCTTTAACGACGCATGAAGAATGGGTTTGAAAACACTGTGGGGAAAAGGAAAAAAATGCTGGTAACCAGCATTTTTTTCCTTTTCCCACGATGTTTTAAACCCTTTTAAAGTTAAGCCCATCACTGAAGCCATATTTAATGCTTTAAATTTGGACGAGTTTAAATTTTTTTCATTTGATAAAGAGTAAGGACGACGAAAACAAAATCTTTAATGCATTACGGAGAAGCATTTAACCTGCACGTCTCATGTGTATTTGATTCAATTTGTTGATGTATTAGCCTAAATTTTGGAGGGACATCTACAGGTGTTTGGTGGTACCAGGCCACACGCAAACTTACAACTCCAATATAGATAAATAACCGAACCATGCATGCATTAAAAGAGACTGCAAATTGATCGCAAGGACAGTTCCAGATACTTAATTCAACAGACACGGAATAAATTTTTGGGTGTTCTAGCACGGAATCACGCCAATTACATCACGTGATTAATAGGAGTTGTAGAGAAAACAAAGTGATTAATAGGGTCGTTATTCATCAGGATAGTCTCAGCTCTTTATCAAACGACAAAACTTTAGATTTGTCCAAATTCAAAGATGATTTGCAGCCCAAAGATTAAATGTAACTCGAATGATATGTTTTGTTTATGAAAAGGTAGAAAACATCAAGAGACAAGGAGAAAGCCTGGTTGATAGCATTTTCTCTTTTTCCCAAAAGCTATCTTTCTCAGCGTTGCTAAATAATAGAATTGTTTGTTATAGATTTAACTGTTTATCAAATGACAAAATCTTGGACTGGACCAAGTTGAAAGCATTTGCAGACGACAGATTAAATGTTGCTAAAATGATTATTTCTCTCATTGGTAGGATAGGAAACGTTCTGGCAAAAGGAGAAAATACTGGTTACCAGCATTTGCTCCTTTTTCCCACAATATTTTCAAAAGACTAATCTACCACGGTCGTTAAAAATCGGGATTGTTTGGTAAAGTGTTAAATCGTTGTCTCTTAAAAACGTGAGATGTGCCAGAGACGACTTTGAACAAAAGAATTTTTTAAAATAAGAATGACCAATGGATTTTAAAATATCCATTTTAAAACATTGTGTCCAAAGAAAAAAAATCCACTTACACACAATTTTCTCCTTAAACCAAAACATCTTGAAAAGTGGTAAGTTACAAGACGAAATTAAAAAAAAAAATCGTTTGTTGGTAACAATGTATTAACTGTCAATCAGACAACACAATTTAAGACTGGTCCAAACTGTAAGTGTTTGCAGACGACAAGTCAAATATGGCTCAAATAGTGGTAATTGTGTTTGAAAGAGAAGAAAACATCGTCGATAAAGAAGAAAATCCTGCTTACCGGCACTTTTTCTCCTTTTTCCACTATGCTTTCAAAAGTTTTATTCTACAGCGTCGTTTTAACTCTGGTTTGTGTGGTATAGGGTAAAACAAGACACCAGTAGAACTGTTGTCTTCGTTTTCGTTTAGCATTCGAAAATTGAGATGCATGTGTTCGGCGGTCTTAAACTTAACTCTCTCAGCTTCCTTTTTCGAATGCTAGAAATAAAATAATCTGAAACTCAGACACTTTTTTTTTTAATCCTGTAGATTGGACTATACAGCCGGTCGGTGAAGATGCAAGATCGTGTAGTCTGATCTTGGATCTATTCCGTCATCTAAATGCCTTTGGCCTATTTCGATACGGGGGTGGGGGGGGGTGGGGGGGGGGGAGAAAAACAATTGTAATAGCTATTTGTAGTACAGGTTGCTTTTTTTTCTTGAGAGATAAACATGGATGATTCATTATACAGTAAGTAAAAATTTCCGGTTTCTTTTTCCAAATTGTCTTCCTTAAAGTGAGGTAGAGAAAAACTGAACCCTTTAACAAACGATAAATTTAAAACGTGTGCAGACGACAAATAAAATGTGGCTCAGCTGATGATTTTTTTTCTTAAAAAGAGTAGACATCATCGTGGGAAATGAGAATATGCAGGTTAGCAGCATTTATTCCTTTTCCAACAATGTTTTCAAAAGCCTTCATCCTCGGGGTCATCAAAACAAAAGATTCTGTGGCAAAGGGTTGAATTAAACAATCAAGTTATTAAGAATGTCGTTGCAGTCAGATCCTGATCTTTTCTTTCAAAAAAAGTATAATCAGTCGACTGTTTTAAGCTATAGAGGATATTTTCTTTTTCGGTGAAATATCGAGATTTTTTCATCGTGTGAACATTATCGGTAATATTTTCAGAAGTTGCGCAGCCACGAGTGAAAATATTATCGATCATGTTCACTCGATGAAATAAATCTCGATCTTCCACACACAAAAAAAAGCAAATATTCTATTATTTTCATGCTTCTTATCTCCCTTTTTTGGGGGAGGGGGGGACTTCGATCAAAATCTTGTACAGTTGTTTTTGGTAATTTCCCGTGGCATTTCCCGTGGTATATCCCCTTCGCATATCAACGCATAACAACATTACGTAGAGCGCGAGACTTGTAGGGTAAATTACGTCATATTTCCATCTGGTTGAATGGCATGCGCTGTTTACCTAGGTAACTAGTGCGCGGGAACTACTGTTTCCGCCTTAAATTGAAGATTTAGAAAATAAAATCGGTATTTTTCACTTGTTGTAACCAGGAAATATCAAACAAACTTCCACCGTTATTTGTCGATAAACTACTGAAAAGCATGACATAAATACTCTTCTTTTAGTTGTTTTTGGTAATTTCCTGTGGCATTTCCCGTGGTGTATCCCCTCCGCATATCAACGCATAACAACATTACGTAAAACACACGAGAATTGTAGGTTAAATTACGTCATATTTCCATCTGGTTGAATGGCATGCGCTGTTTACCTAGGTAACTAGTGCGCGGGAACTACTGTTTCCGCCTTAAATTGAAGATTTAAAAAATAATATCGGTATTTTTCACTTGTTGTAACCATGAAATATCAAACAAAATTCCACCGTTATGTCGATAAACTACTGAAAAGCATGACATAAATACTCTTCTTTTACCATCAACTCTAGGGTTATATCTTCTCAAAAATTTTCTTCGTTAGACCTTTAAAAGGGTGCAAAACTTATCCATCACCGAAGAAAAAGGCAAGAGACAGATCTGATGATACCGTCACTTAATTGATTATCCATCTCGAGTATTGAACGAGCTTACTTTGTATGCATCACTGACAAATTGGCCTGGCCTGTACGCATCTATTATCAGTAAGAGACGAATGATGGGTCGTTTTACCTAGCAAGTGCACAGAATAATAAGATTCCTATTAACCCACAGGCTGCTAAGCAGGACTCAACTACCTTTTGCTGACGGTGTAGAACAGGATCAGACTGCACAGAAAGTGCACAGAAAGTGCAGTCTAATCATGGATCAACAACGTCAGATATTCCCCCCCCCCAAAAAAAAAACCCCTTTAAAATAGCAAAATTTTGGTTTTCGTCTAAGATAGCCTACACAATTAACTAGACTTGAACATTTTTTGTAAGTGAAATCTGAAACTCTTTATGATTTGAAAGTGTTTTTAAATAATACTTTTGGGATATTTAAAAGCTTCATTTCGGTTAAATGTAATAGGTCTATACTGTTTGTTGTTATTGCTTGGTGTTGTTGTTATACATATGAAAAACACGTAAGGCTGGTCAAAAATAGTTGGTGCCGAGGGATAAACCATTGCAGGTACAGTAACGTAAGTCTGTGTAGCAGACAGAGAGCGAGAGAGAGAGAGAGAGAGGGAGAGAGGAGAGAGAGAGGGAGGTGGGAGCGAGCGAGAGAGAGAGAGAGAGAGAGAGAGAGAGAGAGAGGAGAGAGAGAGGAGAGAGAGAGGGAGGTGGGAGCGAGCGAGAGAGAGAGAGAGAGAGAGAGAGAGAGCCTGTTTTAAAAACGATGACAGAATAGGTCAACTGATGTAGGCTACGCTAAGAAGGACGATGAGGTTTTAGAAGAAAGGACTTTCAGACGATAGGGCATTTTTGCCATAACCCAACTGCTGAACAAATAAAATGGAGACTTCAATAACACGGATCTCTCTTAATACATTATATTTTTAGAGTTTTTTATGCTAAATGTCTGTTGTTTTTTTCCAGTCAATGTTTCATGTTAATATAGGAGCCAGCAGTCTGGTCTTGATCTGCATTGTCTGCTAAAGTACCTTTAGATGTTACATATAGAACCCTACACGGGTAAAAGGTACCAAAAGTATACAAAAAGATAGCTTGATACAAGACTCTCTTTGATGAGTTAATGTCGTGATCAACCTCTGAGAGGGGGCTATGTCAAAATGATAAACAGCCTGACGACTTAACAAAGACTGTTATTTTATAGTAGGAATGTGGTCTAAAAGAATCTAAGGAATACTGCCATTGTATATCTCTGTTGCTGCTTTGTGAATGAGAATTCATGCTTTGGTCTGAAGAAAAGATGGTGATATAACATCAATATATAACAAACACAAGGTTTTCTTTCTGGGAAGTGGGTGGGGTGAATAATGCACAATATCGGACAATATTTATCCAGCTTTTGATGATCCGGTAAGTGCATTATGACCTTAGGTTAACAATGTCCGCCAAATCGTTTGGTGCTGCCACTATCATGCAGACAATTAACTCTTCAAATGTTAACGGAAATTGTCAACAAATAACAAAATCCCAAATGTTGCTATTTCGAATTTTATTTCACCGGAATATGTAATCGTCTCGTACAGTGTATATCTAAGATTAGACTGTACGCTCCATGCAGTTTAATCTTGATCTCATCTGTTTGCAAAATACAGTAAAGTCACTTTAAGCAGCCCGGCTTATATATGTTTAAGAACCCTCTTCACGTCTATTGCTCAGACAGAGGGTAAGAGCATATCTGGGTTGTGTTACACAAATACCGTACATGTCCTTCTAGAGATGAAAAGTCTAAACACTGCGTCATTTTCAAATATTTTTATATTGTAAAAAGTTATGTAAAAACCCCATCCTTTCAGAATACAAAGACTATTGTAATGCTGGAACTGTTATAGCCAAAACCAAGAAATAGTGGATAGGTACACCGTGACTTGTAAAACGCGTTTGAAAATGGCACTAAACGCCAAACTAAAATTGTACAAAGAAAATCAGCCATAATTCATTGATATAAGAAAAAAGAATCACGAATTCGGGTAAACCAATAGCTCTCCAGGGAATATTCCGGAAGAACGTGAAAAGGCACAGTCCAGACAATTTATTATGTGCGGAACTACTTTTTATGTCACACAAATCATTCAGCGATTTTCCGCCTACTTTAACTTATCGTGCTTACCTTTAAGACTTTATTTAAAGTTCATCGGAAATTGTGGATAAAGAACAGAACAAAAGAAAATTTCTGAAACGAGCAATCTGGTATTCAATCCACACCGCTCGATAGCTTGACAAATTTCTTGCCACATTACATATTTTGTAAATTACATGTATGTGGATGTTATCTCTGAACGAAATGTCTAATCTATTTATTGAGCGACACAAGGAGTTAAATCAATGGTTACGCAAAAATGTCTACTCGTGACATTAATGTTCATGTAGATAAAGATCGACCCCATTTAACTCTTTACTAAAAGACAAAATTTTGGACGCGAAAAGATTGAAAGCTGTTGCAAACGACAAACTAAATGTAGCTTACATGATCATTTCTGTCTTTGATAGGGTAGAAAACATTATCGGAAAAGGAGAAAATACTGGTTTCCAGCATTTTCTCCTATTCCTAGAATGTTTTCAAACGTCTTCTTCTTCAGATTCATTAAAACTCGGGACTGTTTGATAAAGGTTTAACCCGTTCGTCGCCTCATAAATCATTCCGACTTTTTTCTAGGAAAAAAAACCAACCGGAAATGAAATGCATTTTTTTGGGGGGGGAGGGGGGTTCAAGTTTAGGATAAACTAGCGGACGTTGTAGATGTAAGATCCGACTGTACGTTTCGTGCTGTCCGATCTTGATTTATGTTGTCCCATTTGCTACTTGCATCGCCCATGAAAAAAAATGGGTAAAAGATCACCAGCATTTTCAAGTAATACCTTTTTGTGCCCGCTAGTAATTTTTCGTTGCGTGCCCAATAGATTCATCATACCCCTGCTTAGTACGAGCTACATTAAGGTAAACGAAACTATAGGAAAACAAACAATAAATTATCCGATTTATGAAATTATTCGACAAGATCCTGGCCATTGTCTGGATATCGCATGTGACCTTCAGTGCTAAAGATTACCTACGGAATTTGCCGAGAGAATGTGGATATGAGTATCAAGTATAGGATACGCAGTGAGCAGCTCGGCGAATGTTTCATTGAGTCGACATAACTGAACCATAGACATTTTAAATTCTTAATCAATAGATTAATATCGAAAACAAATACAAATACTTCATCGATTGTTTTGTTTGCTTGTTTTATTATTTCCACACTGGATAACAACATACAAATAAAGAATTGCAGTGGTGTAAACTTCGCTTTCATCAAACTTTCTGTTTTATAGTGGCGAATTTTCAGTTATTCCTCTGTGTTCTAGTTGTCACAAACTTTAGGCTTTGTGATAGTTTTCCAAAGGACATTACAGCTCGCTCATGCCAGCTGTTGCCAGCAGGAATCGAGCCTAAAACCCATAACCTAACCACCTTTGCTGTCTCCCAAAGTAAAGCAGATTTTATGACTCCCAAAATAATCCTAGTACCTTACAAGCTCACCTAAGAATGCACCTCAACAAAATGTCAAAGTTTTGTTTCACGTTTACACTGATACAGGTAGAATTGTCTCAAAAGCTATCGTTACTTCTGACAACGTTTAAAGTTAGATAGGATTTGAAAGCTCATGATCTTTCTTAGTCATTAACAAAAGATAAAAAATAACCTTATTCGCGGTGAAAGAGCCAGTATCATTCTCAACAGCATTTAAGTCCACCTGCTGAGCATATAGTACATTCTTCCATATTTGTTTGATCCTCAAACTGCAGGCCTTCAAAGGGACACATTTACGGTGACAGACGCTAGCAGAAATAGAACTTGGCACTTCCGGTTTAAAAATCTCGTGCCACGAAGCATTACCGTTTAAATTCTAAATTTCCAATAATTCAATTTTATCTAATAGGCTAATAAGCTCTATAACAACCAAATAGATGGGTAACCTCTGAGGTGTCAGTTCTGGCTTCGTATTCATCAACCATTCTTAAGGACATTCTTAGACTTATTCTAAATAACTTTCTAAATTTGAAAGTAACATACCTTCTGATTGACTGAACCATTTGGTTCAACCAGTCAGAAGGTATGTTACTTTCTTAATCTAGAAGAAGACTCGGAGTTTTCCGAAGAGTTGTTGGTGAGTATATTTTTTGAAACTGTTAGGGGATACGGCTTCTGTACCCTTTCGAGGAAACGTTTTTGCAAAGTTTAAAATAATTTACAGACAGACAAGGTTCAGCATTTTTTTCCCAAACCCCTGCCAATTGTTTAAAAGGTTGAGGTAAGATATCTATCGGCGGAATTCTCATTAGAAAGAGTAATTTCACTTTCAGTATCATGAGCGTAACAAGTTTTGGATAATTCAATAGCCATTACTCCTGCCGTTTTCATAAACCCAGTCATTATATAATAGTTGAATATGAAACATAGATTTATCATTGTCAGACGGTAACTCTTTTTTCTTTACCCTTTACCAACCCCGTGATTTCGGGAAACAATGTGGAAAAAGAGAAAATACTGGTAACCAGCACTTTCTCTTTTTCCCTGCAATGTTTTGTTCCCTTTTAAAGGTAGATTTCATCATCTGAGTCAATCTTATTTGTTATCTGCAACTATTTTCTAGTTTAACATTTTGTAAAGAGTTAACTCTAAGCTTGTTTATAAAAATGTTTCGTGCTTTTGCTGACAGTTTTAAATCAAGATCAAAGATAGACGGCGTATGAGATACTGGGATATAAATATTAAAACTTTGTTGTGGTTAAAAATGAGGAGAAATGATAAAAAGTAACACTTTGTTAGCACTTGCCTTTTTCGCATATTGATTTGCATAGAGTTAAAAAATGAAAATTTCAATTAGATAGATATTCAAGATAAAATGTTGATCCAAATCATCGTTGGAAAAGGAGCAGTTAGTGCTTAAAATGATGTGTCTGAAAATTCACATTGTACGGTAATGAGTTAAATAGGGTAACACTAAGAAAAAAAAAATATTAATTTACCAATTAGTACAAGGATTGTCCACTATCATATTCATTTGCTAAGGGTGAAAAAGCGGCCCGGGGTATCGATAAACGGTAGCATAGCTTGTCTTGCAGCAGGCATTGATTAAGGCCTGACTGCACAAAACACTCAGTTTAAATTTTGACCTACAGTGTCCACTTTGCATGGACATTTTCGACAAAAGCAACCTTCAAACTGCAACTAGTTACGTTTTTTAACAGAAAATTTAGGTTGGCTATATTAAAGGGTAACCGCGGACTGATGTTTCAACTTCGGATAATCTTCATGTACTTGCCAGTAGAGCAAATTTACTAGTGCTTCTGGCATTCGAACCATTGCGATCCTAACGTTGTATTCTATCTGTAGCACTCGTATTCTAGAAAATCAGCACTAATATCTAAGAGATGATGAAAACTTTTATGACAATAGTTTTTCCTCCTTCACACGCTGCTCACTTTTGAAACTTTGTACATGATGGACAAAAATAAACAGAAGTCGCACTGGTTTAAAACCACCACAAGCACATGGATAGATGCACTCGCCACCCTGACTTTACTAGAATATTTACGGGTTCGCCATCAAAACTCCAAACAAACCATGCAAGCGGAAGAAGCTGACAGAGCACACAAATGAAAGAAGGTCAAAGTTATCTCTCGTTAATATTTATTTAAGAATTTCCCCAGTGAATAATTACGATTTGTAGTCCACTTTATTGGAGTGTGTTCAGCGTATTTTTGGGAGAAAATACCAGTTCCATGTGGACTCCTTGATCAATTATTCATAAAAGAGGAACATGAAATTATCATTTTCATAGAACTGGTCATTGACCTCCATATTAAAACCGCTTTTTTGGTCAGCATTCGTATTTTTTCGAACGCGCTGTAAAATCTCTTGCAAGAAAGGATCGTACTTACGAAGGGAAGCAATGGTATGAGAGAGTTTCGCACAGGGGATGTGGTTACGTAATCAAGGTATGAAATGTGTGACTCTAAGTTTGATTTCCGCTGGTGGCAAGGGTCAGAGAAGGTACTACAGACAAACCTAGCACAAATGAAAAAAAAAAAAAGCCTTAGATGAGGGATATGTCCCCTTGATATGAGTTTTGAAAGCAGCATGAAACAATAATTTAAATTATATCATGCAGAATGGTATAATTTACGAGACCAGGGTTGATTTTGACCGCTTTTTCTGACCAACTTTTCATTATGCATTCTATCAAGATATAAGTTGCATGATATGGATTTACCATGTCTAAAACGGCTTAATCGTTAGGCAAAATGGTCTTTTGACAGGCAGAAAATTTACCAATAGCAAAACATTTCGCACTGCGCAGGCTGACATAGTCAGTACTTTTTGCAGATGCATCAAACGACTTTTTACAGAGAGCATGATTTATATGTTTCTCTGTAATAAACACAAAAGCAACACAAGTTTACGCTTAAGCATAAATGCCTGTGATATGGTATACACAAGAAGGTCATGAATTTAAGCTGCAGGGAAACAGTCAATCAAATCTGTGAGTGGAGAATATGTTTTCATTTCTTTTGCTTTGAGGCAAACTTTCGTCATTACTATTTTTTTCCTCAAGAATCGTTTCAATTGAATTTTTCGGCGTAGCTGTATGATCTCACTTTTGACCTACTTTCAGTACTAGGAGGAAATGAGTGGTTACACATTTTGTGATTGGCCAAATATAGGTAAACTACGCAAAAAAATAAAGGTCACAGTAGAAATTTACCGACATTGGATAAAAGTGTTCATGACTGGAAAATCACGTAATGATCACATTTACCTGTGTAAAGATGTACTTTTTGGCCATGCAGATGTTAAACTCTAGCTAAACATCCATAATCTAAATCATATGGATAAACTAATAGCAATGAGTACTGGCGAGTTTTCTATTTTGGTTAGTGTAAAAGATTTGGTACCCGTTTTTCCTCGCGTAAAACCGAATACGAATTGCGACGGCAGGCTACCGCTCTATTGTCTTACACGAAAACGGGTTGCGAAACAACTGATTTCGTTTCTTGTCACAATGAAAAAAGATGTTATGTCTTGAATTTGGTGATTTAATTCGAAACGTGAATAACTATGCCTACCTGGGGGAACGATCGATTTTTTTGCGTTGTTAGCGAAGAAACTGGGTTTCTACTAAATTACTCTTAGTAAAAGTAGGTGGGTGCGGTCAAGCATTGAGAGGGGTGATAAAACCCCGCCTTCTGATAACGACAAATAGTCGGTGTTTGAAAGGTGCTTCATTTTTGTACAAAAACATGCAAATCTACTTTGTTTTCTTTTTAAAGATTTCATCGTATGGTCTAAACAGACCTTTATTTAAACATGATTCATTAATAAAAAACAGAACAAAAGATATATTCCGAAACATGGCAGAATGTCAACTCTCATTTTACGTTAAACATGAGAATTAATGTATTGCTGAATAACGCTCATTACGAGAGCTTCCTCATTCTTAAATCTTATTGAAAATTCTGCTTTCAACCATATGCAAAACAATTTAAAAGAGGCTACTTTCAGAACTGTTTTCATCATTTCTCTTTATATTATACTACAAACGAATTTAAATATTCATATCACAGTGCCTCTTACGCCGTCTGTCTTTTTTAAAAGATATTTCTTGTTCGAGATTTCTATGTAACTTGATAACACATGTCCAAATATGAATAGGACCACAAACCCTACAAAGCTGGGTCGAAAAAATAGTAATCCTGGAACTATTGAGGAAATTCCTTAACCCTTTACCAAACGACAAAATTTTAGACCCGTCGAAATTGGAGGCTTTTACAGACGGCAAATTATATGTGACTGGAATTGTGAAGTTTGTCTCTGAAAGGCTAGAAAACATTGTGGAAAAAGGAGAAAATGCTGGTTACCAGCATTTTCTCCTTTTACCACAATGTTTTCAAAAGGCTTCTTCGTCAAAGTCGTTAAAACTTGCTATTGTGTGGTAAAGAGTTAAAGATACATCTTTACAGCTCGAAAAAAAATGCTGTTAAAACTGGATAGTGTGTAGAATGGTTAAGAACTCAGTCAGCTGTGTAAACATATATATATTACCAATATATATGTAGTAGGGGAAATGAAATTCGAGGGATTTGTCTTCCATTTAAAACCGGAAACGACAATAGTAATTTCTTTGAAGGCCTGAAGAAAATGAAATGCATTTTCTTTACGTCGTAATCTGTGTAACCTTGTAACATTCAGGGGCAACATTTGGCATAAAGATACAAGAATGATTATACTTTCATAAAATAAAGATGAAACAAGTTAAAACTGGCTGAAAACGAGTATAGGTAACCCTTTACCAGACTATCCCATGCTTCATGACATTAAGGAAAAAGGCTTCGAGAGCTTTGTGTTAAACGGGAAAAGGCTGGTAACTTGCATTCCTTCCTTTTCCGTCGAATACCACCCATTTAGCCAAATTTTATTCATTTTCTGCAAACGTTTTCAGTTTGAACAATTTCTAAATTTAGAGTCTGGTAATATGAGAAACTGCTGGTAGCTGGCATTTTCTCATTTTCCCCACAGTGTTTTCAAAAGTTTTCTTTTACAGTGTCGAATACATTCTAGATTTTGTGATAAAGGCTGGATGCCTGCCTTAAATCGATCATCACGCAAGGCTCAACCTGTTTATTGGTAATTGATGCTGATAACGAACTGCCAACACGACGATGTGATGATTGATAAAGTAATGTACTAGTTTGTATAGACATCATTTGGGCTTCCAGAATGTACTAATTGGATAAGTTTACAATCCCCCCCCCTGACAACCCCAGTACATTAGTGTGAACACAATGACAAGTGATCAACATCAGCCGACATAAATAGATCGGCATTAACACGTCGATTGTTGTATAAATAGAGTACAACATAGGACAGAACCATAAATATGTTCATGTATTCCAAATTCAAACCTGTTTAAAAAGAACTGAGCAAAATAGAACCTTTATTCAGGATTCAGACTTCAATATATTAGTGAGATTTGTTGTCAAAACACGTAGATGAAAATGTAATTATAGCAGTTCTCCTGCAAAACGGGATTTAATGTATCTCTGTGATGCACTGTATCAATTTCGGATCCGTAAAATCTATTTTGTCAACCAACTGTATCATAAGATAGACTGATCCATTGACAAGCAGAAAGTTGACCAGTAGCAAAAAGTTTCGACCCATAGCTTGCTATACATCAAGAAGACAAGAAATGCTGACAAGCAAAAAAAAGTATCAGTTGGTTTAGCTGAACATTGTGCTTGACAAATAAAGCTACAGGACTAAACAATGTAAGTATAAAGTACACTGTATAGCATCAATATGTACAGCTATACGGAGTTTTTCGAACCAACGAATTATGAGATTGCGATTTAGTCAGTCAGATGTGCCATGATTTGAGAATGAAGTATAAATAAATCAAAGCATCTTTTGCAACCGACGGTGCAGTAAGACAAGAACAATTTCTTTCGTCAAAATGTTTTTGAATAATGTCAAAATTTCTTGGATTGCCATCCATGCTTTACATAGGGCCAGTTTTTATAAAACATTTATCAGACTCAATTCATTTCAGCATGAAATTCCCAAGTAATATAATAATGTAACTAGCAAGCTATCCCATTGCTTCTATCTTCACCAAAATTAACACTTGGACTGAAAAAGGCGTTTCCAAGCGCTTTTGCGAACAGTGTAGATCAACATTAGACTGTCCAGGAGAGTTTGAACTTCAATCTGCTCTGTCCGATAGGGACAGGTGTAGTTCGGGGAAAAAAAAAACGAGATCCTAAAATTTGTGTTTTTACAACTGGCTAGAAAGATGTTTATTGTTAAAACATTAGTATAGTGAGCCTTTGTCCATGTTGACTGTTCCTGTTTTGTAAGGACGTTATCAAAGACATCTGCTCAAAGTTTATCTTGGGAGATAATACCTTAGTCCTCAACCTGCTAAATAATTGAAATGAAACTTTCAAGTCAAAATTAAATCTGAATGTTTTTATTTCAATTTTTTTTTTTTGGTGAAAAATTATCTCCTTTTCGGACAGAGTAGATCCAAGATCAGACTGCACGTTCTGTGCAGTCTGATCTTGATCTACACTGACCTCAAAAGGTCCTTGAATAGATTCAACAGCCTATGGATTAAAACTAAATCTAAAAATATTAATGAAAGTATATACACATGTATACTATCCTGATTTACTGGAAAATAATGGTTTTTCACTGAACGAAAAAACAAATAAATAAACAATAAATCATGAGTATTTACATCGTGCGTCATTGTAATCACGAGGTTTTACAGTAGAAATAATTTCCGTGCCGTGATGTCCCTCGACAAGAAGACCAAAGAAAAATATCAAAGTTATGTCAGTTTACAACCGTTTTTCATTTTACTCTAGTCTAAACGAAATTACTTTTTCATTTCTAAATTTGATATTCTGTCCCTATCTCTCAGTTTTCAACAGAATGTATTACACACTAGAGACTTTGGTGAAAAAAAGAAACTAAATTTAAGTGGCAATTGACTTTTTTTTTCTTTTTATAGTTGTTTGTTGAGATGTTTACATCATTTATAATTTTTGGCATTATGTTCTAGGAATATCCTCGTGCAGTTTGCTAAAACTGACTTGTTAGATACATAATAACAAAAGGAAATACTACTCTTTTCCTGCTTCGTAATATGATAGTAGAAAATCAAAGTTCTGAGGGTACTGATAGAGTGAGTTTCAGTGACAAAGTTTTACAAATGTACCCCAGGATAAATACATGTTTATCTATAGGTGTCTACAGCCTGTTTCATACATGCAGCTTCCATCATGGATGTGCAAATTTGGCCCGTTGCTAACAAGGGTGTACCTTAATATGGCATCAGATTATTTCATAGAAATCGATGCTTTAGAAGATTTATTGGTACAAATTGGTAAAAAATTACATTTAGTTATAATACTCACTTCAATTCCAAGACTATAGCATTACTATTCATATTTGCTGAAACAGAACGTTTCAGCGATTCAGATGCCTAGTCTTTGAACACAAAACTAGTAGAATACTTAACCCATAACTTATATAATACGTGAAATTAAACGTTTTTGACAAAATATCTCCTTATAAGAAAGTGTAGATTCAAGATCAGACTGCACGTTCAGTGCAATGCATTATCTTGAGCTACACTGTCCACAAAACGTCCTTGATTCGTGCTTAGCAACCTAATAGTTAAGGTTATTGGTGGACAGAAACCCAGGATTGCATTTAGTGATGGAAATGTAAGCCTTTCCTTTCTCATTGCTATATAATGTCTTGTTATTCAAAATATTTAAAGCTGGATATCGTGCATCAAGAAAACGTGGATAGGTGAAGTAGTCACTGATATAAAAACTTTGTTTTTCTCTTAAGAAAGATACCTCGTAACAAAATCTGCATAAGTTATAAATATGTTTAACATACAGATCTGTGCCGGAAATACTAGTACTAAACGTTGGAAATTATAAAACATTCGAGTAAACCTTTCGATAGCGACAGAAAGGTGTCAAATTGATTGTTTGAACACTGTCTACAAGTTCTATGAATGACTCCGTTTAAAAATTGCTACCTGAAGATTAAACCAGTTCTAGTGCAAACATGTTGATGCATCCCAAGGTTAACGCAAATCATCAAAAGAAATAAACCAAAAACTTCATGCTCTGATACTTGAGTTCCAACGCTACACACTTGGTAAAATACCTTTTAGAAGCTAAGTTCCGATAAAAGGTCAGTTGTAAAGTAATCCTACAAACAAGATTCATTGTTCGACATCAATACAGATTGTCGCGTTTGCTATAAGAGGATCTTAGCCAGCCACGCCATCAAAAAGAAAGGTTTACTCATTTAAACAACATCTGTACTATTCAAACTTATTCTTGTATAAAAACATCTACTGAAGAAGTTTGAGAAGCCATCATGAAATTAACAAAAAATCGCAATCATTTACGTGAATGTTCAGTTTGTAAACGTATCCTGTTTTCGACATTACGAATCATGCTATGGTTTAGAGCCTTTGCCGCATGGACGAGAAGTCGGGCAAACCTTCAGTAGTGATACTGTGGGTATCTCTTCTCAGCCCTCTGACACACTAAATCATTGTAGACTAGAAAAATAAAACTAAGGTATGTCATTTCATAGGCCTCTGAAATTCTATTGGTCTATCAAGGGATAACAAAATTTTCATTATCGGAATAGCATATTGGTGATTCCCTCTTTATCGTATACAGTAAGACAAGGTGTGCAACGAAATCGAAGAAAATTTTACCCCCATCCCCTTTCAGAGATAATATTTAAACGAAAACGGATAAATGAACCTAGTTACCGGTGCAGATGGGTTCATAAATTTTTTTTTTTTTTCTGTACCCTGACCTTCGAAAGTTCTAAACGGCTCTTGCCATCAAGCACTAAATCTGAACCTTTTATGTGATGAGGTTTTGGAAAGGATGGTCAGACAGAGTCCGTATTCACCAACCGATTCTTAATTTTATTCTTAGTTTAATGTAGATTTAGATAGTAATGCATCTTCTTAGTAGCAAAACCATTTGGTTTAGTCTATAAGAAGTTGTGTTACTTTTGAATTTAGAAAAGTCTTGAGAATGAGACTAAGAATGTTCTTAAGGGTGATTGTAGCCTGGCATTCAGGCCCTGCATTTAAGTCATTCTAATAAACAAGGTACACAACTACATCAAACTCACAGAAATATGTGTTGTTATTTGCCCTTCTTCTGAAATACGCGCGTTAAATCAGACATTTAGAACATTGAGAACACAGAGTATTTGTTTTGCAGTTTTACTTGATGATTTTGTTTTAATGAAAAATGCTCTATTTAACGGACTGATACCAGTCTAGGGTGATTGGTGAATACGGAGATCTACACTGTCCGATATGATATGATCATTCAGGCAAAAGAAACTTCCCACGTTGTTTTCAACAGCATTCTTCCTCAATGATGACAAGGGAGTAAGTTTATAAAAGGTAAGGAAATACAACGTAACTGTATTGTTGCTATAGCCGTAGGCGACAGCTCAAATTTCCCATCAAACTGTTACAGAAATCGTTATACAGATCTGGCGTAAGAATAATCAGCTTAAATTCCTCTTGAAAAACACACTAGTCAGCCAACGGACATAGCCTCATACAGCCGACTCTATGTCTGCTACAAATGACCAGTATTATAACGTTACAGATAACTGAAGCCAAAATTCTTGAGAATAAGACTAAGAATGTTCTTAAGGGTGGTTGGTGAATACGTAACCCGGAGTGCGATGATTAAATGTAGAATTGTAAATATTGTGAGGAGGCAAACAATTATTATATGGAACAAAAATGTCAGAAATGCAGTGACAATCACATTAGGACTGTAAATGTAAACAATACACAGCAGAAACGTAAACAAATCACAAACCATCCAGTCTTGATCGTTCTCATGACAAGAACAATCAAAAGGTCGATTTGCGGACAATGTAGATCCAATACCAGACGGCGTATTTGTGGGGTCTGATGTTGGATGAAAACCGTCCGATATTTCAGCAAACACATATAATACACGAATAATTTTATTTTTTTCCCGATGACTCACGAACTACCCTCATTTATTTCTCTCTCTACTTCAAACTTTGAAACCTGTCCAAATACACTACAGTTCCCAAGCTAAGTGTTATCGAAAAGTAGGCCAGGCCAGACATTTAAAAGCCTGTTGCAGTTACAGTTACCATGGTGTTTTCAGTATTTCAGAATAAAAAGAGCAACACAAATTACTATTGGAGACAGTGAAGCTCAAGACCAGACTGCATAAAACCTGCAGTTCAACCTTGGATATAGCCTGTGTGGTACTGCTCCAAAGCGGTCCTTAATTTTTTTCGTTAGTCGAGGAATGACGTCCATTTCATTTCTTTAGCACTCTAAGGATTAATTGAATTTACATCTCTAGCCTTGACGGAATGTGACACTCTAAGCGAAGGAGAAAATGTATCTATTATCCAAATGGTCAGAAGAAAAGTCGTTGACATCGACCACTTTCACTAATTTCCATATAAATACTCGGGGCCCGTGTCAAATTACCAGAAAAGTCTCGTAAACAGGAACTCTTATACTTCGTTAGCGCTATCACTTGGCACACTGAGGCCTCCTGCCTCGGTAACAATTCATTACAGCTTCCAAACTAGAGGTGTTGATATATCATCGGATAATTGTTGAGTTCTCATTTGTTAAGGACATCGTTAGGTGCTTACTTGGACACTTTTTCTCAGAGTGCAAGTACACAGCATGTTCGTCTTCGGTTAAAGCTTGTATTCTTTTCGATCTCTTTAGTCTTCAATATGTATTATCAAATGTCATGGTCTGTGTGTTTACCAAACTCTCACGTAATTGTCAAACTAGGATAAGTCTTGTCATTGTTTGTAGTACATGTATCACATCGGATTCCATATGGCTTGCAACACGCGAAAAGGGGCTTTCCGACATTTGCGTAAAGTGTCGTCTCGGATTAGCCTGCGCAGTCCGCGCAGGCTAATCCGAGACGGCACTTTACGACTACAGTAGATTTTGTGCTACAGTATAGACTTGCGCAAAACAGAAAATTACATCAAAACGGAAAGTATCGTTTCGAATCAGCCTGCGCGGACTGCGCAGGCTAATCCGAGACGACACTTAACGCAAATGTCCGAATGCCCCTTTTCGCGTGTTGCAGACCAAATATACATATGAGCCTTGCTCTGTAAAAATGGAGTTTAATGCATTTGCAAAAAGTATCGACCCAGGTCAGCCTGCTCAGTCCGCGCAGGCTGACCTTGGTCGAAACTTTTCTATTGGTCAATTTTCTGCAGATAAAACAACCAGTCTACCTCATGATTCAGTTGGTTGTTATACAAAATGGATTTTATGGATCCATGATTATATGATGAATTGCGTTGTATAATGCATCACAGGGTGCATTAAGCCTCCTTTTTACAGAGCATGGCTTAAATGTAAAATATGATGAAAACTTGTACATGTATTTAAATCTTTCAAAGCATTGCTACACACTCAAGTACATCAGCTCTTTACAGGACCCTCAGTCCTTTGAATCATAGAATTCAACTGAATTAAGTTTTTCAAGTTAAGTTGAAGGAACCTGCGAATATTTTCTCGACACTATTTGTTTTTTTAAAACTTTAAAAATTCAGCATCGTGGTGTGAAAACATGTGGCATTGTTCGAATGTTTATAGATATTGTCATTTTGTAACTTCATTTGCTATTCAGATAAATGAACTTCCAGGTTACTTTTTACTTGTTTACTTCAGATCCCTAGCTTTCGAATAACTAAATGAATTCAGGGGCGTAGCTAGCACAAAAAATAACATATACGCAAAAGTAGTGCCGAAGGTATTATCCGAAGCAAAAAGTGGGGGGGGGGGGCATTTCCCAGAAGGGTCTGAAGGTTTCCCACAGAAAATGTTTGAATGTTTGAATTGTGGAAGTATCTATTTGGTAGCCTCTGGTGACCTTTTTTTTTTTCTCATAATTGTCTCTTTTCTCTCTTTTTTTTTGGGGGGGGGGGGGGGGGGGGCAAAGGGTACGCAACTGTATTTTTGCGAACAGGCAGCTACGCCCTTGGAATTGCATGGATATGGTCATTTCCCTGTACCCCTTCAAAATGTTTCTTGTAATGGGTTATCAAGACTTTTAAGGCAACAGTTATCTAATACACTATCGGACTTTGTAGATCAGGATCATGTTGCAGGTTCTAATTTTGTTCTCAGATCCTGTAAAAGTTATCTCTAGTGGCTATTGTAAACGGTAACTCGTGCATACACTCAACAAAACTTCTAAACGGCCAATTTTAAGCCTGAATTCGCCGTAAACCTCTTCTTGCATCCGCTGTCCAGAAAAGAGACATTTCATTTAGTGTGATTTTTTTTATTTGGAGAATAGTTGATCTGTGTAAAATCATACGTTAGCCGAAGTTTGAAAAGATTTTTTTTTTACTTTTCTTTTAAAATGAAGTTATTAAACATTTATTCACTTAACTATATAGTAAAAGGAATACTATGTTGTAACACCGGTAACTTTCCTTTTGCTTGTGTTTACTCCTCGCTGCTTTAAAAAAAATCGACATCTCGCCCGCCTACCGGATCGCTCGGTATCAAATTTTCTTACGCTGCTCAAATCAAGTACAAGCACCAGGTAAGTTACTACAGCATGATATTCCATATGTATTGACCGAATATGATCAGTAAACGGAACTAAGCGATCGGTTTTTGATTGGTTTGGTTTGAACTGGGGTTTAACGCCGTATTAACAGCTTAGGTCATATCACGGCGGCCCCGGCACCTAAACATACATGTGTTTCCTTGCTATCTCATACCATTATTAACCCTTTCCCAAACAATCCCTGGTTTTTACGGGTCAGGAATAGAAGCCTTTTGAAAACATTGTGGGAAAAGGAGAAAATGCTGGTAACCAGCATTTTCTCTTTTTCCCACAATGTTTTCTACTCTATCATATAGAAAAATCATCGTTTTAGCAACTGTAAATTTGTCATCTGCAAAATGCTTTCAATTTGGTCTGGTCCAAAATTTGCCGTTTGGCAAAGGGTTAACACAACTTTCTGTCTAAGCCAATACCTACTTTATCACAAACATCAGAGGTGGGAGGCGAAAAATCGCAGGAAAGTAGGTTTTCTACAACCGGGTATCGAACCTGCATGTCAGAAAGTAGTCAGTGGCTTAGAAAGAAAATTGTGTTTCACCTCTGATGCATGTGAGATCCAAAGATCCAAGGTCAGAAAACACGTTCTGTGGCCATGTTTTCGTTTATTGCGCTGAAAGTGTTGAGCTGAAAGCGGGACCCAAAAAAGACTCGGGGCTAGTTGACAAGAACGTGATTTAACGCATTCCAGGCAGTACTAGTATATCAAGGTGTCAGTAGTATCCGGTCAAGAAAACAAATGACATTGATAAATTGTTTAAAATACTACACCTGGGTATACAAAACGATGAAAAATGACTGGAATTAACAATTACTATAAATAAAAAACACCTGCTGCGCCACTTGATACCTCCATGGAAAAGTAGTTTGTGTAGCAAATGGTTCATTAGTCTCCTACTCCGCAATCTGGATTCGGTGGTAATTATCAAAAAGCGATTATTGATGCTTGAACGTTTTACCAAACGGCAAAATTTTGGATAAGATCAAATTGAAAGCGTTTGTTGGAAAAAAAATCAAATATGGCTCTAACGATGGAAGGAGATGGAATCGACTGACCAAACAAGGGAAGGAACTATGAATCGCGAGTGCAAATTTACATGGTGATTCCAAACAAAAGCCGACCTGATGAAAAGAAAACACCATGCAAAAGCAAAATCATCAGTATTAAAACCACCAAAGTATGAGTATAATGCAGAAATCTGTCAGGGCCATTTAGAATATGGCCATCCTTGCAAATGTAACAGGAATTACAGCCGTACCTAAGCTTCTGGCAATGTAAATTCTACTGCGGAGAGTAGTGATAAACTGTTCTGACCAGATGTAGGCGGTCAAGTTGTTTGCCCGTATTGTGCAGTAGATGTCTAAAAGTCCTACGGTCTGGGGAGATACGGGATGGAAGTATCGCAGAATTCTGATGCATGTGAAGCAGAAGGTGATGGTCAAGAAGTAAAGCCTTAGGCTTCTTAGCGCGACTCAAGGACTTCTGCGAACTGTATAGATTCAGATCAGACTGCGCAGAACGTGCAGTCTGATGTTAATCTAGGCTGTCCGATACGTTGAGTTTTTTTCCCAGCAAAAGCACTCTGTAATCGCAATGTTTCGATGTATTGTATTGACTGGAAGTCTTTATTCTTTTTATTTGGCAGCTTAAGGGTTAACTTACTTCTTGGTAATCAAGGATGGACTTCGAGACCAAGGAGGCCAGGTATCACCACAGGTCCAGCTAGAACAGCTGAGAAACGCTGAAAGAGGGATTCGGATCTACTTAGTAGTTATAAAGGCATGTAGTTGTCAGTTTATCAAAGGCTGCAATCCATGGATGAAAAACCATTCTATGACATTACAGAATACCTATAATTAACAGTTCCAGACCACGACCAGGGTCCGCATTCACCAGCCATTCTTAAGAATATTCTTAGTCTTATGCTGCAGAATTATCTAAATTTGAAAGTAACACAACTTCTGATTGGCTAAACCTTTTGGCGTTGAGCAATTCAAGCACACAACATGGTTTGTTTTATGTTCAAGTGAGGTAGAGAAAATTAAGGCTGTTAAGGATAGGGCACCCTAATGGGATTCCTGTAACATCGCCGATACACGCTGGTTCCCGCATGGATTACGGATTACCCGAGTCTTAGCCGAATCCGCACGATTTTGGCGATGAAAGGTGATGTTACACGAATCCCATTAGGGTGCCCAATCCTCAAGTATACAGTACAAGCTAACTTTCTAACGAGAAGGAAGTAACTTTACATTTTTTGTCTCTGCTCCACGATCCTTAAATGTATTTTGAGATTTTTCTCTTTCTGGACACAGCTGATATTTTTGCAAAGGAAAAAAAAAACTGAACTGCCCTGTAACAGACCTTGTGCTATAGCGTTATTAAGGTGCTGCTACTAAGACTACTAATGAAAGAGTATAGATGTACATTGAAGCTGCATTGGTAACAGCTTCTAATTTGAATGAACAGGTCTTAATTCAATTCTAAATCAAAGACAAGACATCTGACTGGCTGTGCCGTTCAGACTCAACTAAGCGGAAGGCTAGTGCTAGAATATAAGATTACACCAGTATAAGATAGTTGGGTAATGCCTTCACCATTCGTTTCTATTCTCTTTATTCTGCCGATTCACTTTGTTGTGAAATTTGTATTTGCATATATATTAAAATGTAGTAAAACAACAATAAAACTTCGGTACATTTTCTAACGTTCTGGCTAATATAACCCAAGTTCAAATGAACAGAACAAATAACTAATATAGCTGTAGAAAATATGGCTTGGTCTACAAGAAAAGAAAGACGTTTGTGGATAATTAGGGCCGATGACAACTCGTCGATATGATGAAGTGATATACGAGAAAATTGTTTGTTATCATAAATATAAACGTCTTTTGGTGTTCGGCTGTTCCGTCCTAATTGGAAACCTTATCTGATTTAAAATCTCAAAGGACAAAAACTAAACAGCTCGATTTACTATAAAGCAATAAACATTTCGGAGGTGGATCAGCTTTAGCAACTCATCGTTAAATCTCGTTTTTTTCCAGCACGACTAAGGTCAAAAAAATAATCGCAGTGTAACTGGGTGATCACGATCATAGATAGACATTGCAAGGACGAACGCAGATATTTGTTGAATTCTTAGTTTTTATTAAAACATGAATTATTTATGTTAACATTCGTTTTTTTCAGTTTATTTGCAGATTGGATGGGTGGGTACTTTGCCTGCAGTTCCTTTTGCTCGCGCCGAATTTTGATCTCTATTTTGTACAGAGTTTTTTTTTATAACGTTCATAAGCGCCGGCTCTTACTCGCAGAAACACTGCTAATCGAGAGTATCAAGGACCACAAGCGGTCACTACCGACCAGCCGTGGCGTTACCAGGGCTAATAATCCGTCGGTACACCGGCAATAAAATGCGAGATATAAAACCATTACAGTAAAGGAAACCACCGAAGCTTTACCTCGACCCATTGCAGTAATAAATTTTGGATCAAGTGCTTCTGCATGGTAACCATTTTACATTCGACAAGCAGAACGATTTCCGTTTTCTGAAACAAAGGTGCAGGACAGAAGCTCATATTAAACCAATCAATTTGTTAAAACATGCAAACTGAGTATGAGCCTGCACGTGTGTTCCTAATTTGCTTTCAAATCAACCCCTTTTAAATTAGAGTCTGATTTTTAATATCACCACGGGCTCCTATTTATTAAATCAGAGCCGTATTAACATGCTGAAATTACTATGCATATCCAAATAAACACAGCATTTGCAACCATCCATCAGCAAAGGTCTTGTTTTGTTCGGATTTATATAATTATGTTCATTTATGTGGTGCTGAAAAAAAAAGAGAGATTCGAATATTTTTCTGGTTGAAAAGCATACCTTTGAGATGCAACGACACAGTTATATTCAAATCGACGTAACAAATATCAGAGCCTTGATTTTAAGCTTTGATAATTGAAGAATTCTGGATGGCTTTAATTGTCTGTAACGATATCATACTGGTCACTTGTAGTGGACATAGGGTTCGGCTACATGATGCTATGTCTGTTAGTTATCTGGTGTTTTGCAAGAGGAATTTAAGCTGATTACTCTTACACCAGACCTGTATAAAGATTTCTGTAACAGTTTGATGGGAAATTTGAGCTGTCGCCTATGGCTATGGCAACAATACAGTTACGTTGTAATTCCTTCCTTTTTTATAACTTACTTCCCTGGCATCATTTAACGCTCCATCTAATAACAATTTAGGAAGAAGGCTTTTGAAAACATTTTTGGAAGTTTCTTTCGCCTGAATGATCATATCATATCGGACAGTGTAGATCTAATATACACTCTCCGCATCAGAGTATTGAGCCGCGCTTCGCAGCCTCTGGGCTACGGCCGTTTTTGACCATATTTCAGATATAACGCTGTGACTTGACATTCATTCATGCTACATGTTGACCATGGTCATCTGGCAGTGCTAAAGCTGGAAGAAAATTCTCTTTCTACCGACACTTCTATCATTTTAGCTTAGAGGACATTTATTATCATACAGTTGTTTACATTTCAAGTATCAGTGCAAATCGACTATACGCCTGAACAAGACTAATCAAAGCGCTGAAAGCACCGCAGACGGTTCACATTTGAAAATAAAAGAATGCTTAGAGGCTTCCATAAAATCGAATCAAATGAGCATTTCAAGTCCGTTACAATAGCTTGTTTATGTGGTTATGTTTTGTACGCCCGAACAAGACTAATCAAAGCGCTGAAAGCACCGCAGACGGTTCACATTTGAAAATAAAAGAATGCTTAGAGGCTTCCATAAAATCGAATCAAATGAGCATTTCAAGTCCCTTACAATAGCTTGTTTACGTGGTTATGTTTTGTACGCCCGAACAAGACTAATCAAAGCGCTGAAAGCACCGCAGACGGTTCACATTTGAAAATAAAAGAATGCTTAGAGGCTTCCATAAAATCGAATCAAATGAGCATTTCAAGTCCCTTACAATAGCTTGTTTATGTAGTTATGTTTTGTGCTGTTAAAAACTTCTTCTAGTTGTTTTATAGCGAAAAGTCAGATATTAAACTGTCGTGAATCAAATCACTCCAGTAGCTGCAGCATAAGACAATAGTCTCAGTAATGGGACGATACGGTGATTCTTTTCATATTTTGATATTTATTGTGCATCGTACCGTCTCAAGTCCATCGTCAATTTTCCGGTAGCAAAGCTAGAGCGCTATACTAACTTTCTGTTTCGTCGGTTTAATCTGTATTGCAGTGAAATGCAATTAACTTTTAGTAACAAACATGACTAAAGACAAATTATCAAACCTTTCATTACCTTAAGAGCTTGTTGAAGTCGTTTATAACATGTAAAACTCGGAAAAAAAAACTGACGAACTCTATCTTGTGTGCCGTCCAATTTGAGTGTTTTCGGGAACGTAAACAACCCGAGTAACAGATGAAATGAAAATACTTGTATTTCAAACGAATGGTTATTGAATACGCAAGCAACAGGTACGTTCAAATCTTAGTTTTGTGCTCTATTTCAGAAATTGTGAGAGCTCAAACTTGCGCACAAAATCTGTGCGGAGATTTCAGCTGTATTTTTTCACGCCCGTCTCTGTACCCAGAGGCGACCAGTCAAAAAGTAACATCGCCTTTGGAGACAGTTATCTGTGCTAAAAAAAAACACACCTACTTGAGAGGAGAAATAGATATCATCAAATAAGAGGACCGTTAATTGTAGGTACGAGATTAAAACGAAAAGGTACGAAATCATTTTCGCATGGTAGTCCAACGTGAACAATAACATTTTCATGTGAAAGGGCCTGGATAGCTGCCTTCAGATAAACAAGTCGAGCTCCTCAGTCGGTTACTCGGAGGGCTGAGGATCTCGATTTTTCAGTACATTTAAGGACGTATATCACAAATGTTCTCGCGCATCCTAATGCGCATGTGTTTTGTCATGGATAGTTTTTTTTTTGCATATATGGTAATACTATTGGTGCACTAAATAAGCAGCACTTTCTTCGTGTAGTGTTAGTAAAGAGGGAAAAAAAATGGATCTGAGAACTGTCACCGTGAAATAATTAAAATACTGTTGACACGGCGTTACACACCAAAAAAGCAAACAAAGGCATGAGATTGACAGGAATGGAAGTAAGTATAGCTGTTTCCACTTTGAAAATTATTGTTGAAAGAGGGATAAACGCTCCTAATGAGCACACTTCTCCTTTTCCCACTGTGTCTGCCTAGCTTTTATCCTATATTTTTTCTTTAAAAAAATAACTTCCACAGTGACCTTCATCTTTGTTTTCTGACGAAATAAGCACGGATAGGTGTCATTTTTATTTTTCTTATTGTTTAGAATTATAAATACTATAAGTGTGGAAATTTTAAGAAAAATCTGTCCGTTAAAAAGTATGTATTTATTAAGGATTAACCCTTAATTGGGTCAAATTATCTCTTTTTTAACTCAATATTCTATCTATTTCATGCATGTTGGTAGACTTGCCATGCTCAAAACCAGGCTTTTATATATTTTTTCTGCAAAACTAAATTTTCATTAAAATGATGTATATTTGTCTATTTTTACGGTAATTTTCTTGTTTAACTGACAATTTAAAAAAGGCGTGTTAAATCCAATTTAAAGGCCCGGTAAAGGCCAAAATATCAAAGCAGGTGTCATAATACATTTAAATTTAAATCATACCATTTAAAAGTATGGAAATATTGTGGTGATGACAGTCTGTTATCGTGTGGTCGGGCCATATGTTAGTCGCTGGCAGAAAAAAGAATTTTAAAATCCTGCAAAAAGTAAACAAAAGACACGGCTACCTGACAGGTTTTAACCTAGTTTTGAAATTAATTTCTCTGTCAGCGACTAACACTGACTGAGCGTACAATGACAGATTGTCATCTTCACAATAATTTCCATACTTTTAAATGGTATGATATAAATTCAAATGCATTTAAACACCCGCTTTGTTTACTTTTGGCCTTTACTGTTACTTTAAGCAGAATTTTGGAACTGTATGCACCTTTTGCAAAGGCAAATTCCTCAGAAAAGAGCACGGTGACCCATATTGCTTTTTACTGTAATCTCCTAGAGACATGATGAGCTTTGCAAGGTTTTTAAAAAAAATCTGTCCGTCAGAAAAATGTTTGATGTACGTCGTTAACATTTTTTACGTACCTTTTTGTGTCCTTGTTCATATGGGAAAACAGCAAGTAATCTGGAAAGTGTGTTGGCAGTAGTACTGGTTGAAGAAAATCTAGAAAAGCATGGATATCAGTCCTGCAACTGTCCAAAAAACCGTGAACAGACAAAAAGATAAATAATACATCTGAGCTGCGCTCTGCTCCGGCAAAACGGGGTTTAATGCATCCAAGTGATGCACTACACACTACACATCCCAGTGATGCACTACACACTACACATCCCAGTGATGCACTACACACTACACATCCCAGTGATGCACTACACACTACACATCCCAGTGTTGCACTACACAAAGCAAGATATCACATAAGTTTGGTTGTATAAAACCCATTTTGACGCACAACTGGCTGAGTCATGAGATAGACTGGCATTTTGACATGCAGAAGATTGACCAATGGCAAAAATGTTCGACCCAGGTCAGCCTGTGCGCAGTGCGCAGGCTGACATAAGTTTTTTTTCAAACGCATTAAACCCCCTTTTCACAGATCATGGCTTCTTTTTGAAAACGTGCTTTAACCCTTTGCTAAACTTCTTATGGTCCATATAAAGACATCATTCGACTACATTGTTGAAAAGGAGAAAATGCAGGTAACCAGCATTTTTTCCTTTTCTAGCAATGTTTTCTATCCTTTCAAAGGTACATAGCATCATTTGAGCCAAATAAATGTTGTCGCCTGCAAATATGGACCAGCCTCAACATTAATTGTACCGTTTGGTAAAACAGTTACCAGCCCCTTTTTGTCATGTTGCCGTCTTTACACAGAGAGGTATAAAAGACCAATCTAGCGGTCCAAATGAGATCGGCTATTTCAATAACTAGGGCTTTTGTGATTAGCTAACTTGACAAATCACTTGTCTCATTGTATCTATTTATTGGACGATGCCGGCTATTTTCGGATATTTCATATGCGCCGTCTTTTCATATGATATGATTGAAAGCAGACGACAGGATAAGTTGCAGACGTACCAAACAATAAGGCCAATTGCATTATGTGATTTTTACCAAATAGACTGAAAGTGAAGAATGCTTTTCTAAGTGCAGACAGAGTGTTTTTAGGAGTAGCTATGATTGAGTAAAGCCATTAAGATGTATTAACATTTTACCTGCTAGAAAAGTTAAATGAAACTTTCAAGCCAATAGTAAACCCAAATCTTGGTATTTCAAAGTTATTTATAGGGGGATTATTTTCTTATCGGACAGTGTCGATGCAAGATCAGACTGCGCGTTCTGCGCAGTCTGATCTTGATCTACACTGTCCGCAAATGGTCTTTAAACAGCGCTCAGCTGTCTAAGAGTTAAACGAAAATTTCCGCGTCGAGTAGACAATCGATTTTCCTCATGACTTCATTTAGACATAGTCTGAAGTATGCGACAAGCTCTTTTTCTAAACAATGTGAAAGATAGTTTTTGTCAAAAAAAAAAAGAACAGAACAGAACAGAACATTTTATTGACTTAACCTGTACAGGTTATCATCACATATTATATTTATAATCATCAAACTACAATACGTGAATCATGCCCTAGACAGAAAAAAATCTAATATGATAAGCATACTATCGTATAGAAGAGAAAAAAAAGTATGGAAACTGAATAGAAATTAGTTATAAAGGTGTAAATTGCACTACTAGTAAAACTGGTACCATCTAATACAGAATTTGAGATGAAAACAAATTAGGTACCAGTTAGTTCATTACGTAATGAAAAAGCCTCATATATATAATGACCTAGCTTCTTTATTATAACTGGGTTTTTGGAATTTAACAACTCGACAAATTTGTACATGCTGGGTCTAACATGGTAATATTTTTTAATGTATTCCTCTATCGGCTTGTAAAGATTTTAAGTAAATTGCAAAGTATTTATCTGTTTTTTCACTTTGAAGTCATTTCAGCTTGAAAAACGATTTCTTTTTAATGACAGTTTTTAAGATCTACGTGCTATAATATAGCCTTCAACATGCGAAAAGGGGCATTCGCACATTTGCGTAAAGTGTCGTTTCGGATCAGCCTGCGCATTCCGCGCAGGCTAATCCGAGACGGCACTTTACGACTACATTAGACTTTGTGCTATGTACAGTAGACTTGCGCAAAACAGAAAATTACATAAAAACAGAAAGAGTCGTTTCGGATTAGTTTGCTCGGACTGCACAGGCTGATCAGAGACGACGCTTTACGCAAATGTCCGAATGCCCCTTTTCGCGTGTTGCAGGCCAGTTGTTAATATTAGTTTTCTTTGACATCAAAAACTTCTAATTTATCTTTCCGTCAGATATCTGAGCGATGTGCTGGAAAAAAGTGGGTTTAACTCATTTGCGTAATGCATTTACAAGTCGTCACATAATATGAATCCATTTTGTCTAAAAACAGACTGAATCATGAGATAGAATGGTTCTTTGACATGCTTAAAATTCACCAATAACAAAAAGTCTCTGCACGGGTCAGTCTGCGGTTGTTATGGTGGCATATTTCTGCCGCGAGATACGAGATAGCTATCATGATAATTTTACAAAACTATCGTGATAAAACAAAGTTTCCTGGAAATATTATCTAGATAATAAAAATTTTCACGATAAAAATATCGCGATAATTCTACCTGTTATCATGATTTTTTTTGCTTTCGTGCCCATAACTGACATTCACGGTATCTATAATTAGATACGGTTTCGGAATATCTTCGTCTACAACCTTATGAATTCTCCTTTTCCCTGAATTGTTTTAAAGTGTTCGTAGGAGGCTTTTCGAGTCGTCTTTGTGATTTTACAGGCTTCTGTCCATTTCGAGTCTTGTCAAAATTTACCAATTAAGCTACAATTATTAATTTTTCGAACTTTTACTTACTGCAATCTTGTGAAGTCAAAAACTACCGAGTTCATCCAAATGATAAAATTTCTATTTATAGATATCGAGAAACAGGTAGAACTATCACGATAATTTTATCTTGCATGTCAGCTCCGTGCACGACTGAGAAATTTTGCTTTAAAATATTAAGTTTATCGTGATATTTTTTTTAGGAAACTTTTCACTATCTCGATAAAATTTCCAGGAAACTTTAATTTATCGCGATAGTTTTGTAAAATTATCATGATAGCTATCTCGTATCTCGTGGCAGAAATATGCCACCATAGGTTGCTGACATGGATCGATACTTTTTGCGGATGCGTTAAATCACACTTTGACAGAGTTTGCGTCAAATGTAATTATGATTATGTCATTATCGTGTATTTTCTAGGACAAATAATCGTCTACTAGAATCAGCAACCGCATTTGCGGTATGTGACCTGTATCCGTAGTGTTTATCATTGTCCGCTGTTCTCTATAATAGGTCGAAAAATCAAATTGTGGTGTCCGGGGTCGTGAGGTAGAGCGTCGGTCTCGTAAGCAAAAGGTCCTGAGTTCGATACCCGGGAGGGGGTGTCAACTTTGGGATTTTTCATTGGCCCACAAGTACTGGTGTAGTTCCCAGGAAGTAGAATCGAGACAGATTAGTATAAGTGGTAAGAACTTGTTTCTCATTCGAAGTAAAATAAATGTTTAAATTAAGGAAAAAAATTAAATCAAACCGGTTATCCATTCGATCCGTAGAATGACACATAAAGAACTTCGATTTTTTTTTTCATATGTGAAAAGCATTTGGGCCATGACCCAGCAAAACGAGGTTTGATGCATGTACGTGGACAGGCTGACAGGCTGACAGGCTGCCGTACGCAGACTGACCTGAGTCGATACTTAATGCAAATGCATTAAACCCCCTTTTCACAAAGCATGGCTTAGTTTTTCACCCACTGTGCTCCAGTAAGGCCACATGAGGAGATACCACAGGGTTCCACAAAGATTGAAACATCCTTCGTCTCAGACTGCAAGATAATGTGTAACTGTGTGCCATGATAAATAAATCGGGTCAGATAATGTAAACAGTACACAGATCAAATGTACACAAGATGGTGACTTCCGCGGAAGTAATTAGCAACATTATGCTCGATTCTATTTACAAGACGGCGTTTATCGCGTATCCTTTAACGATCGAAGGAGGTCGTATTTCCTGTAATTATGGTGTCACACCACTAATTTTTAGCTGCATTGAAAATGGGGTAAAATACTAAAAAATGCTATTTTTAACTCTCTTCTACTCTTTTCAGAGAATACATTGCTATTTGCTTCCATAGAATATAAACCCAAATGTGAAAAATATAAGGTACCTAAAACCGATTTTGCATTTCATCCGAAATAAGACCACATTTTAACAGTATAAAGAGACCAGCGGTGGTTGCAGAACTAAGTATTTCCAAAAATTAGCAAAATTGCACCCAGTTTCTACAAAGGACGCCCAGTAAATATCAGAAACACATTTTATCGCTCATTTTTTTGTAAAGATGCAGTGTCGCAAAAGTGTTTTTTTTTTAGATTTCACTAGTTTTGACAACTACCGCGATCCGAAAGCAGTCTGTTTTGGTGCGGAAAAAAACTAAATGATTTCAGGTTTGCATCGATTATAATTAACCATTGGGATGCCGCGTGCTACGGTAGATCTTGTTGCTCGCGCGGTTAATGTAGATCAAGAACAGGCATAGTGTGTGATGACTTCATCTGAAATCTTCACATTTAGGTAGTTTTGTTAGTTATCAAGCATTTTCTACTTTTCCAACAATATAGGCCTATTCAAATGGCCTCTACCTCAGGGTTCTTAAAACTTGGGATCGTTCGGTAAAGGGTTAAATCGTTTTTAGCAGTGGGTTTTATCCGCTGTCATAATTCTCACAACACGTGTGCATGTGCATACTAGTTTTCAAAGCCTATCATCTTTAACTAGGTCAAATTTTTCCTTCCGGCAGGTTTTGCTGTATACACGAGTAAACAAAACTAGTTTCGTACACAACAAAATAGTTCTTGATTGATCTTCAAACAGAGCAGTTCAACTTGATACTCTATGTTCTCTGACAAAAAAAAAAAAATAAAACTTCTCATGTTTCTGTTAAACTTAATCGTTTAAGACAAAAGAAAGTTTTCAGCTTAAATAAAAAACACCCATCCCGGGTTTAAGACCTCTCCACAATCTGGCGCATTTATACAATAACAGAGCTGGTTGCTGGAGAACTCGTACTCTAGAGAACCCATTATCCTAGACTCAAGACTACGAGTTCTCAATTTTAGTTTACGAGGAAAAAGTCCTAGAACACACCTATTTATTAGCAGTCAGTGCCAGAAAAGAAACCGGCTGCCTTCAGTGCGTCAGCACTTTGATTCTTTAAACGTCTGCAAAAACATCCCTATCATTTATAATTATAGCACTCTGTGAGCATGTCCTCAGATGCTTTATAAATGAGTCATGCGCTGGCAAAAATGGGTTCAATATATTTCTGTGATGCATTATACCTGGTAAGTCATAAATTAATGATAGATCCATAAAATCCCTTTTGTCAAAAAATCGGCTGAATCATGTGGTAGAATGGTCCCCATGAAGTTTATTTACAAATAGCAAAGAGTTTCGACCAATGTTAGCTTGCTCGGATTGCGTAGGTTGACCAGGGTCGATACTTTCTGAAGATGCATTAAACCCTCTTTTCAAAGAGCATGACTCAAATAAAATGGTCGATTTTAATCGGCAAGAAATACACGAACTTTGTATTTAAAAAAAAAAAAATTAACATGTCACAAGATATGGCTTGCAACACGCGAATAGGGACATTCGGACATTTGCGTAAAGTGTCGTCTCGGATCAGCTTGTGCAGTCCGTGCAGGCTAAGCCGAAACGACACTTTCCGTTTTCATGTGATATTCTGTTTTGCGCAAGTCTACTGTAGCACAAATTCTAATGTAGTCGTAAAGTGCCGTCTCGGATTAGCCTGCGCGGACTGCGCAGGCTGATCCGAGACGACACTTTACGCAAATGTCCGAATGCCCCTTTTTGCGTGTTGCAAGCCATATTATTGGCGAGTATAGATTCAAGATCACACTATAGCGTTGATCAAAGAAGACTGTGTATAATGTGACCTTGATCTACATTGTTCACAAGATGGTCTAATAAGAGCACCGCATGCTCGGCTAGATTACATAGCTTTTTAGTAAAAATTCTAAGTAAAAAAGGGGGATAACTGTTTCACAAATATTTATTTATGGTGACCTGTTCCTCTTTTATGGGTTCCCCTTTTGAAGGTTAATGATTAGTCCGAGTTTGAAGTAAATATCTCAGTTCTGACAGAGACATTATAAAGTGTTAACGTTTCTGCACCACGACGAAGGAAACGCGAACGACGTAAAACGACAATAGGGCTATGACAATACCTCGACGTTTACTTCGAAAATAGCCGTGTTAAAAATCACCTTTGACACCAATAGGTTTAAATCAAACTGAAAATTGCTTCTTTTCCCTCAAGTTCTTCAAAACTAGTCTACTGTTTTGACGTTGACCAACCATTTTTGTATTGCTGTGGTTCAAATTACAGCTAAACCATAGCAATATACATACAGAAAACAGCACGCGGCGATATCCCATCAATTAATGTATATCGTAAACACAATCACCTGCATCAAAGGGGCAGAAATAAGTGTTACAATTACAACTCATTAGATATCAAATTTATCCAAACACCGCGATAATTACGGCCACCTGTTTACGCCAATTTTCAACCACGAATTTACATTCGTATACGTTGCATACTTACAAAGGCAAATAGTCCATCTTCTAATGAATCAAATCATAGGTTGAGTATATTGCTTTCTGAACGGAGTAGAGTCTGATCAGCCTGCATGTCTGTAGAGTCTGATCTGAGTCTTCTCTTTTCGATATCCAAGTTATTATTTCAGATGCACTAAGCAGCCAATTTAATCAGTCAGTGGATCTCAAGCCATTACTGACTTCATTAATTACCTTTAACCTTTAATACACACTATGTTCAGTTTTAACGACCCTGAGGGAGAAGGCTTTAGAAAACATTGTGGGAAAAGGAGAAAATGCTGGTAACCAGCATTTTCTCCTTTTTCCTCAATGTTTTTTCACCCTTGCAAACAAATTACAATTTTCGAGTCATATTTATTTTGTCGGCTGCGATTGCTTTTAATCTAGACAAGTCTCATTTTTTGTCTTTTTGTAAAGGATTAACGTTTTCGTTGCCAGCTAAATACATTCCACGTTCTCCGGGGTCGACAAGTATAGTTTAACTGCATGCTTAGGCGATTTGGGTCACCACATTTTACCTGTAGGTAGCAGATGGTGTAGATCCAAGATCAGAATACACAAAACGTGCAGTCCGATCTTGATCTACGTCGTCTGATAAAGCAATTTACGTTTCCAATGGCGGGAGAAAGGAATTAATTGGTTTGGATAAAGGTACGTGATAACAACGTTTATTATCATTAGGTTAGAAACATGCAATGTTAACCCCTTTATCTGCTGATATAAGTGAAATGAAACTTTTAAGTTGATAGTTAAAACCCAAATTTTGCTATTTCGAAGATTTTTTTCTTTTTTTTTTTTTGGGGGGGGGGGGTAGGGGGCGGAGTGTCTCCCTATCGGACAGTGTAAACCCAAGATTATGCAGTCTGATCTTGATCTACACTGTCCGCAAAAGGTCCTTAGGTTGCAAAGCAGCTTCAGGGTTAAGCGCTGACTTGTGTTAAGTGATCATAAATATGAAAAGCTGAATAAACACCGATTCGTTTGAAAGACATCTTTACACTATACTCGTGCATTTCTTTGTTTCGCCAAGCCATTAATAAAGCATGTTGTCTTTTACAAAAAATGAAAACCTGCAAAGAATGCAGACCAAGTTTTACCATTTTCATTTTTGTTGCAATATTCTTTGCAATATTCATTCTTCTGCAATGAATTTGAAACAATGTTTTGTGTTGAGAGGACGATGAATCGTGTCGAAATGACTATCGATAAATATGTGAATTTCGCCGAGCTCTGGTTCCAGCTTGTAACCCTTCCATTACGAACTCTATTGGATTCCGACGTAGATCCTAGGTCTAGACCAAGATTGAAATGAGGCACTTTTCAAAATTGGCGTTATTATAGTTTTTCTGTGACAAAACGGGGAATGAAACAAATCTGCATTTTATTTAGTTTTCTGAGTGTCCTACCTGGCTCTGTGGTAAAGTATAGGACTCGTGACCTAGAGACCCAGGTTCGAGCCCCACTGGATCTGCTAGGCTTTCCGTAGGAATGTCCTTGGGCAAGAAGCCTCAGAGCCCAAGCCTAGTACTGGTGAAACCCAGGAAATACATGAATATGTGAGCTGTCACTGTGATATAACTGAAATAATGTTGAAAGCGGCGTAATACACAATTCAAACAATCAATCAATCATTTAATTTTCTTACAAGGGAGATAACTAAAATCCTGAGACTATAGAAATTGCCTGTACCCCCACCCTTTCTCTGTCTCTCTGTCTGTCTGTAGGCTGGGTGGCGGCTCATCAAGTTGCTTTAAATAGCTTTCCTTTTACGAGAAAATTGATTTCAGGTGGCGGATAGATGTTTAATTTTAACCTAAGCCATTTTCCTGTCAGAAATTTGAAAGAAACGGAAATTAGTTCTGCACAGAGTGAATAGTCTGGTTTCAAATACTTGCCAGATACGTACCTTTGATAATAAAGTGACTTAATGGCAACTGCCAAAGTATCTCTCCGTATCATTATCTATATGCCAAGCCCTGGAGCTATATGTTGGTCGGTAACATATAGGGTCTGTAACCAGTGGATCGTTAGTTTGTATCTCAATCTCGGCCAAATTCTTTCCGATGATAGTCATTGCGACAGGATCCAATCTTTTTATATCGTTGATCATTGTTTCGACGATGGTTATGTTGAAAAGCAGACAGTGGCTTGGGAAAGATGTTAAGCGAAGTACTCGTAAAAGAAACTCCAAGCAAGCATCAAAAGCTGCTATATCTGCCCTTATACAACTGAAATAATATTGACAACGACTTTAAACACCTTACAAATAAACAAATTTGTTAAGCTCTGGTTGCATATCGGTATCTCTGTGGTTACAAATAGGGTCCGTATTCATCAACCGTTCGTCAGAACATTCTCAGTCTTATTCTTAAGAATTTTCTAAATTTGAAAGTAACACAACTTCTGATTGGCTAAACCAAATGGTTTAGCCAATTAGAGGCCGTGTTACTTTCTATTATTTAGAATCTAAAAATTCAACTTAACCCGTACACTGGTATACATGAATTTTCCCAGCCAATGTGGATACCCAAATAAGGCGATTTCCAAGTTCTTTTCGAACGAAAAAAAAAAGAAAATGCCGTTTCATGACTTTTGATCCAAGATCAGACTGCATGTGCTGTGTAGCCTAATCTCGATCTACTCTGTCCGAAAAACCACATTGAGGTGCGCTCATTAGCCGGACGGTTAAACGCATTTGAAATCGGGGTAATATGATGTATCTTCATTCAAATTATACATGCAAATTGGACAACATATCGATTCGATTTGGTATTGTATGTCTATTCTGTAGTAAATAAGCCGACCCCTTCATCGAAGGTTATTGTTACTTAAGTTTCATTAGGCAAGGTGCTTTCCAAATTAAGTATCGACTCAGAGGTAAGAAGCTCTCGCAAATGTTTTGAGAGCTATGGCTGATCATAAGAATCATTATTTAAAGCCACTTGGCCTCTTTGATGATCACGGCGGCAGTTCACATATTTACGAATGTCCCTGGTTTTACCGGTACCAGGCTATGACTCTGAAGTGTGATGCACAGAGTCACTTCTAAGAAAAACCAAGTGCTTCTTGTGAAGCTCTCACCCGGCACCTCCAGATTACGAGTTCTACACTTTACCATCGAGCCACGCAGGACTCCTGCAAAGAAGTTAAAGTAGGCCGTCAGATAGATAGACAATAGTTCAGGATACCAGAACATTGTCCATTTCACCAAAGCCGAGACCCCTTCGCAGGTAACATATGTTACTGTTGCCCTGAAATACCGTTGAAAGCGGCGGAAAAAAACATTAATCAAACAACCTAACATTCTAACCTTGGCGAGGGATACAGCTGAAAAAGGACAAACCCCTCCTTCAGAGTGAATTATGATAGTTATGAGTAGATTATCTCACTATATTACTGGACTAGACCGAAGATCAGACAGGATATTCTGTCTTTATGGGAACTTGGTGTGGGCAGCTTACGTAGAACTCTTCACCAAACGACAAAATTTTGGACTCGACCAAATTGAAAGCATTTGCATATGACAAAGTAAATGTATCATGCGCTGGCATAAGGGGGCTTAATGCATCTCTGTGATCCATACTACCAAGCAAGCCATAATATACTTATGGACCCATAATAGCCACTGCTTCTAAAAATCGACTTAATTGTGAGGTAGACTAGTCCTTGTACATACAGAAAATTGACCAATAGTGAAAAGTTTCGGCCCAGGTCAGCCTGTGCGGACTGCGCATGCTGACCTGGGTCGATACTTTTCGCAGATGCATTAAGCCCCCTTTTCACAGACCATGGCTCAAATGTAGTTCAAGTGATGATTTCTGTCTTTAGTAGGGTAGAAAACATTGTGGGAAAAGGAGAAAATGCTGGTAACCAGCATTTTCTCCTTTTCCAACAATGTTTTCAAAGGTCGTCTTCTTTAGGGTCGTTTAAACTCGGGAGTGTGTGGTAAATGATAAAACCTTTAAACGCCTTAGGCGAAAACGAGCTTTTGTGGACGGCATAGATCAAGATCAGGCTGCACATTCTGTCTAAGGTCGACTCTCGTAAGCGTCCATTTACTTCTTACTGTGCCAAATTACATGAGCCATGCTCTGGGGGGGGGGGGGGGGGGGGGGGGGAAAGTTTTTAATGGATCTCTGTGACGCTTTAAACCATTCACGTCATCACATAATCATGGATCTATGAAAGTCATTTTGTCCAAAAACTGGCTGAATCGTGAAGTAGATCGGTTCTTGGACATGCAGAAAATTTCCAAATAACAAAAAAGTTTCGAAGCTTGTTAGCGTGTGCGGATTGCGCAGGTTGACATGAATCGATGCTTTTCATAGATGCATTAAACCCACTTTTTACAGGACATGTCTGATATATATGAGCCATGCTCTGGCAAAAGGGGGCTTAATGCATTCCCGTGATCCTTGGTACAAAGCAAGCCATCACATACTTATGGATCTATAATATCCACTTTTTGTGACAAACGACTCAATCATGAGGTAGACTGGTCCTTGGACATACAGTAAATTAACCAATAGCGAAAAGTTTCGGCCCAGGTCAGCCTGCGCGGACTGCGCAGGCTGGCCTGGGTCGATACTTTTCGCAAACGCAATAAGCCCCCTTTTCACAGAGCATGGCTCATATATATAAGCTCGACCTCTTCTGACGACTGAAAATACCATCCACTGAAACCCAAAAGCTTTTTTATCTAACCGCTTTAACTAAACAAGTAGACGGTATAGATCTAAGATCAGACTATACGTTCTATGCAGTCTGATATTGATTACGCCGTCCGCTCAAGCACCAGATTACGCCTGTTGCATTGAAAGGGGTTACTATTAGGTAATAAAGTTCAGTTATTAGCGCTTCAGACTGTTGCCTTGGTAATTATATCGATAGTGTCAAAGATACGGGCATGTCTTTTTAACTCATTAGGTTTTGAAACAAATTTGTGGCAGACGATTCAAAATAAGACAAAACAAAAAAAAAAAATTGTTATATCAGAGTTTTATAAGGGTACTCTACATGAGTGAAGGTTTAGGTATTTAGCAGATGCCAAAACCTTAGATTTGACCATATAGAAAGATTTTGCAGACGACAAATTAAATATGGGTATGATTTTAGGAGTTGTCTCCGTCAGGGTAGAAAACATTCTGGATAAAGGAGAAAATGCTCGTTACCAACTCAAGGGTCCGTCTTCACCAATCATTCTTAAGAACGGTCTCAGTCTTATTCTTAAGAATTATCTAAATTTGAAAGTTACACAACTTTTGATTGGCTAAACCATTTGGTTGAGCCAGTCTGAATTTTTGAGTTACTTTCAAATTTAGAAAATCTTGTAGAATGGTTGAGAATGATTGGTGAATGCAGAACGAGCTGATAATCTACCATCCTTTCACCAGACGACAAAAATATAGACCCTTCCAAAATCAAAGTATTTCAAGATGAAGATCTGAATGAATAAGTTCAAACAATATAAATTATATGAGAATGGGAAGAAAATATCGTTGGAACAAGGAGGAAAGCACTGTTTGTCAGCATTTTTTCTCCTCTTCTAACGATGTTAACGGATAAACAGCATACAGAGTAGCATACAGGTGTGAAACAAAATATAATTGAGCCAAGCCCTGTGAAAAGGGGGCTTAATGCATATGCAAAACGTTTCGACTAAGGTCAGCCTGTGCAGTTCGCGCAGGCTGACCTTGGTCGAAACTTTTTGCTGCTGGTCAACTTTCTGGATGTCAAAGGACCAGTGTGCTTCATGATTCAGTCGGTTGCTTCGATAAAATAGATTTTATGGATCCATGAATACGTTATGACTTGTTTAGTATTATGCATCACGGAGATGCATTAAGCCCTCTTTATCAAGAGCAGTGCTCAAGTAATTTTGCAACTGTTAAATCGCCCTTTATATCTCACAAACACGGCGTTTCTATTTTTGTTGGCTCAGAAATACGAGCGTTTTGTTTTTCCATCAGAAAATTCATAATTATTTATCTGTACGTGAGAGATATACTTTAAAGTAAATAAAGTAACTGATAGGATTTCGTGTAACTGTATTAATGACGTGTAATTTGATCTTTTCATTATTGTTGCAACAGTTAGCCCGCCGGAGAGAGCGAGTGGAGAGAGAGAGGGAGAGACAGAGAGAGAGAGAGAGAGAGAGAGAGAGAGAGAGAGAGAGAGAGCCTGTTTTAGAAACGATGACAGAATAGGTGAACTGATGTAGGCTACACTAAGAAGGACGATGAGGTTTCAGTCATATCACGACGACAGCTCATGTATTTCCTAGGTGTCACCAGTACTAAGCTAGGGCTCTGAACTTTCTTGCCCAAAGAGAGAGAGAGAGAGGGGGGGGGAGAGAGAGAGAGAGAGAGAGAGAGGGGGAGAGAGAGAGAGAGAGAGAGAGTGACACATAGACCGACAATCAGACAGACAGACAGACAGACAGACAGACAGACAGACAAACAGATAGACACACAGACAGAAACACAGACACATTAGACAGACATACACAAAGACACACAGACACACAGTCGGTCACATAGACACAGAGACACATAGACACACTAACACACAGACAGACACACAGACAGACACATAGACAGACACATAGACACACGAACAAACACACTGACAAACAAACACAACAGACACACAGAAAGACACACAGACAGAAACACAGACACACACAGACACACACTAAGACACACATACATACATACATACATACATACAGACAGACACATAGACAGGCACAGACACACAAACACACACACACAACGACACACAGACAGAAACAGACAGACACACAGACAGACACAGACACACAGACACACAGACACATAGACACACAGGCAGACACGCATAGACACACAGACAGACACATAGACAGACACAGACACACAGACATACACACAAACACACAGGCAGACACACACCGACACACGGATTCACAGACAGACACACAGACAGACACAGACACACAGGCTGACACAAAGACAGACACATAGGCAGACACACAGACAGACACACAAACACACAGACAGACCGATTGACCAACCAACCGATTGACCGACCAACCGATTGACCGACCGATTGACAGAAACAGACAGATAAGCAGACACACAGATAAGCAGATAGACAGATAGAGGCAACCAGAGAAACAAGTACGAAGACAGAATCATAGACGGACACCACGCGTTTTGCTCAAACTTACTCCCACAAGGAGCAGATAGCGAGTTTAAACTGATCTTTAAACAGATCGGAGACTGTAGGCGTACTGTGAAATCTAAAGTTCGTTGTGAACAATGTAGACCAAGATCAGACAGCCTGAGTTTTCTTATCCTTGTCTACTCTTTTCGATACGTATACAAAGAGCCCCGTAAATCGTTTTTATCAAACAGAATGAAGATTGACAGTAAAAGATAGTACGCAAGTTCAAAGAAGAAGAAGACAAAAAATAGTCATTCTCTTAGCAAAAAGTATCGACCTAGGGCAGCCTGCGCAGGTCCAAACCTTTTGCTATTTATTAATTTTCTGCCTGACAGAGGACCATTTTACTTTATGAATCCATGATAAGGTAATGATTTACTTGGTACAATGAATCGCGGAGATGCATTAAACTCCGTTATGCCAGAGCATGACTCAAATGTTTATAACCCTTCGAGCACTGACCTCCAACTCCAACTTCAACTCTTTTTGTAGACAGATCAAGATCAAACAGCTTTTCGGACAAGTGTAGTTCTACAACAGTCTGCACAGAACATGCTGTCCAATCTTTGAGTTACACTGTCCGTTTTTTTTTAAATTGTTGTTGTATATTCTAGCAGAAACTCCCTTAAAAAAAGCAATGCATTTGGTGTGTTTTTTCTCATTGAGAAATCTATTACATTTTTTTTACGCTGAAAGGTAAATAACCAGTGGAAAAAAAGAACACAGTCGGTAATGAGCAAACTCAATTTATATTGCGTACTGACCGGCATGGGCTGATTAGAAGTTAGTTGAGAACGTTTCAATTCAGAATTTTTTTGTTTGTTGTAAAATCTTGTATAGCTTCTAACCCTTAACCCTTTACCACAAATCTCGAATCTTTACGACCCCGAGGAAGAAGCCCTTTGAAAACATTGTGGGAAAAGGAGAAAATGCTGGTACCCAGTATTTTCTCCTTTTCCCACAATGTTTTCTACCCTATAACAAACAAATTCCATCATTGGAGTCATGTTTAAATTATCGTCTGCAAATGTTTTCAATTTGGACAAGTCTACATTTTTGTCGTTTGGTAAAGGATTAAACCGCTAAATAAATCCATTTTATACTTCCAGCTGATATTGTAAATCTTTATTTTGATTTCTAAGTTTTTTGCTAGAAAAATCTCAGCATTTCGGTCTGTTTAGATTCAAGATCAAAATGTAAGTTTCGTGCAGTCTGATCTTAATCTACCCAGTCCACAGAAACGCACTGAGTTGAGTATTGCTAAAAAAATGTTTCTGGACTCGGAGATCTACTTTTTATGGTGGAAATACAATTATCTGACGGTAATGGGGCAAACACTTCCGGTTCAAAACAATTACATTACAAGGAAAAACATACCCGCAGCGGCAAGAGTTGGAATTTTGAGGTAATTATTCTGTTTCTGGTTGATAAAGATACTTACTGCGTTTTCTTTGTTTTTGTCCTGACATCTCTAAAAGAAAAAAATTCTGGGCCAGGCAAGATTCAAACTTACATGACCGCTAAATTTCATGTGCTCTGCGTTACAGCCTAAGCTACAAGGCTCGCCAGTTGGAAGGAAGCCTCGATATAATGAGAATATAACGTATTTTTCAGCTCCGATGGTCTCCGCTAGCCAAATTTTACGGATAATCAACTCAGAAAGAAATATTTCTGTTTGCCAAATCACGCAGAACATCAATAAAAACATCTTCAGCAGAAGAAGGCGATGATAATGCCGACAGTATCATGTCCCTGATGTATAAAAAGTGAAATATTGAAAAATATATCTAATTTGAACTCTTTCTCGGTAAGCTACATTGATTCGTCGTTATGTTACAGAGCCGTTTGAACCACATTCGTGCTGCACATTGAGATGAAGAGGAGACTAAATGAGACTGAAATCAAGTTGCAGACGGTGTCGATCCAAGATCAGGCTGCACGTTCTGTGCAGTCCGATCTTGAATCGACAACGTCTGCCAAAGTTATTTACGTTACTCACGGTTGTGAAAGGGTCATAGAATTATACTGCTATTACGGGAGGTAGACACAACTTAGCAAAAAATCTGACAACTTTCAAGATTGTAGTATGATATGCTGAGAATTTATACGTTAAGTCTGTAACATGGGGGGCGTTTGGGAGGGGGTGGGGGAGGATGGAATATTAATAGCGGAAAATTAACAGCGCAATGTGTGGGCATTACCTGTATCTTTCTAATCCTTTTTTCGAAAAATGAGATTTTATTCAAGCACCGTACTGTTTCCGTCGGTAGAAATGGCTGGTGCTAAGATTTGGGGTCTTAACTGTCAGAAACTTAAAGCCAAAGGTGAAAGATACGGAGCTACAAAATATCACGTTATTACATTTACCGATAGGTTTAAAAAGCGGGAATCGTTAAATGAATAAATAGATAAATACATAGATAGATAGATAAATAAATAACCAAAAAAAAAAACTGTACTGTCTTCTCATGCTTTCTGTTTCTATGTTTTAGAATTCTTTTTAGTATGCCAGTCATGAGATTATTCTGAACCAAGTAAAATCCCCAGTAAATTGTGATATCTCACCCACGTAAAACATAGTGACTTGGCAGGCTTTTGACAACTGAGTTATTGTGATGGCTTTAAAATTATAGTCGTAAGTTTAGTTTTCAAATCGCCTGATACATTGCTTCTTAAAGAAGGGGGAGCTAACCATTTTGGGGAGAGCAAACGACAAGAACGAGCGAATTTATTGCCAATTTCAGAATGACAAAGAAATCATGAAAGATTTTCCGTCAGATTTCAAACTCGGAGCACCTGAAAAGCAAAATCAAAGCATTCCTATATGGCCTGCAACACCCGATAAGGAGCATTCGGACATTTGCGTAAAGTGTCGTCCCGGATCAGCCTGCGCAGTTCGCGCAGGCTGATCCGAGACGACACTTTCCGATCGTGTATGATTCTTTGTTTCACCCAAATCTGCTGTAGGACAAAAACTAATATTGACGTAAAGTGCCGTCTCGGATTAGCCTGTGCAGTCCGCGCAGGCTGATCCGAGACGACACTTTACGCAAATGTCCGAAAGCCCCTTTTCGCATGTTGCAGACCAATTATACCAATTATAACAAAACAAACCACACCAATGTAAAACAAGAGCACTGCATGCAGATGCCAACGCTCGACTGAAAGTTCTTGTGTTTTTTTAATGAAAATCCTAGGTCAAAAAAGGGACATAACTGTGTCAAATTATTTAGATGGTTACCTGCCCCTGTTTCAAGAGTTCGCCTTTTGATATTTAACAAATAAACAAATAAAAATCTTCGGTAATAATAGAGATATTACAAAATGTTAAAGTTTTGGCACAACGACGACGCCGAAGCAAAGGCAGATGACGATGACGACGCCAGGGCAACAACAAAAACTCGACGCTCGACAGCCCAGCTAATAAGAGATACCAGTTTTTTTGTCGGGTGTATGGGCCGTTACTTTTTGGCACGTCATGTACGGACGATTGAAAACATTGTGGGAAAAGGAGACAATGCTCTTTACCATGTTTATTCCCTGGGGATGCTTCGACTTTGTTCAACTTTTAATAGTTCTTACATTTACCTGTGCAGTAATGGGTTAACGTCTTCTCTCCTGCTGACGCTGCTGATTTTTGTGTCTTTAAGCATACCGGATCAAAAAGCAATGTGACAGAACAAAACGCTGCTCCTTTCGCCACAATGTTTTCATAAGTATTCAAGTAATGAACTTGTATGTGAGGGTGTTTTCAAAATGATCTACTGAAAATTTGTTTTAGAAGATATCTCGTAGTGTAGGGAAGACCGCCTCAATATTTTAGGTTCTAAATAGATCAATTCGAGGTACTCAATTTCTCTGCATATGTAATGTAGACGATTTCTTGTTACTATGTCGAGGGTTAAATGCAAAACTATTTCATCTGCGTTTTGGAAAAATTTACGGAAGAGAGGGGGGGAGGGAAAAAACTCATTTCTGTCAAAATCATTGTCAGATCATCTTGTTTATATAGATATGTTGTGTTGAACTCATTCACACAATTCAATAAAACATATTTATACAAGATGACCTATTAATGCTTTTGACAGAAATGAGGTTTTTTTTTTTTCCCCTCTCCTGTAAAAGTTTCAAAAACGCAGTTGGAATAGTTTCGCATTCACCCCTCAATTAAGATTCAAGTGGCAGATGTTGTAGACGGTGCAACATGTGCTGTCAAATTTTGGTCCACCTTGGTCGCAACGTCTATTGTGCAGAAAATTTTGATAACATAAAATGAACGAAATGACCTGCAATTTCCGTGTTTACCATTCCCAAAATGACCGGCAATTTTTGAACTTGTCGATCACAAAACCAGTGGAAATTTCTGTATTTATATTATGTATCGATCACTAAACGACCGATAAATTCTGAATAGGTCACAAACTGACGGATAATTTCTACATCTATATGTCACAAAAAAAAAAAAACCTTGCAATTTTTGTATTTATGAATAATAAAACTTGTGTTAATTCTATATTTATTGGTCAAAAACGACTGGAAATTTCTGTTTTATCGATCACTATATACGACCGTAATTTTTGTATCGGTTACGAAACGGCCGATCTTTTCTGTACAAATCGATAGAAAATCTAAAAGTAATTTATATATTTATCGGTTAAGAAACGGCCGCTAATTTTATTGTATTTATAGGTCACAGATCCGCCGGTATTTTCTGTAGATATTTATCAGGAAAACGACCTGTAATTACTGTGGATATCAATCACAAAACGGTCGGTAGTTTCTCATTAAAAAACAGCCTGTAATTTCCTTTTTTACCGATCACAAAACGACCCGTATTTTATGTATATCTGGATCAAAAAGCGATCTTATTTATCTGTATAATACGATAAAAAAAAAATCCTACGATTTTTTTTATTTATCGTTCACAATACGACCGATAGTTTCTGTACCTATCGATCACAAAACGACTTCTGTATCGATTTTTTACGTCGGTTTAACCCATTACCACACAATGACGACTTTTGACGACCCTTGGAAAGAAGCCTTTTGAAAACATTGTGGGAAAAGGAGAAAATGCTGGTAACCAGCATTTTCTCCTTTTCCCACAATGTTTTCTACCCTGTCAGTAAACAGTTGCACCATTTGAACCACACTGAATTTGTCGTCTGCAAATGCTTTCAATTTGGACAGAGCTAAAATTTTGTCGTCTGGTAAAGGGTTAACAGTGTTTAACTTATTCAACACGAAAGGCAAAAACAGGGCTTTTCCCGACGGCAAAGATCACGATTAGGCTGAAGTTTGATCACATATCTTGGACCTAAACCATCCGCAAGTCTAAAAGATAAAAAAGTCTTTCTGAAATTTAGTGGATTGTCTGTTCAGCTGTCGATATGGGTAAGTTTTTTGTATGTCTTTCGTTAGCATTACGAGTAGATTTCAGCTTTGCAATTCCTTAATTGTGCAAAAAACATAGGGATACAGGTAACGTAATTTGTTCTCTTTGTATAGCTACATTTTATGTCCTTAATGAAGACATAAATAGAAAAGACTAAGATCAGCCGGAAAGTCAGAGCATTTTAGCATCAATCGTGCCTCATCGATATCCAAATAATTGTTCGGTCCATACCACAACCACTGAACTCTTTAACAGACCACATTATTTTAGACTGACCATAAGTGAAAGCATTTGCAGCCGACATAGTCTATGTGGCTGAAATAATTGCAATTGTCTATGGAGGGATATAAAATATTTTTGGCAGAAAGAGACCGTGCTGGTAACCAGCATTTTCTCAATTTTCCTAGAATGTTTCAAACGGCTTCATTCCTCCGGGTCGTTAATACGTGGATTTGTTTACTAGAAGGGAGGTAGGTTTAGAATGACGATGGGGTTCGTCCGTTAAATCAGTCTAGCCGGAAAAAGACGATTCCGGCTGCTTCCGGCAAAGCAGGACTTTTAAAAAGCAGATTGTTAAAAATGCTACCGAGCCCCGGTAGCTCAGTCGGTAGCGTACAGGACTTGAGAACAGGTGGTCGTTGGTTTGATCCCCTGCTCGGCCAATTACTTTCCGTGGACTAATGATGCTTATTGAGACAGGATTCATTTCTCTCTAACAACTGACCATTTTTTCGACAATAATTATGTAGGAAAGCTGCCAGTGGCTTGGAAAGAATATTGTGCAAAGAACTGGTAACAGAAACTCCAGGCAAGCATGAATAGGTGTATCGGCCGCCGCGATATGACTGAAATAATGTTGAAGACGGCGTACCAGCATACCATCCAATCCAAACGCAGTTAAAATTGCTATACGGTTTTGACATCTATAGGTAATCTTTTAGTACGTTTATGGAAGGCAACCCTCAAAAAAGTCGTTGTGAACAATGAATGAATAAATTTAGTGCATGAATTAGATAACGAAGTGGCTATTTAGAGATAACTGCCATCAGCCAAAAAAGTAGAACTGTAAATAACCAATCAAAAAACCATTTTAACTGTAAATAGCAAAAGAAACGTAAAAATTAGCTATTGACAGTTAACTGTAAATAGCTGAAAAACGTAGAATTAGCTTTTATCGTTTTGTGGAACGAACAAAACGCTGGTGACCAAAATTTTGTCAGACTTTTAAAAGACTATTTCCACCAAATGAGTCACATTGAATTAGTCGTCTGCAAATGCTTTGAATTCGGACTACTTCAAAATTTTGTCGTTTGGTAAAGAGGCAAAAAGTAGTGCACGCATTTGATTCAGAGTAGCAGACGGTGTATCTGAACAATGCTTAACAAACAATTTTGAAGCAAAGCTAAACGCTGTTTAGCAGTGTTTCTTAGCGCAATAATACAGTGATATGGAAATGGTCACTGCAAAAGTAGTTCTAGAACGCCATAATTTTGATTTCTAATCACTACCTGCAGTATTATAACATTTTACCTACCTTTCTCGTGAAACGTAATCCAACAGTTGTTTGATGCATTTACAAACTGCTGTATCTCGCCTGGTACCTCGTTCACTGACGAATTGAAGTTAAACCAATCATCGGCTTATCCTTCACATTTTATATAGATCTACGTTGCTTTTAAAACTTCTCTTAATTCATTCCAGAAAGGTTGCACCAATATTATTACATGTATTCGCACAAGTAGGCTTGAATTATCATTATGTACAATAAATCCAGTCATATATTTCGAGCAAATTATAATGCTTATAATGCTAAATACATAATAGAACTGAAACACAATTATCTGGTCTGAAAACGTGCTATTATTCCGGAATAGAATAACTCACTAATGTTTCCATTGACAATCACACTAATTATCACTATTTTCTTCTCAGGTCTTAATTAGGTGTTTACAATGACCGCCCAAGGAAACGTCTGCCGCATCAATTGAGAGGTTACCAAGGATACAAGCAGACGGCCCTATCGACAGCAAGGCACCATTATAGGCATGTTATTGGCAGATAGGTAGGAATAAATCCTGGAATTAAATGGTCTCTTTTCTGAGGTTCCTGTCTTATCGTTACGCGTCCTGTCCGAGAGAGTTATAAAACCTTACACCACTCTATATATAAAATGTAAATTTCAAGCCTGTTACTGAAAATAAAAAAAAAAAAAAAAATTGCGAATTTAAAATTATTTTCACAGGAAAACTCTCGCAGTATCGGACAGGGTACACCCAAGATCAGACGGTACTTTAATCTACACTGTCCGCAAAGCGCCTTGAGTCGTGCTTAGCAGCCTAGTGGTTAAATAATTGTTTAAAATTTGCTTTACCGCTGTATCTTACTTCCATTGTTAGTAACATTTGGATTCTAAATGAGAAAATTAATGTTTTATAGAGAGAGAATACAATCTAAATACATAAGGGCATAAGGATCCGATACAGGCAAGCCTTTTTAGTGTGTATATACATAACATGCATACAATTTTTCAGTACCCATACCAAAAGCGACAATGAGTGGAAACAGAAAACAATATTTGTATAGCACCCGTAGTGTCTTCTCCTTTAAAAGATGGTCTGAACTAGTCGGAGATTTTTGAAAATCATTGCAAATCTCTGAGAACTTGGACCCAACTGTTTACAAAATGCTATCCAAAAAGAATTAACGACACGAGAAATTTCCGTCAAATTCCACGTTTCAAACGAGAAAAGTTTGTTGCAATGAAAATAAGCTACACAAAAACGAAAACAAATACCGGTAAAACTTGAATTCCACTTTGACTGACAATGTCATATAAAGAGATTTGTGAATATCCATTTTCCGGCATGTTTTGTAGCAATGTCTTCCTTGTCGCAGCACTTGACAGTTGTCATTTCCTTTGTCTGTTCCGAGTTGAGATATTTCGAACTGCAATTGACGTTTATCTGAAAAAATAGATATTGGAATGTAATTAGGATATCGGTTTGTTATAATTTACAAGTAACTTATTATAGCACAATTCCACTTGCAGGTGACTTTTCTCGCCTTGCAGTTGACCAAAATTTTAATTTCAATTGTTCGCTTCTAACAGAATCCCCAAAGCTTTTGAACACAATTACAAGCAGTTTTCGATTCTCATTTTGTCACAATGTTTTCACTTGTATTCCACAATCATCTATTGTATGAAAAGGGGTTTAATGCATCTGCAAAAACTATCTACCCGTGTCAGCCTGCACAGTCCGCGCTAGCTAACAGAGGTCAAAACGGTTTGCTATTAGTCAATTTTCTTTATGTCAAAGGATCATGATCCAGCCGCTTGTTAGACCAAACGGTTTCATGGATCCATAAGTGTTTGATGACTTGCTTGGTATAAAGCATCATGGCGATACATTAAATCCTCTTTTGCCACTGCATGGCTGATATGTTTATCTTTCCAAAATTGTGCTAAGGACAAATTAAAAAAGGAAGCCCCTGATTTAATATAAACTAGCCGGAAAAAGAAAGTGTGCACTCGGTTAAAGAACATTTTACATACTCATAGAAGCAAAATTTTAGCGAATTTGGTATCAAAACGTGCAAAAATATATTGGATACACGATGTTTTACTATTCACTGAAATTTGATCAGAAATCAGAATTTTGTTTTACAAGTGAATAATGTAGGAGTGAAAAGTAAAAGTTGTAGATTTTTATAAAGATTTGTCTATAACTGCTTTTATGCCATCGAATGTATGATGAGTTACTACTACAGCATCTATTGTGGCCTCCTCGTCTACAGATAAACCCAATTATTTCATGCTTTTCAGTAGTTTTTCGAGAAATAACGGTGAAATATTGTTTGATATTTCATGGTTACGACCAGTGAAAAATACCGATTTTATTTTCTTACTCTGCAACTGAAGGCGGAAACAGTAGTTCCCGCGCACTAGTTACCCAGGTAAACAGCGTGTACCATTCAACCAGATGGAAATATGACGTAATTAATCCTACATTTCTCGCGCTTTACGTAATATTGTAATGCGTTGTCATGCGGTGGGGGTACGCCACGGGAAATTACAGAAAGCCACTGTACTGGATTTTGATACAAGTCCCTACAAAAAGGGGTTAGAAACATGAAATAAATAGAATGTTTGTTTTTTCGACTCGTGGAAACATAACCGATGATGTTCACTCAATGAAATAAATTTCGATTTTTCACGAAAAAAACAACAAATATCCTCTATGTATTCTATATCAGTGGACCCGAGGTAACGACATGGAACGTCGTCGGAATCGGCTTTCCATCCACGAAATAAATCTTCAGCAAAGTTATAAATATTGTTAGTAAAATGTCTTTCCCCTTGCTCTTCGACAAAACAAATCCCACAAATGTGCGATGGGACATATGTTCGGATAACATGCCCGTCAAGGTAAGACGTTAACAGTGCAACATGTCTTCTAAGATACTTCCTGTAACAGTGTCATTTCAAACGACGTCATAAGACTAAATACATCAGTTCGATGCGGTCTTGAATAATTGCGTTTGTTGATCCGTACACAAGAAAGCAAAAACAGATACTGATTACCTGTGGTTTGACAAGTACTCGAAGGCCAAAAAACATTAAAAATCTGCAACTTTTACTTCTCTGCTGTTCGTTATTGAAGACTTTTTGGGCTTTACCAGTACTAGGATTAGCCCTTTCAATTCCTACCAGAGAACACACCCAAGTGACCGTTGAAGCGCAGAAAAATAAAGGTTCCTTACTACGAAACCCACATCAAAACCACTGAGCCATTTAGCTTTAACACCATTTGAGCGGCAATGGAAGGGCAAAACGGTATATATATATATTAAGTCCATAAGACCAAGTTTCAAAAGGATCCCTGATGGTCTTAATAGAGAGGTGTACCTGTAATAATAATAATTGGCCTGCAACACGCGAAAAGGGGCATTCGGACATTTGCGTAAAGTGTCGTCTCGGATCAGCCTGCGCAGTCCGCACGAGCTAATCCCAGACGACAGTTTCCGTTTTTATGCAATTTTTCTGTTTTTCGCAAGTCTACTATAGCAAAAAATCTAATGTAGTCGTAAAGTGCCGTGTCTGATTAGCCTGCGCGGACTGCGCAGGCTGATCCGAGAAGACACTTTACGCAAATGTCCGAATGCACCTTGTCGCGTGTTGCAGGCCCTAAATAAATGAAATGAAACTTTTGAGCTGTTAGTAAAAATCCAGATTTCGCTCATTAAAAGCTATTTTGGGGAAAGTTGTCTCCTTCTCGGACAGTGTAGATTAAAAGATTAGACTGCACGTTCTGTGCAATCTGATCTTGATCTAGACTGTCTGTTAAAGGTCCTTGAGTCGCGCTTAGCAGCCTAACGGTAAAAAATCCAGATTTCAAAGATTATTTGCTATTCAAAACACAGTATATAAACATATGTTGTGCTAGGTTCCTTCTCAAGTCAAAGAAATTACCCCTGTATGTGACATAGGTTAGAAAAGAATTGCAGATACGTCCGATCTATTTCAAGGCTTTTAGTATACGTATCTGTTTTATTGCAAGTGGCCATTAGAGCAAGTGTTTTCTATCTTTCTCACGCTGGGTCAAACCATTCTCTCGTGAAATGACCATTAGGGTGTCCGTGGCCAGTATCAAAGTGATCCATACACGTTTAATTCTTCATCAGACGACAAAACTTTAGACTAGTCCAAATTGATAGTCCTTGCAGACGACAAATTAAATGTGACTTAAATGATATAATTTATATTGAACGGTTAGAAAACGTTATGGAAAAAGGAGAAAATGCTGTTACCAGCATTTTCTCCTTTTCCCGCAACGTTTTCAGATGGCTTTTTCCTGAGGATAGTTGTAAAGGGTTAAAATCCTTAAAACACTGATGCCTACTTTAATTGCCTCGGACGGTGTAGATTAATATCAAGGTTCATGTAAAGTGTTTGACTGTTGCCTTATACACATCTTCTGTTCAAAGTAAAACAAGTGTCTGTTCGAAGATTGCTCTTACATGCTTATAGTTCATGATAATAAAATGTTATGGATACAATGTATGTGACTCAAAGATTAACATAGCCAACAAAAAAACCACATTAATGGTTGAAACCGGCAACTTTCTTCAGGAAGATAATATCCCCCATTAAATGGTTTCGAAAGAAAGCACATTGTCTTGTTGAGGTATTGCTACCTTAAAACATTTCCTTAATTCCAAAGTTAGGGCAATATTCATAAATAAAGTCACCAAGCTTTCTTTCATAGAGCCTTAGAGGCCGCCATTTGCAAAATTGGTCGACTCATTTTCCACGCTAAAATTTACATATATTGACGATGACTTTTAAGCAAATGTATGACTTATGCAAAAACTGATGTAGAATTAGTGTATCAGAAGTGAATGTTACATCGATCGTAGATTTTGTTCTTCAAACGAGCCGATTGAAAACGATTTCTTTCTTTTCCGGTTTCTTTTTCCTCCATCTTGGCAGTTTTGGAATTGATCCGCATTTACGAATTTATGTCAAAACGGTTTTTGTTTAAATGCAGATTCATTTTTGTATAGTAAAGATCATACTCATTTATTTGATAAGTACTTAAGAAAAAACGATCGTACAATTTGATAAAACGACTGCTGATATTCGGAACTATATTTAGCGAAAATCAGTCCAGTAGGGAACCAGTTCCCCGAAAAATACATGTGGAAAGATGCATTTGGAAAGGTCTGCCCTGCAAATACAAATTAAAAGATTGCTGCTGCGCTTTAAGAGAAATATTTGTCTGTTGGAAGGTAAAATATGACTGGTAAATTTCGATCGTCCACATAAACTGAAACAAACCGTCCTTAGTACGAAGTGTCCCTGTCGGAAGTCAATGTTGTTTACGTTTTGAGAATTATATTGAAATGATTTATTTTTTTAAATAAATGTTGTGGTGCATACATAAATTAAGGTAGGTATTTATTTAACCCGTATTTGCGTAACTTAAATTGGTTTTAAATAAAAACCGAATATAATTTACATTTAGGAAGAGTATAGTGTCCCAGTGGGGCAATATTTCACGTCCGTATGGTGTCGTCTTTTGATAACTATGCTGTTAGCTGTGGGTTCGCTAAAGTTATGCCTGAAAAGAGGGAATAGGGTAAATATGAAGGGATATCGAATAATAAACATTCAGTGTTTGGAAAATGAAATGAACATCTTTATTAAACATTGCATTTCAAGTATTAATGTACAGAAGTGGCACAGAAGGGACACAATTGCATCAATATTGCATATGAAAAAAAGGACACAAGGATTAGCTCCAGTATTGGAACTAAAATTTGTAATTTGTTGGGAAAGGTGTTTGTAATGGACATGGAAATTTCAGTAATGAGTTGAGGATATTGTTATTGTTTTATATGCTGAAATTATCAGTGAAAGTTAATTACTGCATGAAATTACTATGTCCACTAAATCTTGCGAATACACCATACTTTTTACTGAAAAAAAGTAGTTCCAACATGGATGACATTTCAATAAGGGTAAAATTTCAAACTTACTTACTTAAATATGTGCTATTTTAAAGTAAGTAAATGATTTTTAGTAGTGGCAGTACCTGGTATGTGTTTTCTCCAAAAATTAACGAATTTCGTCTTGTCATTGTCACTTTCTAGGTTTTGGACATAGCCAATTTTTTCTACAATGTTTAAGTTATATTATGTAAGGTCATTGGGTAAAATTATGCAAAACAGCATCTACTCATCTAGAGCTTTAATTTGATACATGGTTTCATGAACAAATTTCAGTAATTACAGAATTATTGATGTATGAAATATAGGCAAAGAAACACTTTACATGAACCTTAAGGGCACAAAACGTTAAACGTGTTGAAACCTTTGCGAACGATGAATTCAGTATGCAGTAAATGATCAAATTTATATCTGATAATAGAAGACCTTGTAGGAGAAGAGAACATGCTAGTTATCACTTTTTTCTCTTTTTTCTCACGATGCCTTTAAAAGCCTTCTTCTGCAGGGTCGTAAAATTACGGGATTGTTTGTAAGAGCCAAAGCAATCGGTGCCGCACTTATTGTGTTCATTGCAGATATGTAAATTATCTTAAACCTTATCCAGCCGTTCGCGACCATGGATGACTTTTGCGGAGAGTGTACAGCAAGATCAGCCTGCACATACGTGCAGGCTGATCTTGCTGTACACCCTCCGCTGTTTAATCGATAGTTTGGGTCATTTAGGCCCAGCCCAATACCCGTACAATTAGCAAAATAGTTTTGTGTAGTCATCGACAACATTTAGTAGGCAAGATAAGAGTTAATAGAAAGAGAACAGTAACATATTTGAAAAGAAAAACTTATATTGTTAAATATTATTGTCTTTCTTGGCGGCAATTTAGTAGCAAAAATCGATTTCGACCATGCTCCACGAAAAGGAGGTTTAGTGTAACTGCAAAATGTAACGATCCATATCAGCCTGCTGAGGATGACATGGGTCGATATTTTTTGCTAATTGTAAATTTTCTGCTTTTCAAAGGACCACTCTATCTCATGATTCAGTCGTTTCTTATGCAAACTGGATTTTACGGATCCATAATCATGTGGGAGCTTACTTTGTATCATGCATCTGGGAAATGGGTTACAATATCTTTTGCCAAATTGCAGCTCATTTGTTTCTCGATTGTGACGGGGTCCTGCGTGGCTCAGTGGTTAAAGTGTTGGACTCGTGACCTTGAGGTCCCGGTTCGTGGGACTGTACTTGGGTAAGACACTTCAGAGCCCCAGCCTAGTACTGGTGAAACCCAGGATATACACGAATATGTGAGCTGCCGCCATGATATGACTGAAATAATGTTGAAAGGGGCGTAAAACACTATTCAATTAATCAATCAATCAATCTCGATCGTGACATACATAACACAACATTACTGATTAAAGCATTGTGTTACGAGCAAAAAAAAAAAGAACGGAATAGCAACAAGAACTTCTTTGCTTTACCAACTTCTGTGATTTAATCCTAATAATTATCCCATCACAAAGTTTTAACTCGTTCGTTTTCCAACTAAATACATCGACTTTTCTTGAAGTCTAGAAGTAAATATCTACTGCAATTGAAGACGATTTTTAGTGAAACTTTAGCATCAGGTAGCGGACGGTGTAGATCCACAATCACACTGCACGTTCTGTGTAGTTTGATCTTGATCTATGCCGTCCGCAAAAGCTATCCAGTCTAGACTGACAGTGAGCGATTTACAGCAGTATACCTTTTACAGGGTTGGCAAATCTCGAAAGCTCAATGCACATATTTCAACGGATTTTCTATGAAAAACACAGACATCAAGTAGGAGATTCACATAAGTGAAGAACTCAAAAATAAAGATAAGTACATAGAGGATATTTAGAGGTTTTTTTTCCGATGAAAGACCGAAATTTATTTCATCTCGTGAATATCATCCGATAGTATTTTCACTCGTGGAGCGCCGTATGATGTTCACTCGATTAAAGAAATTTCTATCTTTCACCAAAATACAAAACAAACGGAATGATATTCAAATTATTTTATGCGTCTAACCCTATCTTTCATAGGGACTTTAATAAAAATTCAATACAGTTGTTTCCGGTAATTCCCCGTTGAGTACCCCCACGTAAAATAAGAATGTACAATATTTATCAGTTCACACAGAAAACAGTTCGTTGGTATAGACCGGAATTATAACAGAATTGTATTTTAATCAGTTTGAGAGAATATCACGTTCAGCGAATTATTCAAAAAAGACAAAAATCAATTTCAAATTAATTTTTTTAATACTTTTAAATTTGGATTGCCAAATGTGTATCCTACTGCGTTAGTGTCATAAGTGTCCGCTATTTATTTAAATTCGATGTGACACAACAAATCAACGACACTTATAAACCTGAATTTAACAAGACTAATAAATAATTTGAAAATGTAGGACGTTTTAGATTACTCGATTTGATCACTGTTTGAAATAGTTCTGATGCGTTTGAAAAGGCGAAATTATAAAAATGGTACAAGGTATAATTAGTTCTGTACCGTTAGTTATCAAATCGAAACCGTGAAATTATGAAATCATAACCCACTATAGTTTTCCGATAAACCACCGAAAAGCACGAAATAAATCAGTTTTCTGATCATTTTGAAATTTTTATAAAACAAAATATCTGGTATAGAGTTAAATGAACTTTGGAAGTAATATCTTTTTTTGATTACCAGAATGGCTTCAGCATGAATACTGTACAGTAACGGGTAAAAGAGTATTGAAGCTGAAATATATCGCCTACACAATCGTGCAATTTTATGTTATATTCATATTCGTGCGGTTTTTACAAAAAAATTATCAGGTGTCATGGTGACCATCCTTTTTATTCTTGTTTATGGCACTCTGGCGTGGTATAAGGCGACGCTACCCTTTCGATGCTCCAAAGAAACGTGGAGGCGTTTGTTTTTCAAGAGTTTTTAACGTATTTAAGTAATTCCACAGCAACCAGGCCACCTCTCTATGCATCCATCGTGTTTCTTTATTAGATCATGTTTTTTTTAACCCAAGCCGGCGCCTGTTTTCTTACAAACAGTCGAAATATTGTCCAGCGGTAAAAGAGGGATGAATCGACGACTTATCTCAACTCCATATTTTACAGATCTTTTGCGTTAGTACTGATCTACTAAGGTTTGACAGACTTCTGGGTCTGTATTTACCAACCATTCTTTAGAACAATCTTGGTCTAATTCTAGATCTAAGAGTAACACAACTTTTGATTGGCTTAGCAAAATAGTTTAGCCAATAAGAAGTTGTGTTATTTTCAAATTTAGAAAATTCTGGAGAATAAGACCTAGAATGTTCTTAAGAATGTTTGGTGGATACAGACCCTGGGCTCCTACTCACCAACCACTATGAAAACCTTTTATATACCAAACCTGCAACCTCCAAATCGAACCTGCAACCACCAGGTCACAAGTCAGACACGCTAACCACTGAGCTACCCAGCCGAGCTTCAATTTTTCAGAATAACCAGTGAACAGGACCTCATGTTGAAAGTACAATAGGAATTTAGCGGGATAAAAAAGGAAACCATATTCTTATATTCTATTGTTCTCCTTAATATCGTATAGTACCATAAATCAAGACTGTCTATGTCAAGCCAAATTTATATGTTATGTACAGCGCTTTATTTGTAGCCATTTCTGCCAAAAAGGTCATCTAGGATCCGATGATTTGTTTGTTCAGTGCTCGGCGTTCATAATGTGGACAAATAAATCTTGTAGGGATAGTGCTAAAATTACTATTGATATCTAGGAATTGATGGGGAACGTCCTTGCACTTATAGCGGTAATGTTAACCCACAAGGTCTTCCCTCACTTATTTTTCATTTAATAATGGACAAGTATAATGCAGATCAGACTGCATGTTCTGTGCAGTCTGATCTTGACATACGCTGTCCATAGAAGCTACTATTTTTTTTTTTCGGACAAAAGAATCTTGTGGGAATAGCGCTAAAGTTACTTACCCCTTACCACAAAATCCTAATTTTAACGATCCAGAAAAGAAGCCTTTTGAAAACATTGTGGGAAAAGGAGAAAATGCTGGTAACCAGCATTTTCTCCTTTTTCCACAATGTTTTCTGCTCTATCGAAAACAAATATCATCCTTAAAGTCACATTTAAATTGTCGTCTGTTAATTCTTGAAAGTGGACAGTGCTTAGTCCTGTGGTAAAGTGTTAACACCAAAGAACTGATGGGGATTGTCCTTTCAGTTATAGCGGTACAGCTCCCCTACGGCTTTCCTCCACTTTTGTAATATTTACAGATAGTCGTCGATGTAGAATCAAGATCAAACTCTTTGCAATGTTACGAAAAAGAAAATTTTGTAGGAAAAGTGGTAAAACCACGATTGATATCTAGAAAAAGAAAACAAACTTTTGTTTGCACCTACATGTATATGCGATTATGCCTGCCCCTATTTTCGTGAGCTTTACGCGAATAACGAACAGGCTAAATCTGATATATCACTGATATCTTGATATTGATGAGGACTGGAACGTGCTGTAGTCTCACAATACATCTTTTAGAGAAACAAAGAAAGAAAAGTGATATCTCAGATCTCTGATAATTTGATTTTTACGAGGCTAAATCTGCACCAGCGAGGCAGAAGTCTATTATCTTTTTTAACCCCATAGTTCTAAGTAAATGAAATAAAATGTTTGAACAGGCACGTGGAAAAAGAAAACAGCCCTCACAAAGTTGTTGTTGCTACAATTTATTTTATAGTGTATATCCATCTTCATTTGACTCGACGCCTTAGGCGGTTTGATCTCAATCTACACACTCCACATTTGAACGTAAGCTGAGTTATCAAAGGCACTCTAAAGGCTAATACATTTGTGCCGCGCTCTGGCAAAAGGGGGCTTAATGCATCTCTGTGATGTGTGATATCAAGCAAGCCATCACATAAGTATGGATCCATAATAGCCACTTTTTTTTTTTTTAACAACTGACTTAATCATTAGGTACACCAATCCTTTCAAATAAAGAAAACAGACCAATAGCAAAAATTTTTGGCCCAGGTCAGCCTGCGCGGACTGCGCAGGCTGACCTGGGTCGATACTTTTCGCAAATGTATTAAGACCCCTTTTCACAGAGCATGGCTCATTTATAACGCCGGTACTGTCAGGGCTAAATTATATAGAAACCGAAAAATAATTTGTAAATATTTAAAATGAGAAAATAAGAGTCACATATAAAGGTGTTTCCTATCTCTTAAATTGTTTTTTCTCGGACGGTATAGACCAAGATCTAATTGTAAGGGACGTGCATTCTGATCACGGATCTATATTGTGCACTATTTGGAAAGAGGCATCAGGACTTATAAACAGAACAACACGGATTTCGTTACGGACAGCAATTATCCTTCTATTAATTAAGCAATCTGAGGATAACGAACCCCGAAGTTCAAAAGGTGACGTGATTTACTATCATTCTACAAATGTATGAAATTAACGCAAAAAAAACATTAACAGTCATAAATTCATTGCTAAGTGCTTAAGTTGCCGAGGAAACATCTTTTTCTTGAAGAATACTTAATGGGATAAAAGGTGCTTAGTTAATTTCTGTTTCCGCCTTGATTTCATTGTATCCGGAAATCATCTCGAAACTAAATCTTACAAACAGTTAAGCAACATGAACATTTTACCAGGAACGTTAAAGTTGCGGGCTTTTTATTTTCCGAAGTTGAAGCATATAATTTTATCTCCTTACTGTACATCTTTGAGTGTGTTCGTGCAGGAACTTCGTGCATGCGTGTGAACGAGTTTTTCATCAACTGAATTCAGATTCTTTTTTCCCCATTTTTTTTTTTTCTTACCATTACTACTTTTTTCCTTTCTCCATGCTGTATGTATTCGTTCTTGGAAGAAATAAAGTTTGTGTCATGTTAAAAAATGAACGTTTACCGGAACTGGCATATTTTCTTCTAACAGTATACATGTATATCAGCCTAAGACCCGCCTCAGCTCAGAAATTGCTTATTTAATTCCGACACGATGTTAGATATGCTAAAAAGTTTCAAGTCAGAATTATGATAGTAGTAATTTAACCCTTTTATCAAACGACTGAATTTCTGACTGATCAAAATTGAAAGCAGGTGCAGACGACAAATGAAATGAAGCCAAAAAGATGACTATTGTCTATGAAATGGTAGACAGCATTTTGGGAAAAGGAGAAAATGCGGGTAACCAAAGGCTTGTACCACAGGTGCCTGGTTTTTGACAAGCTACTTCCTCTATAACTTTATATAGAATACAATGTGTCCGACCGTGTTACCAACAAAACACAAGCAATATGAAGATTTACCATGAGGTTGCTAAGCACGACTAAAGTTCCTTTTGCTGACAGTGTAGACCAAGATCAGACTGCATAGAACGTGCAGTCTGATCTTGGATCTACACTGTCCAATAAGGAGATATCTTCCCATCAAAATACCTTTAAGATAACAAACTTTGGGTTTTTTACTATCGGCTTGAAAGTTTCATTTCACTTATTTAGCTGGATATGGGTTAACGAATGTAGCGGACAATCATTAACTTGCCAGTCGCTAGTCATCTTCCTCTCTCACAGAGATCTCGACGATAAATGGCTTGCAACACGCGAAAAGGGACATTCGGACATTTGCGTAAAGTGTCGTCTCGGATTAGCCTACGCGGACTGCGCAGGTGGATCCGAGACGGCACTTTACGATTACATTCGATTTTGTCCTACAGTAGACTTGCACAAAACAGAAAATTACACAAGAACAGAAAGTATCGTCTCGGATTAGCCTGCGCGGAGTGCGCAGGCTGATTCCGGATGACAGTTTACGCAAATTTCCGAATGCCCTTTTTCGCGTGTTGCAGGCCAAATCATCTCTATGACATGCACTACAGCGTTCAACTCTTTGCCAGACTTTTACACTCGCCAAAATTTACACTCGCCAAAATAGAAACATTGGCACACGACAAATTAAATAGGACTCAAATGATAGAGGTTATCTTTATAAGGATAGAAAACATAGTTGTAAGATGAGAGATTCTGTTTGCCAGTGTATTTTCTATGCTGCCCAAAATGCTTCAAAAAGTCTCCTCCTTTAGAGTTTTACAGAATGGGATTGTTTAGTCCAACAACCAGCTGAATCTTGAGAATTGACCAATAGCAAAATGATTCGACCCGTGTCAGCCTGCTCTACTCGAGCATTCTTTCCCTCGAGCATTGTTTCCCTTTGCTAAAAATTTGAAAATAAAAAACCGTTTAGGTCAGAAGAAAATAAAACGTATGCTGGAAGTGCTATGTAATTAGTCATTTTTTCCATCGAAATCTTGGTAGTAAACTATCCTATTGTCATGAAACTACGCCATTTAATTGGTCTTATTGTAGGAAAACACATGGTGCTTGTTAGGTGTTTGATGTATGCATCTATAGCTTGACATTGCAAATCGGGATGTACTTTTAGCATCAGTCCTAGGCCGGATTACCAGGAGGTACTACGCGAATAATTATCAGTTTACTGAGGTGACTATCAAGAAAATACAGGAAAGAAAAACATTTGAGGTTCTATGTCAAAGACGGAATACGGCCAATAACGACGCTGATTTGGTAAACTTTAGCAGTTAGTGCGTTGGTTTTCAGCAAATGAAATTTTGACACAAAGTGACCTTTATTGTTTTATTAATACTTTTGAAACAGGCCTCTTGGTCCAACATGATGACCAGCTTCAACAAGGTTGGTGTAAAAAGTGGTATTATAGGTAAAAACTGGGAACAAGGATTTTGTTGTCAAGTAAAGAGGTATAGATGTTGCAGACGGATAAGCAGGCAGAAGGTAACCTGGTACAAACCCATAGCGGTAGTACGAGTATCTCAAGTGATCATTATAAACCGATTCTTGGTTGTGTAGGGACATTTGGGGAGAGCAATTTACATCATTACAAGAACACGAGCCTGTTATAAAATATGTAACTGACAATTAGTGTTTAGCAGTACTTAAAAACTGGGCATGTTTTTTTTTTACACAAGTACACTGGATTCTATATTGAAACAAGAGCTGCACTGCAGTAAAGCAAAAGATAGAACCCTCAGTACCTTCCACTTGGTGGCATTTTCTTCAAATACATACCAATCTGATTTGTACATTTTGGGTACAGAACCGGACATTTTTTCCAAGCGGCAATCGATGCAGCAAATTTCAAAATAAAACATACGCTAATTCACTCAAACGCTACCTGGTACGATTCATCTAGCCATTGTTAGTTAGCATATAACCTATGCACCAGTCATTTATAAAGACAGTTCCTGTAAGCTTGGGACATAGCCCCGGTATAGGCCTAGCATGTTGGGGGCGTGATTTTCGTTGCCAGTCTGTTGCACGAATCCCGCTCTTCCCTAAGTCTGTTCTAGAAACTGTGTACAGAGATCTGCAGTAAACGCTGGTATTTTATAAAATCATTTCTCCCGTTTGAAATTATTATATCTTAAAGAGGCCCTTATACTCATTTTAAGCCAGTTTTAACTCATTTTGTCTTTATTTTATCAAAATATAGTCATTCTTATATCTTCATGCCAAATATTGCGCCTGACGGTTGCAAGGTTGCTTAGATTACGGACGATTGAAAATGCATTTCGCTGAGTTGCGGCCTTCCATGTAAACACACTCGTCGTTTCCGGTTTTTGAATCGAAGATTTTCGATATATCCATTATACACTCGAGTAGATTCGTATGATGATCATGCATTCTGTAACGTGACTATATTTGACCTTCGCCCTTCTAATGAGGTAAACAAAGGAAAATGGAGGCTTCTCTGTTGAAGCCTCGATTATCAGACGGAGGTCGCGGCCTACATATGCAAATTACACCGTATCCGATTCTAGGCGGAAACCAACGATAAATTTCCGTGACGCACCGCCATTGTTTACAGCTTCGATCGTCAGCCAGTTTTCTTCTGAGCAATGTTCGGTTTCTAATACAAATCTTCGTGTTTCTTTTTTTCAATTACACCATATATGTCAGTATTTTATCCATGTTTACACAAAGGGCTGATTTCTGTACCATTCTAAATTGCTTGAAATTTAACAGCGTTTTTGCTCACCGACTGTAGACGGGCATCTTTAAAGAACTTCGTAGCGAAAAACTAATTCGATTTTTCCACAGACGCATTATTTACTGCCATTTTTCTCATGCCATTTTTGGCAGCAATTTACACACCGAAAAGTAATGTATATCCTTTACAGGATAGTGATTCGTCATAGCAGACAGCATCCGGAAAAGCTCGGGTGATCCGTTGATCAAGTTCCCTGGCTGTATCAAATAGCTTGATATGCACCTACACGGTACATTTCTTCGCTGGAAATACACAGCTTTACCTTTATTAAAACCGTGACACGCCTCTCTTAAAAAAAAAAAAAAAAACAAGTCACAATCTTTTGTAGGAATCTTTCTACATACATGTCTGATGACAAACAGTTTGTATATTTATTTTCTAAATCGGTCCATTAATTCTGTTGGCATTTTTCAGTGACAGTTTGCTGATCACCGTGGACTTTGTTGCCGTTGCTATGCATTTTTCATGGACGCCACCATGTTTAAAATCATGTGACTGGCAGTATTTCAAAATGGAAACCCCTTGATACAGACGAGGTAAGATGTACTAACGGAATCAGTCGAGTTGTGACGAGTGAGCAGATAGGTCAATTTTCGAAGAATATGACATGCGCAGACAAAGGTAACCATCCTTCCGCTTTAGAACTAAGATCGTCTTTTTCTAGTTTGAGTAACAATGAACTTGACCTTTATCTTCTACCAAAGGTATGCACATAATCTGCTAATCAAGATATATGTTTTTGCAAAGTTTCAAAACCTAGCTCAAAAATCGTTGAAAATACTGTAGGTATTCCCCCCATAATTTAAATAACAAGGAAATTGGCATTTTCATTGCGGTGAAATAAAGGGACAAGTATGTGACGGTTCCTGAATGTCAAAATATATCACAATGCAAAGTTTAGCCAATCAGATGTTACTTTCAAATTTAGAAAGTCTTGGAGGATAAGACTTAAGAATAGTTGGTGAATACTGATCCATGTAAATAACGAAGTCTAACCTGGGAAATTGTCACTATCAACTATCAGCCATTCATTTTTATGCATCCGACCAGTATTTTCTCAAATACATTGCTCGGAAGGGTGATATTTTCCGTTCTCCGTGATCTTCTGGCTAATTTCTGCTACCTGAAAACTGCACATTCACAGAAGCAAATAATTTCAAAATACTGGTCATAACGCTGAAATTATTGCTATCAACGAAATCTATGAAACATACGTTCCTGATGATTATTTAGAATCAGAATTTATTTAAATGTTCTCTCTCTCTCTCTCTCTCTCTCTAAAGAATGCTTGTTTGGAAAATGTAGCACGGCAAGCTGGTTCTCTAATAAAATATACGTGAACAAGACACAATAGTCTGTCAAGAGATGCAAACAGATATGGAAAAAGCGCCTGAAGAAGCAATCTTCATTTGAGAAAAACAATAATCAAATGATAGAAAAAATGGCTGTAAGAGCTGTTGTTTTACAATTAAAATGATTATATATCTTTTTAACAACATGTACTGTTCACAGGCAACTTTCGTTGATGAGAGCATGATGTATAGCTAATCCTTTCCCCGTATAATCCCGAATTTTAACGAACCTGAGAAAGAAAGCTTTTGGAAACATTGTGGGGAAAGGGAAAATGCTGTCAAACAACATTTTCTCCTTTGCCCACAATATTTTATACTCTTCCTGAAATGAATTTCATCATTGGAGCCACATTTCATTTGTCGCCAACGAATGATTTTAATTCGTACAAGTTTTATAATTAGGTTTTCGACCTGTAAAGAGTCAAAGGATAGCACTTATCATCGACATAAAACTCATTATTTTACTCTCTTTATCAAATCTCACAAATCTAACCTCGTCAAATTATATCTTGTCTGTTGAAAACAATCCTAAAGGCCTTTTTAGCTACCACTTTACCAAGTCTGACTGAATAATGAGGTGTTATTTTTACTGTCTGATAGATAATGGTGTGGCTGAATAGTCAGCGGTTTGTAAAACTAATACAAGTTAATGATGTATAACTAGACAGTTAACATGTTTAGGCGATTTCTGTTGAAAATATTTCCAAATCAATACGAAATTTTATGGTTCTACACTACAAAGCTTTCTAGGAAAACCGAAAAATATAAAGCTTGTTGTAAGCATATTTATCATCTATCGCCAGATTGGAGAAACGAGTTGTTTTCAGAAATAATTTTTGCTGAAGTGAAGAGTTTATATCAAAAAGTCTCAGAAATCATAATTATTTGGCCCATGCTGGTTGTAGAACATATGAGGGAACTGACTTAAAATACTCAGAAAATCATAATAATGTTAAGATGCTTCTTACAAATATAAACATTTTACATGTGCACCAAATGCTTGTCAACAGCTTAGCACAAGTTAGTGTGCTTTTGCGGAGAGTCAAAGTAATATCAGACTACCCTACATCAGCAGTTTTATCGTGGACAAATTCATAATTTGGCAGATACGGTGTTTGTATCTGGACTTGACATGTCGATTGTATTCACGCAGAGCTCTAAGCATTTGAAAGGGAAGGTAATTTAATTTCACACAAATAAGACCTGACAGAGAAAGCTTACTGCTCTCTCATCTTACAGAAACAAAAGTTGATGCCCAGATTTGATGTCCTGAAGAACTATCGTTTCAAAGTAGCTTTGAGAATGGTACAGGCAAATATACCATGTACTTCCTATTACAAGATAGTATGTATTGCACTTTTTGACAAACTTTGTATGATGGACATGGATGTATATAAGCATAATATAATTTGAGTGTTTCAAAGTGGAACGACAAATATATACTCTTCAAAAAAAGTTCTTTGACATGGATGAAATACCTCCCTGTACCAAGTGTTACAAAAACCTCAATGCAGTTAGATTGTCAGATTAAAACATGGGGTGAGTTTGAGACAATCCATGGGTAACATGACCAATTGCACGTAAACATTACAGCACGAAAACGTCTACGTCAAATTGCACAAAACATACCCTCCTCGAAATGCACGTGAAATTTCAGGTTCATTAGTTGGTCGTGCTGTCACTCCACTATGTTGGCTATAAAATGCCATGAATGAAATGCTTCGGGCAGACCACGCTGTGACATAGCATCGTTACCAAAAATGCCGGAATTGACGGAGGAACAACGTCTGAATGCAATTGGGCGGCTACAAGCAGGACCCACGCAACAAGCCATAGCAAACCACTTTGGTGTATCGAGACAGACAATCTCCAACCTCTGGCGTCAGTATAACGCGACTCAAAGCATCCAGAACAAAGCAAGGTCAGGGCGACCCAGAATAACTAGTCGCCCAGGACCGCTACATACGGCTACGGCATTTGCGTGACCGGACCCTCACCGCAAGCTCAACAACAACCGAAGTTCCTGGACTGCGCAGAATCTCCGAACAGGCTGTGCGGAACCGGCTATGGGAGGCCGGACTTGCAGCTAGAAGACCCGTTCGACGTAACGTCTTAACCCCACGTCACCGTGCCGAACGTCTTCAGTGGTGAAGATTGAGGCGTAGATGGACCAGGGATCAGTGGAAGGCGGTCCTTTTCACAGACGAGTCCCGTTTTCTGGTGAAACGAACCGATGGCCGTGCACGTGTCTATCGACGTCGTGGGGAACGTTACGCTGGGAATTGTGTAAAGGAAGTTGATCGTTTCGGTCGTGGCAGCATAATGGTGTGGGCAGGAATACGGCACGATGGCAGAATAGCACTTGTTCATGTTGATGGGACTCTAAACGGTACCCGGCACCGAGACGAGATTCTTCAACGTCATTTTCTTCCCTTCATGAACGTAAACGGCGGCGTGTTTCAGCAAGATAGCGCCAGACCTCACGTGGCCCGTGTCTGTCAGAAATTTATGCGACAAAACAACATTGCAGTCCTGCCCTGGCCAGGTCGTTCCCCGGATCTGTCTCCAATCGAGCATCTGTGGGATATCCTGGATCGACGTGTCCATGAGCGACGTCCACCACCTCAGAACCTCCGAGAACTTTGTGTTGCCCTCCAGGAAGAATGGCGAAACATTCCACAACACAAAATTCAGCAGCTTATTGGCTCCATGCGTCGTCGTTGTGAGGCACAGTGATTCAGGCTCATGGCGGTCACACAAGGTACTGATCCCTCTGTCACTTTCAGCCTTGTGACTCTTTGATACCAACACCGAACAATGAAATTTTCTATTGAATAAGTATGGGGATTCCTTAGCTTTTCATTCTATGTAATATAATAAACAATATCACATATACTGTGTTTGTAATTAATCTTGCATTCACTGTTAAAGAACTTCTTTTGAAGAGTATATAAAACGGTTTTTCGAAGTTAAGTTTCCATTAGACATCATGATATCAATGGTATGACACCAATTTACAGGGATCAAAGGCCGGATGAAATAGTTAAAAGTTGTGCCATCAACCATGTACTATTTGAACATACATGTACGTTAATATTCAGCCAACAGGACAGACCAAAATATTGTTCAGTCGGAACATATTCTTACAGAATAGACTATATCACAAAATATAGAAAATGCATTTTGATCTCTTTCGGTCTGCACGATCTGAAGAAGTACCTGGAGTTGCACTGAATATACTATCAGCTTAAGTACTAATCGATCTTGAATACGACAAAGGTAATGGCAAGAAGAAAGTTTGTCTGTAAATTTATACCTACGACTTCTTTCCATTACCGTGTCAATCAATCTTTTGAATATTTCCAGACAAATTACTTGCCGTATTGTTTTCTTTGTTTGACTACAACCCTATAAAACAGATGCATACATGTTGATGAGCCAAATTGTCTATCAAATTATAATTATATCGTAGATGCTTTTGTGTTGTACGATTTAAGACAATATTCCATCTATGTCATGAGATCCGTATAAGCCTCGACTGCAAAGCTTTATGGCCAATACTTCTCTTAGTTGAAGCTATACAGACATATCGTTGTGTTCGTAGTACCAATGCCGCCATCTTGAAAAGAAATCGTGTGCTGCGGGTCTGGCCTATTTATAAAGATTTTGACACTGTCTGTTTCTATAGACGCCAAAAATGAGTGGATTATTACATACGGACGGTTAAACATACCTTTCCTACTCACGCATCTACTTCCAACTTAACCCTTAGGCTGCTAAGCGCGACTCAATGACCTTTAGGGGTCAATGTAGATCAAGATCAGACTGCACATAACGTACAGTCCGATCTTTGATCTACACTGTCCGATTCGGATATGTCTATCACCCAAAAATACCTGTGAAATAGCAAAATTTGGGTTGTAATTCTTGGTTACAAAGTTTCATTTCACTTATTTAGCAGGGTAAGGGTTAACTCTTTCAGTGCCAAATACTTAAACTAGACCTCTTTACACGCCTGAAAATGCAAATAACTGAGACCTGACCTGGGAAGGTTTAAAGTATCTTATTGGCTTGACCAAACAAACATATGGTATATATCCAAGAGTAGACTGCACTTTCTACAGAGCCTGATCTTAATCTATGCCGTCCACAAAGCCTCGGTTTTTGCCTACTGCGCTGAAAGGGCCAAAGAAGTGCAGCAAATTTACGAACAATTTGCTGTATTTCAGCGGTTTCTTCTGCTAACAAATGTGACGCCAATGATAATTAACAACAATAAGTGAACCGTTTAATTAACAATATCTATTTTGCCATAAGAACTTCCGTTCCAAACACAATCGGAATCACGATTACACTAAATTTACAACGTTTTAACTCTTTGTCGAGGATAAAAATTTCAGTCTATTTGTAAATGATAATTTATACATAAAGGTCTACCCCCAGATTCAGTTAATCGTCAGACTATAGGGATTCTAGCAATTTCCATTTATATGCTGACTTGCTTGGTATCATGCATAACGGAGATACATTAAACTCCTTTTGCCAGGGTGTGGCTCATATGCACTGTCCGAACCAGCAAGTCATGTTATTTACTAAATCTAGAATAAGACTAAGGTTGAACTTTAGAATGGTTAGTGAATGCGGGCTCTGAGTCCAATTGTAAGTTTAGTCAATCACAAGTTGTGTTACCGTTCAAATCTAGAAAATCCATCAGAATAAGACTGAGAATAGTTCTTAAGAATGATTGGTGAACACGAATCCTGGTATATGTAGATGTAACTCTGAGTTAGATACCGAAGAGGGTTAACCGGACTGCAAGGACATGCTTTCTCTTCTGATAAAAATAATATCTTATTAGAGAAAAAGATATAAAACAACTTATAATATGTCGGATCAAAACTACAATTTTAAGAACAGTAGCCCATGAGTACAGAGCGATTAGGAACGGAATGGGAGAACATTTCCGAAGCTTTGATGATGCATCCCATTACCTATATATTGTCCCCGCTATGAAACTCAAGAAGTTTCGCTGAAGGTACAAAACAGTCGGGTTTGAGCTGATGACAGTGTCACTAACACAGTGTCCCAGGCCCCGATTGATAGCCACTGTCGCCATGATGGATAAACTGAATAGTCTGCTTTTTCTTGGGAATAGTGTTTTACTTAAATTAATTACTTTCATGAAAAAGTAGCCTGAATAATAGAAAGGAAATGCCAAGAGCACTTGTATTTCTGATTAAACTAATCACTGAAGTACTTTGCCTACTTAATGATTAAGCTGAAGACTACTTCTACAAAATCAAATGAGAAATAAAAACAAAGAATTATTTAAGAATTATTTGGAAAGTAAGAGATCATTCTGAAGCGGTCTTTGTTGTTGTTGTTGTTGCAGGGCTCAAAATGATATTTTTTTTTCACGTTGACGGCCAGCCTGTAACTCATTTATCATTGTTGTCTATCATTGTTGTTATAGTTTGGCAATGGAAAGCATTGTAAATTCAAATCAAACCCTGAAGTCTGACTAAATTGTTTTTGAGGAAATGTTACCATTTAGGCAAACTCGTGGGTATTTAAACCGTCTACATATAAGTACTTTGTTTCGTAATTGATCGTCGAATTTACATATTTATAGCTTAAAACTTTAATCTTATGCTTGAAATGTTGAAGAGTGAATGAGGAACATAATAGTGCATTCATCAACCAAAACACGGAATTATGACACCGAGAACGGCTTCTGTACCTTTTTTCCTTCTTTTGCACAGAATAACTTAAATTTGATTTGTTTTTCAAAACAAAGATATGGGGACACTTATTGATACTTTCGCAGATCACAAATATAAAGCCACAAAAAGGGGCACGAAGCAGTCTCCGTTAAAGAAAGCAAATAAGCAGTTATAGTTCCCGAGAGCGATATTACTTTACTCTCTTGCAAAACCGAGCTTGCCGAGTAGCTTATTGCCGACCATGAACAGATTCATGCTGAGTTAATGCGTTGAACTATATTTTCTTGACAGTTTCATTCATTTCTGAATCAGTGAACTGCACAGTCAATTAAATAATTTATTATGGAAAGCATTTATGTTTCCACAAATATACCTTAGAACAAAGTGTGAAAAGGTGTGTACTTTATTTCATCATCATTTTTGAACAACCTGAAATGAGTTTTTTTTACGACCCCCTATCAGGCCTCTTCCAAGTTGGAAATATCTGCCCACCAGGGTTTGCAAAAACAAAATGACTTCAAAAGAGGACGGGCACACTAAAAACATTCTACATACATGTAAGTCAGTGGTTTTCGAGAATCCATCCCTGCAGTCATAGAAGATGACCACCCGGAAAAAGCAAGAGCAATTGTTGAACCTAGTCTTATATTTCAAAGGAGATGTGACGTTTCAGTCCAACAGGTGCTATTATGTGCATGTACATAATTATATTTAACAGTCTATTAAGCATGCAGTGCATTGTAGGATTAACTGAACCCCAGACCCGTTTTCTGACCATCGATAATCTTTCAAGGGCAAACGTAAACGATATTCACCAAAAGGTCTGTGCACTATGTTAGAAGGAATACATCGCTCTGGTTTGTGAAGTGTAAGTACAGATGGGAGCGTCTGTTACAGCACAGTGAATGTTAGGTCACCAGATCAAAGGTAAAGGTTCATGGAGTTGTGACGACGCATTGTCTACAGCACAGAGGTTTGGTCTTTGTCGTAGCTGTTCTGCCGAAGGTTTCCTTCCGTATTTGGTTTAAGTCCTTGAAAATTAGAATGGTCCAAACACAATGTATTTCCACAATTTGGCAATGCTAGTTGCAGGTCAGTTCAGTCTGTTTATGAAATAAGATAAAAGAGGTATTTCTCATAAGAGGCTTGGCTTTTAGATGCAGTGGTAATCAATTATAATACTTTGGTTTCTCTTTTTAGAGAATGGGAAAAGTTTTTGTCTACATAAAACCTATCATAACAAGTGATGTATGGTTGTATGTGATCCTAGTTCATTGTGTGGCTGACACCGAGTAGAGTGATTGGGAAGCTCTCCAGCGCAATATGCTCCTGTTGGGTCAGGTGGGTTTCGGAAATGAGTTAGTGTTATTCCTACGATTTTCATATTCTTTTGAATTAGAGAGACTTAGTTTTTTGTTAGAGCTATGGATAGGGGCCAGCTTTGAATTCGGCAAAGTAATGTAAGAAGGATATGAGACTTTCTACGGTTGTAGCTTTTTTATATAGTCAGTCAGTCTAACGACAGTCCAGATTTGACTTATTATTAGACTTCTTCCGCAGATTGCTGTTTCTGGAAGCAGGCGTTTTCTTAAGTAAATTTATATGAGAAAAATACATACCTACACGATGGTCAGCCATTAATTTTTTAGAAATGATATGCAAAAATACTAACGTTTTGATTTTTTGATAACTAAACGTATCATTTATTTTTTTACTTTGTAAATTTCAATCTTATTCTGACAGCGACGGATACTTTCCTTACGTAACTTCTGTAAGATAACTTTACTCGCACTTTTGATGCATTGAACCTATTATCTTAAAATTGTTTAAATGAGTTTAGTTTAGAAAGGAATACGGTGCCACTATTTTCCTTGAAATGAGGGTTATAGTCATCTTTTGTCTCAATATTTATGCATGTATTCGAGTTCATACCGAGTAACCCTATTTCATAAGGTTGTGTCCCAGTTCCCCCGTTTCAGATGTGTTGCAGAAGGTAAGGTTCGAGATGTAAAAAATAATAGATAGATCTGTGAAAGAAATGGTGCCGTCCTCTTTTATACCTAAAGAAAGGTATCATTCAGTGACAAGAAAAAGTGATTTGCACCTTATGAAATACGTTAATCAAGAAAGGTGTATTATGGGCAGTAAAAAGAATGGTCAAGTTTTTCTGTCAAGACGATTCATTGGAATGTACGTGACAGATGATGTCAGAAAATATGACAAACTAGTTTTAAAAATGTCTCCTATGCTGTTTTATTTACAAATAAGTTTTAACCACTGATCAAGCAAATGCGATGTTGTGCCAAGAGAAAAAATTGAAAAAAAAAAAAAAAAAAACAGAGACCATCAAATAGTTTCTACAGTTTAAAAGATTTTTGGAGGCCCCCTAGACCCTCCAGGGAAATTCCCCTCCCCCATCTCGGCGCTTTGCGCCTCGGATACTTCTCTAGGTATTACTTTTTCGTATAATTTGTTTTGGAGCTATGTCCTTTGTTGTAATATTCCTTCTACCACATGTATATACCTTCCCATTTTAACAGTAAATATACACCTCAAAAGTTACAGAAGTAATTTTTTTAGTAAATATATGTACAATTTTATGAATGGTGGATGGATATGTAAGTAACGGTAAGTCTGCATAGATCAGTCAATGTGTTTAAAAATGGCGGTTCCTTGCCATTGAGTCACTGCAAAGAAACAAGAGCTGTGGCTCAGAAAGTATTATTTCTGAAACGCTGAAAAGGTTGCCAGTGTTTGTTATTCACTGTCACTGTTTTTTGTTTTCGTTTTAACGCTGGAGGTGAGTTACGCTTTTGATTATTACTCTTGATGATGCAGTTCACGAATGTAGCATTTGGAATGATAAAACATAAAATTAGTCTGTGAAAACGATTATTTTCTACAAAGGGTACATGAACCATACAGAAAAATTTTCTGGTCAGTTGTATGTGTGATTTAGAAAACGCCTGTATTTCACTTAGATCATTTATAGGTATATAATAAAATGAACAACGACGACATTCGACGACTTCAGAACGAGTCATTTAAAACGTTTTTGTCTCGAAAACCAGGCTGCCTACGAATGAATCGAGTTCTTTTCTACGGCCACACTTTGGTATATCTTTTGAGCTTTTATTTTTCTGAATACAAAATGTCGACTTTTTTGGCGAGGAGTTTAAGAGGGATCCATATGTCAAGAGTCAGACATGTCAACGGTAGTGTTGGCTAAAGTCCCTGTGATGTAATTTTCATCATTCAGCGAAAAGCTTGTTTTTTTAAGAATGAAGAAAACTTTTTTTTGTTTTCATGGAGGTATGAAAAAAAAATCTAATCACTATAAGTGTGATTAGGTTTTTTTTCCCCATACCTCCATGAAAACAAAAAACGATTCTCTACATTCCTTATAATTCAATATCACAGACAACAATTATTCACTTGAATAATACTAGATTAACTGGGTTTTTTTTTAAATCCAACATTGCGTATTATTTAATGTCCATTTCATTGATAACGAGCGACAGAAAGTTACGGGCGAAGCTCGTTTTGCGGTAACACCGTTCTAGACTTTTAAAAATGAAATTCCGACTTCGTTCCTGGTTTTAGTCTAAATCTAGAAGGGGATGACTAAAAATTGAGTGACACAGACTTTCGCACATTTACCTGATTGGTCAAAAATGACAAGAATGATCTACCGATCGGATGATAACTTAAAAATCATCGTCAGCTTAATGAGTACAGATGATCTAATTTCCTCCTTACTTTCAACGTATTAAACGTCTATTTTTTCATAAATATACGCAATGATCTATGGGTAGTTCTCAGTTACTTTGCAAATTTAGACAAAAAATAATGGTATAAAAGAAGTTGAAGAACGCATTGATTTTTACCTAAAATTAAAGTCAAATGACTGTTTGTTTAAAATATAAAGCTCAAAAGATAGTCTGTACATAAAAAACAAAATAAATTGAATTTTTATACAGGTATGTATAATGTCTTGGATGTTACATTAAATTGTTTGACAGGACTTTTGAGGGTTCTACATTCATTTTTAATTACATGTACATGTACATGTATTTATACATCTTAAATGTATCAGGCAACTTTATCTGTGTGTCATTGTCAGCATGGATTTGATTTCACTGGTTCGAAGTTATGTGTGATATTTTATTGTTCTAGATGTTACATAGCATTTTAACAAAAGAAATTTTAAAAAAGCATATGTCTTACTTACGAGTTTTAAATACTTAAAATTAAGTTTACACTGTAAACACTTTTAGGTTCATTATGAAAAAATCTAAAGGCATACAAAAAGTATTTCTTTGCATGTTTTAAATGGATGTTACTTTTTGACATTTGACGAGTAACATACATGACCCTACTTAGTAACGTCCACAAACAACCCAAAAATCCAAAAAATTGTGTGTAATAAATTTTTTATAAAGCAGAATAGACGTTGTAGCTCTTTTACTTTCATGCATTAACTTAACCATGAAGTCATCCACACCTTTCTGCCTAAAACTATGAGAGAAATACTTCACAAGAACATGGTATTCAACTGACATTTTAGTTACATTGTCCAGTAAAGCGTCAGCTGCTTTTTGGGAATGCATTAGTAATGATATATGAGCACATAACTAATAAAATTAACCTTAATCTGCAATATGGAGGACATCAGTGGAAATATGTAAAGCAGCAAAAGTGCAAGTTTTGGGCCATATAGTCTAGAACAAAGGTACTTTGACTGTTTCATCTAGAGGCTGCATGAGAATGGTTGTCAGGTGAGGTTCAGTACGTGAGTTGTGAACTAACTCCTCTACATTTCTTTCTTTATGCACCCATTGGCTGTTAATCACCCTCTGTAGCATGCTTATCTGCTTGTAACATAGTCCGCATGGTGAGTGGTATTTAGTACAATTAATCATTTTAGCCATTAGCAAGGCTCTGCTAGTACCAAGTAACCTTGGGGTTCAGGTAAGATGAAGGGCAAATAATAAATTAAGAAATTGCATACCAAACAATTCAAGTTTATTTAAACCCAAGTTTACAGCAAACTGACAGTCGAGATGCAAAAAATGTTCTTTATAAACTCTTCATACCTGACACTACAGTCCTGTCCTGGAGTTAACCGATACACCAGCATCAAAGATGACTGAGCATTCAGCTTTAAATAGCCACTGAGGAAAGTCTGGGAGAGACCACTACATCTGTTGTTCTTGAGAACCCTGACTTGATGTGGGTTGTAAATACTTAACTGAAGAATAATACAACATATTTCGAAGATGTTCATTTGTTTTCTGAACAAAGCAGTGAACTGCACGATGATCATGTTTAAGATCATCTGAAATAAACAACAATGTTTCTTAAACAGTTGTTTCACAATTGTCCTGATCACACCTGTAGTAACAAATAATGGGGTGAATAGTAGCCTGATTGTGCACCAAGTGTGCACTCTGGATTTCCTTTTGTGAGATGCATGAATAATTTTCAGAAAAATCAAGGTTTAGCACAACCCACTGTGGAGGCACACTGGATATAAGGCTTGAAAAGTGTTTCTGTTGCCATCTCGCGACAAACAAGTGCTTCGCAAGAGTGTCACTTTCTGTTCTTAACAATCCTTTTTCCTCCATAATTTGTCTTTTTCGAAGGGATTTTTTTCAGAATCATATCCACAGTATTTGCGAAAGTATTTGGTTTTTGTGGAAGTTTTGCCCGTTTGAGTGTTCTACTTATGCGTTCTTTCTGCTTAGCTAACACATTTGGGTTCCGTTCTAATTTCACTAACATTCTGCCTTTTTCTTTCTCCAGTCTAATTTTTTGTGAGCTCCTTCTTTCTCTGCTCTCTCTTTGCTTTTGGCGCCAGTACTCCCTTTGTTTTTCTGTTTCTTTTCTGGTCGTCTTTTTTCTGGAAGACGCCTGGACTGTAGGTAATCCTGAAAAAAAAAAGTTTCGGATGACAGCAGCGCTCGACTATTCTAAGAAAAGGTATTTTGAAATTTTATTTATCTTTCCTTGATTTTGCAATTGAAGAAGATACACATGTATAAAGTTAAACAAAATGTTTGGTTGAAAGAAATAATTGAACATTTTGTGCATTAAAGGTCCAATTTAATCTTTAGCCCAAAATTTACAAATAAATAAGCTATGCATACATCTTTGTTTTATAAGTTATTTCTTACATTTTAGTTAGCAACTTCTGCCGCCCAGATAATACAAAGACAGGGATATCGAGATTGGGTGTTTATGAAAGGAAAGTACATGTCTAAATACCGAGTTTGAACATTACAATTTTAACACTTTTGAAGTTATCAGCAAATATTTTGAACAGAACAGACAATCAGAAAGACTGACACTAACCGTTTACAAGATGACAAAACTTAAGACCAGTCTAAATTGAAAGCATTTGCAGACAACAGTTAAAAGTCTATCAAAACATGAAATTTGTCTCTCATAAGGTAGAAAACATTGTGAGAAAAGGATTTTGTTCTTTTTCTACAATGTTTTCAAAGGCTTTTGACAATCACTGCGTCATTAACACTCGGGATTTAGTTGTAACGGGTTGAAACAATAGACCCCTAATATTTCATTGCTAGGGTCATGAATAATTCCTGGAAATACCTTGTAGCTTTTACTTCTTGCGGTACTTTTTTGTCTGGCTCTGTTGGAAGCCCGTGCCCTCTCTTTTTCCTTGTCTGTCAAAACTTTTGACTTTCTGTAAAGTCGCTGTCTGACAGCACCCTTTCTCTTGAAATCCTCATACTTTTCAGGTTTTTTTTTTTTTCCAAGGCATCCCTCCATCTGAAATGATTTACACACCAATAATTAGGTTGACCTAGTAAATTTTCTTTGAACAGTTGTTTACGCGGTTTTCAATTTTCTTTTATGATCATGGCAAAGTTCGCTTATTTATGTGTATCTTTGGTTTCATCTCTACTAGGCTCTTAAATGCCTTGCCCAAGGACATATCTGTGTTATCAGCCGCCCTGGAAGGACCAGAATCTGCCACAGCTGAATCTGTCATTTCAAACAGACTGCCTAACCTGGGTCATGTAGAACCCTTAAGAGATTTAGCACAAGGGTACAATCAAGGAACTTCAAACAGTATCGACCTTGGTCAGCTTGGGCAGGCTAACTAGGTTGAAAATTTTTGACTTTGGTACACTTTCTGTGTGATTAATGCTCATTCTTCCTCACTAACCAGTCATGGTTAATAATGGGCCTAATAATCTGCAGTGGCTTTGATCTCTTTTTCATTTATTTGATTCATGGAGTTCCCACCTACTTCTTTTCAGCTGGATGAGTCAAATATAATGAAAAGTAATAGAGATTGTGAGTTTGAAACACAAGCTCAGCCAAAATTCTTTCAAAGTCCAAAAAAGTAACTGTGATTTGAGGTATTATGTTGCATACCTGAAAGCTGGAATAGGAGTCTGTCACTCTGGAAGAATATTGAGTGAATTACTGCTGCTAAGGAAAAGCTACACTTGTACTAAATAAATGATGTTGTGAACCATTGAAATTAGCATTTTATTCTTACATGTACATTCACATACCTTTGAGAACGTTCCGCTGATCATAATGGTTGTTTTGGTTCACTTTGTAAAGTTGGTTTTAGAGGTTTTAATCTCATAACTGCAGAAGATTCCTAAAGAAAAAATTATTTTCAATAAAAGTACCATCTGCAGGTGCCAAAGCTCTGCTGCAGGTGCTTGATATCGAGTGAAAATCCTAAGTTGAAAAGGGGTCATAATTATGTCAAAAAAATTTTGCAAGTTATCTGACATTGTTTTATGAGTTCCTCCTTTGATGGTGAATAACTCTTCGAGTTTCAAGTAAAAATCTTGAGTAACAACAGAGATATTACAAAATGTCAAAGTTTTCACACGACTAAGACACAGCTGCAGTCGATGATAGGGCTATAACAATAACTCAATATTTTCTTTGAAAACAGCCGAGCTTAAAAACTTGTACATGAACACAAGATGAGAAATTTATGCTTAAATGCTATTCATGTCAAATAAAATACCAGTAATCTTATCTCATTTTATTTATCAAATCACTTTTTTATTATTGTGAAACCCAAACGTGAACTTCCAAAAAATACATACAAGATAAAAATACTTTTATTACAGCTGCATTCACACATTAACTGAGATTAACCTAGCAAGGCTATTACTCTACCTATCAATAATCATTCTGACTAACTGTAACCACATTACAGTTTTCAATGTTGAATAATATTTCAAGGTTTCTTACTTTGCACTTGGATGTTACTTACAGATGGAAAAAAAAAAAAGTCAGGTCAAATGTAACATCCGCAGCAAGAGATGCCATGTCAACATGTAACATCCAACACAGAAGTACTTATATGGCGGCTGCAATCACACATTAGATGCAAACAAACTTGTATACCAGTACTGTACATATCAAAGACCATTTTGACTCACTGTGACCGCAATTAAAATTATTTGGAAATCGATCGTGGAGTATAAGAATATGGATGTTATGATATGACATGATACATTTGTCAAGATGTAACAAGCAAAACATATGATCATGTCAAAAATAACATCAAAATTAACATGTTTTTCTCTTTGCTACAATCGTTGGTTTATCTTTTGAATTTATTTTCAAGTTGGTTATAGTTTGCATGCATATAAGAAAGCATTATTGCCACTGATCGACGCCTATTTATTGAGGATCAAACTGTTTTGGATGTAAACTGCCACGTAAACCTTGACCGACAAACACTTACCGCCATTTTCTTGCTTCAAGGCATGTGTACACATAAATCGATGACGTTTCACGGCTATGGCTAAAAAACCGCGGAATTCCCTTGTTTAGGGTTAGATCGTGTCATCACAGTCCAGAAAATACGTACGTTTTGGACCGTTATTTTTTGACCGACATTGATCCACAAAAATTATAACTCGTATATTTTTGCTAACATCGACGTATAATATACAGATTTACTCTTTAAATTCAGTTTAAGAGATATGCCGTGCAGTATGCATCGTATTTAAACACTTTTATTTTTGATCTTACCAAAAATGAATGATTGATTGGGAATTAATTTTTGACCGACACCCTAACGTCCAAATACTACTCTTAACTTGTCTTTAAAAGATATTTAAATTTTTTTTCAAGGAACTACTAGATACTAATTTAATATCTGTTACCTGTCTGGAAAGGAATTTGCATGTCTCTTTTCACTTTGTTTATTTCAATGTTTGTTTCATATTGAAGATTGCGAGTCAAAACTGGCTTAAAATGGCTGCCGAAAACTTGCTTTTTCTATTTAGTTTATCTATTTTAGCAAAGAATTCCATAAAACTATCTCTCGTATCACTTGAATACATTTCTTACAGGAAACAATTTAATTTTTGCCAATAGGCTGTTTAATTAAAAAAAAAAAATCAGCCTCTGATTTTCAGGACTGAAAGTTTTGCAGTTTATCTGAGAACTACCCATATTCTAGCAAATGATGACGTCATTAATCATACTTTTTTCTGCGTCATGAACGAGCCGGTTTTTCGCAGAAAATATTGTGTCGAAGAAATCATGACTAAACTATTTTTTTTACTATTGACTGATTGATTGTATTGTGTTTAACGCCGTTTTCAACATTATTTCAGTTATATCACGGCGGTCAGTGCAACTATCCATGTTTTCCTGGAATTTCTTTTACCAGTACTCTGTACAATTTTCTTCCCAAGCCACTGGCTGCTTTCCCAATCACCATCGTCGAAACAGTGATCAGCGGTGAGAGAGGAATAAATCCTATCGCAATGACTACATCAATCCTCGGAAAGAAATTGTCTGAGTCGGGGATCGAACCAGCGACCCCCTGTTCTTGAGTCCTATACGCTACCGACTGCGCTAACTGGACTCGGCAACTAGTTTTTTGACCGTTTCAAAATAACATTTACAGAGAAAGTCGGGTTTATGATCCGTGAAAAGGGGGCTTAATGCATCTGCAAAAACTATGCTAGATCTATTGATTAATTTTCTGCTTGTCAAAGCACCAGTATGCATGCCTCGTGATTCAGTCAGTTATCATACAAAATGGATTATATGGATCTATAATTATGTGATGACTTTCTTGGTATCATACATCACGGAGATGTATTAAACCTCTTTTACCACAGTATGGCTCAAATATAATTATTCAAATGTTATAATGTTCGAAGCTTGTTGATAGATCTAAAAGTTTGGGGGGGGGGGGGTTTACCATAAGGTGGATGATAGATGTAGTCATTGCGACAGAATTCATTCTTCTCTCCACACTGATCACTGTTTCAACGATGGGCGTGTAGGAAAGCAGATGGGATGAAAAGGGAAAGCTACAAATAATCTGATTTTGGCGTTCTAAGCGCTTTCATTTTAAAGAAACTCAAGGAAAAACGTGCCGCCATTGACAAATCTACAAGTGAAATAATGTCAAAGTGTTAAAAATCATAGTCGTAAAAAACGCAATTCTCAAAAGATGGAGATATCATGATGTGAATCAGGTCTAAGAATGATCAGATGTCGTTGCAGTAGCGCCCGGGTAGCGGTGGAAACAATCGAGTCGACCTTAATCACCAACTGAACCCTTCAAAATGTGGCGGTCACATGATTCCCTGGCGTTCAAAGCCACCGGTGGTATTGCAGAAGGACAGCAGTGTTCCGTGGAGTGATATATATGGAACGCCGTAGTTGTCTTTTGTTCAAAACAGATATGTTGCTCAATTTATTCTAATCTTGTGGCGGTGAATTGAAATGATGATCATTCAGTTGGATTCAAGTCAAGTTTAAACAATTAAGGTCTTCTATGAGTACTATTATGTCAGGTTAACATGTCATTTAGTTGAGTTGAATGAACAATTTGATCTGCTTATTTGTTATTGTATCCAGCTTAATTAACATTTTGTTCAGTTAACATGCTATTTTGTTTGGTTAATCAAATATTAAGTTCCGTTCATTTATGATTATGTTTAGTGAAATAGATATTTTATTCAGTTAAAAATTATGTTAATTTGGTTAACAGAATATTATATTCTGTTTACTTTTCAATATGTTCTAATAAATAAACAGACGTTAAACAGGCGATAGGCGAACTGGTTATTCAGTTTGGTAAACAAAATATTATCAAGTGTTTACTCCTAATTGTGTCTAGGTATAATTATATCAATTATAGTTTTAGAATACTTTATTTAGTCTACTGTAACTAACATTATGTAAGGTTTGCATATGATTAACTTGAGTTGAATGAACAGCTTGCTCTGTTTAATTGTCATTCTGTCCAGCTAAATTAACATTTTGTTCGGTTAACAAGTTATTTTGTACGGTTAGGAACTGTTCACCCATCATTATGTTTGTAAAATATATATTTTGTTAAATAAACGTGTTACCTAATTTTGTTCACTGAATATTATATTCTATTCACTTATCAATATGTTCCGGTAACTAAACAGAAGTTAGGTTGACTAGTTGTTTAGTGTGGTAAATGAAATATTATTCAGTGTTTACTCGTCATTATGTATAGGCAATACCAATTATGGTTTGGAAATATGTTATTTAATTAGGTTAATTGAAACTAAATTGCGTTTTCTTATCATTTTATTTAGCTGAACTAACATTAAGTTCGGTTTTTTGTCCTTCTCCCATGTAAATAAAATATAGTGGTAGGTGAACGTGAAATTTCTTCACTTTATTTACATTTTTAGAAATCAGTTTACTCATACCTCAACCTTGCTGTAATGTTAATAAATGCTTGTAAGACCTTTGAAGATAACAGTAGGTGAAAATGCGTGCTGATGTCGTTCATATAGTATTTTCTGACAACATCTCATCATTGTAATCGGTTGTATTTTCATCCTATCGTGTTGAACTAACATTATGTTAGATAATATTATGTTCATTTGGAGCCCCTCTGCTTTGCAAGTCATCATGGCGGCAAACCAACCAGATGCGTGCGCGAATTTGAAAAAAAAGTTTTGCAAGAATAAGGACTGTCGATCCTTATAAATACTTTTGCGAGGGAGCGCATTGATGACGATACGGCGATGTATTTAACAGATGGCGATCTAGTTAGACTTGGCATAGAAACGATTGGCGATCGTCACCGATTCAGATCTAACTTGAAGAGTTGCAAAACGGTAAGTTGACCCACGACATACCGGTGTCCCCTATTCCATGTCATACATGGACAAGTCACAAATTATGTCTGGCGTAATCTTTTCCTTTATAAACATCTCTGCATATCTAGTTAAATTAAGCCTTTCCAGAATTTTATTTTCAGCAAAAAAAGTTATGTACGTCCTTGGAAACGATGTATAGTATGGTCACAAATGTCTGAATACAAAAGCAACTAAAAAAAAAAAAAAAAAAACCGCATACACACACAGGGTATGGAAGTTGTATATCATGGAGTCATAAATGAAGTGAACAATATTTGATAACGAATACAGACAATTGTACCCTGGTAAGATGGTCTGATCTGGCAAGATGGTTAATTGACAGATCGAAAACCTATAACTACTAATCAGTAAGGTTACTTATCATGAAAGAATGTCCAATCGACCGAAGAAGGTAGCAAGTCGGCATAAGATATGAGTCTAAACTTCAACAATATAAAATATTACCCAACAAAAACACAATGTTCTGTTAACCGATAGAAATGACAAACAAACGTAATGTTACGTTCAACGATTCAAACACAATGACATGCCATCCTTGCATACTGCTACTGCAACCCAACAGAATGATAAGTAAACAGAAAATATGTCAAGTCAACCAAACTACCCAGCCAACATAGTTGTTGACCAACAAAATATAACAACAAATGAAGATAACGCAGAGTTTAATCAACCAAACCAATAGCATGTCAACTTGACACACTATTAAGTCAGCCTTACACTTTGAAAAATTAACACAACAGACTGTCAGGTAAACCACACTGAATAAAAAAATTGACCAAACATAATCAAAAAAGCAGCAAATTTACAACAGTCAATCCAACATAATTGACAATTGAAGAAAGCATTATTGTTTAGTCAACCCTTCATAGATGTTCGTTAATCCAAAACAATATCCAGTCAACCAAACATTATGACAAGTTACCAAAAGAAAATTATAACTCAACTTGAAATTATAACTTATTGCCATGGTACGAAAATGAAGTGACCAGTTACATATCTTATAAAGTTAGACAGGTTTTTACTTGACACTACTTCTATAATTATTAGCTTGCCGTAATGTTAATTTGATTCCATATCTATATTTTTGAAAGGAATAAAATGTTAATTCCTCTGAACATAATGACAAATAAACAGAACAAATTGTTCATTCAGCTCAACTAAATGACATGTTAACCTGACATAATATCTACTTATAGAAGACTTTAATTATTTAAACTTGACTTGAATCCTAACTGAATGATCATCATTTCAATTCATCGCCACAAGATCAGAATGAAGTGAACAACATAGATCTATCTGTTTTAAACAAAAGACAGCTACCGCGTTCCATAGATATAGATCTGTAAAAAAGTGAAGGTTTTTTTTTCCTTCTCCCTTTTACATGCACTGTGAAAATGTGACCGTGAATTTCTTCCTTTCTGTCTTTTCTTTTTTTCTCTCTCTTATAGATCTAGATCTAGATCTACATGCAGTGAGGAAATGTACCTGTAAAATGTTCTTTAAAAGTATGTGAACCAATAATCACTCCAAGGTATTGTTATGCCCCATAAATGTGAGTGTCATTATTAGTTAGCACTCTTAATGGAAGCATTTTGGGATCTTTAAAATCGACCTGATTGGTTATTTTTAAGTTTCCATCTTATTTTCATAGCCATTATGTCATCTGCGACTGTTTTGTCTTTGATGCAAATGCAATAGACTGAAAATCTAACCTTGACAATACAGTTACTAATTTAGGAACCTGTTTCCTCTGTATGTGAAACATATTTCTTGTCTTTTGATGTTATGATGGTAAAACTAGCATAAGCACTTATATATGCAGCTGACGTAGTGAATAATACATGCCAGCATACACATAAATGCGATTAAGCTTGCAAATCTTAGTCGTCTCAGTACGAAATTCTCTTGATGTGGATAGTACTTTGATCCGCATTACGTGAATTTTCCCTCGTTTAGCTGCAAATTCGTTTCAGATTGTAATTTTACTTCGCCGATGTTTCAGACTTGTTGTTAACTTCGTATTTAAGCCGCTGTCATTATTGTTTGTGGTTATTATTAGTCGAAATCGTCTTTACTTTCTTCGACAACGTGATTTGTTTACTGAAGGCGGCCATATTGATTGTTGTTGTTGCGGAGCATGATGGGATTAAGTTGCTAAGATACGGTCTCGCGTGAATGCAGCTCAACTGTCGTTCGGAATATTTGTTGTTAGTATTGTTTTTGTAATTCATTGCATAATTTTTCATCTTCTAGCTAGAAAAAGCTTTTAATTTGAATCTTTACCGATAGGTATTGTTGATTAATCATTTTAGTCACCGTATGCAATGTTTCTCGGTAACTTTTCATTCAAGTATAGGGATGGTTGTAGAAATAACATTTGTTTACATTTTGCTTTCCCGAAAAGCGCGTGCAATTTTCCCGACGGTTTTGATGCTGGAATTCTCGCAGAGCGTTCCGCGGGAACAACAGTATAAAAACCGCTGTTTTCTTGAAATTCGAGGACTCCATTCTGAAACTTCACCTGGTAAACATTTGCATTATTTCTGCATTTTTGTTTTCTTTATTTCTATTTATTTTTAATTTTTATTTAAATTGTCATTGTTGAAATACGACAAGCAGACATGAATTAGAATGCAAGGATTTGTGAACTAGAAAGCTGAGGTTTAGGATTGAGATTTAAAACTTTATTATTCCAGAAGAACTTTGAGAAGTTTAACATGCATTCTGACTTAGAATTTTCTTAACTTTGATTAGATAATTTTTGTTGATTCAAGAATTCAACTTTATTCTATTTTTGCATTGACTTACCACTGTCAATCATCCCCCCCCCACTCTACCAAACCCCATGAAAACTTGTAGAAGGCTATACCTGGATTTATCTAACTATGCAATTTGGATTTTATTTTTTTTTGGAGTCGGCTTTAGTTTAATTTTTATTTCGGAGTCCTACTTTGGTCCGTACCGGTAACTGTTGCGAAAGATCTACACACTCGAGCTCGCGACATATTTTATGGTGACAGAGGTGTGGGATTAAACATCCCTAGAGATAGAAACCCTTAAGCAGAATGTCAGAAACAGATTCAGAGCAAGAAACAGAAGTATTTTTCAAGTCGCCTTCTAGTGTAGATCAAGATCAGGCAGCAGTTAGTAGAGCAATGAACACCAGCCCCTTGAGTAGTTTCCAGCAAGACAGCAGCCCACAAGGTAATGATGAGGCAGCTGGCACCCCAAGTGTTCAAGTACAAGACCACAGACACTCTAATGTGAGTACCTACAACATAGGTGAGGCAGTCCAGCAGATGGTTGACATGCAGTCCAAGATGTCTGGTATACTGAAAGATGTAACAGATGCACTTTCCAGAATAAATGGTAACCATTCTATGAACACAGAACAGTACCAGGTCAACTTTAACCAAAATGAAAACCGTCAAAGAGTAGATGAACAAGTGCAGCCCCAGATCATACCGCGTAGATATTGCCATAATGGTGAAAGAAGAAACCAGAGTGAAACAGACTTACATAGACCAAGATTTTTCAGACAGAGACAGTATGATTTCCCTGAACAACGGCACCTACCTCAAATTGATAATAGTTTTTCTCCACATATGAGAAGTACAGAAAGAAGGGCCACACCAGTCCATTCTAGTTCGATGAAGATACCAGCATTTCACGGCAAAGATGACTGGAAAGTATGGATTAACCGCTTCGAAGCAGTTGCACACCGCCAAGGGTGGGACAATGAAGAGAAGTTAGATGAAATATTGCCAAAATTACAAGGTAATGCTGGGGAATTTGTGTTTACCCAACTTAGACAAGATGTTTTGAATGATTATAATGCTTTAATTTCTGAGCTTGATTGTAGGTTTAGGGTAATTGAGACGCCAAAGACTTTTGCAGCGCAGTTCAGTCACCGAGATCAAAAACAGAATGAGACAGCAGAAGAATATGCAGCAGAACTAAAGCGTCTTTATGATAAAGCTCACAGGGGTAGAGACTACCAAACAAGAAGAGAAGATTTAGTGAGGAGATTCCTTGATGGTCTTAAAGATGAAGAAATTCGCAGTGAAGTTGAATATGTTAAAGACCCAAGTGACATCGACGAGGCTGTCTACCATGTAGTAAACTTGATACAGACTAGACAAAAACACAGGTATAACCCTTTCAATGAAAAGAAAATGAAGAAATTCATAAGAAGTGCCGAAACAGTGCGCGATACTGACAGTGAAGATGAGGAATATGCTTACCAAGTACGATCAAATGGGAAAACCCAGCTCAAACAGGGACACTCTAAAGGTGGAAGCAAGATTAAAGATCAGACACAAGAGAGTAAAGAGCAAGATTCCTCTGAAGTTCTCAAACTTATTTTAGACCAACTCAAGAACTTATCCCACGCTAGACCAGTCAGAAAACAAGGGAGAGAATGCTATAACTGCCACAAGATTGGCCATTTTGCAAGAGAATGCCCAGACAACAAGCAAGCTAATACAGCAAGGGAGACAACTCAAACTTCTGTGGGAAAAGAAGCTTTAAACACCAATGGGCTGAGCCTGAAGGCCAAGGCAAGGCCCCAATAAGTGTAAAAAGTGGCCAAATAAATGACAGTTTCATAAATGGGGTAACGGAGAACATCATCCGCAGACGAAAACCATATAGTGATGGGTTATATGTGAAAGGCTCTATTGAAGGCACAGACCTAGTTTTTACCACAGATACTGGAGCAACCAAAACAATTATTTCTGAGAAAGTTTATAACAGCATTCCAAAGGAGAAGAGGCCAAAGCTTATGAAATCAGCTTGTTTAAAAGGTGCTGGTGGCTATCCTTTAGATGAACATGGTAAAGCAATATTTCAGATGACCATAGGACCTATAGAGCTGGAGAAAGAGCTGATTGTTGCAGATATACAAGATGAAGGGTTATTGGGTATCGATATACTCCGTGATGATGAGAAGGGACCAGCAGATATCCTTCTGAGCAAGTCTCTCCTCATTCTCAGAGGTCAGGAAATCCCATGCATACAAGCTGGAGTTACAAATAAGATTAGGAAAGTAACAGCAGCAGATCATGTCGTCATACCTCCCCAGAGTGAAGCTGTACTAGATGTTTATGTCGAACGCATGGAAGCAGACGATACCAGCTGTGTTTCAGATTTTATCATTGAGCCTACAGAACATTTTAATGAGACATATCCGTTGAAAATGGCCTCTACACTGGTAGATATTAATAGCTGTGTGACAAAGAAAGTAAGGGTACTTAACCCCTTTCCCACTGCAGTGTCCATCAACCAGGATGCTGTAATAGCTCAAGCACAGAAGATAGAGAAAATACATTCTACAATAACAGAAGAAGAAGATAGTGGAAATGAACCTAGCAATGCTTCTGTTAGAAGAGTTGAATTGAAAAGGACAGAAATCAAAGCACCAAAGGTACCGAGACACCAAATAAACAAACCCCGAGAGGTGCCTGAGCATTTACAGGAGCTATATAACAGATCAACCCTTCACTGCAGTGACGATGAAAAGAGAGCTCTTGCTGAACTTTTGAATAATTTTAAAAACACCTTCTCAAAGAATGAGTGGGACTTGGGCCTGACAAACTTGGCTGAACATCCAATCAACACTGGAGATGCCCAACCCATTAAACAGCCCCCTAGAAGAGTTCCTTTAGCCTATGCCAAGGAAGAGAAACAGGCTATTGAAGATCTCTTGTCCAAGGGAGTAATTAGAAAAAGTACATCTCCATGGGCTAGCCCGATAGTCTTGGTAAAGAAGAAAAATGGAAGTATCAGACCTTGTGTAGATTACAGGCGAGTAAATTCACTGGTAAAACCTGATGGTTTCCCACTACCTAGAATTCAAGATTGCCTTGACGCTGTTGCCGGATCCAGATTATTTAGCACATTCGACCTTACAAGTGGTTATTTTCAGATACCACTGAAGGAAAGCGATATTCCAAAGAGCGCTTTTGTATGCAAATTTGGGCATTTCGAGATGTTACGTATGCCTTTTGGTCTCAACAACGCAGCAAGTACGTTCCAGCGCACTATGGAGCTTGCGTTGCAGGGTTTACAGTGGGAGATGTGTCTGATTTACATTGATGACATTATAGTTTTTGGGTCAGACTTTAATGAACATATGAGTAGAGTAAAACAGGTTCTTGCCCGTCTAGAAGCAGCTGGATTAAAGCTGAAACCTGAAAAGTGTGAGATGCTCCAGGAGGAGGTTACCTTTCTGGGCCACATGGTCTCAAGTTCAGGGGTTAGACCAAATCCGGTTAATATAGCTAAAGTTGCAGCATGGCCTGTTCCAGCTTCCGCAAAGCAAGTCAAACAGTTTGTAGCATTAGGTTCATATTACAGGCGCTTTGTGAAAGATTTCGCCAGAATTGCTCGTCCCATGTTGGAACTAACAAAGAAGGGTAAAGAATTCATATGGAGTAAAGCATGTCAGGACTCCTTTGAACAGTTAAAGAGACATCTCACAGGAACAGAAGTCATGGGCTACCCGCTCGAAAGCGGAGGAAATTTCATCCTAGACGTAGATGCATCAGACGTGGGAATTGGTGGTGTCTTGCATCAAATTCAAAGTGGTAAAGAGAAAGTTATATCTTATGCAAGTAGGGCGTTAAACAAAGCTGAAAAGAACTATTGCATCACAGAAAAAGAACTTTTGGCCATTCGATACTTTATAGAGTATTTCAGGCAGTACTTATTGGGGAGAAGATTTGTAGTCAGAAGTGACCATCAAGCACTGATATGGCTCTTCAAGTTGAAAGAACCCAGAGGCAAAATAGCCAGGTGGATAGAGATTCTATCTCATTATGATTTCGCCATAGAATACCGACCAGGCAAGAGGCAAGGTCACTGTGATGCTCTTTCAAGATGCGAAAATCCGAAAGACTGTGACTGTCCATTGCATGATATGGAAGAGCCACTTAAATGTGGACCATGTAAAAAGTGTGTGAAAAGAGCTCAAGATATGCAACACCCTGACTTTCAGAGCCAAAGGGACTTGCAGCTTATTGCGGCTTGCCCCTCTGCCAACAGTAACCCTGTGTTGCCTGCAATAGACATCCGTGCAGTATCTGATCCCAAGCCAGGACCATCAACTTCTGGTCAAAATGATAAGCAAGAGAAAAAGAGTCACCATGTTATGCCTTCTTGGGCCTGTGGCCGATCTTTGGAGGACATGAAGAAGCTTCAGGAAGATGACCCTGACATATCACCAATACTGAAGGCAAAAGGTGATGACATGAAGCCAAGCTCAACTGACATGGCCAATTCAAGTCCAGCCACTAGACATTACTGGATTCAATGGAATGTACTGGCTGTGAAAGATGGCCTCCTGTTTAAAAACTTTGTCAAGAAAAATGACTGTGGAAGCCATATGCAGTACATTGTACCCCACACTATGAAGAAAGAAATTTTGACTCAATTCCATGACTCAGTGCTATCAGGTCATCTGGGATGCAAGAAGACGTATGGCAAAATTTTGCAACGTTTTTATTGGTTTGAAATGAAAAGTGATGTAAACCTTCACATCAAACAGTGTGATGTATGTGCTGCAAATAAGGTCCCGAACAAGAAACCTAGAGCCCCACTAGGCTCTGTGAAGACTGGAGCACCATGGGATGTAGTGGCTACAGACTACATAGGTCCCTTACCTGTCACAAAAAGGGGTAATAGATATATTCTGGTGTTAACAGATCTCTTCAGCAAATATGTTGAAGTTATAGCTGTCCCAGATCAGACTGCAGAGACATGCGCCACCAGGATTCTAAATGACTTTATTTCGCGGTGGGGATGTCCCTTGTCCATTTTGAGTGATCAAGGAAGAAACTATGAAAGTAACATCTTCAAAGAGCTATGCCGCATGTTGGAAGTTAAAAAGTTGAGAACTAGTCCACGGAATCCAAAATGCAATGGGCAAACAGAGAGGTTCAACCGTACCCTAGTACGTATGATAAAGGCCTATTTGTGCCAAGAGCAAGATGAGTGGGATTTACATCTTGGTTGTTTGGCAGGTGCATACAGATCGACCCCTAATGAAAGTACAGGGTTAACACCAAATTTACTCACTATGGGAAGAGAAGTGAGGTTGCCTTCAGAACTAGTCTTTGGAAGTACAACCCTCTACAACAATGAAGATGTAGCTTCATATGGCGAATATGTTGATGTCTTGAGGTCAAGAATGCAGCATGCTCACAGTATAGCAAGGACCCATTTAAGTAAAGCAGCCAAAAGGAACAAAGCTATCTATGATACGCGAGTGGCCAACAATAGCTACAAGGCTGGCGATGTGGTTTGGCTACTCTCTGAAAACCGTAAGGTTGGGATAGCAGATAAGCTTAAGAGAACATACGATGGACCTTTTCTAGTGAAACGGAATATGAATAACATCAATTTTGTAATTCAACTAGATAGAACGGGGAAAGATAAGCTAGTCCACCATGACAAGATCAAGCCGTATGTGGGTGTTAATCCACCAAAATGGGTTATTGGTGCAAAGAGAAAAATTTTGAAAAATGATGCATAAATTGCTTAATTCTGAAGCAATTCAATGTTTACAGTTTAAAGTTGTTTTTATTTTTTTAAGTTGTTATTTATCATAATATAGTTTGTAATGCTTATAACGGGAAATAGTTTTCCTTTCTTTATATGTGAAAAATTTTCATGTATGAGGTTGTTTTTCGGAAAGAGAGAAGTTTTCTCTCTATTTGACAAATTTGGTTGTAATTTTGTAAATTGTTGTGTGGCAAATTTGACCAAGAGTGAAAGGGTTATTTCTCAAGGTTAGGGCAACAAGAGAGAAAATGATAGGGAGAAGAAAAAAAGGTTTTTGCAGAGAGACACAAGGCAATATTAACAAAAAGAGAGAGATTCGTGAGACAGGTAGATATTTAGGGTGAACGTTTAAAGTTTGCAAGGGTAATCCGAGACTTAGGTTGACAGAACAGGCTGATGTTAGTGGTGTACGAAGTAAGGTCGAGAGGTCATGGGTTGAGCCTAGGAGTATTTGGTCTAGATGGGTAGTGGCCGGTCTAGGTGTGACCATGGAGGCAAGATACTACCTGAGATGACCATGAGAGAGTAGGGGCCAGACATGACGAGCCTTATGGCAGTGCACAGGTATATGAGGTGAAGAGGAACATGAGAAGTCTGGTTACTGGTGCAAGAGAAGATAGGCAATTGAGAATGTAAACCTGTCGACGGTAGAATGCCAAGTCTCTTAGAGTGGTGAATGTTTGTGAGAAAATCCCTGATTAAGATAGAGATGAGTTTTGAGGGCATAGTCCACAGTAACTGTTGTTTGTAGTATTTATTAAACTGAAGTGTTAAAGAGATGTTCAAATAAACAGATATATGATTTATCAAAGAAGATGGAGTAAATTGTTCTTCTTTTCCAAAGCATGTTACACAGATAACTGGCCAGCATAGAAAAAAAAAAAAGAGAACGAGTCGAATTGAACGTACGCAAGTAACCCACGAGCATCCAAGTTCAACACAGTAAAATGTTATATATACGCGGACTTGTAAGAAACCCACCCGTGACTTATAGAGAAAAGGTTTTAAGATTGCCCGCAGAAATAATCCGCCCCTTTCCAGTCCCAAACTTTGATTGGCAGTGGTTTTTTTTTTTTTTTTTTTTAGAAGCAGCCAGAAATTGTTACTTATGAAGGTTCATTTGTCTATTTGGCAGGAATAACAAACAATGGAAACTTACAGTACTACTGCTACGGTTAGAGGGGACGAGGAGGTGGAGAAGGCAGCGAGGAAGAAAGGGAGAGCATACCTCTGCTTGCGATGCTTACACAGAAGCCAGAAGGAGTACATAGATGTCAAGTACCGTATGGAGGGGCACATTATGAAGGATCACCTTCGCCGTGACGAGGTACCATTTTACTGCTCTTTATGTCAGTTCCGTTGTACGCGACATGAGGACCTTGTACAGCACCTTGGCCACTACAAGAAACACCAAGTGTTGGCCCAGCAGGCAGGAGTGGACCCGCTTGACACTACGTGTTTGAAGGCCAACAGCAACAGTTACAAAATAGGACCACGGGACTACTTGGTGTACGACAAGGAAGAGTCCTACAACTACTGGAAGTCCACCCTCCAGAAGAGGCAGATGCCGCCTGTCTCAGGACCAGACTACCTGGCCCAGATTGTGGAAGAGGCCTTTGGTGACTATGGAACAGGCGAAGCAAATAACAGCATAAGAAACACTCCAAACCAGTCCGTTTCAAGGGAGATTACTCCTTTCTCAACTGTAGGCACCCCGAGTTCTACATGCGTTGAAGATCAGGCTACAGTAGGTGCACATGGGCAGCTCACTACACCTAGGCAACCACCTTTAGCAGAAAGTACCGTGGCATTGACCCAGACAAGTACCATCCAGACACCAGAATTTGTAGCTCTCTCTACAGATGACTTGAGACAAGTGCTGACCCCAGTCTTGTCTCAACTGTCAAGTTTGGTTCAACCCGACGTACTGTGCGACCTACTCAAGGAACATAGAGATTACGACCAGCAACTCAGATCAGGGAATGACTTAGGCAATGATGAAACAACAGACAGATTGGCCAATCGTGAAGCAGCTGAAGAGGAGTTGACAGGAAAAGAAGACAGCATTGACCAGGAAGAACTGTTAGAGCAGCTGCTGCCAAAGGAGAACGAGCATACCAGCAGAAAACGAAAGGCTGATTCACCAGCTCATTCCATCAGAGAGAAAAGGTCCAGGTCAAGATCTCCATCTCCAGTGGAAATAACTACCAAGCAGATAGCTGATGCGGTGAGGTCAGGGGTCGTGGATCTGCAGGAGAGGATAACAGACAACACCAATACCCTGCACAGTTTGAAGGAGAGTGTGAAGGACCTATCTATGGCAGTGAAAGAGCTAACCAGCGCAATAAGACAGAAGACAACAAATGAGAAAGACCAAAAGTCAACTTCGCAAAGTTTAAAAGTGATGAAGGAGAACAGAGATACAGCAAAGGACAGGAAGGAGAGAAGAAAGTCAGAAGAAAGAAGGCCTCACGATCACCGGCACAATTACAAGAGAACCGACAACTACAGTAGAGGAGATAAGAAAGACAGAAGATGAAGACCTAACCGAGATAATGTTAACTTAAACTGCCAGAAATAATATCCTAGAGATGTCAAGACAGGACCAAGACTTACAACCAAGACACAATAACAGAAGATGCAAGGGTCTCAACCAACTTATTACCACTAGCAGACCCTTACTGAAGTCAAACTAAGTTTTAAACCTGGTAACTGTAGGCCAGATCAACCGAAAGTAAGATGTAACCTTGTACAGTGTAATCTGTTTATATTACACTCCAGAACTTTTATGGAAATTGGGTCGCCTGTCTTTATGGCAGGTCCGCACATTACTTCCAGGGCCAGTTTTGTGCGGAGAAGTCGCTCACTATGAAGGCAGTAGTGAGCCCACATTTGCTTTTTCCACTCAGACGAGCATTTTGTGGGTAGGATATGGTACAACGCAAGACTACGACAGTCGTCACAGATACATGAAAATAGGACTTTATTTATTCTACATTTAGTGATATATATCTAAGTGACTTTAAGTATATGTGAATTATTGCTACTCATGTGTGATAATTTACTAGTGCAATGTGTACAGCGAACACTAATTTCAGTGATAAACATTTTAAGCCTTAGGCAGTGACTGTGTCACTAGTGTTAAAGTGTATTTTAGTAATTTGTTCTAAAATGAACATTAGGTTTTACTTATTTGTGTTGTTGTTGGCAACAGGAGTTTAGCCAACCTAAGAGGGGGGTAATGTTATGCCCCATAAATGTGAGTGTCATTATTAGTTAGCACTCTTAATGGAAGCATTTTGGGATCTTTAAAATCGACCTGATTGGTTATTTTTAAGTTTCCATCTTATTTTCATAGCCATTATGTCATCTGCGACTGTTTTGTCTTTGATGCAAATGCAATAGACTGAAAATCTAACCTTGACAATACAGTTACTAATTTAGGAACCTGTTTCCTCTGTATGTGAAACATATTTCTTGTCTTTTGATGTTATGATGGTAAAACTAGCATAAGCACTTATATATGCAGCTGACGTAGTGAATAATACATGCCAGCATACACATAAATGCGATTAAGCTTGCAAATCTTAGTCGTCTCAGTACGAAATTCTCTTGATGTGGATAGTACTTTGATCCGCATTACGTGAATTTTCCCTCGTTTAGCTGCAAATTCGTTTCAGATTGTAATTTTACTTCGCCGATGTTTCAGACTTGTTGTTAACTTCGTATTTAAGCCGCTGTCATTATTGTTTGTGGTTATTATTAGTCGAAATCGTCTTTACTTTCTTCGACAACGTGATTTGTTTACTGAAGGCGGCCATATTGATTGTTGTTGTTGCGGAGCATGATGGGATTAAGTTGCTAAGATACGGTCTCGCGTGAATGCAGCTCAACTGTCGTTCGGAATATTTGTTGTTAGTATTGTTTTTGTAATTCATTGCATAATTTTTCATCTTCTAGCTAGAAAAAGCTTTTAATTTGAATCTTTACCGATAGGTATTGTTGATTAATCATTTTAGTCACCGTATGCAATGTTTCTCGGTAACTTTTCATTCAAGTATAGGGATGGTTGTAGAAATAACATTTGTTTACATTTTGCTTTCCCGAAAAGCGCGTGCAATTTTCCCGACGGTTTTGATGCTGGAATTCTCGCAGAGCGTTCCGCGGGAACAACAGTATAAAAACCGCTGTTTTCTTGAAATTCGAGGACTCCATTCTGAAACTTCACCTGGTAAACATTTGCATTATTTCTGCATTTTTGTTTTCTTTATTTCTATTTATTTTTAATTTTTATTTAAATTGTCATTGTTGAAATACGACAAGCAGACATGAATTAGAATGCAAGGATTTGTGAACTAGAAAGCTGAGGTTTAGGATTGAGATTTAAAACTTTATTATTCCAGAAGAACTTTGAGAAGTTTAACATGCATTCTGACTTAGAATTTTCTTAACTTTGATTAGATAATTTTTGTTGATTCAAGAATTCAACTTTATTCTATTTTTGCATTGACTTACCACTGTCAATCATCCCCCCCCACTCTACCAAACCCCATGAAAACTTGTAGAAGGCTATACCTGGATTTATCTAACTATGCAATTTGGATTTTATTTTTTTTTGGAGTCGGCTTTAGTTTAATTTTTATTTCGGAGTCCTACTTTGGTCCGTACCGGTAACTGTTGCGAAAGATCTACACACTCGAGCTCGCGACATATTTTATGGTGACAGAGGTGTGGGATTAAACATCCCTAGAGATAGAAACCCTTAAGCAGAATGTCAGAAACAGATTCAGAGCAAGAAACAGAAGTATTTTTCAAGTCGCCTTCTAGTGTAGATCAAGATCAGGCAGCAGTTAGTAGAGCAATGAACACCAGCCCCTTGAGTAGTTTCCAGCAAGACAGCAGCCCACAAGGTAATGATGAGGCAGCTGGCACCCCAAGTGTTCAAGTACAAGACCACAGACACTCTAATGTGAGTACCTACAACATAGGTGAGGCAGTCCAGCAGATGGTTGACATGCAGTCCAAGATGTCTGGTATACTGAAAGATGTAACAGATGCACTTTCCAGAATAAATGGTAACCATTCTATGAACACAGAACAGTACCAGGTCAACTTTAACCAAAATGAAAACCGTCAAAGAGTAGATGAACAAGTGCAGCCCCAGATCATACCGCGTAGATATTGCCATAATGGTGAAAGAAGAAACCAGAGTGAAACAGACTTACATAGACCAAGATTTTTCAGACAGAGACAGTATGATTTCCCTGAACAACGGCACCTACCTCAAATTGATAATAGTTTTTCTCCACATATGAGAAGTACAGAAAGAAGGGCCACACCAGTCCATTCTAGTTCGATGAAGATACCAGCATTTCACGGCAAAGATGACTGGAAAGTATGGATTAACCGCTTCGAAGCAGTTGCACACCGCCAAGGGTGGGACAATGAAGAGAAGTTAGATGAAATATTGCCAAAATTACAAGGTAATGCTGGGGAATTTGTGTTTACCCAACTTAGACAAGATGTTTTGAATGATTATAATGCTTTAATTTCTGAGCTTGATTGTAGGTTTAGGGTAATTGAGACGCCAAAGACTTTTGCAGCGCAGTTCAGTCACCGAGATCAAAAACAGAATGAGACAGCAGAAGAATATGCAGCAGAACTAAAGCGTCTTTATGATAAAGCTCACAGGGGTAGAGACTACCAAACAAGAAGAGAAGATTTAGTGAGGAGATTCCTTGATGGTCTTAAAGATGAAGAAATTCGCAGTGAAGTTGAATATGTTAAAGACCCAAGTGACATCGACGAGGCTGTCTACCATGTAGTAAACTTGATACAGACTAGACAAAAACACAGGTATAACCCTTTCAATGAAAAGAAAATGAAGAAATTCATAAGAAGTGCCGAAACAGTGCGCGATACTGACAGTGAAGATGAGGAATATGCTTACCAAGTACGATCAAATGGGAAAACCCAGCTCAAACAGGGACACTCTAAAGGTGGAAGCAAGATTAAAGATCAGACACAAGAGAGTAAAGAGCAAGATTCCTCTGAAGTTCTCAAACTTATTTTAGACCAACTCAAGAACTTATCCCACGCTAGACCAGTTAGAAAACAAGGGAGAGAATGCTATAACTGCCACAAGATTGGCCATTTTGCAAGAGAATGCCCAGACAACAAGCAAGCTAATACAGCAAGGGAGACAACTCAAACTTCTGTGGGAAAAGAAGCTTTAAACACCAATGGGCTGAGCCTGAAGGCCAAGGCAAGGCCCCAATAAGTGTAAAAAGTGGCCAAATAAATGACAGTTTCATAAATGGGGTAACGGAGAACATCATCCGCAGACGAAAACCATATAGTGATGGGTTATATGTGAAAGGCTCTATTGAAGGCACAGACCTAGTTTTTACCACAGATACTGGAGCAACCAAAACAATTATTTCTGAGAAAGTTTATAACAGCATTCCAAAGGAGAAGAGGCCAAAGCTTATGAAATCAGCTTGTTTAAAAGGTGCTGGTGGCTATCCTTTAGATGAACATGGTAAAGCAATATTTCAGATGACCATAGGACCTATAGAGCTGGAGAAAGAGCTGATTGTTGCAGATATACAAGATGAAGGGTTATTGGGTATCGATATACTCCGTGATGATGAGAAGGGACCAGCAGATATCCTTCTGAGCAAGTCTCTCCTCATTCTCAGAGGTCAGGAAATCCCATGCATACAAGCTGGAGTTACAAATAAGATTAGGAAAGTAACAGCAGCAGATCATGTCGTCATACCTCCCCAGAGTGAAGCTGTACTAGATGTTTATGTCGAACGCATGGAAGCAGACGATACCAGCTGTGTTTCAGATTTTATCAATGAGCCTACAGAACATTTTAATGAGACATATCCGTTGAAAATGGCCTCTACACTGGTAGATATTAATAGCTGTGTGACAAAGAAAGTAAGGGTACTTAACCCCTTTCCCACTGCAGTGTCCATCAACCAGGATGCTGTAATAGCTCAAGCACAGAAGATAGAGAAAATACATTCTACAATAACAGAAGAAGAAGATAGTGGAAATGAACCTAGCAATGCTTCTGTTAGAAGAGTTGAATTGAAAAGGACAGAAATCAAAGCACCAAAGGTACCGAGACACCAAATAAACAAACCCCGAGAGGTGCCTGAGCATTTACAGGAGCTATATAACAGATCAACCCTTCACTGCAGTGACGATGAAAAGAGAGCTCTTGCTGAACTTTTGAATAATTTTAAAAACACCTTCTCAAAGAATGAGTGGGACTTGGGCCTGACAAACTTGGCTGAACATCCAATCAACACTGGAGATGCCCAACCCATTAAACAGCCCCCTAGAAGAGTTCCTTTAGCCTATGCCAAGGAAGAGAAACAGGCTATTGAAGATCTCTTGTCCAAGGGAGTAATTAGAAAAAGTACATCTCCATGGGCTAGCCCGATAGTCTTGGTAAAGAAGAAAAATGGAAGTATCAGACCTTGTGTAGATTACAGGCGAGTAAATTCACTGGTAAAACCTGATGGTTTCCCACTACCTAGAATTCAAGATTGCCTTGACGCTGTTGCCGGATCCAGATTATTTAGCACATTCGACCTTACAAGTGGTTATTTTCAGATACCACTGAAGGAAAGCGATATTCCAAAGAGCGCTTTTGTATGCAAATTTGGGCATTTCGAGATGTTACGTATGCCTTTTGGTCTCAACAACGCAGCAAGTACGTTCCAGCGCACTATGGAGCTTGCGTTGCAGGGTTTACAGTGGGAGATGTGTCTGATTTACATTGATGACATTATAGTTTTTGGGTTAGACTTTAATGAACATATGAGTAGAGTAAAACAGGTTCTTGCCCGTCTAGAAGCAGCTGGATTAAAGCTGAAACCTGAAAAGTGTGAGATGCTCCAGGAGGAGGTTACCTTTCTGGGCCACATGGTCTCAAGTTCAGGGGTTAGACCAAATCCGGTTAATATAGCTAAAGTTGCAGCATGGCCTGTTCCAGCTTCCGCAAAGCAAGTCAAACAGTTTGTAGCATTAGGTTCATATTACAGGCGCTTTGTGAAAGATTTCGCCAGAATTGCTCGTCCCATGTTGGAACTAACAAAGAAGGGTAAAGAATTCATATGGAGTAAAGCATGTCAGGACTCCTTTGAACAGTTAAAGAGACATCTCACAGGAACAGAAGTCATGGGCTACCCGCTCGAAAGCGGAGGAAATTTCATCCTAGACGTAGATGCATCAGACGTGGGAATTGGTGGTGTCTTGCATCAAATTCAAAGTGGTAAAGAGAAAGTTATATCTTATGCAAGTAGGGCGTTAAACAAAGCTGAAAAGAACTATTGCATCACAGAAAAAGAACTTTTGGCCATTCGATACTTTATAGAGTATTTCAGGCAGTACTTATTGGGGAGAAGATTTGTAGTCAGAAGTGACCATCAAGCACTGATATGGCTCTTCAAGTTGAAAGAACCCAGAGGCAAAATAGCCAGGTGGATAGAGATTCTATCTCATTATGATTTCGCCATAGAATACCGACCAGGCAAGAGGCAAGGTCACTGTGATGCTCTTTCAAGATGCGAAAGATCTACACACTCGAGCTCGCGACATATTTCTGGATAGTATATATAAATTAACAATATTGCGAGGAACTGTCTCAATTTTTTTTAGGGAATCCAGGACCGTTCGCCCTTTATGACATGTATACATCCACGAAAGAAGTATGCTTTCTACATATAACAACGCTCAAACCTAGTTTTAGCAAAGCGGGAATTAGAACATAAAACCTCTTGATTTCAAGATTTAGAATCTAGGTCGTCATTCGAATTAGATGTACTTGATATTTGGTCCTCAAATCATTCATGTCGCTCGTATTGAGGATTTGCCTTTTTCATATTATTTCATAGCGCTGTATAACTGCTCGTTCATGACGTAAAAATGACGTAATTCATGACGTCATTATAGTATTGAACATTTGCAGATTTAGTAGATTTATTATTGGAAGTTCAATACGCCAGAATTAAGTTAAAGACGATTTCTATAGTTTGTTTCCTTCCAAGAATTTCTTTTGTTTTTACATATTTTGTGGTTTAAAGTATGCCGAATCCAAATAAATCAAGAAAAAGGGGGTTACTGGCTTTAATTCTGAGTAATCACCACGAAATAAACATTGAGGGTTTCATGTCTTTTTCATATGGGATGGTACAAAACTGCATATCAAAATGGGACCATTTTGTATTAATAAGTGTTTATTAATTGAAAGTTTAACAATTAAGACACCCTAAGGAAGCGAACGTGGTGAGCGACCGGGGTGTCTTAATTGTTAAATTTTCAATTAATAAACACTAACTGATTTAGTGTTTAACCTTTGACCAAGAAATTTCATTTTACCGCTTGATGCAATGTCCCGCGTGCTCACAAAATTTTACTATTTTTTATGTGTAAACAGTTTCGTTTCTATTCACAACTGGATATAAATAATTTCAGCATTTTGGATAATAAAAAAGGTACCAGTTTTTATCATTTTCTTCTTAATTCATTGTTATCATGCCACGTCAATTAACCCTTCGCCTCCAAAACCAATATTGGTCACGCTTTTGTAAACAGCGCCGATTCAGGCGAGGCATCACGATGAGTTGGTTCACTTAATTCTGCATTGTTTCCGCTTAGATATACAGATAATACTTAAACCCTATTAAACAAAAATGAAATGGTCCAATAATCAAAATAAAACTATCTAGTGTTTCAAATGCGGCGTCGAAAAGTTTAAATAGGTACATGTAGTACAGTACATGTAAGCGTGACAGGACAGTAGGGCGGAGTTTCCACAATTCATTGGTGCATGCGCACTGCGCCTTAAACACTTCACCATTAAGTGGAGAACTCTTAATAATTATTTGTTCAAGTAGCAAGGTTTGAAAAATAAGACGGACATTTTTTCAAAATATGGGACCATTTGATTGGTCGGCAAATGAGGATAAACACTAAGACAGTGTAGAGCACATTGTAGACATCTTTCATTCTATAAATTGAAATGTATAAAAAGATGCAACAATTATGAATCAAAATTTAAAAAAAAAAGACCTAAACTGAAATTTTTTTCCTTAAAGAAATGATATTTTGGTCCTAAAAATCTGTCGACAAAACAAAAATGACACCAGTGTTTTTTTTTTTCGTAAATTTCTGAGAAACCTATCCAAGAATTTTTTTTTAAAAATTTCACATTTTGTGCTTTATAATATCCTTAACATAAAATCAGAAAGATATATATAGGTTACTGGCTTCGTTTTCACGTAATAGGTCATTTTATGATATATGGGGGGGTGCTGTCTCCTGAAAAATATTTTTTTGATTTTATGACAATTCTTTTATTACACACCGTACACAAGTACTAATGTACCACTTAACCCTTTATGACTTTGAATCCCTTTTCATAAGGATACTTTTGAAAGCATTGTGGGAAAAGGGGAAAATGCTCAGAATGAGCAGCTAATTTTATGACGGTGCTCTCCCCTGAAAAATATTTTTGATTTTATGACAATTCTATAGTTACAGTATTCATGTATTAATGTACTGCTTAACTCTTTACTTCATGTAGATGACTTAGAATGCCTCTGCAAGAGGAGCTTTTGAAAACATTGTGGAAAAAGGAGAAATTGCTTAGATGGAGCAGCTCATTTTCTCCTTTTCCCAAAATGTTTTCTACCCTATCTGACCACTGAAATTGTTGTCTGCAAATGCTTTCAATGTGGACAAGGCTAAAATGACGTCTGGTAAAGGGTTAACATCGGGTAAGTATAACCTTAGATAGGAAATACAACTTAACCCTTTCAGTGCCATTATCGAAAACAGTGGCTTTTGCGCATGGCATAGATCAAGATCAGACTGCACAGGATCTACAGTCTGATCTTGGATCTATACCAACCGCTTGTTTAGTCAAGTCTGTAGGCTAACAATTCGACGATTACCTTTCCATGGCTCGTCCGATGATTTTGATATCTCATCTTGAGAAAACGTTTTTGTACACTTTGCATAAGAAGAAGTGGGTGGGGGTTCTGACAGTGACCTTCGTTTCTTCTGCCTCGCTATTTGAATACAGTCGGTATTCCTTGTAGTATCATTTCTTGGAAACGCAGACCGAACCCTTGAAATACGGTATAACATAGATTTCTGCGTAAAATATCCTTAAAAGCGAAACATCTTCACGTTGTTTATGATTACGTGTTGTACGATGAAACTATCCGAGCACTACTCAACTATTTCCTTCGTGAAGAGTCAAATATCGTTTTTTCATACTGATATGCATTGTTAATGCTCCAGGTTTGAATTGAGAAGGAGTTGGATCATTCAAAAGGACGCACAAGCCCAGACGAACGAACCCGGACGAGCAAGCCTGCGCGAACAACCACAGGGACAAAAAAAAAGCCCGTTCCCATGCGCAAAACTACCGAAAACGTCCTTTAGCTCTCTCTTTGAATTTAGTGTTGGACATTTTTTTGTTTTTTTAGTATTAAGAGAAAATAAATCCAGCTAGCAATTTAAACTTCGTACTCGATAAAGATTTGAAAACAGAAAGAAAAACATTATGAAATCTCGTAAACATATTTGTTTACATTAGTTTGACTGCAAAAGTAGTTCCTTCATTGCTTTTTCTTTTTTTTACAAGGAGCTTTATATCATGTTTACCCTTGGCCTGCTAAGCACGACTCATAAAGGCTTTTGCGAACATTTTAGATCAAGATCAGAGTGCACAGAACTGTGAGATTTTTCCAGCAATAATAACTTTCAAAACGCAGTTCTTGGGTTTTTGATGTTGGCTTGAAATTTACGTTGAAATTATTTAGGAGTTTAGGGGTTACTCGATTGTATTTGTAAACACTAAGCAATCATTCACAATAGCCTTCCTGTGGAGGCTCCTTTTACTTTAGATATTAAGGACAGTCTTGCTTTTAAAGCTTAGATACGTATCATGTTCTTTCTTTGGAACAAACTATAAGAAACTGATAGATTAGTCAGTTCAGTGTTTTGTTGATCTAGAAACTGAGGGCCAGCTTGCTATATTTTCAAAGTTCTCATATATTTGGCTTTTAAAAAGCCTTTTAAGTCAAAGAACATTTTTCATCTCTGTACAAATGGTTCCATTTAGATTTTATTGTACGGAATATGGCCACATATATCATAGAACATTACCATTAAAGGCATGTTATGAGTCCATTACTTGAACAGAAATTTGATATACAAAGATAATACCAAATGCGACATTTATTCTTATCGTGATTTGGCAGAGTAGATTCAGAATGAACTTTTGCAAAGTCTGAAGTTTTATCTTGGATCTAAACTGCATGATCATTCGTAATTTATTCTGGATTCAAATATTTTATGCATATTTGGTGTACAAAATTGACCTAAAATGGGTATTTCATTCATGTAGCAAATAGGTCAGTTCTGCATCTCAGCTTGACCATATTGATTATCAGTCCTTGGATCAATTTTTATCACTTTCTGTCCACATTTTTAACTTAGTTCTTTTGTCAGCTCAAACACTATCACAGTGTATATTTACAGTGGCTACCTTGAATGTAGAACTCGTCATGAAGTTTTATGCTGATCCTGTTGAGAGTGTACAGATCATTTTAGCATGGTCTGAAAATATGCATGTAACTTTAGAATACCCTTCAGACTAATTTTATAACATTTTTTTTTCTTCATATTTTTAACAGAGCAGGCTTTTTTCCAGCTAAAACGCTATCCGACCTGTGTATGCAACTCCTCCTACAGTTTTACGCCTATTCTTTTGAAACTTTACACGTGTTTTTGTATATGATTTGAAAATGTACATGTGGCTTTCAAATAATCTTTATCTTAATTATCATTACTTTTTTCACATTTATTACTCAGTCAATTTTTCAGCTCAAACATAATCAAAGTATATATAGTAATTACCTTCTGTGCCTCTACAGTCTTATTCCGATACTTTTGAGACTTTACACGTGTTTTAGGCATGTGAGTTTTTTAAAGTCTTCAGGTTATTGTTGTTGTTGTTGCTGCTGTTATAATTATTATCATTATTACTATTAATAGTAGAGTTATACTGTATTTTTTTTAAATATTTTTCAATTTATTCATTTTTAAGCTCAAACACTATCGAAGTGTTTAAATACTTGGTGTTACGTTACAGGTTACACGATTGTCGAGATTTTTTCTGATGCTTTGCATACAGTCTATTTATCTGCATGTCACTTTTCGTTCTTACGCTGTGACATTTATATACAAGGCGCAAGACAAAAGTTCATGAATTCATTGAATGTGAATAACAGCGGTGAACACCAAACAAACAATCTAATAAGGATAGCAGACTGTATTTCCATAAGAGCGGGATAATTTAACGCAGAGATTGCAATGTAAGGGTAATCGCCAAGATAATGATAGTCTACCACATCGTTAAGAACTATACTTTAACGTACATCGTAGACACGAAATGTACTAATGATCTTATTTCTTTTTAAATCTTATTCAATACGTTCACATCAGCCTCTGAAATACAATTTACATGTAAGCGCCATGGTGAATATGTTGAACGAATTAGATAGGCCAATACTACTTTTAGCAGCTTGTATTATTTTAAAAGCCGATTGCTAAGTTTCACTGACCAATCGTATTCGATTATTAGACTCACCGTGGTATTAAAATTTCTTCTTCAAGGTGGGATGAGAAAAATAAGATCTGACATGGGTTCGCGTTTGAGATATAGAGGGTATTTGTGGCAGTCACTCGTGAAAATATTACCGATGATGTTCACGAGATGAAAGAAATTTCGATCTTTCATCGAAAAAAAAAAAAACAAATATTGTATTTATTTCATGCTTCTCATTTCTTTTTCTTTTTTTTTGGAGTGGGGGAACTTACATCAAAATCCTGTACAGTTCTTTTCGGTAATTCCCTGTGGTTTACCTCTCTGTAAAACAACGCATTACAATATTACGCAAAGCGCGAGAAATGTTGAGTAAATTACATTATATTTCCATCTGGTTGAATGGCACGCGGTGTTTACCTAGGTAAATAGTGCGCGGGAACTACTTTTTTTGCCTTCAACTGAAGAGTTAGACAATAAAATCGGTATTTTTCACTAGTCGTTACCATGAAATATCGAACAATAATTTACCGTTATTTCTCTACAGCTTACTGTAAAACATGAAATGAAAAAAAGATTAAACTAGTCTAGGGAAAATGTTATTAAGCGGGCCTCTGGCAAGCTTAATAACATTTTTTTCATGACGAATGTAATAAAATTTTTATCTTAAACGCCAACGAATATCATATTCTTTTTATCACATAACGATACTTCACAAATTATAGACTAGTAGATGCAAAACCATCTATAGATGCACCCCCGGTAATATCCATAAAACCCATTCATTTCTAGGAAATACCTACAAATGACGTCAAAAGTGACGGCACACAATTGTGAAATCAAACGTGTATAAGATAAGAAAATTCGTAATGGGTATATTACACTGAAAACAAGAGAGGTTACTGTCCTAAAGGGTGAAACATCAATGACATAAAACACTTGCTCTGTATTATCAACATTCTATTCATTTGTGATGACATAAAAGCCCCACAATGTCATTGTGAGTTCTTGTAGCATTGACGCGGGGTAAGTATTCACTAATAATTTTATGCCCCCGAAAAAAATATTAGGGCTATGTAGTTTATGTTTAGTCTATCCGTCAGTCCGTCCATCTGTCTGTCTCTCAGTGATGTTTTCGTGTCCAGGCCATGAATATTTTCCCCTACGACTTACTTTCAAAATAACTTTGCACAAATGTTAACTGTATGAAACAATGTGTAATGAGCGCGAGTCATGTCCGTGGGTCAAAGATCAAGGTCACAGCAAGGTCAAATATGTTTTTGGTAGTTTCTCTTCGTGCCCGGCCTGTGACAGTTTTTAATTATGAATGGATTTTAGTTCAACGGTGCAGAATTGTCAATCGCATAAAGACGGTATGCTTCGTGCAAGAACCATAATTGTAGGCCAAGTTCATATGCGTAAAAAATGAAATTCTGTTGGAAGGTAATGTTTGTTTCCGGCTTGTAACTATTTTGATTATCAATGAATTTCAGCATAACTGTACAGAAATTTTAACTATATAGAGACGATGTGTTGCGTGTTTAAGAATCATGTCTGTATGTCGATCACCAAGGTCAACCAAAGTTCAAATGTGTGTGTGTGTGTGTGTGTGTGTGTGTGTGTGTATATATATATATATATATATATATATATATATATATATATATATATATATATATGGGGGGGGTATATGTTTAGCCTATAACTTTAATTAGCAAAAAGAACTGCACTGAAGAAAAAGCAGTATAACGGTGCAGAGATATCAACTGCATAAAGACGATGTTTCGCAGGTAAGAATTATTTCCACAGGTCAAAGATCTAATGGACAAGGCCGGATGTGTTTAAAACGAAAATTTTGGGCGCTATGGTTGTGTCCTACCTGCATTTTTTTTTTAATTGGAAGACAAAATCAGTATAACCGTGCAGAAATGTCAACCATATAGGAACGATGTGTCAAGAGTAATAATTATATCCGTAGATCAAATGTCAAGGTCACGACAAGGTAAGTGCTAGTGTGCCCATAGTCAATGTCCTAGTTCACTGCTTACACGGAAAGATTATATTAACTTTGGGGACATCGTTCACTTCTCAGGGTCACGTCTTGTTGACTTCAAGTATAATTCTCAATCTGAATGCGCGAACTAGCAATCTGACTGGCTGAGATAGACCGCCTTGACTTTCAAGTATCCGATAGCTACTCTTAGAAATTAGTATATTAGATCTGAGTTGAGTCTTAGACACCCGGAAAACTTGACCTATCGATGACTGAAACCGCACCCTTACCGAACGCGACTATGAAAGCATTTTTCGGAGAGTGTTTACCAATATCAGCATACACACACCTACAGTCTCGTCTTAACCTATACTCAAAGCTTCTTTATATAAATGGTCATGGCTGCTATGATTTCCTATACTATTAAACTGCAAGGCATATATTTTTGTACGATTCAATAAAATCAATTGCGCAGGATTAATACCGATGGGCATTCTAGCTTTCAGTAGTCTTTTGGCAGTAGATATCCACTGATAATTCTTTTTCTATATTACCAGTAACGTGTAGGGTATTCTGATCGTCTAAAGTTTAGTTGGTAAACAAATGAAAAGGCATGCTTTTTTGCTGTCATTAAGAAGCCACAAAAGTGGTCTAGATGTTCAAACATGGTCATCAAGGACAAATAAGCTCCTCATTACCATGACGATTTCTTGTGAAGCCTCTATATCCACTTCTAAACTGCAGCACACGCGAAATTGTATAATACTTAATTGGTACACCAATGGTGATCCAGAATAAGCAGTACCTTTGGATCCTTTTCGGGTTTTTGACAATATTTAGATTGAAGTCTTAAGAAAGGATGTTCTATTTCTTGTCCTATTTCGCATTAAAGTACATAACACTCTGGGGTGTGTGTAAACTGTACATCAATAGCTATGCTTTGACCTACAACTTTATGTGCACACTTTGATCATTTTAATCTCATTCGTCAAGGACAGTAGCTAGCAGAGGGATCTGCAGCAGTGGCCGAAATATCGCAGCATGCCATGTCTCTACACTTCACAAGTCAAAGCGGTCGCAGCAGAATTAGAAAGAGGAGTTACAATTCCTTGTTGCAATCCTTCTCTTTGAAGTGCAGCGGTAGGCATATCAGCAGAGGCACTATTAAGTGAAGCTCTGAACTTTTCTGTGTGTCCTGTAGAGTATTGTATCAAACCTGAGAATTTTTGTAAAATTTCAATGAATTAAATGTTGCAAACCAAAGTTGTGTAGCGGCAACGTTAACCTAGTGGCACGGTTTTGTATAGTGCCTTGCTACCGCATTTTGAGACTCTATTCTGCTTACTTTCTATTGATGTTAAATGTATCAGACTGCATGACGACCATCGCAAAAACCACTGTATCCATACATGATAAGTAACGAAGGGCGAATTCTTCCCCTTTTTAATCATGAACTAAAAGAGCGACTTTTCAGCTAATCGAAGCTCGTGCTTCGAACTATTGAACGTGGAGCCTAGTTACAGTATCGTACAAGTGATATGTAACGAGTTAAATTATTAGACGAAATTTCCTACACAGAGTCAGTCAAAATGGAACCAATTAAATGCTTCATAAACATTTCATGAAAACGAAATTGCATTCGATAATATCGTATTTAGCGATTATAAATACACTCAACAAAACTTATAAACCGCCACTTTTTAGCTGTAATTCCCCGTAGACTTATTTCTTTTGCATCACTGTCTACAAGAGAGAAGTTTCATTTGGTTTGTTTTTTTAATCGGTCGGCGTAAGCCGGACGATTAGAGAGACCACAAATTTCGGAAACCCGTCCGCTGAGGGCAAACTGATGTAACTGCAACTCGTAACAGCGTTCATTTACAGCATTACAACGCTTAACAAGCCTGTCGTGACCTTATTACAAATACTACTTTCGGTTGAGCGCAAGAATGAATAAACAGTCCTAGTAAACAGGCGTCAAGTAATCCCGTTCTCAACTTTTCAATTATGCAATAAACGGTGATTACAACTTGTTTAGCATTGAATTTTGTCATATTACCAATGTAATCAAAATGTCTAGCGAGCAGAAATGGAAAAACTCGTAGCAGTTTACTTTCAAAACAGTTATCAGAAATGGGGTCAGAGGTAATGAGTAATTGTATGAATGAAACGAGAGCGAATCAATAGCGTATATCGGCTGAGCTAAAAATAGAATTCTTATCTTTCCAACTGATTACGTCATTCTGCAAGCGCCCGGATGTCATACAAAACAAAGCCGCTGTATGCTATACAGAAAGCCGTGAAGTACAGAGATCGAGATACGAAAATTGATTCATTATGGAAGAAACGGGCACTGAGCCGAAATCTGAGGGTGTCAAGCACTGCTGTTATGGCACATGCAATAGTGATACCAGGTACAGACATCGTGATGACATGAAAGACGTATTTTTCATTCCATTCCCAAAGCCTATTACGAAACGGGAAATGTGTGAACGATGGATCAAGGCGTGTGGTAGACCTTTACACGATTTCAACGTTCAGAAAATAAAAAGATGCACTTATATATGCAGCAAGCACTTTGTCGGAGGAAAGGGCCCGACTTCAGAACATCCGGATCCCATTCCTGCGTTACTGCATACTGATGAACAGGTTAGTCGCCATGAACAAGTTTGCATGTTAACTCGGCAGTTCGCATCATTTTCAAGAATTAACTCTCTACCAAAGTGAATGACATAATGTTAGACTTGTCCAAATTGAAAGCATTCACAGACAACAAAATTTAATGTGACTCAGATTTATTTTTTCCTAAGGATGAAAAACATTGTGGAAAAAGGATAAAATACAGGTTAGCAGCATTTCAGTTTTCCAACCATGTTTTCAAAGACTTCTTTCTCATGGTCGTTAATAGTTAGGATTGTGTGGTAATGGGTTAAATAGTAATAACTTATTTCAATAACAATTGCTACTATCCGTTTAAATTTTTTGGGTTTATTTTTTTTCCCAGGGGCTGGGGGTGTCCTTAGTTTAGATAATAAAATTAATACTGACCACTGAATAATTCTTTAGGGCATTTTTGCATTTGCTAACAGTAACGACTAAACATGTATGGTTGTGTCTGCCATTCATATTCAAACCCAGGATCGGTTTACTAGATACCAAATAATAATTTAGTTTTAACACTTTTCACGTAATTATAGGTGAGAAGATTTGAAAGGGAAAGAAAAGCACCAACTCCTAGGAGCAAGCCATTGAAAGCCAGTCGGGCAGATGTTAGACTTGCAGCAGAAAGCCTCCTACAATTGTCCACTCAAGAACCTTTGCAGCCTGCTGTAGTAGTAAGTCTCATTCTACAATTGGACCAAGTATCTTGAATTTATTAGCCTGAAACAAACTCCATTATTTCATGAACACACACACATATATACATGTGACTTTTAGAATTTGAATATCTGCAGGTGTTCTGGATTTTATCCCATTTCACTGTCAAGCCCCTTCAGGCGTATATGCACCGCTTTGCGAAGCTCTCGTTTAACCCTTTACCAAACAGTCCCTTGTTTTTATTATCTTGAGATAGAAGGCTTTTGAAAACGTGGGAAAAGGAGAAAATGCTGATGACCAGCATTTTCTCCTTTTCCCACAATGTTTTCTACCCTGCTGGAAACAATTCCAATTTGTGAGTTAAATTTATTTTGTCGTCTGCAAGTGCTTTGAATTTGGACCAGTCTAAAATTTTGTCGTTTGGTTAAAGGGTAAATGGTGGGAGCATAGAAATTGTTAAGTTTCCTGCTGTTGCTTAATAAACCTTTACTACACAATCCTGAGTGTAAATGACGCTGAGAAAGAAAGCCGTTGAAAACATTGTTGAAAAAGAAGTAAATGCTTTTAAGTAATATTTTATTCTTTTTCTTACATAGTTTTCTATCCTTTTCATGATAAAATAACATAATTTGAGCTGCATTTATTTTGTCATCTACAACTGAGATGAGAAGCTGGTGGCTAAGAAAGAACACTGGGCAAAAACAGGTGAAAGAAATAAAGAAGACCCTGGGAGGAATGTGACCTTTGAACACATGAAATAAATGCATTGAAAACATAATACAAGCTATATTTAAACAAATTTAATACCTTTTTCTATAGAAGAGTAGGATTATAACTTTAAGTACATCAAGCCTTACCAAGTTATACCTAACAAATAATCTCAATTACTGAAAACAAATTCAAAAGCAAGTTAGTTTTACACCGTTTTATCAAAAGACAGTTATTGCCAATCTTCATCATTGACTCTATGCCCCTAAAACAAGTTCAAGATATCTCTACATTAGAAGCATTGGAAGAAAACATACAACCATGGCAATAACATTTTCATTTGTCTCAAATAGGTAAAAAAACATTGTTGGAAAAGATGAAAATGCCAGTTTCCCCTTCTACCACAATGTTTTCAAAACTTTGTTTGAATGACAAGTGAAGGGTTATAAGTGAAGAAAGTGAAACGACTTTCTGTACAATACAAACAAAAATTAAATTTCAAAATAATTGAACGTTTTGCAGCAAGAAGAGAGTAGCCCATCATTTGACGACAGCAAGCTGAACAGACTAGAGGAAAAAGGTGTGCAGACTGATGAGAAGCTAATGAAAGATGCTGACAGCCAGACTTTTTACCAAAAAGAATTTTTAAATGTCAAAATTGAGAACATGATTTTACGAAATGAATTTAAATTGACAGATGTAGATATTGGCAATTCTAAAAGTCAATCTAGTCCAATATTATCACTGGCCAGTGTCAAAAATGATGATTCCAAGATGAAATTATTTACTGGTATGCATTATGATCACTTTTTGGTACTTTTTGATTTTCTAGGAGAATCTGTATATAACCTTACATATTGGGATGGCGAAAATACTAAAGAAAAGACGAAAACAGGCAACCGAAAATTAGAACCTATGGAAGAATTATTTTTGACCCTGGTGCGTTTAAGGCGAGGTTACAGTCTTCAGTCTCTTTCACATTTTTTCGGCATTTCCACTTCGACCATTAGCACCACATTCAGTACTTGGATACAATTACTCTACTGCCATTTCAATGATTATCGCATTGAAATGTTTCCAGAAAGACAACACTTCAAGGAATACTTGCCGCATGTTTTTAAAACGTTCAAAAATATAAGGTGTACAATTGATTGCACTGAGTTTTTTGTTCAAATGCCTAGAGACTTTCGACGTCAAGGAAATCTTTACTCTTCCTATAAAAATCATCATACATACAAGAGTCTAATAGCTGTAGCCCCTAATGGGTCCATTGTTTTTGTGTCTGACCTTTTTGAAGGTTCAATCAGTGACAGGGCTATTGTAGAAAAAAGTGGATTTCTAAACTTTATAAATCCGGGGGATATGGTTTTGGCTGACAGAGGTTTCATTATTGAAGACCTGCTCCTTACAAGACGGGCTTCACTCAACATTCCACCTTTTTTAGGCAAACGCAAGAAGTTCACTGCACAAGAAGAACTGAAAACAAGACGGATTGCAAAAGCAAGAATTCATGTGGAAAGGGTTATTGAAAGAATTAAAAAATTTAAGTTACTCTCTGGTAAAATTCCTCTTACTTTAGCACCAATTGCTGATCAGCTTGTTTTTGTAGCTTCATGTAGTGTCAACTTCCAAGAGCCACTTGTAAAGTGATTTTTCCTGTACATGTATTTTCATTCTGTGGGTTAAATAAACAGCATGAATATTCTGATTTCCAGTCCAAATAACAGTACGGTTCCACCACACAGTATGTAGTGGGTACTTATTAAATTTAAAGGAAAAGTTTAAAGGCTCAATAGCTGCCAAAAGTAAATGATGGGGCTGGTAAGTAGCAAGTGAATTTAATCATTCCATTTTAAAGTATGAAACTTATTATGAAGACAATCTGTTATTGGAAGCTTGGCTCAAGTGTCAGTCACTGGTAGGAAAATGAATTTTAAAACTAGGTCAAAAGTTGCTAGGAGGCTCTATCTTTTATTTACCTAATATCTGGTTTTAAAATTCATTTTTCTGCCAGCAACCAACACTTCAACCAAACCAAACAATAACAGACTGTCATCATCACAATAATTTCCTTACTTTTAAATGGTATTAGGCTATTCAAATAACTGAGTGAAATGTGCGATCACTTCAAAGTGCAAAACTCTTGTAAGTTCCTATACAATGTATAGGCATTTAGAATAATATTACACTTACCCATCATTATAAAAAAGATTCTTCATCATCAAATTGTCTAAGGAAAACATTAAAAGACAACCCACAAGATAGGGCACAAAAAATAACTTGGGAATTTTACATCCAATCACTTCTTGTAGTGTATCAAAATTTTCACAATTTGAATATTTGTATAGAAACTGTAATAAACATTATTCATTTACATAAAAAATGTAAAAATAAAAAATTTACAAGTATTTTCCAAGCTTGTTATCATTTAGACATCAATGAAATACAGATAATTCTTCTCACTAGAGCTGAACTGCCCGACTCATGATCAACTCTTAACAACAATCCCAAGATTATATGACCCTGAGACAGAAAACTAATGAAATATTGTGAGAATAGAAGATATGCTGGTTACTAGCATTTTCACATTTCCCCACAACATTTTCTGCCTTATAAATGTAAAGTTTCATGCTATGATCCAACTTTTAATTTGTTGACTGCAAATATTATCAATTTGGACAGGTCTAAAATTTTGTTGTCTGGTAAAGAGTTAAGCATCAACAAATATATAGTGTTAAACTGAAACTGAATATGACTTATGACCTTCATAAACTGTAGAAAACATTTTGAGAAAAGGAGGAAATTCTGGTAACCAGCATTTCCTTCTTTTCCCACATTGCTTTTGAAAACTTTCTTTCTCTGGGTCATTGAAACTATGGATTGTGTGGTATAGGGTTTATGACCGTTTATCTAACCAATCAGTCTGCTAGTATAAATGGATTCAATTTTCGAGGAACTCGCATTTCAAACAACTCGGGAGCAACAACTCTATGCCACAGAGCTGTTACATTGCAGATCATATTTGAGATGACTTGATCATCTCGCCGAATCCTCTCAATACTAGGCTTTCCAACCGGTGACCATAACACAAAGTCACACCAGTGACAATCCGTTATGGCCAACTGTAACTGAATTTGAAAATAGTAGGGATGGTTTGTTTTTAGACTCAATGTTGAGTTATCATCAATAGGAATAGTGAAACAAGAACTATACAAATTAGATTTCTTTAAAGTTCCATCCTTGATTTTTGAAAACAAATTTTGTGGTGCAATTAAACTGAAGACTTTTAAGCATTTTATTTCAACAAGCCCGTGTTTGAATTGCTCAGTTGGGTCCATCACAAAGCCATCTGGGCTGCATCCAAGCTCGGGCCACAACTTGTTCACCCAGAAGCCTGTCTTATTGACTTTAATTTCAGAGTGCTTTTCTTTCAAGAGACACTCATAATCTTGCCTGGCTGTGTCCTCATTTTCTAGACCGTATGACATGTCTGAAGACTGAAAGGAACTCATTTCCCATACATGGTTTTTAATGAATGTAGTGAATCTGATATTTTCAACCTTCTGAACGCCACCTGAAAGTAACAAACTCCCTAAATTATTTGCTTGCTTTGCAGTTGATGCAGTGATACGAAACCATCTACGTGCTTTCCATTCAACTGAATCCGACTGAGATTCTGTTCCTGGAATCATGTAGATATCTTTTGCAAAGCCTTTCCACTCCGCTCGAAGGTGCAAGAAAAGGTCCCAAACTTGAACTTTTAAAATGTCCTTACATTCATCAGTCATGTCATAGTCTTTGAAAGTTGGTGAAAATAATGTGGACCACATAGATGCTTTGTTTCTTTCAAAATCTACGTATTTCATATTTCTTATGAAAGTATTTGCTTTAGTGAACGACTTTCCTCTACATTGAATAGGTCGAGGATCGAACTTGCTAAGTTTGCTGCGCTTTGGCTTGTAAGATTCATACTCTGCCTCATTCACCCTGCCTGGAGTTTTATTTTTTTGTTTTCCCTTGTTCCACTCACAAGGTTTACTCGTGCAGGGTTTCGAATCATGTCCAAAGTCTTGGCAATGTTTATTAATTCTCAAAAGTAAAGCAGCAACATGATTGCATCGTCCCAGCGCAGATCCTGGACAGGTGCAGTTTGCATCTAGCACTGCCCCACTTATGCCCGAAATACTAACACTGACATGATGCAAGTCATTTTTCATTGAGGCAGCTACCTTTGCTTTAACAAAGTAATTACCCTTATTAAAACAGTCCTTCATTTCTAGCACGTTTCCACTTTTTACATACTGTTCCCCCTTTGTTAGAGGTTTTGAGGTCATGTGTGACAAATTTGTGTCCTCTTTCCTGCCCGTCTCACCTACCAAAACAATACTCTCCAGCAAGTAGTGGTAGATGTGTCCATAATTAAAATTACCAGGAATATTTTCTGACGGGAAGGGTTTCCATCCAGTGATAGGAGGAACTGATGGTTTATCGTCCATGTCTTCTTTTTCTTTTTTGATTTTCTCTTCTTTGATGCAAAACCACTTCCCGTCATCAATGGTTACATCAATGCTGTCTGATTTTCCCGCTGCTACAGCATCTTTACATCTGTTGAATAGAAGGAATATCGTAAGTATATAAGGGATATGAGAACAGATGTGAGACATGAATCACACATGACAATACCATGAGTATTAATCACTCTCGAATTAAAGAAATACTTGGATACTTTCAAGAGCTGAAAGGAGACAGGAATGCTGTTTTATATGACTATATATATATTTTGCAAATAACAGTTTAAGGGGACATTCGATCAATAGAAATCATTTAAATAAACACATCGTAGTACTTTGATCCGTTAAAAGATGGTTTCCTTTATGGAAAATTCGCCCTCTTCATCAAATCGACAGTTTGCGACTCATGAAGATATTTATCATAGATATTGATTACTATGACTTTTTGAAGCCGCTGATTAAAAGGCAAGCAACAAATCCGGATGAATAAAGTTTGTTAAAAACTGAACAATCTCATGGACCCGTAAAGCGTACAATATCGAAACAAAGGAAGGAGGTCACTGCCTTTTAACTCACCTCTGAATAAGATCAGATCTATTGTCGCTGATTTTAAGGCCTCTGCATTCGAGCCATCTCTTCAAAGAAACGTTGCCATACTTTTCAAATGCATTTAAGTCCAGTTTTGCCCCAGGAACGTCGTCGGGAGTTAGATCGATTTGACAGTAGGATTGTGTAGACGCCATGTTGTTTGTATGAGGTCGGGTCACGTGATCAAGATATAAATATTCATGAGGATTTGTGACGTATACGGCCGAACGATGCTATTGTATCGCGTGATGTAAACACATTCTGTAGCCGTCGACTGTCTATATTATTCGGCAAACTTCGAGTGGGTCGTTGGTCACTATATACGTATTTACGGGATCGGTCGAGTTGTGACGAGTGTTGTCCGTATATGTTGCAGGTGTTGAAAAGTTCACGGGTCATCTAGGGTTGGGGCAAAGATAAAATCGCTACAGAAAGGAGTTTGTAAGGAATATTGCTGTAAAGAATTTAGATATTTAGATTGTACTGCTTTAGAGCAAAGTGATGTAAATGCAACTCGTAGCAGGCGTAGGTTTAAAATAGTGATTGGCCGTGGGTTGTTTAACGCTAGTGAGGCAAAAAAGTGTGAAGCTGTGAGGGAAAGGGATGTAAACTTGTGTAAGGGTTATGACCTCTAACTTCTAAGTAGCGGAGAGGTCATTACGTAAGCATTTTCAGAATGGACTGGTGATCCCACGCCTGCAACTTTACAAGCCAGACTGTCCATTCATAGTACTGACCAGCAGTATCTGATTACGCATTTTTTTAGCGTCAGATGTGTTAAATTTTCATAACCCCTTACAGACACGGCACTATCATTTTGTACGGTCACTGACATGTTTCTTCTTGATGAGCTTAGATTGGAATCAGTCTGTCAGTCTGCTGACCCTTGACAAAACAATCCTGTGGGGCATTGAAAATATAGTGGGAAAGAGAGAGAAATGCTTGTAACCACCATCATCTCTTTTTCCAACAGCATTTTCTTCACCATATGAACGATTTTCAAAATAAAATTTTGTCATTTGGTTGAGTTAAATAGAGCATTTTCTCCGGAGGGGGGGGGGGGGTGAAACTGCAACATAAATACTCTCACTTAAGATATAATTCTCCATGTCTGAATCAACGGACCAGGGAAAAGTTTAGGAGCATGTATTTTTTCCAAGATATTTTTCTTTAGAGGGTTTAGCAAAACATGTTGCCTTTGCAGAGAGTGCAGATTCAGACCAGACTGTATAGAACATGCAGTCAGATCTTGGATCTGTCGTAACATTTTTTATATGAGATATTCTAGTCAAGACAGCAATGGCCCTTCAATAAATAGGCTGCTTTTCCAAGCTTGACATGTCTGTTTCGTTAATTCAGGGTTTTAAGGTAAAACTCTCGACAATATGTATGTCTCACCAGACACTTTATATTAGTTGATTCTCATCCATTCCACAAGGTCCAGTTTTTCAGATAAAGAGCACAAGGTTTACTGTAGCTATGCTCCTCGCTTATTAGAATGAATCAAATACATAACCTGTATTGGTCAAGGTTAAGAAAAGTTGCTTTTGCAGACAATAAAAGATCGAGATTAGACTGTCCTTTGAGTGCAGTGCAGATCAATATTACACACGTAGATATCTTAGATCATAATTGGATGTTCACGTAGGATATAGATCTGTAAATGAAACTGTAATATTTGTACAGTGGTTTCTGACTGAAAACGGCCAGTAAATTAACTCAGAGTTTTAACTCTTTACCACACAATCCCAGTTTTAACAACCTTGAGGGAAAAGGCTGTTGAAAACATTGCAGAAAAGGGGGAAATGCTGATCCATCATTTTCTCCTTTTACCACGATGTTATCTACCTTTTCAACGATTCAACTCATCATTTGGGCTACAGTCAAATTCGATTCGTAATGTCCAAATGCTTTCGATTTTGACAAGTCTAAAATTTCGTTGGTTGGTGAAGAGATGACGGTTACGTAGATATTAGCTACATTCTTTAGAAGTACGGTTGGAAAATTTGGCATGCAGACGTTGTGGCCAGGGTGATTCGGCCCAGAAAGGTTTAATCAGCCAAAAATATTAGAGAGGACAATTTATCTCGATAGATACGATGGCTTGTTAAAAATGGAGAAATAGATAGCCCACTAGCGGCCAAAAATAAACAATTCGGGAGTCAAAATGCAAACACATTTTATACGATTTATTCAAATTATTTAAAAGTAAAAAACTAAGGATATTATTAAGAGTCTGGCAATGTGCTACAGTACACTCTGTCTGTGTTCCAATAGTTGGTAGAAAAGTGAGTCTTGTAACTATATTAAAGTTACCAAAGTTGCTAAAGTTAGAATAATAAAGAATATCAAATTTTGTGTTTGTGTGTGTGTGTGGTTTTTTTTTTTTTTTTCTTTTTAGTAAAAGGCTGGTAGGTACTGTTAATCTTGTAAGAGTGATGTCTAAAGCTTGATAATAAGAATTGCTGATTAGAATTCCGTATCTTTTACGTTCTATTGCTGACGGCTGGCAAATCTCTACTTAGACCATTCGGTTAAACTACTAATTTGTAAAAGACAGGTTGAAAAAAAAAAGGTTCCTAGGTGGTTCAGTTGTATGGTGTAGGATTCGACACTTGTGTTTTTCGTGGGAGTGTCATCAGGTAGGATACCTCAGAGCCCTTGCCTAGTACTAGTGAAATCCTTGACAAATATGAATAAGAAGGCTGTCGCCGCGATATGACTGAAATAATGTTCAAAGCGACCAAAAACACAAAACAACCAATTACTCAACCAGTTTATTACTAAATTAGATGATTTCCACATAGTCCTTTGTAAGAATAAGAATGGATTTCTTTATCCATTGTCAAGGTTCTAATTCAGTATAAAAGGCAATATAACATGGGGTTCTTACTCCCATACACAGTTCAAACAACTACCATTTGATATGTGATTTTCAAAAACAGTGTGGTTATTCAGTGTCGACCGATTACAGTGCTGACAGCACTTTGATTTTTTTAAATGGTTGATCAGTGTAAAAACATACCTCAGCCTAAGTCTGAAAAGATTTTATTGCCTTGCTCTCGTTAAAGGAGCTTATTTAGTATCCACTTACTCAACATGGAAAATTGAAAAATCAAATTCTTGAAAACTTCATACTCATTTTCTCGGATAATATCTTTGTGCAGAAAATATTTTTCATGTTTTTTTCTTTTTGCTGACAAAATTCCAGTAATTTAAGCCTTTCTTTTTAACCTTTTTTTTTTTTTTTGCTTAAAGACACTACGCGTGACGCAACCTACTTGTTTTCCCTATTTTTAAACAGACATGTCTTCTGTTGGCAGAATCGGGAATCTTTTCATTACAGTACCATGCCTAAAGTCAGGATATATCTTATATCTTGTTTCCATTTACCTGTCTTTTACCTGGTAAAATTCGCAGGAGGAACAAAAGTGGCGGTTTATAAGTTTTGCTGAGTATAGCAACAGTATACCAGACTCTAGATTAATCACACGATACTTTGCTATTATATAGAAGTAGCTATTCACTGAAATGACAAAATCACCATCAAGGGTGACAAGTCTGGTACAAGCTTTGATTGGTCAGCACAAATAACTGCATGATCGTCATATCTAAGTATGGACATCAAAAAGGGGGCATGCAATCTTGCCATTGCTATACAGTGTGTCGAGATTACTCTCTGCGATATACATGTATACATATGAGTCGGGCTTAGTAGAAAGGCGGTTTAATGCATATGCAAAAAGTATCGACCAATGTCAGCCTGCGCCTCCGGTTGGTATACTTTGCCATGGTATTTTTTTAATGTCAAAGGACCATTCTGCTTCATGATTCAGTTGGTTTTTAGACAAGTTTTTCCATAAATGCGACTACTTGCTTAGTACAATAATTTACGAATATTCATTAATTCCGCGTTTCCCTCTTTTCTCTCATATCTCTTTGCTTAGGCACTGTCTGTCTTTCTAGAACTACTAGTACATCACTTGGACACGAGAGAGCAGCCGTCGCGTAATGTCTGTACAGATATTTATAATTATGATTAGTCTTCAGCGGTTTGGCTAGCCTAAACTTACATGAAAAAGTGTAACGTTATAGAAAGTGGGCTATTGAAATTGAACCATGCTGTACCTACTTGAGCCCTGTATGAATTCGTAAAGTGTTTCTAAGTACTGATCGATCGCAAACACGACAATAAGTAACACCAAGAAGAAAGTTTGTCGGCAAATTGATACAAACGACTTTGTTCCATTACCGTGTCAATCATTCTTTTGAAGATTTCCAGACGAATTCTTTGCTGTAATATTGTCTTTTTGTGTCTGTAACCCAATAAAACCGACACATACATATTGATGAGGCACACTCGCCACAAAACTATAATCATGGAGCTTGAAGTTATCACAAAGTGTGTTTGCAGTCTTTCAGAGGCTTTTTAATATGTTTTCAAATGATCGTCATTAAAATCATATACGACAAACTTGTGTTCGTGTAAGGCTCACTCGTTAGGGCGATGGACTTGTGAACCTGATGATTCTTTGTTCAAGTCTCCATGTCTGTGTTTGGTCGCATAAGAGAGTTCTAAAGCATGACTCTCATCCTTGAGGTCTGTGAAACCAACGAAGCAAAGATGTCAGCAGTCGCTCTGATAAACATGTAACTCGACCAAAGGTGACTTCAATTATAATTTACACCCATAGAAATGAGCCGTGCCTTGGCAAATAGGTGTTTACCGCATCTCCGTGATGCATGATAAATTGCAAATCATCACATGATTATGGATCCATAAAATCCATTTTGTCTAATGTTCAACCGACTGAACTCTGAGGTGGAATGGTCCTTGGACATGCAGAAAATTGACAAAAGGCAAAAAGTATCGACGCAGACTGTGCAGGCGGACCTGGTTCGATACTTTTTGAAGATACATGAAACCCCCTTTCACAAAGCATGGCAAAAATATATAGATGCCTTCTGTTAAACACTTTACATTTTAATAGTACAAATAACGGCTTTTTAGATTGAAAATCAAATGAGTTGAGGGTGGAATAAGACGACTTTGGTGTGCAATAATTTGTCCCGATTAGTAGGGCAGATTTAGTCCAAATTTCATGAAAGTCTTTCACTTTATGATACAAGCACCAAATTTGGCACAGTTAAAGTCTATTATCTAAATTTTATGAAAAGTACGTTATCAACCTGAAAATCCAAGATGGCCGCCAGTTTCAAGATGGCCACCAGTCTTAGCTATAACCGCCTTATTGTATATAATAAATGTAATTTTAGGTTTATTTTTCTGTGGGGCCTGATCGTTTTTATGATTTTAATATGAATATGAATGTTTTGTGAGAGTAGATCCTCATAATGTCCAAGTTGGTGGTCAAGATGGCAGCCATTACATAGCTTCATGTCTTCATTTTGTAATTAGAAGTTTCATTTCAGTTGCACAAGATTTAGTAACTACCACTACACTTAGAACATTACAAGCCGACACTGAACCGCAGGCCGAGTCTCAGAACACTAATGCCACCATGTGTCCTGGTTGTGCTTTGGCATCAGAATTGCTGCAATTAAACTGAAATGAAACACCTAATTACATGATAAAGACTTTACTTTTAGGCCATATAGACCATGAGACACCAATAGGCCCAAATCCCATCAGGGATAATTTTCGGCACTTTTATTTAATTAAACCCAAATGTCTCCTGAGCACTTTGTCAAAGTCTGCCACCTGGCGAGCCGGGCGTCTGCGAGTTATAGAGGTCGAAAAAGGTCATCAAGTGCACTTTTGCATGCAAGGTATTAATGAATTGCCATTTAGGTTACATTTTCATTTCATTTTCTATTTTGAACATCTTCAGATGGCTTAATAGCTGAATACATCCATATCTCTTATTACAACGACTGTTTTACAGAAACAGACATAATTTTATTTCAATCAAAGTACTGTAAGAACATATTTGTAAGCCGAAAATGGCTGGTACTCAAACAAATATCTATAATATACAACATCATCTTTTATGATCTAAGTGATACAGAATAGATGTTATGAAAAACATTGTGCCTTTTCATTGTAATTAATGTTATCTATAAGCTGCTTTAGCCATGCAAATCAGAGTATTAACAGTGCCAAAGGTAGACTTTTGTTTGTTTGTTTTTTTAATCCTTTGCGGGAATTTAAAAAAAAAAAATGTTTTTTTGCTGTTAACGAATAAGAATTCATTGTAGTCATGATTGTGTTAAACAATTCTGTGGTCAACAGTGAGTAAATTACTGCAATGATGGGTAATGTGATAACCCACTGAATAAAGTTGTGTAGATATTTTTCTTTATTGTGGCCCTTCATAGAGTCCGAGACTAGTGTGTCTTTTGTTTTTAATTGAAAATATAACAATGATGCTTAAAGCAGACCACTTCAGATTTGTGAGGTCCATTCATTGCCACTTTCATTCCTATGAATTACAAGGGTTACATGTATATCTATATATAGAGAGAGAAAGAGTAGTTTGTTTGTTTGTTTTTTTGTTTGTTTATTGTATTGGAGTTTAGTGTCATTTTAACAGTATAGGTCATATCACGGTGGTCATTGCATCTACACACGTGTTTCCTAGCTTTCTCACACCAGTGCTGACACAACTTTCGTTCCAAGCCACTAACTACTTTTCTCACATGCACCAGAGGTGAGAGGCAAAAAATCAAAAGAAATTAAGTTTGCCTGAACATGCGTGTTCGACCACCAGGTCATGTGTCAGATACGCTAACCACTGAGCTACCTGGCCTGGCAATGACTGAGTGAATACATAGCATTGAAACTATGTAAGCATAAAACAAGAAGTTATATATATATGTATGTTGTTAGTACATGATCTGAGCAATAAAAGGATTGCCATTTGAAAGATAATAATTCTATAACAAAAAACATAATTATGACAAAAAATGAACAGTACATTATAGCACTCAAAATGTCCTTCATTTAAAAGCTTACATAAACGGGAGAAATGGGATAAAAATAGATAAAAGAATGGAAAAAAAGCCAGGGCTCTTCATTGCATATTTTTAGACTTGGGCAGTTTATACGAAATATACCAAACCAAAAACATCTCATCTCAAACATTTTGACTCAGCCTCTAAGCATTGTTTCATAATCGTGAGATGATGCTTCTTAGTATCATGACGATAAACAGTTAACCTGACATATTTCTAAATAGGCAACAATGGAAAAACAACAACCTTAGTTGCCATAACAGAACCAAGCAAATACAAATAGGCTGGCATGCATGGGAATGGTGGTGATGATGATTTTACCGAGCAAATATGAGCTCTCATTCCCTGTTACACTATGGCCCTCTGTAACTGAATACTGACCAACAAATGTGCTATAGCAGGTACAGCTGCATCTTTAAATTATCAAATGCAAAAGGGGAATTCAACTCATCTTGATAACATACATAGCTAGCAAATCACCTGATTACCAAACTGATGTGTCTAAAATGTGGCCTGTGCAATCCGCTTTTTGCGATTGTTAATTTTTTGTACATCTCCGAGGACCGTTTAACCCCTTGATTCAGTCGTTTGTTAGACAAAATGGATTTAATGGATCCATGATTATATAATGACTTGCTTCTTTTAATGGATCATGGAGATGCATTAAACCCGCTTTAGGTAGAGTGCCGCTCATTTCTTTCCTTATTTTGATTTACGTAGATCTGGTCGAACAAGTAGACAATCTCCCAGGCAATGTTTTTTCCCCCCTTTCTAATTTGCATAAATGTAATTTATTGTAAAATTACTTTGGCTTTCCTCTGATTATCATTCTTCGACACAAACTTTGGCGAGGTCGAGTGCTAAATTGTGACTCTAATCAATTGCTAGTATACGTTCTTGCTGCCACCGTGACTCTGGCTTTGTCCTTAAAATTCCCGACACAAACTGACGCGAGCGACGAGTGTTTTATTGTGACAGTAATCAATGGCTGATATACATGCCTGCTGTCACCCTAGTCACTTGATAAAGAAACGGTAACGACATTTGACAGCCTTCATTTTCTAATAATTTCTGGGGAACGGTGTTTTTCATTACTTTGATTACCTCCAAGAGAAAGAGGTCTGAAGATTAGACGGAAAATGTCAAGGTTATTTGCAAATTCTGTAGTCGCATTCACCCACAGTTAAACACATGAGCCATGCTTTGTAGAAAAGGGAGTGCATCCGCAAAACGTATCGACCCACGACAGCCTGTACAGTCTGCACAGGCTGACCTGGGTCGAAATTTTTTGCTGTTGTTAAATTTCCTACGTATTCGAGGACCATTCTACCCCGTGATTCAGTCAGATGTTAGACAGAATGGATTTTATGGATTTATAGTTATATGATGACTTGTCTAGTTAGATGTATCGCGGAGATGTATCAAATACCCTTTCGCCTGAACACTGCCTGTATTTTTTTAACTCTAATTTGAAAACTTATCCATCTGATAGGCTGAGACTTTTTGTGTCAGGTTTAGACTTCTTGTGTCAGATTGAGACGTCTTGTTTGAGGCTGAGACGTCTTGTGTAAGGCTGGGACGTCTTGTGTCATGCTGGGACCTCTTGTGTCAGGCTGGGACTTCTTGTGTCTGGCTTGGACGTATTGTGTCAGGCTGAGACGTCTTTTGTCTGGCTGAGACTTCTTGTTTAAGGCTGGGACGTCTTGTGTCAGGCTGAGACGTCTTTTGTCTGGCTGAGGCGGCTTGTTTCAGGCTGAGACGTCCGGTTGATTGATTAATTGATTGATTGTATGGTGTTTAACGCCGTTTTCAACATTATTTCAGCTATATCGCGGCGGCCAGTGCACCTATCCATGCTTTCCTGGTGTCTCTTTTACCAGTACTCCGCACAATTTTCTTTCCAAGCCACTGGCTGCTTTCCCACATAATCATTGCCGAAACAATGGTCAGCAGTGGAAGAGGAATGAATCCTGTCGCAGTGACTATCATCGATCCTTGGAAAGAAATTGGCCGAGCCGGGGGTCGCAGCCAGGGATCGAACCCTGGACCCCGAGTTCTCAAGTCCTGCACGCTACCGACTGAGCTACCGGGGCTCGGCTGAGACGTCCGGTGTAAGCCTATCAAATTGCTAGGCTTCGAATGAAGAACTAGAATTGCCGTGTTTCTATCAATTTACGGTGAATGGTGGAAATGGCCGCTTGCTAAAACTAATCACTGGGACACACTGAACACTGAATAATACAGAATGAAGTGTCCTTGAGTGCTCTGAATGAGATGACAGAAATGCAATTAATGTTTTTTGAAATGCAATCTTTTATCTCCTGTCGTCTGAAATTGTTATGCATTACACATGCTGTCATTGGAGCTGAAATTGTAATTAAATTGCAGTGTTAACAACGAAATATTTTTCATAACGGTCAAACTGAAACACAAGATAGTTCCATGTTATCATATTGCTCAAGTTTTACTTAGACTGCATAGGAAATAAGATCGTGTTTCAAATTATGTCGCTTCAAGTTCCTCACACCTACACTTCTATACAACCCCATGCCAACACAGGCACTAGAATAAATTCTCAATATCGTAAGTAGACTCCCCCGAAAAGCGATTTTACATGCTTCTGTAATTCAATTTCTAATTAAAAAATATACTGATTGCCCTGGTCATAGAAACATGTTTGCCTGCATGCCCATCCCGTAGTTTCTAAAATGGTCTGATAAACTAAAAAAAAAGATCCGCAAGCTATGGGCAGCAAAAGCTAATGATACATGAGAAGTGCTGAAGTGAAACAGACATCGATCAAATTTTATTGGTGTATCCTGCAGCTTTTCAAGTACTTCTATGTCCTAATGAACAGTGCGCTTTCATCACAATGTCAAAACTGCTTGTAATGGATGATGTCTATATAATACAAAAGATCAAAATGAATCAAAATTTGCAATCCACGCCTTCAATTAAAAAGCGAGCAAAATTTTATAATTATTTTTTTTATTCTGACGACTCGGGTAAACGATTCAAAGCATCAAAGTTAATAAAGACAGAGTGCATCACTGGAATCACCTAGCCCAAAAACCTACATATGGCCCAAAATTGCAATAATTAGTCTGCAGTCTAATTTTGTCTAATTTTCAGTGCGAACTTCAATCTCACTTCATCATAACAGCAAAAACGCCTACATGATTTGTTCTCCAATTTTTACACCAATACTGCCGCCAGATCTCTAAATGCATTTAAAGACCTTTCATAAACCAGTAAATACGACATATTTCCAAGCCATGGGCTCCTTTCCCAAAATGGACGGCATCCAAATTGCAAGTTCAGCTTTCTAGAATTAATCCCATCACAAAATAGCCAGTATTCGATTTCATAGGACCGGGAATTATAACACCGAGCACTACCAACAGAGTTATCGGCCCTCGATAGTTGAAAACGCAAACTGTGAGCAAATAGATGAAATTGTACAAGAAGATTCAATGCAGATATTGGAGAATTAGTGCAAAACTGTCGTAAGTTCATTGATACAGTATAGGCTCTTTTAACAGTTTTTGCTACTCTCTTGTTATGCAAAACAGGAGTCCATTACTTTCCAATAAAACTCTGTGTAATTTTCATTATTTTTAGGTTGGTGGGGGGAGATACTGAAATACTACCAACAACAGTGGTGGAAAATCAATGTACGATCAGAAATAGAATCATTTTACTTGCTCAGATTGTGACTGGAATGCTACTGAAAACCGCTTTAAACACCAAACCATCATACAATTAACAGGAGGAAACTTTTTCCGTATGAAATTGGCTTCAATTAAAAGAACGACAATGCGATGGACACCAACGTTTAGTACAAAGAAAGCGGACTTGCGAAAGCTATAAAGATAAGGGCGGACCTGAAGTCCAGTACAAATAACTAAGCTATGCTGTGTCAAAGGGGGGTTTAATGCGTCTGCAAAAAGTGTTGAGCCAGGTCAGCCTGCACAGTTCGTGCGGGCTTACCTGGGTCAAAACCTTTTGCTATCGGTCAATTATCTGCATATCAAAGGACCACTTTACTTTATGATACAGTTGGTTATTTAATAAAATGGATTGATTTTATGGATCCATAATGATATTTTGACTTGCTTGGTATAATGCATCAAGAAGACGTTTTAAACGCCCTTCTGACAAAGCTTAAATCAACCACAGATTTAGAGTTTAATGATGCAATAAGCTTTTTAACAGTGCTGCAGTTAAATCACGGTGAACAAATATTGGCTCATGTAAAGTCAGTGCGAAGAGGAGAATGTAAGTAGCACTGAAACGATAGAACTGATGCAAGACGAATCTAGCTCAGAAAAAAGATGAAATAATCTATTTCTGTGGTTTTGTGTAATTTCCATAAAATGTCAACCTGCCTATTTTAGGACATACCTTGCCCTTTGTACGTACGTCTAAAGCATGATTTACATGTCTGTACTCTAAAGAAATATTGTCAATATTGCATCGACATATGCTACAAAATAAAACTACCCACACACGATGATATTTATTACATTTGCATAATTAAACTGCGTCTGTAATATATCTGTAATAATCTGTACATAATATATCTCAAGATTTCTCCCTTTCTGGTCCGGCAGCTAACATTACTTTCACTTCTATATCCTGCAAAATGTCAAACGTCAACTTGATTTTTCTTCAGTCTAACCTGCATAATTCATTGAGATTACAATCATACTGGGTTCGCACAATTTTCTGTATTTTTGTGATTCCTCATCTAATGCTGTTAATGGTTTAATCTCTTAGTTTCTCCTTTTCTCTCAGTTTCACTTTGCAGACCGGTGTCATTATACAAAGAAAATTGTCAAATTAAAACTGCCGCTATGTAATGAAAGCAACAAATCTTACAAGTAGCTTCGAATACGTAATTAACGATTTAAATATAATCATGTTAAATTGTCGAACAGCGACTGATCTTTAGAAGGCTAGGAATTAAACATATACATGTATTCCTATTGTCTCGGCCCGTCTTAGCAGCTATCTTCTTTACAAGGTTAAGCTATTTAAGTACCATTAGATCTGTTTACAAAATATGGTATACCTATACACCGCTAGTCCTGTGACTTAAAACATTTTGAAATGAAAATGAACACAAAGTGCATCAGATGTGTGAAGTTTTCAATTTCATGACTGGTATATTGAAAGTCTGTTTTAAGGAGAACTTCGTTGCCTGTATCCTGTAGGTATACCTGTTATGACTAGGGACTTTTTCCAATCTCAACTTATTAAGTTTCCACTTCCAAACAAAATCAATTTCATAATATATCAATTTAGTTCGTGTTGTCATCGCCATATCACGCTTTTTGGGAGTTTTTTAATGTAGATGATTTTTTTTGGGGGGGAGGGGGAGGGTTGTTGACATTTCCACAGTGACGTTACTTGTTCATCGCGTAGCTGTTCACTCTGATTTACACAATATTTATACTAAAAGAGCGCTTGAATATAAAGATTTTGATTATACTTTTGATTTATAGTATACCGTTTCTTAACTCATGACATGACATGACAAAACGTAATTCCCTAACTTCTCAGAAATTGGTTAAATAAGTTCAAGGTTGTTTGAAGTTTAAATGAAACCTAATGGAATTTTAAAGTAGAGTGACAAACGGGACATTTGTATTTTAACTGGAGATTTCGACTTCTCCGTTTAAAGAGAGATATTTAGGGGTTTTTTTTTTTTTTTGTCATAATATAATTTCCTGTCAGAATGTACGATCTGCCCTTAGATGTACCCGGTGTAAATAGAATGCTATATATTCTGAGCAATTTTAAAAAAAAAAGCATTAAAATTGGAAATGCCACCTTGCCCTAAGTGACGCTTAAACGGTTATTTGTTAAAACTGTCTTCAAAAAACTCCCATGACAGTTCTATACTTCAGGATATGTCGTGAGGTATTTACACCAAAACAGGCATGAAATAACAATACTTTGGTCATTTGATGCCGGCTTCCGAATTATTTGATATAATGTGAGCTTCTGTTTCCCAGTCTTTATTTTCGTTTTCACTTCCATTTTGATTTTCTTGCCGCCCGGATCTATGTCTCACTCTACCGATCTTACTCTCGCCAACATGGTCCATTTTTACGCCGTTCAGTCTCTTTCTTATTTTTCCAGTCTCTTTCATGATATGTCTGTTGACCCTTATTAACAAACGTGAACAGAAAACGTAGGAGGTCGTTTCAGCATGCCTAAATATAAGATTTTATTTTTCATACACAGTTCTATATTTTTTTTACGTACATGTATTGTGAGGATATTTTATTTTTAATTTCTACTTCATATTGCACACCCTATATATCGCAAAAGTCTGTGAAAAACAATCAAGGAATCAGTAGGCATAAAACGCGAATACAAAAATATTGTTGAAAAAATACTTCGTATTGGGAAAGAAGTAACAACGAAGGAGGCACGTAACGATAGTTCAATCAGTAAAGGATCACAGAGTTCAATACGCTTTTCCAGACACATACATTTAGTTATTTCATACTTTGGTGATTAATGTTCGGTTTACTACGTCATGAATTTCTATGGAAGCATGATATACAGACAATACGTATATATTTTGTCTCTAGGAATGACGTCGTAAGATTCTGTTTACTTTTTTTGTCAAATGAAATACAGTGAAATACATTGTTATTAGAGATCTCGTAATCTGACGACAATTTTAAAAGTGACATGACATTCTTCCTTGCAGAAGACAATCTTTGAAAGCCTTGCAATTGCTTGTTACAAGCAAATCGCTATTACCCTCTGTTTTCAGAATCATGTAAAAAGACATTTCTGTCTTTCTATCGAATATGTCTCCTTTGTTTTATTTATCCTGTCAGTTATAATGATTTCGACCCTATACCAGGGTTCCGTATATATATATCGGAGCAGAGATAATTGGTGTATTGGATTAGAAAAGTTTATAGGGCAAGGCAGAGGAATTTTATCCGATGAGCCAAAAGCGTGCCACTGCACGGCTATCATGTTGAAGATGTGGAACACTATTTTTTTCCACTCCCCGTCTCACAACAATCAGAGATTGATATTATTTCGCAAACTTCTAAGTACCACCCCATAAGTCTAATCTTGTTGATGTTTGGATCTGATAATTTAAGCCTTGACGATACCATTGTAATAGTATTTACTGTCCAATGACTTATTAAGATTCAGGAAGGTTTGAATGACAGATTAAATTATACGTGTCTTATGCCTATCCTGTACGAGACACCGTTTGGTTAGACTTCTCCAACTTCAAACCCCGGCTGATAATCTATCTGTCTATATTCATCGCTATTATCTCATGTTTTTCATTCTTTATGTGTTTAGATATTTCTTTATCTACTTTTCTTTATTGTTCCTCAACTGATGTTTTGGCGTTTTTCTGCTGCAAGATAAGACTGTTATTTCTTAAACATGTAAGAGGAGAAGGGGAATGGCCGAACCTCAGTGGTGGGAACTTTTGGTCAGACTCCTTCGCCAGTGAAAATGTATCATTCTATGTACTCGAAATTTTGTTGTATATATCGTTCACATAAACATGTATATATATGGCAATGAAATATGTTTAGACTACAGTGATAAAATTCCGGAGCCGACCTTCCTAATTTCAAACAACCAAGTATGTATTATGTTTATCCTATTACTCATTCATAATACATATCCTACTATTTTAACAGAGCATTTCACGTTTTCTTTTTAATTATTTTCGCTGACAGTGAAAATTAACAACTGTGTAAAGCGTCCTTCTACTGTATTATGCAGCCATAATAATGACGTCATGAATGGTGTTGACTACAATACAACAATAATGTCTTTCGGTGCCAGAGAGGCAATTACATTTATTTCGAAGATAACTTGATCAAAAGCGTCATCCCTACGTTAGAACCCAAAAGAAATAGGCTGTTTTTAGTCATTACAAAATTGTCATTTCATAATTGTCTTTTAAACTCTGACTATTCGTATGTCTGCCATGGAAAAAAATCAAGTTTTTCGGCGGATAAAATCAGACACGACAAGGGGGGGGGGGGGTGAAATCCGTATGTCAGTGTCAAATATTGTACAAAATTTGGTTTGATGACGTAAATCGCGTGCGGACTACTTTCTTTGTAACTTATCGATTTTATTGGTCATAATGTAACGGTATAATATTTATCCGCCATTGATACAAAGAAGTTATTATTCACTAAACAAGTAGTTGTGTGGATTTTTTCCCACATTTTTCAAATATGTGCAATAATTGCAATACTTTGTCGTTAGAATTTGTACGTTTATAACAAAAGAAATATTATGTTGTGGTAACTTTCCTGAGGCTTGTATCTGCATCTCGCTGCATTCGGCATACCTCGGGTGATGGAAACCATCAAGTCCCTCGGCTGTATCTGGTAGCTTGATATGCACCTACACGGTACATTTCATCGCCGGAAATACGCCGGTTTACCGTTCTGAAAATTGTAGGGCTCCTCTTAGAAAAGAAAACTTGAGTCTCAATTTTCTATCGAAATCTTTTGATTGAAGTTTTCACCGACAGATAGATAGATGTGAATAGCTTCATCGAGGTTGTTTATGTCGTTGCTAAGCGACTTATAGTGGCGCCGCAATGTATAAGATCACGTGATTGGCAGTTCAAATGGAAACGACCGTCATACAGACGAGGTTAGATGTACATGTAGGTACGGAATCGCCGAGTTGTGACGAGTCAATCTCGCTGCTGGGAAAATTTTGACATCTCGCAAGATATCGAAATTTCCAACGCACGTCGAAGCAAGTCAGCTGACGTATTGTCCGTCGACAACGTTTTAGACTGGTCCATTTTGAAAGCATTTGCAGACGACATATAAAATCTGGCTCAAATGATAGAATTTGTCTTTGAAAGAGCATGAAAAACTTGTGTGAATAGAAGAAAAAACTGGTTACCGGCGTTTTATTTATTTCTTTATTTTACTCTTTCAAATAATGTTCTTCTAAAGCCTCCCTCCTAAAGTTCGTTAAAACTCAAGAGTGTCTGGTAAAGGGTCAAAACGGATCGAAATAAAGAAAAAGGTTATATTCACATTCGGAAACTACGTCTGATTGCTTTTTTCCTTCTCGATAAGAATCTGTTCTGGAGAAAATGGCGGCTCACCAAGTAGCTTTAATCAGATGGTCAATTTGTCTTGGAGAGTTTCGCACCAATTTCAGACCTCTTTGTCGTATTGGTAATTACTGTAATGAAACTCTGTAATCCAGTGTGATTTTTGGTAAATTTAGGTTGTCTGATACTGGGACGTTTTAGGTGGCAAACCATGCTTGCCCTATCATCAATCTATTGGACCTTAGAGCAACAAATATTCAATGTTTGTGTTGGTTCTTCACTGATTTTTTTTGTTGAAAGTAGATAGAAAGGACACGCGACATCTTTGGGTCTGGTGTGTGTGTGTGTGGGGGGGGGGGGGGGTTCAGTGCTTCAAAAACATCCATGCCCTCTTCTGCATCTTAACTCTTTCTTCGCCTAAGATATCAATTCGACCTCTTTCAACATCTGAAAGTATGATCCACTGAGACCAAAAAAGATGTAAAATTTTTACTATATTATAGGCATGACTACACAAGGGGACATTATACAATCTTGAGGTATTTGGTAGCTATCATTAACTTTTGACCAAAAAAAATAGACACCTTCAAATTGAAAATATTTGCAGACCACAGATTAATGTAACTAAAACAATGAGAATCCTCTCTGACAGAATAGAAAACAATGTGGGAAAAGCAGAAAATGCTCGTTACCAGCACTTTCTCCTATTCCCACAATGGTTGTAAGAGCTTTCTAACTCATGGTCGGTAAAACAGGGGATTGCTGGGTACTTAGTAGTCGTACTTTTTATAACGACCTGTGATTTGACTTCCGATGTAATGGCGTACTTCAAGACAATATCTAGAGTAGTATCATTTTAGGGGAAAATTGATACGTGCATACAGGGTATCTAGAAAACCTGACTTTAATACCCATCCCCATGTCACTTCATCAAAATAACAAGAATCCGGAAGAAAAGTTTCCGTAAAACATATTTTTCAAAATTGATAATGCTTCGCACAAGTATACTGGTACTCTGGACTGTATGCGTTCTCCTTACGAACTAAAATCGCCTGTCACTTATTACATTAAAGCTTAATGCAATAGTATGAACTTTTGTAGGATTGTGGATTGTGGAGAAAAATCATTTCTTTTATCCAAAAGTATCGTTAAAATTGTTAAATCACGAAACCTTTGGACGGAATGCTTGTTATAAAAAAAAAACTCACCCCACCTCGAAAATTCAGCCGACCAACATCTTTTTACCCTTAGGCCGCTAAGCGCGACTTGGGGAGCTTTTGCGGACAGTGTAAATAAAGATCAGACTGCACAAAACGTGCAGTCTGATCTTTATCTACACTTTCCGATGCGGTATTTTCTTTCCGGGATAATCAACTGTGAAACCGTAATATTTGGGTTCTTACTATTGAGTGGAAATGGATCTATTTGTTTCATTTACTTACGAGCAGCTTAAGGTAAGTAAATGGCGTTCCTGTTTCTGTGATGGCGTTCATCGGTGTAGCTAGACGAATGTTTTCAATGTGTTCAAATGTTTTTTCGTACCATGGTATATCTAACTTCGTTTCATGTTTTTGGGTACTTTATCGAGAAATAATGGTGGGTTATAAAGTTTGTTAATTTATGGTTAGTGGAAATTTACCGTAAATCTTCAGTAGTTCCCGTGCACTAGTTGTGTAAACCTGGGTAACAGTGCGTGCTATCCAACCAGACGGAAATATGACGTAATTTATGCGCGTTTACCCTACATTTCTCGCGCTTTACGTAATATTGTAATGCGTTGTTATATGGGAGGGGCACGCCACAGAGAATTACCGAAAAAAGCCGTACTGGATTTCATGAAAGTCCCATAAAAAAAGGGGGGGGGGGGCTAGAAGCATGAAATAAATAGAATATTTTTTTTTTTCGGTGAAAAATCAAAATTCATTTAATTTCGTGAGCACCATCGGTAATATTTTCACGAGTGGCACGGCAACTCTTGAAAATATTACCGATGATGTTAACTCGATGAAAAATCTTTCGATCCTTCATCGAAACAAAAAATGTATATATTTATATCCTTTATGAATGTATCCGTTTCACATATTCAATACTCAAAGGGGCTAATTCCAAGGCGCCACATAGTTACGGTGAAAGGAACGCCTTAACGATTATGTGTCAAAACTGAAAGAAGTTTCAATATTTCAAAACTCCTTCAATGCGTAAGATCAACGCGTCGGGTTTCTGTCTATATGACAGGATAGTAATCGATCGTAGTAATTGAATTTAGAACTTAGGATTTGTTCCTTGGTAATAGAAACAAGAAAACTCTCTAAAAAAAAAAGATAAAGGCGAAAGAGGTACTGGAATACATGAATAATGAAACTCCTTTGTTGTTAAGGAATGAAGAGAATTTTTATTTTTTTCATGGAGGTATGAAAAAAAGAAACCTAATCACACTGTATGAAACCGCGAAGCGGTTTCATACAAAAGTGTGATTAGGTTTGTTTTTTTTTTTTTCATACCTCCATGAAAAAAATAAAAATTTCTCTTCATTCCTTGTAATTTAGTATTACAGACAACATACACCCACGGAAATAATTCAAACTACATTCATTTTCTTTATTTTTAAATCTAACGTTGGATTTTCTAAAGCCTCTTCCACTCATATTTGTATAGCGCAAGAATACAATAGGGAAGCAGTTTTCAGATCCCCAATACTGAAAATTAACCAATAAAACGAAAGTAAACGAACACGGCAGTGTGTAGGACCGGCACTGAGTAACCTTCAGCGACAGCAGTTCCGGCATAACGTGATTTTTTTTTTTTTCATGGAGCTATGAAAAAAAAATTTCAGCCAATCAGAAATCGCCAATTTTCATGAGAATAACTGATATTAAATTATTTTATTATGATGAGTAATAGTGAAAAGTAACCACGCCAGCAATTTGTCCTCACTGTTTTGCATATTGTTGACACAAGATATTTTCGATTAGACATATTTTTCAAGATGTCAATCAAACTCATCGTTGGAAAAGCAGCAGATGCTACCATAGGGCAACGAAAAAATGACAACCATTCAAGGAAACTAGTAATAATATGGTGCAGGCTGTTTAGTAAATTTGTTTTGCGGGCTGCTCGTATCGATCGACGCCGCCATTTTGGGTGTTATGTTCAAAGTATAGTTTTGTATATGGGGCTCCCGAAAGGGAAACTGCTTTTCCCTGGATTTAAAAAGTGTACATGAATCATGTTCCGGACACATTATCCAATCAGATCGCGAGAAATTACTTTGCAATATAGTAAAATGATATTTAAAGCTGCATGAGAATGTTTATCTGAGTGTTTCATAACGCTCCGGTTCAGAACAAACGTGTCCACATAATGCGAGCACTTTTACAACCACGGCCGTCTGTACATAATCACGTTATATTTGCAGTTACAGACAGTCGCCACTTAAACAATCACTTGATTGCAGTAGCAGCCAGTAAACTAGTGGAGAACTGTAAGACAGCCAGATGGGCCCTTGGACTGACAGGGTCGCGTATAAAATGAATTGTAGATATAACACCGTTGAAACATGACTCTTGACTGCTGTCGCCGGATGATGACGTTCAACCAATATAAAAGAAGGAAACCTGTACAATCATAAATTTACGATCGTCTTGCTGGAAAAGCTTATCATCAGTCAATATACCAATTTTGAAAGCGTTATGATGCAAAAGTGTGGAAAATCCTTGTGACGAGGAACGTCTGCTCCTGTCGCGATTTGCCGACATGCTTTCATGTTTCTAACCGTAACTCGTGCTGACGCTAGATTTTACGCGGATGTTTTCATTGTTGTCAAGTAAAATTATTTATAGGATGCAATAAGGTAAACTTTCATGAAATACCTTTCCTCCGCTGGCGTAGCACCCAAATAAATGTTTATCCCGTTGCAAATTGCTTTTACATAATGTAGTCTTTGATCTTTTAAATTAAGGCTACAGAATATTGATAAAAGCTGTATTGTTATTGCATATTTTCTACATAGGAGGCATGCTGCTTACATTAATTTTGTCATGACCTCTCAACGCCTCGAGCTCTAAAGATGGCAAGTGGATGTACTAATTCGGTTTGAAAAAGACCAAGAATTGTGATTTCAAGGAAATCTGTGCCATAAAATCTTTTTTTTAAAAAACGACAGTGCATGATCTAAAATCAGAACATGTTCCTGCACTTAGAACATGATTTGAAATGTCTTCAGACTCGTATAGAATCAACTGTATTGCCAAAAGTTTTCACTGTAAACTGTGAGATAATTCCCTACGCCCTTTGTTTACGGTATTTTTTTTATTTTTAGATTTCGAGAAGCTTACTCTTACACGTATTAAAGTCGGTCGAGACACCGATGTTTAGCACCAAAGATGCGCTTGAAGGCGCCTTTGCGCACGGTGCAAATACAAGATCAGACTGCACAAAATATTTTGCCTGTCTTTTTTTTTTACAGCAAATAGTTATCTCCTGGATACAAACAAGTATATCACGGGCTCACACCAGTCAAAACTTACATAGAAATCATTATTTTATTGAAACTGATTTACAGTTGTGCATAACTGGTCTTTGTGGTGAAAGAAGGAAGGTTAGCCCATGTTAATTGATTTGTCATCTTCACTTTTACAAAGTCTATTATAGTTCTTCTTGCAGACAGACGACTAAGAAAAATGATTGACAATACAATAGCACACGGAGATTATATGTCGGGGAAAACAAGGTCGCTAGGACAGGAAAACACGCCTAGCTTTGATTCTCTGTGCATGAGTCGTGCTCTGTGAAAAGGGGTTTTAATGCAACTGCAAAAAGTATCGACCCAGGTCAGCCTGCGCAGACCACGCAGGCTGACATGGCCGAAACTTTTTGCTATTGGTAAATTTTCTGCATTTCCAAGGACGATTTTATCTCCATATTCAGATGGTTGTTAGACTAAGTGGATTTCAATGACCCATAAATATGTTTAAAAAGGTCCTTATACTCATTTTTAGCCAGTTTTAACTCATTTTGTGTTTATTTTATCAAAATATAGTCATTCTTTTATCTTCATGCCAAATATTGCTCCTGACGGTTGCAAGGTTGCTTAGATTACGGACGATAGAAAATGCATTTCGCTGATTTGCGGCCTTCCATGTAAACACACTCGTCGTTTCCGGTTTTTGAATCGAAGATTTTCGATATATCCGTTATACACTCGGGTAGATTCGTATAATGATCATGCATTCTGTCACGTGACTAATGAGGTAAACAAAGGAAAATGGAGGCTTCTCTTTTGCAGCCTCGATTTTCAGACGGAGGTCGCGGCCTATATGCAAATTACACCGTATCCGATTCTAGGCGAAAACCAACGATAAATTTCCGTGACGTACCGCCATTGTTTACAGCTTCGATCGTCAGCCTGTTTTCTTCTGACCAGTGTTCGGTTTCTAATACAAATCTCCGTGCTTCTTTTTTTCAATTACACCATATATGTCAGTATTTTATCCATGTTTACACAAAGGGCTGATTTCTGTACCATACTAAATTGTTTGAAATTTAACAACGTTTTTGCTCACCGGCTGTAGACGGGCATCTTTAAACATATTTATTTTACATCGATTGAGAAACAAGTTCCTACAACTTATACTAATCTCTCTCGATTCTGCTGCCTGGAAACTACACTAGTACTCGCGCCGAATGTGTGGGCAAATGAAGGATCCCAAAGTTGACACCCGCTCCCGGGTCTCGAACTTGGGACCTTTTGATTACGAGGCCGACGGTCTACCTCACAACCACGGACACCACATAATTAAGTGATGACTCGTTTGGTATATTTCACTAGAGATGCATGGAACCCCTTTTTTTCAGAGCATGTATCATATATATATATATATAGTTGTAGGGAATATATGTGATATAGTTGAGATGCTGCATCAAAAGGCTTTCACCACGCAAAACGGGGCATTTGGACATTTGCGTAAAGTGTCGTCTCGGATCAGCCTGCGCAGTCCGCGCAGGCTAATCCGAGACGGCACTTTACGACTACACTAGATTTTGTGATACAGTAGACTTGCGCAAAACAGAAAATTACATAAAAACGGAAAGTGCCGTCTCGGATTAGCCTGCGCGGATTGCGCAGGCTGATCCGAGACGACACTTTACGCAAATGTCCGAATGCCCCTTTTTGCGTGTTGCAGGCCAAATAATAATCTACCCGTATCAACATCTTGGTCCCTTATATACCACTGTTACGGCTCTTTAGTCTCCTACAATAGACTGATCCTACGATATACAGCTATAAGAAAAATAAAATAAAAATCTTTATTAATTCAGAAGTTTGTATTTTCAGCCGTCAAGGTCATATATTTTGCATTGAAAGGGTTTCACTAATGATAAAACTTACTGTAAAACAGATGATTCAATATCACGGTATTGATGCATTAGCTTTTAGTTTTTGCGATATTAGGTATCAGTCTACCGACAAATATCTTTATTCCAAGAGCATATATTGACAATTCGGATCAGACTGTATTTGGCGCCGTCTGATCTGTGTCTGCAGTATCTGCTTTGATCCAATTTTTCAGACGACAAACCTAGATGGGTTGAAGATAATCCACCAGCCAAAATATTGTCAACAATCCATCTTTCGGTTAATTCTTTATCAGATGACAAAATTTTATACCTGGCCAAATTGAAAGCATTTATAGGCGACAATTCAAATCCAGATCAAATGACGGGATTCGACATTAAAGGGCTAGACTGCGTGTTGGAAAAGAAGAAAATGCTGTTGATCAGCATTTCTCCTTTTCCCTCATTTTTTTTCGAGAGTCATTTTCCTCAGGATAGATAAAATACGGGAATAAACAAAATAATTAGTAAAAGCTTAAACACGGGTACATTTATGGCGGCAGTCTTCGCAGGCTGACACGGGTCGAAACTTTTTTGCTATTTTCAATTTGTTTTGCATGTCCTAATGTTATACAAACTGTTGTGGTACTTGTTTAGGTAAATCAGTTGAGGCTAAAGTATTTGAGCCAATCTCTGTAGAAAGTGGGGGTTAATGTGTTTGCAAAAATTGTTCAACTAGATCAGCCTGCGGAGTCCGCGCAGGCTAACCTGCATCGAAACTTTTTACTATTGGTCAATTCAATATTCCGCCTGCTAAAGTCTACCTCATGATTCATTCGGTTATTAGACAAAATTGATTTTATGGATTCCAATTTCTGTGCTAGGTACAATGACTCACTGCAGTGCATCAATCCCCTTTTACCAGAGCATGGCTTATTTCCATTGATATGTCAGATGCATTGTCAGTTCGAGTAGTTCAAGTGATAAGCCGTGAAACTTGTGGACGACAAATTTCGAGACATTTGAGGGTCTTGGTTCAAGTCCTACAGCTGGTCGACTAAAAGATTGATAATTGTCTTTCGGATGAGACGTTAGACCTTGATCCCGCGTGACGGTGCTGTACACTAAGCATGTGAAACATTTTTGCGTAACCTAGGAACGGTTTCGACCTGTACCTTGCAGGGGCGTAGCTGTCTGTTCGCACAAACGCAGTTGCGTTCACTTTTCAAAAAGAGAGAGAAAGAAAAGAAGAAAATTCCAATAAACGTCACCATAGGCCATCAAATAGCTTGAACAATTAAAAATTGTCAGGGGAGGGCCTCAGGTTTCTCCTGGGAAATCCCCTGTCCCCTCTCGACACTTCACCCCTCGGATAAAACCTTCGGTATCACTTTTGCGTACACTTTATTTTGGACTAGTTAGCCCCTGTCCTGCACTCTCATCGGCAACATAACTGGCACCATCAGGGGCGTCGCCCACATGGGCATCCGGTGGCCGCGATGAATAAGCGGAAAAAACAATCAGTCAGATGCCCCAGTATGTCTGTCTATTTTAAGTACCCCATGTAGGGCCTTCTCCTTGTCTTTTCTAGCTTATCTCATCTTCCTTTGTAGCGAATTGTTGGTAATATACTGCTTTGAAATTTCATGTGTCAAGGTTTTTCTTGTCTGTAAAAATCTTGATTCCGTTCCTTACAACAGACAATATATTTCGGTTAAAATATGACTGAAAGACGGTCACCAGCATATGAGCGGGGCTCTAGCAGAAGCAGGGTTAATGCGGCTCTATGATGCATTATATCAAGCAAGACATCAGATAATTATGGATCTATTAACTCTATCTTTTTTTCAAAAAACCAACTAAATTATGTTGTATAATGATCCTTGGGCAAGCAGAAAATTGACAAATAGCAAAAAGTTTCCATTCAGGTCAGCCTGCGCGAAATGCGCACGGGCTGACCCGAATCGAGACTTTTTTGCATTAGACCCCTTTTCACAGAGCATGGCTCCTACAGTAGTTATTGACACAGGCCCCAGAGATAAACTGCTTAAACACTGCTATCCCTAATTTATACTTTCATTAATTCTGGTATCCTCTTATGTTTAACTCTTAAGCTACTACGCGCGACTCACTGACCTTTTTGCGGACAGTGTAGATCAAGATCAGACTGCACAGAACGTGCAGTCTGATCTTGTATCTACACCGTCCGGTAAGGAGATTTTATCATAAAAACATAAGCTTGACATTACATTATTCCGGATTTTATTATCGGCTTGAAAGTTTCATTTAATTTATTTACCAGAATAAAGGTTAACACTGTACGTCCTGTACGGATGGATTTTTTTCTGTCGTGCGGCAGACCACTTTTGGAAACATGGTTAAGGACTTTTTTTTTGTCTTTTACAACAACCTTTTCAAATTTATTCATGTAATAAACCTCAAATCATGTCAATCACATTTTTTTTTCAGACGACAAATTAAATGTTGCCCCAATGAAGAAATTTAATTCTGAAAGAGCACATTATATTGTTGGAAAAGAATAAAAAATATTGGTAACATTTTTCTCTTCCAAAAATGTTGTTAGAGGTTTCCTTCCTCAATGTCGTCAACACACGGGATTGCTTGATGAAAGGTGAAAAGGTTACTAAAGAACTAATAGATTTGTTGGAAACAGTTGACCTAACGCTGTCTTCGAATATATCCCTATAGAGTTCACCAAATAGAAAGAGAAAAAAATCCAGGCGTAGAAGCAGATTATTAAATCTCACGTTTCAACAAATCTGTGGCGATATCCGTGTAAAGTACGGAATAGTTGCCCAAAATTCCCTAATAAGTAACGAATACAGAATAAATGCCGGTATCCTGTCTGGTGAATGTTTATCAGGCAAGGCGGACGGATTTATCTGTTGAGCAAAAAAAAAAAAGCGGATTCAGATAAATTCGCTCGCCTTGCATGATAAACTTTATCCGTTCACGACATATACCATGTGTTTAATTTACCCTGCCCCTCAATACGTGCAAGAAAAAAAAAAAACCTTAATTTCGGAACGATTTAAAGAATCCTTTTACTCCGATGTTCCGATGTTTAATTTTTTTCTCAGCCTTTAGAAACTACCAATGCCACTAAAAAAGTAGTTCCCAATTTCTTGTCATTACGGTCAAGTACTAGTGACGTGTTACATGGTTATATTACGGAATTTACGAGCAGTTATTTCCGAGACATGTTTCATCAAAGTTTTTGCTTTTACAACGTAGCGTAGCAAAGACTGCATATTGTAAGATAATGTAATCGCATGATTGAGTCACGTAAAGTATAACTCGTGACTGATTAGATAGTTAGGTGCAACTGACAGTGTAATGTAAACTACGCAAAACAGGAATATTTAAGAATAACTGGATTTGTTATTAATTTATGACATTCATAGTTTTTTCAGATCCAGATGAAGTATGAATGATTGATATAGCAGTCTAAAATCCCCTCAATTGTTTAAAAAAAAAATGGAGTAAAAGACAAAGTCGTTCCTTCCAGCTGTCAGTGAAAAACACGTACAGGGCACATTCAGCCTGTATAATGCAGTTTTCTGTAGCAGCTGACGAGCCTATGTGCTATTGGGTGACGAGCTTTTGTTTACTTCAAAAGCATGTGTTAACCCTTTACCAAACAATCCCAAGTTTTCACGACCTCAAGAACGACGGCCTTTGAAAAACTTGTGGGAAAAAAAGAAAATGATAGGAACCAGCATGTTTCCCCTTTTTTCAACAATGTTTTCTATCCTTTCAAAGAGATATCACACCACTCAATCAATATTCAATTCGTTGTCTGCAAATGCTTTTAATTTGGACGAGTCTAAATTTTTGTCGTCTGTTAAAGAGGTAACCCCTATCGAGCTGTGTAAGTTAAATGACATCATCAAGCAGATTGTAAAAACCAAAATGTTGTTATTTCAAAGTTATCTTGTAGGGAAAATATCTCCTTATCGGACAGTGTAGATCCAAGATCAGACTGCACGTTCTGTGCAGTCTGATCTTGATCTACACTGTCCGCAAAGGGTCCTTATGTGGCGCTTAGCAGCCCAGGGGTTAAACATTTGTCTTCATAGTACACATACCGACCCAAATCAAGCTGCGTCTTCAGTGTTTGCCATTGTCAGCCTCTATATTACAACGGGAACTTACTTTTATGGAATAAGGTCGGATAGGGTTTTTTTCTCTATTTTTCAAATAGGAAAACAGACCTTGATATCGGAATGTTACGAAAGAAAACAACATTTGACTAAATCTCCTGCTTATCAGCATGCTGGATCTTTTCAAATCCCATAGGCAATAAGTCGTTTTTAGTTCTGATAAATACGTTGCCGAAGTAAACAAAATTCAGTCTCAGTTGTAAAAAGTTAAATGAATATAATAAACTAGAGGTCCCTGGAGGCCTGAATCGCTGTACTGGCAGTGAGTTTGCCTATTTTCTGGCATACATCATTAATTCATGATGTAGAAAAGCAAAGAGACAAACACATACAAATTGGGCAGGGGGGAATGTTGTTGCAACTGGGTTTGAACCGACTAAGACAGCATAAGTAGGTATGGTTAAGACTTTATTGCGTAAACAAGAAATGTGAATTTTCAAATTTAAATGGCTATTTTTCTCTTACTACTTCTTGGATTATTTTTCAAAATCAAAAAGCTTCAGGCTACTGATGATATATTAAGGAACTGTGCAAGTTTTATGAAAATTCGACCATAATTGCCGACTTTATCGCGTTAGCAAGAAATGTAAATTTTGAAATTTAAACGGCAACTTTTGCAGTGCCAATTGCTGATTTTTTTTTTTTTTTTTTTTAATCAACAAGCTGTTGATGATAGAAAGCAATTGTTCAAGTTTCATGAAAATCTGGCCACAAATGCGGACTTAATTGTGTAAGCAAGAATTGTAAATTTCCAACTTGAAATGGCTACTTTTCTCTAACTGACTGTCAGATATTTTTTCCAAAATCGATAGGGTTAAAGCTACTGATGTGATAAACGGAATGTGCTAGTGTAACGAAAATCTGACCAAAAATGCTGCCTTTATCTGGAAAAAAAAAAGAATAACGGACGGACGCACAAACGGACAGACTAACAGGCGGGCGACGGAAACACGCCCATGACAAAAGCTCTGCTGGCTTTCAGCCGGTAAAGCTAAAAAATGTACAATCACTGTTTCTTATGTGTTTAAGCCAAAGTTCTGGATATCAGATGGATAAAGGACTGATTTGTTGTCATTAAGAGTCAACTTTCCTCTGACCATTATTCTACGAGCGACTAGTTTGGTTTATTGATGCTTTATTGACAAGTTTAGATCAAGATCAGACTTCAAAAAACCCGCAGTGTAATCTTGGATCTAAATCCACTCTAAAGAAGTATCCCGAGGAAACAAAAAGTAGCGTAAGATTGTTTCATTCATGTTTTTTTTCGTTCTGATTGAATTACAGGCCACATCGGTCACTCTGAGGGAAGTGCTTTCAATCGCTGGAAACGGTTTCAGTTGCTTATGCGGACAGTGTAGATCAAGATCAGACTGCACAGAACGTGCAGTCTGATCTTGGATCTACACTGTCCTTTACCTTGTAACATACTCTGGCCAATACAGCCTTGAAATACCAAAAGTTCGGATATTATATCCACATTTAAAAGATCCATTTCATTAATATAGCGCTCTAAGGGTTAAACCAGTTTCTATGAGAGCGCAAAGCGTGGTCTGCTTAATGAACGGATAAACACAATTTTATACAGTCCAAAGAAGCCAATCATTGTAGTTTCCTGTCTGTTGTGATCAATATACATTTGAGATATGCTCGGTGAAAAGGAGTTCAGTGCATCTGAAAAAAGTATCGAGCCTTGTCAGCCTGCATGGAACTGTGCAGGCTGACATGGCTCGAAACCTTTTGCTATTTGTAAATTTTTTGCATGTTCGAGGACCATTCTACCTCGAGATTCACTCAATAGTTAGACTGCATGTCCGAGGACCATTCTACCTCGAGATTCACTCAATAGTTAGACTGTATGGATTTTATGGATCCATAATCATGCGACAACTTGCTTGGTACTATATATCGCGGAGATGAATTAAACGCTCCTTTTACAAACGCATGATTCATTAATAAAATCAATTCATATCACACTTATTATGTGACATTGTAGATACAAGAGGACACTGCTCGCTCTGTGCAGTCTGATCCTGGATCTATACTGTCCGAAAAAGCACCAGATTTTGTGCTCAGTGTTTTAGACCTTCACCAAACTATCCATAGTTCTTACGACCATGATGGAAAAAGTTTTTAAAACTTTGATGGAAAAGAAGAAAATGTTGGTAAGCAACATTTTCTCCTTTACCCACAATGTTAGCTATCCCTTCAATGACAAATTCCAATTTTGAAGCCACGTTTCCGTTTTCGTCTGCAAATCCTTTCATTTTGGACGAGACTAAAGTTTTATTGTCTGGTAAAGAGTTAAGCCTTTCTCACACAATCATGCTTTTTCACAAAATTGAGTAAGAGGGTTTCTAAAAACGTCTTAGAAAAAGGAGAAAATACGGGTAATGAGCATTTTATCCTTTGTCTTCAGTGTTTTCTAATTTTTTAGGGATAAAAACCTCAACAATTAAGCAAAATCTAACATGGCGTCTGTAAATGCTTTTAGTATAGACCATTCCAAAAGCTTATTGTCTGGTAAAGAGTAACCTCTGCCTCACAATGAGTAGACAATCAATAGGTTCACTGTATTGTCGTCTGATTCAGTTACTTTAATGATCAACAAAAACTATCTTGTTCTAAAATCAAGTTAAGCTCTCGTTCACAGCGAGATTTCGCGGTGTCAATTAATCCTTTCGGCTGCCCAATAAATAAAATGGACGCTTTTCCCCTATGGGTGATAAGAAAACCTCAATTATTATCTGTCCGAGACTATTTCCGTCTAAATCATCTACCCATTTCGAACAGTGTAGATTAAAGATCATACGTACAGCTCATTCTATACAGTCTGGCCCCGTATTCATCTACCATTCTGATTGCATTCTTCGTCTAAATCTACATGTAGGAAGTAACACGTTGTCTGAACCATATGGTTAAACCAATCAGAAATTGAACTTTCAAATGTAGAAAATTATTGTGAATAAGACGATAAATGGTTAACGAATGCGAGACCTGGTCTTAATCTACATTGTCAGTAATAACATGGTATCTAGAGATTACTACACGAATATCGTCCGCTCTAGTAGGTCACATGACTGAAATCGAGCATCTCAACGTACCGTACAGTGTGCATCAAATTTCTGTGCTGTCTGATTTTAATCTATAATTATCAACAAGACACATTAATACTGTGTTGGTCCTGTCATACTGAGGCATTACTCCGCGAAATTTGCAGCTTTCGACATTTTAATGAATAACGATTATGACAATATCGCCCTATCCGAATGTAATTACTTCCCATGAAAATATTCTCAGAGTCCTTTTTGCAAATCGCTTCCGGCAGACAACTTCCTCCGTCATGCAACGAACGAGTTTTGAAAAAATTGTGACAAAAGAAAAAATGCACGTTAAGAGCAATTTTCCATAATTTCACGATGTTTTCAAATGCGCTCATACATGTATTAAACTTAAATCCGACTTGATTATCTCTAAATTTTATTCGGATGTTTTGGATATTCACGACAATATAATGAATAATGATGATGTCGAAAGCACAATTTTCTCGACTGTAATCAATCTCCATGGAATAATTTCTCAGAATCCTTAGCCTCTTTAATCCTCAAGCTGCTGAAGCATGACTTAATGCACTTTCTAGAACGGTGTAGATAAAGAACAGACAGCACAGATCTTGTAGTCTGATCTTGATCTACACTGTCCGATATTATGAGATTTATTTATTTTAGACGAAAGAAATTTTGAAATCGCAATATTTTGGTTTTACTATTGGCTGGAAAGTAGCAAGTAGTTTGGAAAGAATATTGTGCGAAGTACCAGTGAAAGAAACTCTATGAAAGCATGGACAGATGCACTGGCCGCCGCGATATAACTGAAATAATGCTGAAAATGGTGTTAAACATAATACAAATATAAAATTGGTTGGAAATCTTTTAATTTGTGTAGCGTTTTAGAGGTTAATACTGACCAGCGACCTGTGTCTTACAACATACGAATTTTGAAAGCACAATGACAAAATAAGAAGTTCATCGCGATGGATAAATTACGCTTTTGACACAATGTTTTCTCATCATGGTAAATTAAATTTGTGCATTAAAACATTAGTTCATGGTGATCTATTCATATTTCAATTGCGTATTTCCTAAGTTGTCGACAGTTGCCTGAATTATGATTGTATCAATATCACTATACCGACTGCAATTACTTCCCTGTGGATTATTCCCACAATCCCTCAACTTATTACTTCCGGTCTCGTAAATGACATTTTAGCACCCTGCAACAAACGAGTTGTTGGCAAAATAAAAACTTTAAAACTCTTCACCACTCGTGAAAAAATCATACATGTCCAAATTGAAAGCAGACGACAGAATTTGGCTCAAATGATGGAATTTGTCTTTGATAAGAAAGAAAATATTGTTGGAAAAGGAGAAAATGCTGGTTACTATTTTCTCCTTTTCGCACAATGTTTCAAAAGGTTCCCCCTCCCCCCAGGGTCGTTAAAACTCGGGTTTATGTGGTACAGGGTTAATGTTTGTTTTCAAATGTACTTACGTAAAGTTACACTTAATTTTATAATATGTGTTTAATGTTCCACATTAGGAAATTTAATGGCTGTAAACAGGATTTTGTAGTTCCATGAACAGAACAGAACAGAACAGAAATTTTATTTTGACACGTAAGCATACAAGCTCAATGGTCATAACAACTAATTACAAAGCATGCAATATATACAGTATGACATATTTCAATATACAAATATTGAAGAAAATGAATTATTTTAGTGATTAGTGGACATTTTTTTTTTCTTGGTATCTTAAAATGTGAGAGTGTTTTAAAAACTATTAATCTTTTCCTGCAATGTTTTGTGTCCTTACACGAATTAAATTTAGTTGAGAGCTTTCGAAACGTGTTGACAAGATTGAACGCTGTATAAAAGACTAACATAACTGTATCTTAACTAATACCCATGTTCCTTGGTAGTGCTTTGACAAAAACTAATACACTGCATTTCTGATGTATTTAACAATACAGATTAATATACCCGTTCCTATAAAGATACTACTTTTTGTTTTTTTGCAAGTTTAAGGCTTTTGAAAACATTGTGGCTAATTGCATCAATTTATAAAAGGTAAACAAAGAAATGTAGTAACAACCATAATACATATTTACATACGCATAACTTTACAACTACATCTTTCTTTTCTTGCAATTCATACTTTTGGAAACATTGTGACACAAGTTAAGACTATGTACAAGCCAGTTAATACAGAAGCTAAATAGCTTATCAGACAATAATATGTAGGCGTTTTATTAACTCATTACTGCAATGATACTACCTTTTTGTTTTAGCAACTTTGTTATCTATTAACCCATTGCTATAAGTTTTAAAATTTTCATATGCCTGTAAGTTAAAGTTTCTTGACAATACTGTGACAATAAACATTACATTCAGGTTCAAATCAACACAAAGACGTATTTACAAATTAATAAACCCAGTTATTAACCCATTACTCTGGGATTCTGACTCAGCATGTTGTGGTTAAAAACTTTTGAAAACGGTCACAAAAAGGACTGGTTATTTGTACTTTTACAAATCTGTAACAATTGGTTTGGAAAGCATTATGACAGATGGCAAAATAACACTAAAAAGCTAATTATAAAAAAATATTAACCATCTTTGTTTATACATTCATTACCAATCTTTTAAGAACATTATGGTACAAGATAACATTTAGTCACGATTCTGACATTAATACCAAATATTTAGTACCCGTGTTTTCATATACTCATTGAATCATAAATTAGAGTTTATATGCGCATATACCTGTATTGGACAAGCTTTCAAAACCGTTGTCGCAAAACATGGCACTCCGTCTATGTATAAACATGAAGTATAATTTCGGTAGTACTACATCCGAAGAATAAAAAAGAAGAAAGGCAACAACAACAATTATTATTCACACACCCACTACAGCGTGGATAACATTTTTATGTTCCTGTAAATGACCGTTCCTTAACCCTTTACCAGACGACAAAATTTTGGATAGGGCTAAACTGAGAGCATATGCAGACAACACATGAAATGTTGCGAAAATGATGGTTTCTGTCTTAGGTAGGGTGGAAAACACTGTGTAAAAAGGAGCAAAGTTTACATACAACCATACTGCCTTGTAACAGTTATTTTTAATATAAAATCAGTAAATGAGGGATCATGACCATGGTGGAATAGAAAAAAATAAGCTAAAAGATTACTGCCTGACTAGGTAGTGATTTTGTCTCATCCGAAATGCCTTTTCGAAATATACCGACAATTTCGTTAATTCTCGTTTCCTACTTGTGTTTAAAAGTTCTATAAATTTATGCATACTTGGGTGTTTTATATAATATTTAGCAATATATTGTGATCTTAAATTTTTGAAAAATGGGCATATAAGTGTAAAGTGGTATTCATCCTCTATATCTTGTAACGAGCAAAGTTCGCAATATCTAATGTTTCTTGGTATATTATTATGTCTTCCAGTTTCTATCTTAAGATCATGAGAGGAGAGTCTAATCTTGCTGATGGTATTCCTTTGCTTTCTGTTTTCGAGGATTGAAATGTAACTAGATATTTCGTAGCTATCTTTTAAATTGTAAAAGAGTTCCTTTGACGGACTGAGCTGTAGACTCGCTCGCCAATTGCTTATATACGTATCTTTTACCCTTACTTTAAAAATGGGAATGAATTTTTCTATGTCAACAGACTCGGGGTAAAGCCAAATATCAAAAAATCCCATTGATTCTAACAAGCTTTTAACTTTATTACACCAATTTTTTATGTGACGATCCTTTAGTATTTCACTTTTTTGTTGCTTGTCTGTGTTTGTTTAGTGTTTCAAGCCATATAAACAATTTTTACTTAATTAACAGCGACAGTTCTCACAATGGTTTTTCCTGGAATATATCAAACTTTGTTTAGTACTTAACTCCTTACTTCTTTACAACACAAAAAACTAGAATCATTCATATTGACAGCATTAGCAGAAGACAAAAGTGGCTAAAATGATGGAACTTCGTTTGTATTAAAAGAAAAATAAACATGTTGGAAAAGAAGAAAATGCTGATTACTATCATTGTCTCCTTTTCCCACAATGTTTTCAAAAGCCTCCTTTCTTGAAGTCATAAAAGCTCGGGATTGTGTGTAAAGGGTTACAAGAGGGCAACATGTCAGACTGGTCCGTGTTGACAGTATTTGCAGACAACAATTTAATCGACTGATTGGTATTAATTTGAAAGGGATAAAAACATCGTTGGAAAAGGAGAAAATGCTGGCTGCCAGCATTTTCTTCTTTTCCTACGATGTTTTTCTGAGATTTCTTGCTCAGTCAGGTTTGTTTAAAATGCTGCAGAGTTTGGTAAAAGGTGCACGCCGTTTACAACAGTATTTCAGTTATACCACAGCCGCCGATGCAGCTACCCATGCGTTCCTAAAGCTTGTCTACTCAGATTTACGCACAAGACTCTTTTAAACTGTAACCAAACGACAAAATTTTGGACATATCTACATTGGAAACATTTTTATAGACGATAAAATTAAATGTGACTAAAAAAAAAGAAAATTATTTTTAGCGGAATAGAAAACATTGTCGGAAAAGGAGAAAATGCTAGTTACCAGCATTTTCTCCTTTTCCTACAATGTTTTCAAAAGCTGTCTTCCTAATGGTTGTTAAAAGTCGGGATTAGGTGGTAAAGGTCTAAGCAACCGGCTGCTTTTCCCACATAAAAACAAAATTGAAGCTGTGTTCAGTGGATAGAGAGGAACAACAATCGTCGAGGCTCGGTGGAAGTCATTATGACCACTGTCTTATCGCCTGTCATATCTGAGTCTCCGGGGCACTGGAGTTATTAAGGTAAAATCTCATTTATTCAAACACGCAATAACTGAAATGTATTGGTTAATTCATCAAGGTATGATCTTTCCGGCCTCCAGGAATTGTTATAAATTACCAAAAAGGGCAAACACGTAAAGAAAAAGCAGATATCTTTTTGATAACAGAATGGTTTATATCTTTAAGGACATTCTGTTTAGCCATTACCTCGAATTAGCCTCTACATTCGGATTATTGCTCAATTGAAAAATCGATTGAACGAGCGATGGTTTACGCCGCCTTTGAAATAATTTCAGTAAAATCACGACAATAGCTTACTTATTAACTCTTTACCAAACGACAAAGTTTTGGATTTGTCCAAATTCAACGCATTTGCAGAGGACAAATAAAAATGGCTTAAATGGGGGAAAATTGCCTATGAAAGGTTACAGAACACTGTGGGAAAGGGATAAAATGCTGGTTACCAACATTTACTCCTTTTTTCCACGATGTTTTTCGAAAGTCTTTTCCGAGGGACATTAACACGCTGGATTGTTTGTAAAGGGTTAAGTTAATTGCGGCAGGCCAAAATATAATCTACATTTCAGCATACTTTGTCTGTTTCCAGTCGTCATCATTTTAAATCCATACTGAAAGAATTTGCAGACGACAAATTAAATGTGGCTCAAATGACTGGATTTACCTTCGAAAGGTTATTTTTGGAAAAGGAGAAAATGCTCTTTCCAAGAATTTTCTCCTGTTTTAGTACACATGTAGACACTTTTCAGTTGTTGGAAAAAGACCTTGTTGGCGCAACTTTTAAAATAGAATATCTCAAAAAATCGGACAGTGGTGTTTCTGATCAAACACTACACGCTACTATGTTTGTGATCTACCCAGTCTGCAGAATGCCTAATTGACCAAAGTATTGAGAGAAAAAAAATGACCAAAATATTAAGAGTAACCTTGACGCCCATGGTTCGAGCCTCACTGGAAGCACTGGATTTTTCTTGGGAGTGTCCTTGGGCAAGACACTTCAGAGCCCTAGTCTAGTACTGGCGACATCCAGTACATACATGAATATTTGAACTATTACCGTGATATGACTGAAAAAATATTGAATGCGGGGTAAACCATGATGCAATCAGAGACACTGTACATAAGCGACAGGTGAAAATGTAAGGAAAACAGAACTAGTCTAAAGTGTACCTAAAAGAGCAAATTAAAACATTTGTATAAGAGGTAGGATTTCGTGCACAGACTTGCTCGTTTATGATTCTTTCTCTCTAGAGTTCCATACCAAATATGCCTAGAGTGCGAAAGGGCCAAAGTCTTTTGAAAGTTTCAGTGACATCTTTAATATCCAACTGCACAATTGTGTATCTATCCTTACGCACAGGCTATCCAAAAGAACCAGGCAGAACATTCGAACCAGAGGCAGGCTTTCGTGCACAGACTTGCTCATACGTGATTCCTCCGCCCTAAATATCTATACCATGCAACTATGCCAAAGTCTTCTGAAATTATCATTGACATACTCAATATCCAACTCTGGTGGCGATTCCAAAGTAAAAAGGTAAGCTGCATGATACCCTAACGGCCAATTATCCCATTCAGACTGCACAGAACGTCTGATCTTGGATCTATACCGTCAAGCCAATAATATATATATCTTTCAATGGATTGTATTTTCAGGCGTCGAGAGAGGATCAAGTTTAAATATGAGCCATACTCCTGCAAAAGGGGGCTTGTTGCATTTCCGTGATCCATGGTATCCAAAATGTCCACTTTCCTTAACAACCAACTTTATCATATAAACTAGTCCTTGGACATACAGAAAATTGACCAATAGCGAAAAGTTTCGGCCCAGGTCAGCCTGCGCGGACTGCGCAGGCTGACCTGGGTCGATACTTTTCGCAGATTCATTAAACCCCATTTTTCACAGAGCATGGCTCATATATATTCGGCGCTGGATGAGTTAAGGTTGTAATAACGATTCCCAATAGTTCCCGCGTATGTATATTGCACATTATTGTAAAACAACCCCATAAATCTATAAGCCTGTGTCGGTAACATAAAACACTGGCTGTCAGTGGCAATATTTAGGCATTTCTTCTCTGTAACTATGCACTTTCGAAAGGTTTGGGAAACAGTTATTTTAAATCTCAACCTCAACCTCCTGAATGAATTGAATGAAACTTTCAAACTGATTGTAAAAACCCAAATATTGTTATTTCAAAGATATTTTGGAGGGTACTATCTCCTTACCGGAAAGTGTAGATCCAAGATCAGACTACACGTTCTGTGCAGTCTGATCTTGATCTACACTGTCCGCATAAGGTGCTTGAGTCGCGCTTAGCAGCCTGTGGGTTGTTAATAAGGTAGCTAATCATACTCATAAATTAACTTTTTTTTTTAAATATACTTTAAAGTGAACATCCCTATATCTGAATACTGGTCGCAACTTGACGGACAATGTAGATCAAGATCAGGCAGAAAAAAAAAAGAAGATCTGTAGATTACACCATGCTTGCAATATCTCGGAAAACGATTTTTCTCTGTTTAGATCATTCAGATAAGCATTCTATATAAGTGTGGGTGGAGAAAACACTCTGAGACGAAAGATCTCGACTTGTATAAACTCTACCAAAGGATTCTTGTGAGCCATGCCTTATGACGAGGGGTTTAACCCGTAGACTGCAAAGCGCGACTCACTGGCCTTTTGCGGACAGTGTAGATCAAGATCAGACTGCACAGAACGTGCAGTCTGATCTTTGATCTACACTGTCCGATAAGGAAATATTGTCCTCCCAAAAAAATACATTTGAAATAGCAATAATTGGGTGTTTATTATCGGCTAAAAAATTTCATTTCACTTGATCAGCTTAATACATCGCCAAAAGGTATCTGCCCTTGTCACCCTGAGCAGTCCGCGCAGGCTGACTTGGGTCAAAACTGTTTGCCATCGGTCAATTTTATACATGCTCAACAACCATTCTACCTCATATCTATTTAGTTGTTAGTCAAAATGGATTTTATGGATTCATAATTATGTGATAACTTGATTGGTGTAATGCATTTCGGACATGTATTTGTCAGAGCTGCCCCCTTGTGTTTTCACGACCCAAAGGGAGTACGCTTATGATACAAATGTGGCAATAGGAGTAAATGTAACTAACAATTTCCCCTTTTTTTCTTCAATATTTTCCTTTCTTTTGAATGCAAATCCAATATTTTGACATACATCTAATTTGCCGTTTGTAAATGTCCTTTATTGTGGAAAGTCTAAGATTCTGTCGTCTGGGAAAAAAAACTTAAGATTGCACATCAGCCAATGTTGAACACCATGGCGCCTACAACTTAAAGAAACGTCTTTACAGCCAGAGAGTAAACAAACGCTGTTAAAACTTAAAAGTATGTAGAATCTAGTCAGCGGTGTAAACTTAGATAATGATTGCATATATACGGTGTATTGGATAAAGAAACTCAAGGGATTTGTCCTCGATTGAAAAGCCTCCAGAAAGTAATATGCATTTTCTATCCGTCGTAATCTGTGCAATTTGGCAACAGTCAGGGGTTTTATTTGGCACGCATATACAAGAATGATTATAAATTCATAAAATAAAGATAACAAATGTTAAAAACTGAATGAAAACGAGTGAAGATGTATCCTTAATGGTAATGATAACGAAGGATTTTCTCCTTTTGTCGCTCTTTTATCACGTGTAGATATTGTGTAACTACAATCTTGGTGGAGTTTCGTTATTCTAAACGTATGTCGTAAAAGTCGTCTGCAGAAAAACTGAGTCAGGTAGCAGTAATGTCAGAGGTAAAAACATGAGCACCGCAAGCAGTTGCCCACGCTCAGCTGCAGCATTATCGACCGCAAGATGGCATTCTACAAATACACATCTATCTAATTTGGGCATTCTGGGTACAGAACCGGACTACTTTTCAAACAACAGTTACTCTGAATTTCAAAATGAAATAAACGTCTACTCAATAAAACGGTACCTGGTACGATTCATTCAGCTATGATCGGCTACTGTGCATCAGCCATTTATTAAAATAGTCCCTACATGCTTGGGTAATAGGCTAATAGCTTCGGTATAAGCTCTTCTTTTCCCAAGTATTCGGGGATGGGTGATGCGTCATAGGAGACTGGTCGAATCTACGAAGAATATGACATGCGCAGACAACGCAGCTGCAGTTTCTGTAAGTGAAAATTCTATGTCGAAAAAGGGGCACAACTGTGTCAAAGATAATTTGATGGTTACCTGGCCATGTTATAAGGGTTCCCCCTTTTAACAGTTAAACTTTATGCCGCTAAGCGCGACTCACTGCCCTTTTTGTGACACTGTCCGATAAGGAGATACTTTTCTACAAAAAAAATTAAATAATAAAAATAATAGTAATGATAATAAGTTTCACGTACCATTAGTCGGGTTTTTACTATTGCTTTGAAAGTTTATTTATTTAGCAGGATAAGAATTAACAACTGGTCTGAGATTGAAGTAAATATCTTCAGTAATGACAGAGCTATTATAAAATGCAAAACGACACAGGCGACAACGACAGGGCTATGCCAATACCGCGACGTTGTCTCTGAAAACAGTCCAGCTAATAATTCAAAATGTCCTGAAATATTTGCGTTCCTAGGTGCTGTGCTTTTCGACGTTCTGAATCCGTATTCACCAATTACTCTCAAGAATATTCTTAGTCTTATTCTCCAGAATCTTCTAAATTTGAAAGTAACACTTATTCTGATTGGCTAAACCAATTGGTTTAGCCAATCAGAATAAGTGTTACTTTCAAATTTAGAAAACCTTGGAAAATGAGACTAAGAATGTTTTTCAGAATGGTTGATGAATACGGACCATGTTTAATGATTGTGTGTAGGACTCTGTGATCGATTTTGACTGATTGAGATTGATTTGCAACAGAAGCTATTAATCTTGATTATCGACTTTTTTTTAAACCTTAATCCTTTACCAAACGAAAAAGTTTTCAGACGTGTCCACATTAAAGGCATTTGCAGGCGATAAATCTAAAGTCGCTCAACTATTGGATATATTCAAGAGGAGAAAACATTGTGGAAAAGGGAAAAAATGCTGATAATCAGCATTTTTAGTTAAGTGTGAAATGGTTCCTTTGAAGGAGTTTACATAGATGTATCAGATATCAATATATAGTATAATATGCATATAAATGAGCCACGTCATCATATCATTGTGGATCCATAAAATCCATTTTTGTCCAACAACCGGCTGACTTATGAGGTAGAATGGTCCTTAGACATGCAGAACATTTAACAATAGCAAAAGTTTTCGACCGATGTCAGCCTACAAAGTTCGCGCAGGCTGACATGGGTCGTTGCTCAAATATATATTACATGTATATCTATGAGGATAATTTAATTCGTTATGTACGACGCAGTCTGATTTTAAACCTAAAAAACTTATAAAGTTAACACGACTTATTTCTCTTTTGTTTATGTGATAGTCGGCACTTGATAAATCATTACGTTTGGGTCCGAATCCTGCTTTTAAAAATCCAAAAGCCACACCCACCCTCCTTATAAAATATGCATTGAAAATCTTAAAAGTTAGTAATTGTTTGCAAAAAGTAGTCGCTCCTTTTGACAGACTGTTTCACCAGCCCGATTAGCTGAAGTGCTAGACTTGTAAATGTCAAGTCTCGGGGGCCACTTGTGGGTGTGGGTTCGAGCCCAACGCCTGGCCATCTAAAATGACTAACAGTCTTTCGGATGAGACGTTAAATCGAAGTCACATGTGACGATGCTATACACAGAGCACGTTAAAGAACCAGGCGTACCTTACAGATACAGGATGGGTTTCTTCCTGTATCTTGCACACAATGCCTCGCAACATAAACTTGTAACAGCCTTCGGGGGAGGGGGAGGGGCGTCGTCCATCTGGGCAACCAGTGGCTAAACGAAAAATCAATCAAACAAAATGTTTTTCGGTACCACCTACTGTATTGTTTGTTTTGATGAAATCAAGATATACAGAGCTATCGATGTTCTGGGTAATATAGTTCGAATTAATGCTGCGAAATTACCGTTGAAATAATTTGTGATGTGTTCGTATTGCATGCACGAAGGATAATATTTCGGGATTTGATTACAAATATTACTGCCCACGCTCTTGTGAAAAACTATAGGCCTATATCTAACCCTTTCAGTGCTCTAGGCTAAAATGGAAACTTTTGCGGACAGCATAGATCAAGATCAGATGTGCAGTCTGATCTTGATCCATGTCGTCCGATTGATTAGTAAAGCCTGTAATTAAAGATTGTTCCAAGATTCATGTAAATGTATTTCCAAGCCTCGAAAAGAGGTCGAGTTTATACGAGATCTGTTGCTAAAAGAGTTATACCCATTTAACTCTTATACCAAACAACAAAAATTTTAGATTTGTCCAAATTGAAAGCATTTGCAAACGACAAAATCAATGGGACTTAAAATCTGAAATTTCTCTTTTGAAGTATAGTAAACATTGTAGAAAAAGGAGAAAATGCTGCTTTCCAGCATTTTCTCTTTTTCCAACATTTTTTTTTTTCAAAAGCCTTCTTCATTTGGGTTGCTAAAACCCGGGATTGTGTGGTTTTTCAAAACAACTTTTATTTAACATATCACAAAACCAGCTTCACATTGGAGACCTATTCGAAGAACAGAAAAAATGTCTTCTTTCAATGATATGGCCTGCAACACACGAAAAGAGGCATTCAGACATTTGCGTAAAGTGTTGTTTCGGATCAGCCTGCGCAGTCTGCGCAGTCCGCGCAGGCTAATCCGAAACGACACTTCCCCTATTTTTGTAATTTTCTGTTTTGCGCAATTCTACTGTAGCACAAAATTTAATGTAGTCGTAAAGTGCCGTCTCGGATTAGCCTGCGCGGACTGCGCAGGCTAAGCCGAGATGACACTTTACGCAAATGTCCGAATGCCCCTTTTCGCGTGTTTCAAGCCATATATAACATGAAGAAAACCATTGTGGCAAACGGAGCAACAGCTTGTAACCGTTGAAATGGTTTCATTTTATCATCTAGGGATTTTTTAACCCTTTATCATACAATTTTAACGACTCCCAGGGAAAAGAGCTTTTGGTAACCAGCATTTTCTCGTTTCTCCAAAATATTTTCTACCCTTACAAAGAAATATTTCTTAATTTGTGCAACATTTAGTTTGTCGACTTCAAATGCTTTCAGTTCGGACCAGCCTGAAATTCTATCGTTTGGTAAAGAGTTAAAAAGCTATTAACTGCTGGTCGGTGTTAAAAGAATTCGTGGTTTTTCTTTTTTTTAATTGAAAAATATATAACTATCGATGTTTCATCATTAAATTATACGGAAGACATTGTGAGGAAAGGAACATTTCCTTGAAATAAAAGTTAATAATGATATCTCCTTTCCTCACATAGATTTTCAAAGCTTTGCTGTATTGTTCTACACTTGCAAAAGTTGTTCAGTCTGCTATACCTAATTGTCGCTATGGGTCACATGTATATTTGGCAACTGTGTTTTTTTTTTACATTGCATCTGGGTCAATCTTGATGCCTATAACGTTAGACTAGCGAATAAAAATCAAAAACAATCTCAGAACGGGTACCATGAATTTCGAATATAATGTATATGAGACACGCTCTGTGAAAAAAGGGGCTTAAAACATCTGCAAAAAGTATCGACCCAGGATTGCCTGCGCAGTTCGCGCAGGCAATCCTGGGTCGATACTTTTCGCAAGTGGTCAATTTTCTGTATGTCAAAAGACCAGTCTACCTCGTAATGCAGTCGGTTGTCAGACAAAATAGATTTTATGAATCCATAATTATGTGATGACTTGCTTGGTATCATGCCTGACGGAGATGCATTAAGCCCCCTTTTGCAAAAGCATGGCTTATAATATTATGTATATTCAGAAAAGATGTTAATCGTTATAAGATTTCTTTAAGTTTTAATTCAATATCTACTGGGGGGAAAAAAACATTTGGTTTAAGCTCTACAAAGTGACAAACTAAATGTGGTCATACTACACTTTCCTGTCCAATTAAAAACAAACGAAAACATAGCAACAAACTTTACGTCAAATTTATCAAAACATTTCTCGCTTGAGATTGCATCCCATCCTCGTTTACTGACAGACATCATTTCTGTTGAGATTTGGCATAAAACCTTCAACAATAATATGAAGGCAAATTACTTCATCACGACTTGCTGAATGTTTAAAGTGTAATGGTGAACAGTAAAATCGATAAATTCTGAAAAAAAAAAACAAAAATCTAACGAGAATTAATGTAACTGGTTTATGGTTGTGTACATTGTCATTTTTTGCTACATTTACAGTATGACACCATGAATAGAATAGTTAACCTCCACATTAACCCACAACTTGCTGAATAAGTCAAATTTAACTTTCAAGCCGATCATGTTGCTATTTGGCATTTCAATATCATTTTTGAGGAAAAATATCTCCTTATCGGACAGTGTAGATCCAAGATCAGACTGCACGTTTTGTGCAGTCTGATCTTGATCTACACTGCCCGCAAAAGGTCGTTGAGTCGCACCTACCAGCTGAATGGTTAGGCGGTACACTACTGCTTTTTTGCTATATTGAAAGAAGGAGAATTTGACTATATTTGACCATCTGCTGCTCTTTTACTGTTAAACCTAAAGTTTTTAAGTTTTTTTCTGGGAAATAATATGTCAAATGACATACACATAAAGATTTTAAAAAATGGCACCTAGACCAACTGTAGTTTTAGCTATTCCTGCCTCAAACACTAGCTGTACCCTTCGAAATTTATAGTGAAAAGCTGGCCTTATAGACTAGATCACGTTCCTTTCTGCAATCTCAGGTATATAACATCAAGAAATAGCAGTACAAATATTACCCCATCTTTTTTTCTGGAAAAACAGTGCGACAGATGCACATGATGTCAAATATTCAAATGTGATCATAGCTGCTACTCGGAACCATGTCACTGTCATGCGAAACCATATGTTTATCACGTCTGGGTCCGTATTAACTAACTATTCTTAAGAACATTCTTAGTCTTATTCTCCAGAATTTTTTACATGTGAAAGTAACACAGCTTCCTATTGGCTTAATTATTTGGTTTAGCCAATAAAAAATTGTCTTACTTTCAAATTTAGAAAATCTTGGAGAATGTTTTCGAAAGTTTTCTTCCTCAGGGTCGTTAAAATTCGGGATAGTGTGTTAATATAAAGTAGGGTGGAATCATCAAAATTTGAAATTAATGTGACCAAATGAGATATTACTCGTTAAATGCAAGTTCTTATTTCGCTAACATAATTTAAAAAACTGGTTTCCTGCAATAAGAAAAAGATCTGCGGGTGATAATATGCGAAGTACATGGAACCATGGAGGCTTATAAGGGCTTATATTACGAAAAAAGAGATATTTACTCTTACTCGCATCAATATGAGCCATGCTCTGGGAAAAGGAATATGGCCTGCAACACGCGAAAAGGGGCATTCGGACAAATGCGTAAAGTGTCGTCTCGGATCAGCCTGCACGGACTGCGCAGGCTAATCCGAAACGACAATTTCCGTTTTTATGTAATTTTCTGTTTTGTGCAAGTCTACTGTAGGACGTAAAGTGTCGTCTCGGATTAGCCTGCTCGGACTGCGCAGGCTGATCCGAGACGACACTTTAAGCAAATGTCCGAATACCCCTTTTGGCGTGTTGCAGGCCATATATAATTATGGATCCATGAAATCCCATTTTGTTAAGCAACCGACTGGATCATGAGGCAGACTGGTCATTTGACATGCAGAGAATTGACGGATAGCAAAATGTTTCGACCCAGGTTAGCCTGCACGGACTGCACAGGCTAACTTAGGTTGATTGATTTTGCAGATGCATTAAGCCCCCTTTTCACAGAGCATGGCTCAACTATTTTGGTGACTGTAACGCATCATATGCTGGTATCCATTTTGTGCCATCATTCCCGTAGAAGAATGCTGAATCATGTAACAACAACAACATCAATAACCATTAAATGATGAACCAAATGCATTCTCTGAGAAATACTTCTACCATCATGTGAATGAATTATATTCGATTCTATGTCTCCTATGGTCCAGGCCGCCTATATACACGGTTCTTGGTCCGTATTCACCGAGCAGTCTTGAGAAAGTTTTTAGTCTTATTCTAAAGGATTTTCTTAACTTGAAAAAAACATAACTTCTAATTCATAACTTCTAATTAACTTACTTTTTAAATCCAGAAGAAGACTAAGAATGCTCTTGAGTGTGGTTGGTAAATGCGCATCCTGAGTCCATATTCACCAACCATTTTTATGAACAAAGTAACACACCTTCTGATTGGCTCAACCAAAAATGCTTTTAGCCAATCAGAAGTTGAGTAACTTTCTCAATCCAGAATAAGAGTAAATAATATGCTCTTAGGAAAAGCTGTTGAAAAAAGACCCAGATATCTGTCTAGGAAAAGGTTTAACCGAATTTTGAGAGACATTTTTACGACATCACCAATTGCAGAAACAATAAACACTGCAGACAGCAGAATTAGTGGAACCTTTGTATATATACTCGTATATAATTCCTTTCAAAAACCAATACATTTGTAAGGAGCATCGTTTTCACGTAGGTGTAAAATGACTACCAAAGTCTATCATTAAATGCAAAACCTATTAAATACATCATTACTTGAGACATGCTCTGTGAAAAGGGGGCTTAATGCATCTGCAAAACGTATCCACTCGGGTCAGCCTGCGCAGTCCGCGCAGGCTGACCTGAGTCGATACGTTTTGCTATAGTTAAAAATTCTGCATGTCAAAGGACCAGATTCAGTCGGATGTTAGACAAAGTGGAATTTTATGGATTCATAATTATGTAATGACTTGCTTGGTATAATGTATCAAAAGGTTACATTTAAGCCCCCTTTACCAGAGCGTAGCTTATATATGAGCCGTGCTCTGGCAAAAGGGGGCTTAATGCATCTGCGAAAAGTATCGACCCAGGTCAGCCTGCGCAGTCCGCGCAGGCTGACCTGGGCCGAAACTTTTCGCTATTGGTCAATTTTCTGTATGTCCAAGGACCACTCTTCCTCCAGATTCAGTCATTCATTAGACTACGTGGATTTTATGGATCCCTAATTATATGATGAGTTGCTTGGTATAATGGGATCACGGAGATCCATTAAGCCCCCCTTTGCCATAGCATGGCTCATTATGTATTTGTTACTTAAAAAGTTAATAAGTGGTGACCCTAAACTGAATCATGACGGCCTCGCATATCCAAGCTAAAATTTATTTGGAATTTTAGAATTAAATAATAAATCTATGCTCTATTCACAAATGAGAGGCGATCGTCGGTCAGTTCGATGCAACTGCAACTATAGTCGAATTTTTGTAAAAGAGTCAAAATAAAAGAGATAGGACGGTCATATTTTGTCAGGAGAATCTGTGGTCACAAACCAGTCCAATTCCGATCTTATACCAACCTCCAAGTGTAACCATCTCATTGGATGTGACAATCTGTCTCAGCCAATCAGACGGCTTGCAGTGGAACTCAGAATTAAGTTAGATAAGCTCTTTGATCAAAATCTTCTAGTTAGCGATATCTTTTTGTCTAAATTCACGTATCATAATGGTCTGACAAAGGTTGCAAAGAAAAAAGGCACACGTGAGTTAGCACTTTAGCTGGTAAATAGGTTAAACAAAAGATTTCCAGCCAATAGTGTAAACTCATAGTTTACAACTTTCAAATTTGGCTCTATAGAGAAATCTCACAGTATCGGACGATGTAGATCAAAGATCAGACTGCACGTTCTGTGCAGTCTGATCTTGATCTACACTGTCCGCAAAACCCCACAAAGTCGCGCTTAGCAGCCTAAGTATTAGGAGGAAAAATGGTACTTACCAAACAGGGAATACGCTGTCTACATTTAAATTCCTTGCTTTATATTGCCACTGAATAATCACTAGATCCTATATAACACTTATAGAAACATCACTCAATTCCGAATAGAATCTTTCGTATCTATTGACCGCCCCGTAACATATTAATATTCGGTACTCCTATTCTGGCTCAGTTACCCCTTTTTTAAAACTCCAAGCTGTCCATAACTCATCAAACTAACAGATATACGTATACTTATGCTTTTTAACCCTTTACCAGTCGGAAAGGTTTTTATACTTGTCCAAATTCAAAGCTTTAGCATTTGCAAATGACAAATTAAAGTTGGCTCAAATTTTGTCATTGATATATGCAGGGCCGTAGCTGCTTGTACCCAAAAATACAGTTGCATACCCTTTTCAAAAAAAAAAAAAAGGCATCACCAGAGGCATCCAATTAGCTTCTAAATTTCCAAGCATTTCTGTGGGGGTGGGGGGTGGGGGGGGGGGTGGGGGCAAGACTCCAGACCCTCCTGGGAAAGGCCCCTCGCATCCCTCGGGTCTTAGCGCCTCGGGTAATACCTTTGGTACTACTTTTAGGCACACCTTAATTTGGGCTAGCTATGCCCCTGGATATATAAAAAGCACCCCCCCCCCCCCCCGAATCGTTAAAAGACAGGGTCGTTTGGTAAAGGGTGAAGTCTAAACTTTCCGATGCCCTTGTTTTTCTCTGGATCATACACCATGTTTAACCTGGGTCGATGCTTTTTGCAGATGTGTGAAACTTTTCAAAGAGTACGACTCGTTTATTTTTGCGAGACTTTGTAAAACATAGCTCTCATATTTCCATTGCTTTGAATATAACGAAAACCATATACATGTATTCAGCTCTAACTAGTAGAAACCAAGATTAGTCTTAATCCCTATCCTGTTAAATAAGTAAAACTTTCAAGCTAATAGTAAAAACCTGAATGATGTTATTTAAAACTTATGTTTTGAAGAAAAATATCTCCTTATCGGACAGTGTAGATCAAAGATCAGACTGCACGTACTGTGCAGTCTGATCTTGACCTACACTGTCCGCAAAAGGTCAGTGATTCGCGCTTAGCAACCTAAAGATTAATAATAAGACGTTTACGATGCTTCTTTTCCTATTTAGACGTTTATTGTACATCGTAACGTCTCAAGTCCATTGTGAATTTTTCTTGTGAAAAGCTGCTGACTGTCTGTTGCGTCTTTTTAATCTGTATTACAGCGAAATGCGATCAGTGTTCATTGACACACATGACCAAAGACATATTAGTAAACGTTTAAATACCTGTAGCGTTTAAACGAGTCGTCAATCTCGAAAAAAACTGATGAAATAATGCAGTATTTATAGCGTTCGGCCGCCTTTTTGTGGGAAACGTGAATATCCCGGGTAAAAGATTATTCAAACCGTTTTAGCATTTCTTGTCGATCGGTTGTGTACTTGGATGCGATCTGTCAAAAACTAAAATTGAAATCGAGGTCAATCATAGGCAGTGTCTCTTTTTCCAGCCTTTTTTTCTTATGCTGTTGGCTGCAAAGGCGAATTACGTCGTACTTGTGCGCATTTTGGAAGCCGTTGAAAGACAGACAACGACTGATACAACCTCTTGTTTATAATGGAGTTAAACAAGGGTTGTCTAAAACTCAGGGTGGATAGAGCTAGACCAGTTTTTCGATGTAGCAAAATCATATAGCATGCTACACGACAGCTCGTAAAATTTTATATACTTTTTCTGCACAAACTAAAGTGCACATGTAGTGGGGCAGCTTAAGTCCAGATTTCATGGAAATCGTTCACTTTGTGGTACAAGCACCAAATTTGGCGAAGTCAAAGTCTATTATCTGAATGTTATGAAAAGTACGTTATCCACCCGAAAATCCAAGACGGCCGCCAGTTTTCAAGACGGCCGCCAGTCATAGCCCTTATTTTATATTATTAAAGTCATTTTAGGTTTATTTTTTTGCAGGACCTGGTTGTTTTCGTGATTTACAAAAACAGACACAATTTTATCTGAATCAAAGTACTGAAAGAACTGTACTTGGCCATGTTTGTAAGCTGGTACTCAAAAACGTATATGCTGTATATAGCATCATCTTTTATGATGTTAGTGATTCAGAATAGATCTTATGCCAACAAATAAGCTGCTTTAGCCTTGCAAATCAGTGTACTAACAGTGACAAAGGTAGACTATTTTTGTTTGAAATCCTTTGCAGAAATTTATATAAAATGTTATTTATTTATCTATCACATACATGTATTAAAAGTCTATGACATGAGGAATTACCCCGGAAATATCTTACAAATTAAATGAAGTTTACTTTCTGTTCATAATGTAATGAGTTCTCTCCAAATGAAAAGTATCAAGATGTACACAAAAGGGGTTGACATAAATCCATTCTTGAAATAGCCTGGGTTTATTATTCCCATAATGATTCCAAGGTCGTGTTTTGCAAAACATGATTTACTTTTGTCGAACTACAGAGACTTCCTTTCAAAGCATATATATTGTGAACGAAAAATCATGCTATAAAAGAAGGAACTATACACCATGAGATCACTATCATTTCTTTCTATAGTTGGGCAATTATTCACTCATATGGAGCAGTACAATAAATTGCAATATATTATTTGTAATATGGGAAACAATATCTAGGAAATAACAGTAAGCCCATGATGTTGATACCAAATGCAAAACAAATGCTCATCTGTTTATGCACAATAATACAGTTATGTTATTATCAAATTAGGAGCTTCACACAAAGTGTATTGCAAAATGCATTTCCAATTTGAATTATGACGGGTACATTCATATGCGTGGGTGATTGAGGGAGAAAGGGAGGAAGAGAGGAAAAAAAAAACATGCACAGGCCTTTACCTATAGTAGAAATAAAAAGAGTCATAGCATATCTATATATCACATAAATAATGACTGGCCAGCTCAAACATCAATAAGAAATTTGTCTCTGTTGGATGTGTACAACATCAAACAAAAAAATCCGTAAAGCAAGTTTTGTATTTACACTGATGGTAAATCACTAAAATGCAATGTAAATGAGTAAGCGATTTGTGTGTTTGCTTGTTTGTTTATTTGTTTTGGAGTTTAGTGGCATTTTAAAAGTTTTGGTCATATCACCTACACATATGTGTTCCTGGCTTTCTCATACCAGTATTGACACAACTTTCTTTCCAAGCCACTAGCTACTTTTCTCACATGCACCAGAGGTGAGAGGCAAAAAATTCGACAGAAATAAAGTTTGCCTCAACCGAGTATCGAACCCTCAACCACCAGGTCACGTGTTAGATATGACAACCACTGAACTACCCGGCCAGGCAATGACTAAGAGTATACATAGCCTTGAATCATAGCATAAAATAAGAAGTTAAGATATATATGTTGTTAGTAAAAGATAATCTGAGCAATAAAAGGATTACCATTTGAAAGATAATAATTATATAACAAAAATCATAATAGTGACCAAAAAATAAACAGTACATTATAACACTCAAAATACCCTTCATTTTCAGGCTAACATAAAAGGGAAAAATAGGATAAAAATGGATAAAAGAATGGGAAAAAAGCCAGGGTTCGTCATTGCATATTTTTAGACTTGGGCAGTTTATACAAAATATGACAAACCAAAAACATCTCATCTCCAACATTTACATGTATACTCGGCCCCTCAGCCTTGGTCCATAATCGTGAGATGATGCTTATTAGTGTCATGACGCCAAACAGTTAACCTGACATACTTCTAAATAAGCAACAATGGAAAAACAACAACCTCAGTTTCCATAACACAACCAAGTAGTTACAAATATGGCTGGCATGCATGAGAATGACGATGATGATTTAACCAAGCAAATATGAGCTCTCATTCCCTAAAATACTGTGGTCCTCTGAAACTGAATACTGACCAGCAAAAGTGCTATAGCAGGTACAGCTGCCACTTTATATTATCAGATGCAAAAGGGGAATTTAACCCATCTTGTTAACATAAGGCCTACATAGCTAGCAAATCACCTGATTACCACATTTAATGTGTCTAAAATATGGACCTTATCTAAAGATTAACTAGGTACAATAGAATATTCTGCTTTCGGGTTTTTATTGTCATGTATATGCATTGCGCATTTAGTTAAAAAGGTAGATATGGCTGCAGGTCATACCATTTGTACTTTGTCATGGCAAGTTTAATATTTAGTACTTCGATTTCATCGACTGATAGAACTAAAATGATAAGTTAACAAGAGAAGGCACTGTAGCTAAGATATGCAATGTCTTCTTAGTAAATAAGATCAGGAAAAATGTATTTCTAAATAATATTGTCCCCCCCCCCCTTTTTTTTTTTTTTTTTTTTGATGCGAGAGCTTAATGCTAAATAATGTATCGGTAACTTCAGTGCTTTGATTTACACTAAAAGGTTAATCTTACTGTAAGAAATATAATAGAATGATAAAAATATGCTTACCAATAAATCCTAGCTCGTTTTCAACCCAAATTAAGAGATGAACCAGGTAATAGTTGAATTCTCAACATTTTATATAAAACATTCGACAGTATATTTGATGAACTTTTGTTATTAGCACTTCCGTTTTATTCATGGATATGACAAAATCGTGAATTATAAATCTGAAAAACACCATGTGAGTTGGTACTACGATGCCTATAAAGCATCTTTCATCAAGGCAATGTGTTTTATTTGAAAAATATCCCCATAGTTTCTCATAATTTGACATTTTTGAAGCTTAAACCGTAAAAATTCAGTGCTTTCAATGTTTTGATTTGCGCTTAACACTCTTGTCCTTTGTAACAAGAGTAAAGAAATATTTTGATATAAGCTTAGTGCATTATTTAAGATCATTTAGAACTTACTAAAGGACTAAAGCTACCAAAAAAAACTGTTAATTGCTGATCAACTGATCAAGGAAAAACAACCTGCTGGCTCACGGTCTAATATAATGGCTGCCATCTTGAACACCAACATGGAATGCTGTAGACATTATGCGGATCTACTTTCACAAAACATTCACAATTATGTTTAAATCATGAAAACAATCAGGTCCTACAGAAAAATAAACCAAAAATTATTATTATTATTGTTATTATTATTGTTTTTATATACAATAAGACGATTATGGTTAAGACTGGGGGCCATCTTGAAAAAATGGCGGCCATCTTGGATTTTCAGGTGGATAACGTACTTTTCATAAAATTTAGATACTAGACTTTAACTGTGCCAAATTTGGTGCTTGTATCACAAAGTAAACGATTTTATGGTTAAGCTGCCCCGCTAAGGTAAACTATTCAATAAATGACGCCAAATGCTTACATTTCAATGCAGCAAAACATCTTGTGACGGTAAATTACCGGTATTTCTGATTGAACACCATATGAATAGCAGGCTAAGGTGACTCGAAATTGCATGAATGGACTAATGCTATTATTCCTTCAAATCGTAGAATATGTATATGTGAAATGATGAAAAATACACTTCAACATGCTTTAGTAGTTGCATGACCTGAATTACTTTAATAATTCTTAGTATACTCGTACGTACATCTAAAAAATGAGTGCTGGTGTTATTGTGCAAAACAAAATCACAAAATGAGACTGAGCATGCAGTGTCTGATAAATTGTGAGATACATGTATTCTGTCGTAAATGGCTTGCAACACGCGAAAAGCGGCATTCGGACACTTGCGTAAAGTGTCGTCTCGGATCAGCCTGCGCAGTCCGCGCAGGCTAATCCGAGACGGCACTTTACTACTACATTAAATTTTGTCCTACAGTAGACTTGCGCAAAACAAAAAATTACATAAAAACGGAAAGTGTCGTTTCGGATTAGCCTGCACGGACTGCGCAGGCTGATCCGAGACGACACTTTACGCAAATGTCCGAATGCCCCTTTTCGCGTGTTGCAGGCCAAATAGCCTCGAAATAACAGTATCTTAGTATTTTCCTTGGGATCGAAATCGTCTGTTTATTCGCGTGTAAGGGTCAATGTAACATGAGTCTAAGCTATTTTTGTTTAACCTTTGCTACTGGTAAACAACAGCGATTTATCTAAAACATGTCCCGTGGACACTACACTAAACATACCTTCTAGATCAACTAGCAAGCTAAGAGCTAGAAAAAATGCCTTGCCATACAGCACGTCCTCTATGACCGACTAAAGTTGGGATCTTTGTAGGGATGTCAGCGTTTATCCCTTTATCAAACAATCCCACGTTTTAAATACCCTGTTGGAGACGACTTATGAAAACATTTCGAAAAAAAGAAAGAAATGTTGCTAACTATTCCCCTCATTGTTTTCAACCCAAAGACAGTTCCCATCGTTTAAGTTGCATATTATTCGTCGCATGTATTTAAATGTCAAGCCTTGAACGTGAGTCCCCTGATGACTACGTGCACTTTTTTTTTTTTTTTTTCTTTTAAGGTGCGGGAACAGCCTTTCGAGGAAAAATATCATTAAAATGGTTTTAAAAAATAGCATATAATGAAAACGTTAGAACCCAATTTTGTTTTCACATTAAGACACATAAATCCATAGACACACACACACACAAAGACACTTCAGTAAATCCGCTTTAACTCATTACGATCACCAATATTGCAGGATATAATCACCACAGAATCTGCGAGAGTCTTCCCCATGTTAGGGACGCATATCAATTAAAATTGATCTCACAAGAGTGCATCGTTTATCACTTTTTCACCCTTAACCCTGTACCAAACAATCCTGGGTATTATCAACTCAGAGGAAAAATGAAAGCATTGCAGGAAAAGGGGAAAATGGTGGTACCAAAAAATCCTTTGTCTTAACAACCCCGAAGAAAAAGGAAGATGAAAGCATTGTATGAAAAGGAGAAAATGCTGGTCACCAGCATTTTCTCCTTTTCATACAATGTTTTCTCTCCTTCCCGAATCAAATTCCAAGTTTTGAGTCAATTTCATTTTGTCGTCTGCAAATGCTTTAAATTTCGACTTATCTAAAGTCTTGCCTAAAAATGTTTGATAAGAGTAGCCCCTATAAATCTTGGTAAAGAATATTTCATAACACCTCATATCCAATGGAAATAATCACTTACAATATCCAATCCAACAATTTCACGTTAAAAAAGAAAAACGCCATTACAATTAATGGCTATTCGAAACCGTCGACGGCGGATATTAAAACGGCATTTGCAATTGAAAAACACGGCCGGTGTGTCCATTTAGTTCATTGGATTATAGAAACACTTATAAAAACCTTTTCAAAATCGTCAAGTTTTTTCCCATTACTGCAACACTGTGGTCGATTGCTTGTCGGATTTCAAAGAAACATTTACGCTCTATGGAATAATCGGATGATTGAATAATTACGGCTTCTATGCTCTTGGTTTCGAGTTGTTTTACTGGTATTTGTATTTAACCGCTGGTTGTATATATATTATGGACCTTTACATTGCATGCGCAATTTCATACACTTTTCAATTCTGTACAGTCTGACTTTGAATAAACGATGTTACAAATCTACTAGTAATTAGACTGCAATGTTTTGATGTTTACATTAAGATATCTAAAGAGATCGCTATCTTTGGAAGTACACTTTTAGATATCTGATGAGACTGCTATCTTTGGATGTAGACTGTTAGATATTTAATTAGACTGCTCTCTTTGGATGTACACAATTAGATATCTTATGAGATTGTTATCGGTGGATGCAATCTGCGACATATCTAATGGGACTGCTGCTTTGGATGTATACTTTTAGATATCTAATGACATTGCTGTCTTGAGATTAATGTAAGATGTCTAATCTAATGAGACTACTATCTTCAGATATACTTTGTTAGGTATCTAATGAGACTGTCCTCTTTGGATGTACATAAAGATATCCAATAAGACTGCTATTTTTTGGTTATATAATGTAAGATATCTAATGAAACCGCTATCCTTGGATTTACTAGGTTAGATATCTAATGAGACTGCCCTCTTTGAATGTACACTGTTAGATACCTAATGGACCGCTACTTTTGGGTGTACACTGTTAGATATCTAATAAGAATGCTATCTTTGGATTTACACCGTTTGTTACATGTATCTAATGAGACTGATAATTTCGCTACATGTATCCAATGAGACTGATAATTTCGCAAGTGCACAGTTAGATATTCAATGAGACTGCTATCTTTTGATGTACAATGTTAGATATCTAATGAGACTGCAATCTTTGGGTATACAACCTTAGATATTTAAGGAGACTGCTAATTTCGCAAGTAAACTGTTAGATATATTGTGAGACTGCGATCTTTTGATGTACATTGTTAGATATCTAATGAGACTTCTATCATTGGATTTACAATGTAAGATACTTGATGAGACCACAGTTAGATATCAATACGGATGCTGTCTTTGGATGAAAACTTTAGATGTCTAATGAGGCTGCTTTATTTTTTTATGCACATTCTTTGATATCTTATATGTGGGCTGCTTTCTTTGGATTTACGCTATTAGATATCTAATGAGGCCGCTATCATTGGATATACACTTTAAGATATCTTATGAGATCATTATATTTGGGTGTACCTTGTTAGATATCTTACGAGACCGTTAGCTTTGGATGTACCTTGTTAGATTTCTTATGAGACCGCTATCTTTGGGTGTACCTTGGTAGATATCTGATAAGACCGCTATATGTGGTTATACTTTGTTAGATATCTTATGAGACCGCTGTCTTTGGGTGTACCTTGTTAGATTTCTTATGAGACTGTTATCTTTGGATGTACCTTGTCAGATTTCTTATGAGACCGCTATCTTTGGGTGTACCTTGGTAGATATCTGATAAGACCGCTATATGTGGTTGTACTTTGTTAGATATCTTTTGAGACCGCTATCTTTGGGTGTTCCTTGTTAGATTTCTTATGAGACCGCTATCTTTGGGTGTACCCTATTAGATATCTAATTAGATTAATTAATGTCTTTGGATGTGCACAGTTAGGCTTCTTTTGAGACTACAATAACGAAGTATTTGCAATTACAGATTCGAAGACTGAACTCTTTACCAGATAAATTCTCTTTAAAATGACTCTGAGGAAAATAAACGTTCAAAACATCGAGGTAAAAGGACTCGGTGCTTGTCCTCTATCTTTCCGATGACTTTATCAACCTTTTTTAAGATGAATTTCACCATTTGAGACAAATATTTATATATTTGTTTGGTGGTTAGCGTCATTTTCAACATTATTCCAGTGGTCGGTGCACCTATCCATGCTTTCCTGGAGTGTCTCTTTCCAGTACTTTGCCCAGTAATCTTCCTATGTCACTGGCTGCTTTCCCACATAACCATTGCCCAACCAATGATCAGAAAGAAATGACTCCTGTCGCAATGACTAACGCCAATCTTAAGGAAAGAAATTAGCCGTGTTTGGGATTAAAACCAGCAACCCCCTAGTTTAAAGCCCTGTACGCTATCCACACTAACTCTTTACCACATGACAGAAAATTAGGCTCACCAAAATCGATAGCATCTGCAAATGACAAAAAAAAAAAGAAAGAGGTAAAAAATGAACTTAATTTTTTGGATATTGGAGAAAACATAGCGGAAAAATGAGAAAATACTTGTTATCAGCATTTTCTCCTATTCCAACGATTTCAAAAGGTTTTTCTTCTTGCTTAGAAGTCGCTAAAACACAATATTGTTGGCTAAAAGGTTACTTTATGGTCTGCAAATGCTTACACTAACGACAAGCTAAAATCTGTTCGTCGTTTGGTACAGCGTTTACCATCAGGGGCTTCTTTTATTCCTGAACGCTTTTCCACATGACAAAATTCTAGACCCGTCCCAATCCAAAGCATATGTTGAAGTCAAGTTAAATGTGGCTAAATTTGTTGAAGCTGTCTTTGACAGAATAGAAAACATTGTGGGAAAAGGAGAAAATGCTGGTTACCAGCATTTTCTCCTTTTCCCACAATGTTTTCAAAGGGCTTTTCTTTCTCAAGGTCGATAAAAGTCGGCATTGTGTTGTAAAGGGTTAAACTGTTCTTGGAATATAAATCTTAGCTTTTACCAAATAACCCAGTACCTTGATAGCCCTGAGGAAGATCATTGTTAAAAAAGGAGAAAATGCTAGAAGCCAGCATATTTTCTTATGTATCACAACTATACAATTGGTGTTGGTTGTCCATTTTTACAAAATCGTCTACCGCAACTTTTTTTAAGAGGGAAAGGGGATGGGGTTAGGAGTTAACGCTATTCCTGCTAAATAAGTGAAATGAAGCTTTCAAGCCGATAGTAAAAACCTAAATTTTGCTACTTCAAGTGTATTTTTGAGTGGAAATGTATCTCCTTATTGGACAGTGTAGATCTAAGATCAGACTACACGTTCTGTGCAGTCTGATCTTAATCTACACTGTCCGCAAAAGGTCCTTGAGTCGCGTCAAGCAGCCAAAGGTTTATGGAGAAATCGGAATATTATAAAAATGGAAATATTGGTTATCTGATTAAGTCCTTTAGCGCCGAGGGCGAAAGCAATGGGTTTTGCTGACGGCATAGATCTAGATCAGACTGCACAGACCGTGCAGTCTGATTTTAGATCTATACCATCCGCTTGTTTCTTCAAGCCTATTAGATATGAGCCATGGTCCGGCAAAAGGGAGACTTAATGCATCTTCGTGATGCGTCATACCAAGCAAGCCATCACATAAGCATGGATCTATAACATTCATTTTGTCTAACAATCAATGGAATCATGAGGTAGAGTGGTCCTTGGACATACGGAAAATTGACCAATAGCGAAAAGTTTCGGCCTTTCGATACTTTTCGCAGATGCATTAAGTCCCCTTTTCACAGAGCACGGGTCTTATAAATTTATCTGAGAATCAGTGGATTGAATTTTCAGCCATCGAAATAGGTCGAGTTTATATATCAGGTACTTAAACAGTTAACTCTTTGCCCGCTGAATAAATCAAACAAAAATTCTGAACCATTACCAAAGAAGAAAAAATATTACAGCACCCTTTTTTTTTCTGCCAGAGAAAATCGCACAGTATCGGACAGTGTAGATCCAAGATCAGACTGCACGTTCTGTGCAGTCTGATCTTGATCTACGCTGTCCGCAAAAGCCCATAGAGTTCACGCTTGGCAGCTTATGGGTTCACATTGCTGAAATCTATATATTGACGTTTTGACAGCTACCCCGTCAAAATCTCGGAATACCAATACAGTTGGATCCCTTAACCGTATGACAAAATACTGGACTATTCCAATTTCAAAGCTGTTAAGGACTACGAAGCTAATGTGACACAGTTGATGTGGGTTTTCTTTGAAATGGTAGAAAACCTTGTGAGAAAAGGAGAAAATGCTGGTTACCAGCATTTTCTCCTTTTCTTGCAATGTTTTCAAAAGCCTTCCCAGGATCGCTAATACACGGGTTGGTTTGGAAAAGGATTAAACACTTACTGATAGAGGTTTTATACTGCGTCTGCAGACCATTCGGGTGCGAAATGAAGAACGGCATCTGAAGTCAATGATAAAAGATAATTATTATATTCCTGTCGGTGATTTATTGGGATTTCACAGTGAATAACACCACTAGTGATGATAATTATGATACCGTCACAGGTGACGATATAGTTTCAGAATGTTTGCCGGAACTATTTTTTTTTTTTCCTATTTTGCTCATATTGTACCATTCTTGATAATTATTTGAATAAAAAGGGTGAATTAAGAATATAATAAACAGGATAATCAACCAGTTGTGTGTGATATTAAAAATCTGTCACCCGAATGGGGTTTGATGCTCACCTACAACCAGTTAATTATCCTCTATTTTCATTTCAAAGTTTTATTGGTAAATGTTTTATTTCACGACATATTTAACAGCACAGACCTTATATTGTGTTTTTTATCTCCACGGATAAAAAAAAAAAGAATAATTGATTGACCAAAAAGAGTTGTTCGCCGGTTTTAAAATACAATGGATTAAATAAGTCATATCACGGGTGACAGTTCACATGAACATGTATATCCAGCGTTTCACTTCTACTAGGCTGGGGCTCCGCAGTATCTTTCCCAAGGCCAATGCTTCCAATGAGGTCCGACAGCAGGGCCTCCAGGTTACGAGTCCTACACTTTACTACTGAGCCACGCAGGACCCCTGGGTAAAAAGAATTAGAAAAAGTTGCCAAAGGCGTCGACGATGTTAAGCTTGTGTTGGTCCTCGCCAAACCTAATGTTCTAGGAAAGAAAAGGTGTTTATCAACGGTGTAAAAACCATACATCCTAATCCACGATTTTATACATTAGAAAAACTGTAATTTCTTTTATCACATCGGAATAGTCTAGTCGTAAAACTATTGTTATTGTAGAATTTAATCTTGTGCGTACGAGCTAACAGTCAAGCGTTTTAACAACATTTAGAAAAAAGGCTTTGGACCACATTGTGGGAAAGTAGAGGGAGGAAATGCTGATGACCAGCATTTTTTCCATTTCCCACAATATTTCCTACTCTTCAAATACAAATGCCACCATTGGATCTATTTTTGATTTTTCGTCTGCAAACGCTCCCATTTTGGACAAGACTTTGTCTAAACTTTTGTCGGCTGATAAAGAATTATTTAAATCCTAAAGTGAACCTCGGAGGCTTTTGTCGACAAACCTTACAGTCAAAGTTTTGATCTACACTGTCCGGTACCTTGTTATTAATTTTGTGCAAGAAGTAGACAAATTTCACAAGCCGTATCTTAGTTTTTCGTAAAGATTAAAACATTTATTTTGTTGACTCAGCAGTATGAAGGCACAAGAATCGATACCGTGTAGATATTGGTCCCTGATATTCACAGGTGTAGGAGTGCCACGGTATCTACATGTGAGCCCTGCTCTGTAAAAGGGGGGGCTTGATGCATCTGCAAAAAGTATCGACCCAGGTCAGCCTGCGCAGTTTGCGCAGGCTGACCTGGGTTGATACTTTTTGCCATCGGTCAGTTTCTGCATGTCAAATTACCCAGCCTACTCAATGATTCAGCGGAGCGTTAGACAAATTGTAGTGTATGGATCTATAGTAATGTGATGGCTTGCTTGGTATAATTCATCACGGAGATGCAATAATCCACCTTTTCCAAAAGCACCGTTCATCTATTTTTATGTTTGTGCCTTTGTAAGATGTTTTACAGCATTTGAACACCCTTTTGACGACTTTTTAGCTCGGTAGTTTCAGAAGAAAACGTATTGCCAGTTTGCCATAGCCATGTCTTTCATTTCGACTTTGTCGTCATGTAGTAATTGACATTTTCTCATAGCTATGAGGTATGAAGTTAAAGGACTGAAATGTGAGCAAAATAAAACAACTGGACATATGAAAAAAATCTTCTAGAGCTAGAACTCCGAACAATGTTTATTTTGTAATGCCGGTACAAAAAGATATATCCTTGATCACAAGTGTATCATCATCACATGATGCTTTGGAAAACTCACACCTGAAAAGGGAAACAAGGAACTATGTACAGTCAATCTTCGGTACTTTGAATAGTATCGTCTATTACTGGTATGAACTCTTTCCCTGCCAACTAAATAGATTGGACTTTTCTCTAGGTCTTTAAGAATAGTTTCGATGCATTAAAAGCTGGTGTTGGTCAAAGATTAGTATCAGGTAGCGGAAGGTGTAGATCCAAGATCAGACTGCACGTTCTGTGCAGTCTGATCTTGATCTACGCCGTCCGCAAAAGCTATCCAAGGAGACATTGGCAGCGAAAGATTTAAACAGTTGGCACAAATCAAATACGATTAGTTCAAACCTACATCATTGTTCAGAAAAACTATCTAAAAAATCTGGAGCGTGAGGTTGGCTACCAGTTACTTATTGCCAATTCGCTCTTTTACTTAGAGGTTATTACACGGCTGATGAGGGCCGGAGAGTGATATCGGCCCGCCACCTTGATATCTGCCCCGAGGGCTTTAGCCCGAGGGCAGATTTCGAGGTGGGGGGCCGATATCACTCTCCGGCCCTCATCACCCGTGTAATAACCTGTTTATTACATTCACTGATCATTTGCTCGATTGCTTCGTTTTCTTACATGTTTAAACACTCAAAACAGAGAAATTCTTGTTTTTATTCGACACAACTTTTTTTCCGCGGGTAAACGTCACGTTCATGACGTAATCATGCATCATTCATCATCACTATCGAAGCTGCATATACAGTATAAGGACGTTTTAAATAAACGGTTTTTCATACTTATTAATAGTTAAAAAGATGCCAGTATGTGTGTTTTATTAGGCCAAATATTCAATTTAGTATGTAACGTGTTATAAATGACAAACAGGAATAAATAGGATAGATGGTTGGTGCTTTGGAATGTGAAGCTTAATCAGTCTCGGTTTCCCAGGCTCAACGGATAAAATTCGTAGAAATACTAGCCTAGAGACACCACGCCTTGCCCGATAAACTTTCTCAATCTAAGACAACAACAATCTATTCTTTATTCATCGTGTCTCTGCTGGTTTTGCGATTCAATCATTGTCAGTAGTTCTGAAGAAATGTCCGCTAGCGACTGACGGACTGATTCAGCCATTTTTTTTTTTTTTTCAAAATGGATGTTTTAAGAACGTAAGTTCACGAGCGAGTGTTCTGTTGCTATAGATTTAGAACAAATATCTTGTCAACGGGCAGGATATCAGATATCAGCCCGTTGCCCCGTCATATCTGCCCTCGCGTGACACTGATATTACACCATTTCGGTAGAAAATGTTACTATTATTAGTAACAGAATGTAATAATCTTTGTGAACATAAAAGCCGAATTATCAGCCAAATGACAGTTGACGTTTGACGATTCCTATAAACCAACGTTAACTAATGCTTAGAAAAACTATATGGCAGCTGAAGTATGAAGTTGGCTGCGCGTTGTCATTTGTCAGTTTGTGCGTGATCTCTTGAACCCTTTACCACACAATGCAGACTTTAAACCACCCTAGGAAAGAAGCCTTTTGAAAACATTGTGGGAAAAGGAGAAAATGCTGGTAACTAGTATTTTCTCCTTTTCCCACAATGTTTTCTACCCTATCAAAGAAAAATTGCGCCCTTTGAGCCAAACTGAAATTATCGTCTGGAAATGCTTTCAATTTGGACGAGGCTAAAATGTTGTCGTCTGGTAAAGGTTTAAGCATATAAGCATCGAAGTGGCAAACTGCTGACTGTTGAAAGTTGATGACTGACTTACACCAACGGTTTGGTGTACAAACGTGACTGTTACTTTTAACGAATTGGAAGCTGCAGTAGGAAAGTAGCTGACAGTTGCGATTTCATTTCGCAGTCAAATCTTCAAAAGCCATATAACCTCGAGTAGGAAACTTCATATTCAGAGCCAATGGCTCTGACGAGAAAATGTTGTGTTGGTCTTCCGTTTCTGAAGATGTCGGCTGAAAAACGGCCAAAAAAGCGGTAAGCTTGTCATTATTTGTAATCATGTGTTCTTATGTCTTTTAAATTCCAAAAAAGGAGCATGTCACGCAATGCTCTGGTCTTTCAACGTGTTTTCCGCACTACGGAAAGTTGTAATAATTGTACTATATTGTCTGAATCATTTGTGGCGTGGGTTGACCGTAGCCGAAATAACACGTCACGGACCTAAATTCAGACTATTATTGCCATTTAATTAGCCAAAAAGACAGTCTTGCTGTTCCAAAAGCGTGAATTAATGTCTTGAAATGTTATATTCACTGCTGGTAAAGAATTTACAAGAAATGACACAAAAAACGATAAAAATAAAGAAGGGCTCCGATTGTATGGACGGGCTCCGAATTTGTAGGTCGGCACCGATTGATGAGAGCTTCATTTCAAAAATTTACTTTTCTGTAAAAAAATTACTTAGGAAGTAGGCTTTGTTTTTCCGTTAATACCTTTCAGTCCAAAATGTAGTACATTTGTTGGATGAAATATGACCGAATTTATAAAAATACAAAGCACTGGTATTGTCACGATTGAAAATGCACTGTCGAACATTAGTCTATCTAAATTTTGAAAATACTTTTGTGTAGCTTTTAATTAACAGAGTGGTCTATAAATGTATATGACATTTGCCGTGCTTTCGTCGTAAGTGCAGCCCACACGTAAGCAAAAATAATGAAAAAACATTTGACATCTTCGGAAGGCTATTTGGTCTTAAAATAGTCATTAAAAAGCTAAATAGAAAATGTACCGACCGTAGCAGAGAATCTATATTGAATAAAACTTTTACAAAGTGTGAGAAATACAATTGACCTATTCCCAGTACACGCTGAAGGGTACATGTTTGAACACTCTTAAACTTTTTAACACTTAACACGACACAACAGTATGTTGGGTGGATAGGGTATATACAAGTCTATAATAACGAAAAAGAATCAATTTCACAAGCACGTCAAGACCAAAAATGTTCATAGATCCATCATTCTCATTGTACGATTTTCTCGTACTTACAATTACTCTCGTACTAACGCACATTAGATCAGAAAATGTCACATATCAGTTATTTTCTCAATAAATCGTGATAAAGGAGCTGGAATCTCAATCTTATTACGGTGTAAAGTGAATGATCTCTACGTTAGAAAGGGGGAGGGGTCGGCTTGAGATTTCTGAACCAAGTGCAAATGACAATGTTTAGGACATTTATACAAATATCTAGGACGGAAAAATAAAAATGAATAACACAAAGCTATTCATTATGAACCCTAAAGTGACTGTCACAACTTTAGATGCTTCTGCAGCCATTGTAGATCAGGATTAGACTGAACAAACGTGATCATTCGTTTGGATAACTATCAGCTGGCAGTAAACTTTAAGCACAGAAATCGCTGTACGTACTTATTCAAGTAGAAAGTTTTGTCCGACGCACATATCGGGTCGAGCGTTGTAGGACATGCCACAGTGTCCTTCGACGCACAGAACGCTTCCTTCACGTGATCCACCGTCGTCGTTGCCATGGTAGTTGTTGAGGTGACAGTGGGCATTGGTGTTGTAGACATGGTTGTCGTGCTAGCAGTTGTGGTACTTGCAGTTGTTGGTGGCTTCTTTGACGTCAATGAGACTGGGCTTGTCATCATCGTTGTCATGATTGCTGTTAAAAAAAAAGAAAACTTTAATAAACCACAAAATTCTGATGTCCATTGAATGTGGGTCATGTACTGGATCCTTTTTTTTTAAAGGCAAAAAAATTATACCGTGGCTCAGTGGTTACGACGTAGCATTTATTACCAGGATTCTAGTTCGGAACTGTCCGGCAGGGCTGGTTACGTTTGATTGTCCTTGTGTAAGGCACTACAGATCTGGATCTGGATGTATACACTGCAGGGCCTTTCAGCATAATTGCAGCGGGAGTCCAGGATACATGCTGAAACCCGATAACGAGAAAGTAATTGAACTATCATGTCATATAGCTAAAACACGCCATTTGACTCTTTCGGTGCCAAATAAAGCATAAAATGTACTCGAAAACTATTGACATCTGAAAATACAGTCAACTGAAAGTCAGACACATTTTTATGGCAAAGGATTGACTAAAGAAGCCGACAGATCCAAATTAAATTGCACGTTCTGTGCACGTTATGTACAGTCTGATCTGAATCGATGTTTTCCGCAAAAGCCCCTATTTTTGCCTATGACACTGACAGGGTGAAAAAAACAAAGAAACAAATTAAGAATAAATACCAAAAAACACATACGTGTTCGTGTTGTAGGTTTCTGTGTAGGGGCTACGGTCGATCTAAATACATCGTCACAGGTGCCAACCCCTATTACGTGCACTTCCGGAAATCGACATCGAACTTTGCTATAAAAACAGCTGAAAAATAGATGAAAGAAACTTCATGTGACATGTCAAGTTATATTAACAGTTAGAGCGTGGAAAGAACCTAAAAGATATTCAAGTCTAGAAATGAAATCAAAATAATTTCATACTTCGAAGTTGCTTCTGTCCAATAATGTAAGCAAGGCGGACAGTAGATCAAAGATCAGACTGCACATTTGTGCAGTCTGACCTTGATCCACACTGACCGCAAAGGCAATTATAGTTGTGAAAGGCGTTTCAAGGATAACGGCTTACGAGGATGACAAAGAGGCTATCTAAGATGAAGAAGGCGAGGGGGAGGCCGAGGAGGAGGGGGCCGGGGGAGGGGGGGAGCCTGAGGGGGAGGTGCAGGTGGGGGGGACGACGACATAACTTTTTATCTACAACTGTGGACATATAAAGATAGTCTACATAATAATTCTATAATCTATAATACGGTAAAAGCATTTTCAGACAAATTCAAGTTTATGGTTTTGAAATGGAAATGCAAATATCATATATTAATGTTTATTGAATATTTGAAATGTTTTACAGGGCAAGTTCCAACAATGGAGGCTATAAAAGGCACTGAAATAAAACAAAAAAGAAGTGTTCCGTGTTTTTTCCCCCAAAATTTCATTTACCCAGATATATTGTCGACCCGAATGCTACTATGATAAATTCTGTTTTCCCTCACTAAACACTTTCGGGTGTTAACAGCCCTAAGCAAGAAGGCTTTTCACATGGAAGGCGGGATACTGAAAACCAGCATTTTCTTCTTTTCCCATTTTTTAAAAAAAACCTATCAATGCAATTCTCTGTATACCTCTTTACAAGACAGCAAATTCTCAGAATTTTCAAAATTGAAAGCACTTTGCAGACGACACATTAAATGTGACCCAATGAATAAAACAAGGATATTTTGAAAGGGTAAAAGTATTGGAAAAAATGCTGGTTATCAACAGTTTCTCTTTCCCTCCATGTTTTCAAAAGCCTATTTTCTTAGATTATTTAAAATTCAGATTGTTTAACCCTTTTCCACACAATCCCAACTTTTAACGACCCTGAAGAAGAAGCCTTTTGAAAACATTGCGGAAAAAGGAGAAAATGCTGGTAACCAGCATTTTCTCCTTTTCCCACAATGTTTTCTACCGGCTTCCCAAAACAAACTTCAATGTTTGAGTCACATTAATTTTGTTGTCTGCACATGCTTTCAATTTGCGGACGAGTCTAAAATTTTGTCGTTTTGTTAAAAAAGTTTAAAAAAGGATAAAGTAATTGCAATCAAAACGATGAAAAACATAAAAGCACGAATATTCAAGAATTTTGAAGGACAAGAAATTATCATCTTTTAATAGTCTGGCAAATATTATAAAAAAGAATTTTCACAAAGAATCGTTCCATATACCACAACGTTTTCCCCAAATGTTAACTCTTTGCTAAACAATCCCGGATTTTAACAACCCTGGGGAAAAAAGTCTTGTGAAAACATTTTGGGAAAAGATGAAAATGCTTGCTACCAAAATTTTCTCCATTTCATTTCTTGTCTGTAAATGCTTTCTATTTGGACTTGTCCAAAATTTGATTGTTGGGTAAACGGTTAACTACATGACCTTGTTACTAGTATGATTTCAAAGTGTTAAATTGACAGTATTCTTTATTTTTAAATCATATTCATGATTCTCACTTCGATCGATCAAATTTTCAGTCAAAATGCGTAAACCTCAACAAGTTTTTTGTTAACTCTCTTTTCCATATGACAAAATTTTAAAAAAACACTTGACTAATTTTGCAGACGGCAAATTAAAAGAAGCTTAACACTTTTTTTAAGGGTTAAATAAAACATTGTGGGGAAAAAGGAGAAAATGCTGGTTACCAGCATTTTCTCCTTTCCCCACAATGTTTTCAAAAGTGGTTAAAGAGTGGTTAAAACACGAAGTTGTTTGATAACTTATTAAAGAACAAAGAAAACCTTACAAGTTTTGGTACGTCTGGTTGTTGGAAGCGCAAACAGTTTCATATTTGTCCGATACATATTCGAACAGACAGTCTACTTGGTCTATATGTGAACACATGTAGGACAGGTCCGGAATACATTGTACCAGCCCGTAAACTGCAAGAAAGATAACTCTTCACAACATGGTTTGTTAACTTAACTATAGGAGTTGTCGCCCGTAACTTTTTTTTTACAAGTTGTTACCTCAACTTTCAACATCACAACAACAGCTTACTTAGTTACGTCTTTCCTGGGTTACACATACACAAGGCTGGGACTTTGCGTTGCCTTGCCAAAGGACACTCCCACGTGACCAGCTCCAAAAAACACATTTGAAACACTTATCCTGGTTACAAATCTGGAGTCATAACCTGCAAACCTTAGAAATCTTCAAACCTATGACGAAGACAATGGCTGGAAAATTCATAAGTTGCTTAATACTAAGCATATTACACGTGGTGATGTATATCAGGATCATACTGTATAGAACGTGCGAATTGAGCTTTGAGTCCACATCGTTCGATGCCTACATGTTGTAAAAAAGCATGGCAAAAAGGCTTTGCCTTCTTTTTCTCTAACATTTTCCAAAAAGAATCACTTATTTTAACGACCACGGGAAAGAAGAATTATGTATACACTGTTGTAAAAGTAGAAAATGCCGGTTATCAGCATATTTTCCTTTTCCCGAAAGGTTTTCATTCATTTTTTTTTTAAGACAGACATATGATTCACATTTAACTTGAAACCTTCAAATGCTTTCAAATTAAGTAAATGAGAATTTTATCTTCTAATAAAATGTTAACTTCCCCAGAAAGTCTGTTTCACAAAGGTCACATGTAACTTGCACATGGAAACTAACAGTTGATGTTGGTAAGCCGTAAATTAATGCGAATATTAACGTCATATTCATTTGACAACGAGTAGATGGGGGAAAGTTAAATATTTGGTTTGCTTGCTCGGGTTTTTTTTTTAATGTGGTTTTACGCTGTTTTCCACCTTACAAACCATATTAAGTTTCGATTTTAGTCTTATTCTAGACTTAGAAAGTAACAGAACATCTAATTAGCTAGACCATTTATTTTAGCCAATCAGAAGTTGTGTAACTTTCATATCCAGAAGAATCAAGAGAATAAGACTGGAAATGTTCTTAAGAAAGGTTTGTGAATGCGTATCAATAGATCTCGCGATAATTGTTTATTATTATCATCATCATTAATCCACTCAATTTTGCACAACAGAAAAGAAAAAAAAAAAACAATAGTGATCGGAGCAGGATTCTGTGGTTTTCGCATGGCAAAGTCCACTCATTCCTATCTTTTCCTGAAATTTCACCTTCTAGGCCGAGGTTTTTCCCTGCTCTGTCTCCAAGACATTTCTAACAGGGTCATTGCCGCAAGCCGGCACTTCCCGAGATTTCCTGACTTGACGTCCAACACGTTTACTATAGCCAGCAAGGGGACCCAAGTTTACATAGTGGTAAAAAAAACGAATTGATACTTGTTGATTGATTGATTGGTTGATTGGCTGATTGATAGATGTTTTACGCCGCTTTAAACATTATTTCAGTCATATCACGGCTACAGTCCACATATTCATGTATTTCTTGGGTTTCACCAGTACCAGACTATAGATCTGAAGTGTCTTGCCCAGAGACACTTCCACGAAAAACCCAGTGCTGTCGTTGAGGCTCGAACCGGAGCTTTCAGGCTGCAAGTCCTATACTTTACCACAGCATCCCGCAGGACGCCCAAAATGGTACATGCAACTGCAGATACTCAGCCTTTTGCACCTATGACGGGGGTCCAGATTACATTGTCGTAAAGGACGAAAATGATGTAACTAGAGATAGTCGGTCGGTTGCACCTATAATTGCTGAATCACTGGACACCGTGAAATATTATCGTATTGACCTGCTATACTTTGATTTGTTCACTACCTTTGGACAGCGAGCTTCATGCCTATTACCAAAAGTGTAGACTACGATCTGAACTCTCAAGTCAGTGCCGCCCGATCTTAAACCGCTCTCTCTAAAAGCCAGTAAAACGTAGAAGCTTAATATTTCAAAGACGGTAACCAGAGCCGTAACCGGGGGTGCAAAATGATTACGGACTCCGAATCGAGAATGCTATTTCACACTAAGTCTGCTAGGCGTACCCTGGGTTCCGGTCCGATCATTATTTTCTTTTTCCTTTTATGTCATCGGACATTGGTTTGTCATAAATTAGGAACCGGTCAACAGTTTTGCCACAGATCTGTGCAGACCGTGAAAGGAGACCGTGAAGGAGTTATGAAGCCGTATCTTGCTAAGCAAGTTAGATAAAACTTTCAAGCCGACAGTACGAAACCGAATAATGCTATTCTAAACTTATTTCTTTATTTAATTTTGAGAAATATCTCCTTATCGGAAAGTGTAGATCCAAGATCAGACTGCACGTTCTGTGCAGTCTGATCTTGATCTACGCTGTCCGCAAAAGGTCAGTGAGACGTGCATGGCAGTCTTAGGATTAAAATTACCACCTGGACCCAGGCGAGTTAAGCAGAACGCAGTGAGCTTTACGCTGACAGTTGAAATCAAGATCAGACTGATTATTTTGGCTGATTCTATCATACAATCGGGTTTGATGTTATCTAGATAAAATAATCTTGCACTATCAGTATGAAATAAACAACTGCAGCATATCACGGGGAAAGATTATCACATTTAACCCCTTTCTTAACAACAAAGTTTTAGCCAAGACCAAAATAAAGGTCTTTGCAGCTGACAAATCACAGGTACATGTAGCTCAAACGATTATTACTGTCTCTGAAGAGGTGGAAAGTATTGTGGTAAAAGGAGAAAAAGCTGGTCACCAGCATTTTCTCCTTTTCCAACAATGTTTTCAAATGCATTTTTCTCCGGGGTCGTTAAAACACGGTATTGTTTGGTAAAATTAACGCTTCACCACACAATCCCGATTTCACTATCCTGAAAAAAAAAGGCCTTTGACAAAATCGTGGGAACAGGAGAAAATGCTGGTAACCAGCATTTTCTCTTTTTTTCACAATTTTTTCAACCCTATCAAAAACAGAAATAATCACTTGAGCTACAATTATTTTGTCGTCTACAAATACTTTCAGTTTCGGAAATTTTGTCGTTTGGTTAAGAATTAAACAGATAAAGTGACATTCCGCTTGATTAACTATTTAACCCTAGATACATATTGGCGACAGATCACTATCTTTTTTTCTCAAATATCATTTCTAAAGGTGGATAGGCAACATAAATTAACTCTGTACCAAACAACCCTGAGTGTCAACGACCTTGAAAATAGTACGCTTTTGAAAATGTTGTGGAAAAAAAGGAGAAAATGCTGGTAACCAGACGTTGGCTATGGACGTTTTAGCCACGGATGTTTTTGCCGGGACGTTTTGACCACGGACGTTTGGACTGCGGACGTTTTGGCCGGGACAATTTGGCCACGGCTGTTTTGACTACGGCCGTTTTAGCAAGGACGTTCGGCTACGGACGTTTTGACTACGGCCGTTTTAGCAAGTACGTTTTGGCTACGGCTGTTTTGACTACGGCCGTTTTGACAAGGACGTTTTGGCTATGGACATTTTGACTACGGCCGTTTTAGCAAGGACGTTTTGGCTTCGGACGTTTTGACGATGGCTGTTTTGGCAAGGACGTTTTGGCTACGGACATTTTGACGACGGCAGTTTTAGCAAGGACGTTTTGGCTACGGTTATTTTGACGACGGCCGTTTTAGCAAGGACGTTTTGGCTACAGACATTTTCACGACGGCCGTTTTAGCAAGACGTTTTGGCAAGGACGTTTTGGCTACGGACATTTTAGCAAGTGACGTTTTAGCAAGGACGTTTTGGCTACGGACGTTTTGACTATGGACGTTTTGACCTGCTGAAAGTGCGAAGTAGGACGTTTTGGCCAAATTTTATTTTAACGTGGTTGTCTTTTGAAAACTTTGTGGCAAAAGGAGAAATCGTCTGTTAAAGGATTAATGTATAAATTATTTGAAAGTATCTCTGAAAAGAGACGACTTTATTAGGATTTGCAAATTCTTTTTACTTCTGCAGCCGAATACATTGGAAGACATTGTGGGAAAAGGTAAAATTACTCGTAACAAGCATTTTCACCTTTTCTCCTAATGATATCTATGTTGTTACATTAAAACGTGCTTGGAATATTAGAATTCATTGAATATGAATCAATTTTAATCCTATAGAAATGACAGATTATCGGATAATATTGAAATAGAGAAGTTTCTGCAATGATTTTTTTATTTCTTATTCGTATATGTTTTTTGCAAAAAGTTATTTTAAAGCAGAAAAATGCCATAAATGAACTTTCTATGATTTCCTTTTTCTAAACAGTATACTTAAAACCATAGAAAGTTCATTTTTTGCATTTTTCTGTTTTGAAACAACATCTGGCCAAGTACTTTGTACTTTCAGCTTGCCGAAACGTCCGAGGCCAAAACGTCCTACTTTGTTCTTTCAGTAGACCAAAACGTCCGTGGCTAAAACGTCCTACTTTGTTCTTTCAGTAGGCCAAAACGTCCTTGGCTAAAACGTCCTACTTTGTTCTTTCAGTAGGCCAAAACGTCCGTGGCTAAAACGTCCTACTTTGTTCTTTCAGTAGGCCAAAACGTCCGTGGCTAAAACGTCCTACTTTGTTCTTTCAGTAGGTCAAAACGTCCGTGGCTAAAACGTCCTACTTTGTTCTTTCAGTAGGTCAAAACGTCCGTGGCTAAAACGTCCCGGCCAAAATGTCCGTCCACTTTCCACAAAGTTTTCTATTCTTTCGAATGTAAATCCAATCATTTGAGTCACATTTAATTTGTTGCCTGCAAATGTTTTCCAAGACAGTAATTATGGTGGTCCACCGTCGAAACTGCTCGCCACATTTATTCTCTACTCTCGATAAAATGGCTTCTTATTTTGTGTTGGCCATATTAATTAATTAATTTGATTTATATTAATTTTAATATTGGCCTGTCCACAAAGGATTTTAGCAAACGATTCATTCATTTCGGCAAAGACATACGTAATGCCTTTACACAACTTTAGAAAACATCGTGTATAATGATGTTATAGCTAGTAAAATAGGAAATTGTGCATATTCCACAATATTTTCCATACAGTTGGAAAAAAAACTCGAAATTTTTATATATTAACAACACTTGTTCTTAGAGGTTTTTCCACCTGTTTTTGATAGGTTAAAAAAGATATTGAAACAGATATGGGTTACATACTAAAATTTACCGAAAAAAAAAAACGGGCACGGTTTCACTAAAAAAACTTAAGGTTCTTGTTTCGCTCAAAGCTGCTTTAGGGACTCAGTATCCGATTTTAGTCGAGTTGGTTTTTTGAGAAATGTTTCACTAACATTAACAGAATTATGCAACATTTCAGAAGTTTCAGACTCAACTCACCAAACAGACCTAAGTTAACAGACTTAAGTCCATTGTTTTGATGAGCTGAGCCTGAAAGAATGATGCTTAGATTTCAAATAACCATCTTGACTAAAGTCGGATACTTAGTCCGTTAGCGGACTTGAGCAATATAACAGCTTTAGTTTTTTTCGTGAAACCGGGCACTGGGCGGTATACTGTAATTGTTTTTCTTACTACATACAAAAAGTGAAACGCTGTCTACCTGCAAAGAGTAGCAAAATCTCGGTTTTCATATTGATTGAAAGTCTGATTTCCGCCGTCGGTATAGAAACCAATCCGATTTCCAGTGTCAGAAATGAACTAAATTTGGCTAGAAACGTGTTTTTGAGACGTCTTCTTATCTTTCGCTGTTACCTGTATCGGTCATTCTTCGTTCTAACCCTTAACCTGCTAAATAAGTGAAATGAAACTTTCAAGCAAATACTAAAAACCTAAATTTTGCTATTTGAAAGGTATTTTCATGGGAAATATTTCTCCTTATCGGACATTGTAGATCCAAGATCAGACTGCACGTTCTGTGCAGTCTGATCTTGATCTACACTGTCCGCAAAAGGTCGGTGAGTCGTGCTTGGCAAGCTTAAGGGTCAACAATTTCTATTTACCCTTCAAGAAACAATCCCTATTTTCAAAGACATCGAGAAAAAAAGGCATATGAAAACATTGTAAGAAAAGGAAAAATTGCTGGTAACCAGCATTTTCTCCTTTTCTCACAATGCTCTGTACTCTTTCAACTACTTATTCGTTTATTTAAGCAAATCTTTTATTTGCCGTCAGCAAACATTGTCATCTTGAATGAGTTTTCATAGTTTGTTGTAAAGTGAAAGGCTAACCACCGATATACCGCCGGCTCTAGCGGACCTTTTTCGTCTTGGAATGATCTATTTCGTTAAACAAAAAGTTGTGGGAAAAGGAAAACAATTGCTTGTAAAGAGCAACTTTTTCTTTTGTCACAATTTTCTCAAACTTATCCATAAATCCATGTTGATTATCGCTGTTATGAGTCTGATTTTGATTCCTACAGTATACATGTAGAATCACCTCAAACTGTTTTTAAAATAGTTTTAACTCTGAGTGCTCTAAGTACAGCTTCATCTTTCTATTTGCAGCAATATCGCGAGCGGACAGAGTGAACACAATGTGCAGATTTCAATCTGCAATCTCGGCTATTTTTTTAAACATTCTCGAAAATCAGTTATTAGGTCTTTCCATTACTTTCCAGAAAAAAGTGATTTGAGAAAGCGTTTTATGTCAATGAAAAAAAAAAAAACCTAAAATATTTAAGCTATGCTCTGTGAAAAGGGGGCTTACGGCATTTGCGAAAAGTATCGACCCAGGTCAGCCTGCGCAATCCGCGCAGGCTGACCTGGGCCGAAACTTTTCGCTATAGGTCAATTTTCTGTATATACAAGTATCAGTCCACCTTAGGATTAAGTCGGTTGTTAAAAAAGTGGCTATTATAGATTCATAAGTATGTGATTGCTTGCTTCGTACCATGGATCACGGAGATGCAATAAGCCCCCATTTGTCAGAGCACTGTACCATGCAACTCATCACATAATTATCGATCTTTAAAATCGATTTTGTCTAAAAACCGACTAAGTCATCAGGTAAAATGGTCCTTTGACAAGCATAAAGTTTGACCAAAATCAAAAAGTGTCGATTAGGGTCAGCCTGCGCGGACCTGGGTCGATACTTGTTACAGATGCAGTTAATCTGTTTTTTCACAGAGCACGGCTCAAATATCGATTATAGCATGTTCTGTTTTGATTTAGTTTTATATTAACCACAAAACATTTTACTCTCTCCAAATGTAGACCCTAGTTTTCAGGCGTGAGAGGAGTGGACCCGGGCGCCAATTCTTTCATCAATTCTTGGAATGAATTTGAATTAAACTGAGATTACAACTCGCAACTCCCTGAGTACAAACTCTGACCGTTACCTCTAGGTTTGGATGTCAAAGTGGCATAAACGAAAGACCGTTTTCAATGAAAGTATGAAGAATTTTTAAAGTAATAGAAAGCATTGTGGAAAATGGAACAATTGTTTGTTACAAGCAATTGTTCCTTTTTCCACAGTGTTTTCAATAGCTCAAAACTATTCGGTTCTTTAGTATTGTATTTACCGGTATATGGTGAAGACTGAATAAAAAAAAAACAATTAAGACCAATTATAGACCTTTATTTTTGCATACCGCATATTGACAGGTCAAAAGCCTTCGCCTACGTATCTGCAGTAATCATATCAGATATTTTATCAATGGAAAAACTGACACATGTTTTATAAACATGATATTATTTTTGACCTATTCTATCCTCGTTTTCCTCTAACCTCATAGCCAAAACTACTATTAATGTGGACAGTATTGATCAAGATCAGACTTAACGTTTTGACTTACAAATAATTCTTCAAGATATTCTTTCCAGAGCTTACTTAGAAATTCAATGATAAGTTGGGTTTTTTTTCTACTTCCGAAATGAAAATACGACATAAAAACCTTTGAGGGGGAGAGAGGGGAGAAGACGGGTAACAGACAAAATGCGACGACTGTCACTTGCACATTAACCCTCTACCATACAATCCCGACTTTTAACGACCCTGAGGGGAAAAAAAAGCATTTGAAAACAATGTGGGAAAAGGAGAAAATGCTGGTAACCAGCATTTTCTCCTTGTCCCACAATGTTTTCTACCCTACAAAAAACATATTTAATTTTTAAGTCGCATTTACTTTGTCGTCTGCACATGCTTTCAATTTGGACTGGTCTTAAATTTTGTCGTTTGGTAAAGAGTTAACCTTTTACCATACAATCCCGAGGTTTAACATTCCTAAAGAAGATGCCATTTAAAACATTGTGTGAAAAAGAGAAAATTTTGATTATTAGCATTTTTTTTCTATCCTATCATAGACAAATGCCATCATTTAAAACACATTTAACTTGTCGTCTACTAATTCCTTCAATACGGACAAGTCTAGAATATTGTTTAACTCCTAAAATAAAATTTGTAATGGCCGACTTTGAAAGGATTCTCGTGAAATATGGATTACCAGGATGACCATGCTAAGATAAAATACCGGTACATGATTTTATACATACTACTCATAATTTGATAGGGATCACTTAGGTATTTATATATGGGTGTATGTTGCAACTATGCAGTTTTGAATTATAAACATCCATTTCCAAAAGCAGTATATTTCATCAGTGTAGCAGTGTGTCATAATGAAAAACCATACCTGATACAGGTCACAAATATTATGTCAGTTGAATTTAATGTAGTGATCCCTAGCAAATTTTGAATAGTATATGTTAACATTATCCTGCTGAGTAACTTAAATGAAACTTTCAAGCCGATATTAAAAACTAGAATAATACTTTTTCAAACTTACTTTTTGGAGAAATAAAATCTTCTTATCGGCCAGTGTAGATCTAAGATCAGACTGCAAAAGGTCAGTGAGACTTGCTTAGCAAGCTAAAGGTTAAAACATCCTTACTACTCATGCCACAATTGTTTCAAAACTTGTCTACTACCAGCCTGTAAAATAGCCTACAGACGTTATTGAGTTCAGAGAGAAAGATGGCATGCTGTCTCTTTACCATTCGACAAAATTTTAAACCCGTCAAAAATGAAAGATTTTGCAGACGACAAAGTTTGCATGGCAATAACAGACAGAAGAAATTGTAGGAAAAGGAGACAATGCTGGTTAATTAACAACAAAATTTAAGACTTATCTATAATGAAAGCATTTGCAGACGGAATTGTCTCTGAGAGAATACAAAACATTGTATCAGTTTTTTCATACATGTGAAAACATTCAAACCACTTTTGCCACAATGCTTTCAAATGGTGTCTTCTACCAGGTGATAAAATAGCTTATAGAAGGAAAAAAGTTTTGACAGAAAGGGTTTCGGCATGCTGTCTTTATCAAGTGACAAAATTTAAACTCATCTTGAATAAAGGTAATTGCATACGACAAAGTTTGAATGGACTGGACGAATAGAATACATTATAAATAGAGAAATGCTGGTAAACCGCATTTTTCTTCCTTTCTTACAATGTTTTCAAGTCCCTTCTTTCTCAGGATCATTATTTGGATCATTGTTTGGTGCAAGGTTTAGCGAGAAAAAAGGCGACAAATATCAATTCTGGCATGCTATCTCATCACAAACGACAAAATTTTAGACTCGTCCAAAATAAAAGCAGTTACGGATGACAGACCAGATTTGATTTTAATACCATAATTTTTCTCCGAGAGTATAAAAAAAAAACATTGTAGGAAAAGGAGAAAATACTGGTTACCAGCATTTTCTTCTTTTCCTACAATGTTTTTAAATGCATTCCCCCAGGGTCGTTAAAAATGGAATTGTTTGGTACAGGGTTTGAGGGGGAAAAAAAAAAGGGCAAATCAAATCAATTTGGTCGTGCTAAGTTTTGACACATAGTCCTCACAATAAATAAAGCTTATGTCATATACCTTATAGAGACCACGATATAGATAGATTATCAGCAGAAAGTTATCGTCACCTCTGATAAAATTTTTATACATACCCAAGTAGGCGTTTAGTTTTATCTTCCTGTTTGCCCCTGTTTTCCTCTTTGCCAAATGACAAAATTCTTACAAGTGTCCAAATTGAAAGCATTTGCAGACGACAAATTAAAAGTGGTTATAATGATGCAATTTTCATTTAAAAGCGTAGAAAACAATGTGGGAAAAGGAGAAAATGCTGGTTACCAGCATTTTCTCCTTTTCCCGCAATGTTTTCAAAAGCCTTTTTTCTTCAGGGCTGTCAAAACTTGGGAATGTTTGGTAAAGGGTTAAAATTTTATTCAAAGCCCGGTTGCTCTGTCGTTAACGAACACGGCTTAAAACCTGTGGTCGCCGGTTCAAATCCAAAGTTCGGCCAATTTCTTTCAGAGGATTGATGATAGTCATTGCTACAGGATTCATCGTTTTAACACTGCTTATACAAGAAAGCAGCCAGTGGCTTGGTGAAGAATATTGTGCGAAGTACTGGTAAAACAGAATGAAAGCATAAATATATTCACTGGCCGCCGTGATATTATTAGAAAATGTTGAAAACGACTTTAAACACCATACCACAACCAAACTAAATCCTTAACAAAGCTGCAAAATCTAAGACTAGTGCAAATAGAAAGTATTTGCAGACGACAGATAGACTTGTTTCTCAAATAATACATGTATGTTCGTTTTTGATACGTTGGAAAACATTATGGGAAAAGGAAAAACGATGGATACTAGGTTTTTCTCCTTTTCCAAAAATTTTCTTCAGACACGGCTTTCAAAGAAAAGTACTGCTATTGTGCCAAATTTCATTAGTCGTCTGGAATGGCTGTCAATACCGAAGTGTCAAAAGTTTTGTTGTTTTGTAAAGAGTAAAACAGGTTTTTATTTTTTTCGGCTTGGTTTGGATATTGTTTTCAACCTTTATCCAGCGAAATAAATTAAACGAAACTTTCAAGCCGATGGTAAAGACCCTACTTGATGATATTTCAAATATGTTTTTTGAGAAAAATATCTCCTAATCGGACAGTATAGATCCAAGATCAGACTACACCTTCGGTGTAGTCTGATCTTGGATCTACACTGTCCGCAAAAGGTGAGTGAGTCGCACAGTAAGTAGCCTAAGGCTTAAACTTCTAAGTAAACGAAACTACAATTTCCACTCAATAATAAAACCTACATATTGCGATTTTAAAAGTTGATTTCACAGGACAGAAAATACTATATTGGATAGAGTGTAGATAAAAAGTCTTACAGCACGTTTGATCTAGACCTAGTAGGCAAAAGCGCCTCGAGTCTCACTTAGCAGCTTATTTGTTAAAAGAAAAAAATACAATCACAGCAGCTTTTCGCAATTTCAGTCATTCATTCCCTTTGAGTGACATACGTAAAGAATGTTGACTTTGGCAAGAACTCAAACCTTCAGTCATGTTCTGTGAAAAGGATGTTTTATGCATCTGGACAAATGTATCGACCCAGGTAAGCAGCGCAGTCCGCCCGGGCTGACATGGATAGAACCTTTTTACCAGTATCAAATTCTGTATTTCAAAAGAAAACTAAATCATGATTGAGCTTGCACATGTGTTTAGTCATTGATAGGTTCATGTTACGCAAAGTGCTTGGTACACATGTACTGAGATATGAAAAAGCATTAAACCCCCTTTTTCCCAGAGCGCTGATCATTGTACTACTTAACTTGTTGTTTGTTGCTCGAAGCTTCGATCCTTTTGCTCTCAAAGCGAAACGATAACTTCTACGATGAAATATTCAAAAGAACTAGATGTTGGTCGAAAATGACCTCAGTTGCTGACTGAAGTCTTTAGTTTCGTTTTCCTTTCAAAGAAACCTGGCTTTTATCCTTTAACTATACAATCCTGAATTTTGAAGACCATGTGGAAAAAGGCCTTTGAAAACATAGCAGGAAAAGGAGAAAATGCTGGTAACCAGCATTTTCTCCTTTTCCTACAATGTTTTCTTCTATTTCCTGAACATATTTCAGTATTAGAGCTACTTTTAATTTATCGCCTGCTAATATTTTCAACTGGACACTCCTAAAATTCTGTCGTATAGTAAACAGTCACCCTATCACTGTACAACCGAATTTTAGACCCGCAAAAATAAAAAAAAAAAACTAATACAGATCAGATGAAAACCAAACACTTGAATGAAATGTATAGATGATTTTAACAGCATGGAAATATGTTGGGAAAAAAACGCAATGGCTTGTTACGAGCAATTACTTTTGTTTTAATCCCAAGACTGTTTTCTTATACCTCCAACTGCTGGCCTGACGTTAAAAGGTCATTTTTGTTTGGCAAAAGGTTGACTGAGATATGGTCTTTGATTTAACCAAGCCAATTTCAGCCTTTATACCAGCCCGTATAGCTCAGGTGGTACATCGTGGGACTTGTAAGCGTCATGTTTCGGGTCACATGAGGGTGTGGGTTCAATGCCTATGGATTGCCACCTAAAATTACTATTAGTCTTTCGGATGAGACATTAAACTAAGGTCACGTGTGACGGTGCTATACACCGAGCACGTTAAAGAACAGGCGTAACTTAGGATGGGTTTCGTCCTGTATCTTGCACTATCCCCCGTAACATAACTAACGGCACTAGTATTCAGGGAGCGTCGCCAATATGGGTAACCGCTGGCGACGCTAAGTTACGCAAATTCAAATTCGGCCTTTGATACCAGTGATCTCAAAATTGTGCAAATCACGATTAGATTGCTAAGAAATCTGATACATGTGCAACAAAACGTAGGCAAATTTGTTAACAAACGTGATTTTCCGTTCGTTACGCAAGTGTAAATGGCTTTAAATAATACGTCCGTAGAGAAATCAACCTGTCATTCCCTCCAAATTTATCAAAAATATAGTAATTTCAAACCGAAAAAATAATTAAAAAAAAATACCACTGTTGACTGTAAATCATTATAAATATACAATTTGGATACATAGATTAGGGAAAACCTCCAAAACAATATCTGTTTCGTGCATTATCAAACAGATAATAGATAATCACTGAATACAACCTATGAAGCAGGAACTCTGTTCCGAAATAGAAGATTGTCAGTTGATAGACAAGGCAAAGGCACACATGGGCTCTAAAGATTCATGAGTCGATCCAGTTAGCGTTGTTTTGAATAAAAGTATACTTTATTTTGAAATTCACTGCATCGATTGCCATTTTGAAAAGTAGTCCGGTTCTGTACCCAGGATGCCTAGCCCGGCATTCAGGCCCCTGCATTGGAGTCATTCTAATTAATACACAAGATACACAACGTCGTTTTTTTTTTATTATGAAAATGCTCTATTTAATAGACTGATACCAGTCTACCAGGATGCTCAGATCAGGTCGGTCATATTTAAAAAATGCCACCTAGCGAGGGAGAATGCACTTCATAAAATACAGTGCACTGTTGAAAACCATGTTTTGAAACAAACAAATGTTATCTAAGAGCCTCATGATTATGAACGTTTATTTACAAAGCGAGAAAAGTTCATCAAGACCATCCTTGTATTTAGGTTATTAGTACGTGAATTATCAGTTATCCCATAACGTCTTAGATGTCAGATGCCAGATGTCTTTGTCGCGCAGTGGACCGCTATGAAAACATTGTGGCAAAAGGAGACATTCCTCATAGCGAGCAATGTCTCCTTTTGCCACAATCTTTTTCACGTATTTAAACGTTTTTAATCTTAATAAATGTTAATATTCCATAATTCAGAAGAATGTTCCAAGGACTGTCGGCTGCTTATAATTGTGTTAAAGGATGTAATATTTAACCCTTTACCACACAATTCCGAGTTTTTACGATCCGGAGGGAGAAACCTATTGAAAACATTGTCGAAAAAGGAGAATGCTGGTAACCAGCATTTTTTCCTTTTTTCCCACAATATTTCCTATCCTGTCAAAAACAAGTTTAATCATTTGAATCACATTTAAATTGTCGTCTGCAAATACTTTCATTTTGGACAAGTCAAAGATTTTGTCGCCAGGTAAAGAGTTAAACAAACTTACAAACAGTGTACCCAGTTGACTACATATTGACCTGAGACTTAAAAACTTGATTTTGTGTAAAATCGAATTCGATTTTATCGTTTAATTCAGAATTCAGTACAGGCTTGATAATTTATGTATACTAAAATAAAATAGTTCAGTTATCTGTAGTTAAATATCATACGAATCATTTTGTCTTGTTTTGCTGAGAACTTCTTTTGAAATGATCCTAGGAAGGTTTAAAATATTGAAGGTGGGAGACAACTTTTTAGGTCTTATTTTCGAGCACCGAAATGGACCTTTTTAGTGTAGAAGAAAATGGAAAACGGTTCAAATATTGGGAAATCCCGACCACACTTTTATGAGGGACCTGGCCGATGCTGCACCCGCTCTCCTGAACATGAGAAATGGCTCATCACTAGCAGATTGTTCTTTTTTCACAGTCATTGCACTTCTTATATTTCTTTATCATTTTATCCTTTTATATATGAGCCATGCTCTGGCAAAAGGGGGCTTAATGCATCTCCGTGATGCATGGTACCAGGCAAGTCATCGCAGTATTACACATCCCCAAAATCTGTTTTGTAAAACAACCTACTGAATCATGAGGTACACCGGTCCTTTGACATTCACAAAATTGACCAATATCGAAAAGTTTAGGCCAAGGTCAGCCTGCGCGGACTGCGCAGGCTGGCCTGGGTCGATACTTTTCGCAGATACATTAAGCCCCCTTTCCACAGAGCACGGCTCATATCTATGTATAAAATCAGAGCGCATTTACTTACAATCTGCCCTCTTGTAAATCTTTATAACTCTTTTAAAACCAAATGTAAAGACCCGACTTCTATTGACCACTAAAAATACAATCAACTGTAACTCAGAAAGATTTGGTACTTATAGACTTGATTTAACATAAGATCAAGATCAGACTTCACGTTCTGATCATGGTCTATACCGTCCACAAAAGCCTCTGTTTTCACCTTTGGCGATGAAAGAATAAATGCGAAAAAAGAAAGTGTCGCTAACGGTGTGCTTTTGCGTTCGGCTCTTTTTCTTGGATCCTAAACGATCGCTAATTCATTTTTTACTCTAGTGTAGTGCGGTTTTTTTTACAGTAGAATCGAATTTTAAGCCGTCAAAAATAGTCGAATTTATTGATTTGACGGTCAAAAAGTGTAAAATTCAAACAATCTTCTATCGTTACACAAAATGTGTACATTAGTTATCTATTTTTACATACTTATCTATTTGATAAAATATTTCTGTATATATGTAATGATGAAAGTTGGTCGATAAACTTTCCGTAATTTATAACTTTCGAAACGACTTCGAGCAAAGTGAATCAATCTCTCTCTCTCTCTCTCTCTCTCTCTCTCTCTCTCTCTCTCTCTCTCTCTCTCTGTCTCTCTCTCTCTGTGTGTGTGAAAGATAATCGGTCAATCCCTCTACCACACAAATCCAAGTTAAAAGACCCTGGCGAAAGAGACTTTTGAAAGTATCGTGGGCAAAGGAGTAATGTCGGAAACCAGCATTTTGAACTTTTCCCACATTATTTTCTAACCCTTCAAATACAAATCAAAACTTTTGAGCCTCTTTCATTTTGTCATCTGTAAATGCCATCAATTCAGACAAGCCTAACTTTATATCGTCTGATAGAAGGGTATTCAAGTATCAGAAGATTTTCTATATCGACCCATATAAAACATAGTTTATTCTGTTTTGAGGAAACATCTCAAAGCACTTAATGACTTCAGACTCACATAACCTATGGACAGTTCGCAAGGTTAAAAAAAAAAAATGTTCGAAACCGCAATTACAAATTCTTCCAGGTTTACGAGTAGTAGGCCCAACAAGTCATACTCTTCTAACCATAAAACAGCACCTCTTTGGTTGTATACATGTACACCAACAATTCTTAGCTTTATTCTTAGTCTTGTTTTAGATTTAGAAAGTAACGCAACTTCTGATTGGCTAAACCATTTGGTTTAGCCAATCAGAAGTCGTGTTACTTTAAAATATAGAAAATTATTGAGAATAAGACATCAATTGTTTTTAAGAGCGGCCTCTGATATCTATATGCAGGGAAGCAGCAGGGATCAACAAAGTAAAGCTTGTCAAAGGAGGGAATGATTTAAAAACGCAATAATTAGTAAGGTACCGACTCTCATTTATGACAGAATGTTACGAGAATGTTAGGCTATTAAGTTTCGCCCAAGGACTAGATATGCAGTTACCTGGTAAGGGTTCTCGAGTTTTGATACATCGAGCAGGCTCTACGATTTTGTTCTGAAACGGCAGAATGGTCCTTGATTATGGTCATACTAGTTACATTTAGAAAATACTTCATTGATGATTATATCCAAGGCAGAAGTGAAAGAAAAAAAAAAAAATCATTCAGTCATGTTCTGCGAAAAGGTTGTTTAATTCATCTGCAACAGTTATCGACCCAGGTCAGCATGCGCAGTCCACGCTGGCTGACTTGGGTCGATACGTTTTGCAATTGGTACGCTAAATTTTCACATACTGAAGGACCTTGCCACTCCATAAATCAGCCGGTTTATAGACAAAATGGATTTATATTACGCAACGACTTCTTTGGTATAATGCATCACGAAGTTTCAGTGAACCCTCTATTTGCCAGAGCACAGCCCAATTACATGGATTTACAAATAACCCATCAACTCTTTCGCTGTCCAAAAAAAAATCATCATTTCAGTAAAAACGTTGGTTATCCATTGAAATTGAAGATGATTTAGGTCCTAATTTGGTCTGTGGTAGGGGAAGGTGTTGACCCAAGACCAGGCTGCATACATGTATTTTGTGCAGCCTGATGTCGATCTAAGCTTCCCGCAAGACCTGATGTTGATGTTACCATTGACAGTGAAAAAGTTAATGCCAGTTGTCTGTAAAACCCAAGACCAGGCTGCATACATGTATTTTGTGCAGCCTGATGTCGATCTAAGCTTCCCACAAGACCTGATGTTGATGTTACCATTGACAGTGAAAAAGTTAATGCCAGTTGTCTGTAAAACTGGACGAATCAAAACACTTCAACTAAGATCATATCCCGCAAAACAAGCAGTCCGATCTAACTCTACAGTAACATATTTAAGCCGGTGATAGAGATAGTATGTGTCCATACTTGAAAGGGCAGAAAACATTGTGGGAAAATGAAAAAGGAAAAAATCTGCCTACCGGCATTTTCTATCTTTTTACCGTATTTTCGAAAGCACTCTTCAACTGGGACCATTAACTCTAAGGCGGCTAAGCGCGATTCACTGACCCGTTTTGCGGATAGTATAGATCAAGATCAGACTGCACAGAACGTGCAGTCTGATCTTGGATCTACACTGTCCAACAGGAACGTATTTTCCGAAAAAATACCTTTGAAAAGGCAAAATTTTGGGTTTTTTACTATTGGGTAAAAGTTTCATTTTACTTATTTCGCATGACAAGAGTTAACATCTGATATTTAAAGTGTGAATGCATATAGACATGTCTAAGTCTAAAGAAATATTTACTATTCGGGGTAAAATAGGTTAAGTTATATTAGTAAAAGGGTGGTAAGCATGTGATAAAAATTTGAAGCGCAATTACATAGATTGTGTTTGATATCAAGGTGTACCTTGCACGTCGACCTGACCGGCTCATTATTTGGATTCTAGGAAGTTACGCTAAGAACGGGCTATAAATAAGCCGTTCTCAGCGGGCTCCAAGCAGTGGTGAACAGACTTCAGCTTGGACTGGACGACTTGGGACCACCAGGATAACAACAGGCTTGAGAATGAAACAGAAAGTAACGGAGAACAGAGTATGTGGTTTCTTATGTGTAACCGTTTCACTTACCCTAGATATTGACTTTTTTTTTTTAAACTCTTTCACTACTGAATGAATAAATTGTATTTTCTCAAAGGCGGCAAATATGTTTTCGCTGCTAGATCAAGAGACAGTTCGGTCATAATCTAGAGTACAGCAGTGGACAGTGTTGATCAGAGATCAGACTGCACGTTCTGTGCAGTCTGATCTTGATCTACACTATCCACAAAAGCTTCTGGTGTTGTCTATGGTAAGACAAAGAGCTAAATGCACTTCCTACTTGTATACCGAAAATGACAGCAAATCTACCTGTGATTCTTAGACACTGACGCACTTTATATACCCCCCCCCCCCTCCCCACTCGTAGAAAAACTTCTTATCTAGTCTTATAACTCGTATCATTTGTCTCATTAAACTTGTCAATTTACCTTTTCCGCTACTGTTGTTGTTCCTGCTGCTGCTGCTGCTGCTGCTGCTCTCTCTCTCTCTCTCTCTCTCTCTCTCTGTCTGTCTGTCTCTCTCTCTCTTGTGTCTATTTGTCTGTAAGATGGTAGGATATATTTATAAAACAGTGCATGCTCTGCATTGGTCACCGGGTCTCTGCATAGCTCAGTGGTAAAGTGTGGGACTCGTAACCTGGAGGCCCCGGGCTCGAGCCGCACTCGATCCACTCGGTTTTTTGTGGGAGTGTCCTTCGGCAAGATACCTCAGAGCCCTATCTTAGTACTGGTAAAACCCGGGAAACATGAATATGTGAGCTGCCGCTGTTATATGACTGAAATAATGCGTAAAAGACAAATCAACCAATCAACCATTCATCACTCTTGCAGGTGATTAATGTTAAGCAAAAGATGATTTCAAATCAATTATTCAAATCACTTGATGGACAGATCGTACAGTTCAACCCCATTCGACCCAAGAAATGTCTGTTCTTTCAAATTTACAAGTAGCTACTGCTAGGATGACTCATCTTTACTTATGAACATAAGCTGGAATCAGTTTACAGGGAAGAAGATTTTGTTAAACCCCGTATCAAAGAATAACACTTTAACGACCCTGAAAAAGTAGGTTTTTGAAAACCTTATAGGAAAAGCAGAAAATACTGATAACCAGCCTTTTTTTTCCCCAATTTCCCACAATGTTTTCTACCCTTTTATAGACAAATCTCATAATTTGAGCCACATTTAATTTGTCTCCTACAAATGCTTTCAATTTGGATATATCTTAAATTTTGTTGTGTGGTAAAGGGTTAACTCTTTCAGGACTAAGTATAGAAATTCTCTCTCAACAGCTGAAAATATAATAGACTGATATCTAGAAAGAATTTTCTTATAGGATCGAATGAACAAGCGGACGGTGTACATCCAAGATCAGACTGCACGTTCAGTGCAGTCTGATCTTGATCTATGCCGTTCGGAAAAGCCATTGATTTTGCCTTTGGCGGTGAAAGGGTTACAAAGTTAGATGTTGTACGGACTGGTTTAGAAATGCAAGGATTGGCAAAGGAATGACGGCCATTACATAACAGAAATGACTTTCTACAATTACAATTACGACAAAAGCGACGCGTCCTTAAAGGAAAATACGCAAGAGCGTAATGTAGAACAAATTTGGAAGAGGCAGAACAGTCTTTTATCACTTTATATAACAACCCCCATCTTCATATAAGCCTAAAACTGCTAAAGAAATTAAAATTCCAAACCGATAGTAACGTTAAAAAGCCAAATGTTTTGATTTTCATTCTATATCTCTTTGATGGAAAATCTCACTGTGTCGGACAGTGTAGATTAAGATCAGACTGCACCTTCTGTGCAGTCTGATCTTAATCTACACTGTCCGTAAGAGTACACTGCATCTCGCTCAGCTGCCTGAGAGTGAAATAGTACTCTTAATCCTGAGTGCTTAACGATTCTGAGTCACTGCTTACGTCACTGAACGGTGTTAACTCTTTACTAAACAACAAAATTTTAGACGTGTCCAAATTGAAGGCATTAGCATGCGAAAAGTTCAATCTGGCTCAAATAATACGATATTTCTTTGATAGGTTAGAAAAGGAGAAAATGCTGGTTACCAGCATTTTCTCCTTTTCCCACAATGTTTTCTAAAGGCCTTTTCCTCAGGGTCGTGAAAAGTCGGCACCGGGTGGTAAAGGGTTTTTACATCTTTCTGTCTTTGACAACGAGTCTCCTACCTTGAAACCAAAGCCTAAACACGATTTTATTTCAGTATCATCACCGCCGACCATCTCAACCCGGGAAGCATAGAGTATGATGTGTGATAGGCATTGCTTTGATACTGGTAGAAAAGTTATCAATGCATTGCCTAACACTTCATCAAGCTCTGTTGAACAACCAGTGGGACACTTGGGTGCGCTTTAACACGAACACAGTTAAATAAAGGATTTGTTTATTTCTCTGAAATATGTTTTACTCAATAATAGCCAAACGTAATTGTAGGGATCCATAATTGTATGATGACTTGCTTGGTACAACACATCACAGAGATGTATTGAATCCCGTTTTGCCAGAGCATGACATACTTTGTACAATGTATTACAGAGGTGCATCAAACCTCCAAAACGATGCTCAATTATATAACTGTTTTACTGATAGCACACATCAAGATAAGACTGCATAGTACGTACAGTCTGATCTCTGATTTACGTCGTCAGCTTCGTCCTTCTTTTAAATCGTCAAAATGTTGTTTTTCAGCCGTTGGAAGAATGTGAATTCATCCACCATGGCGACAATAGAGTCAAACTTTAGCCGATTAAGTCACGCTAACACGATTTTCTCCCGCACTAATGTAAGCACACCTTACCCAAAGCCCAAAATCAATCCAAACACAAACCTCCGCCAAGTTCTATGTTTGAAAAAAAAAGGTACCGGTTGTCATTTTCCTGTCTCTGAGATTCCATACTCTGTGCTTTGAAATTTTCTGTAACGCAACTGAGTTCATGAAGATGTTGACACCAGCCACATAGGTATGTGTTGAAAGATGGCAGATTTCGCAGATAAAGAGGCAGAACACCGTCCTAAAATCATCAGACCTTTTGACTCTCCGAGGCCATACACAAGTCACCACTCTGGATTTATCAAGAGAGGAATTTTGAAAACTTCAGTTTGTGATAGAAAATGCAATGATGTTGTGACATGAAACCATCAATGCATATTCTAACACTACATAGGAGTTTTTCATATCTACAATTTTACAGTGGGCTACCAGCTCGCATAATCTTCCGCGAGGTGGCATTTTTCAAATACGGACCTATCTGATTTGGGAATTCTGGGTACAGAACACGTTTCCTCAGTAAAACCCTACAATTGGTACAATTCATTCAGCTATGGTCTGCTAGCATGTGATCTATGCACCGGCCATTTATAAAAACAGTCCTTACAGGCTTGGGGTTATAGCTTCGGTATAAGCTCAGACACTTAGTGCTGATAAGTCTGTGGAAAAACCCGGCACGAATCCTGGTTTCCCTATAGTCTATATTTAGAAACTGTATTCAAAGATATGCAGTAAAACCATTGTATTAATTGTAAAAACTATTTTCCATTCTGAAATATTTAAATTTTTGAGACATTTGGAGCGCAAAACAGGCTACATTTTTCCACAGATGTATTGTTTATAGCCATTTTCTCCATTGCTACTTTATTAGCGTCGAGTTTGAGTTAACACATCGTGTATTAATATTTATCCTGTACAGGATAGTGATAGCAGACAGGTCGAATCTTTGAAGAATATGACATGCGCAGACAACGAGCAGTTTCGATGTCCGAAACTATAAAACTTGATATTTGACATACTGAATTCCTTATTGGTATTCAAGGTAAGAATCATTCCAAAATCAACATCGACATACAACTTGGTTGCTTCCAGATTGACTTTTTAGCGGATTTGTATAGCAAATCCGCTTACTGTGATCATTCTGACCGGAACCAAATACATCATGCATAACGACGCATGCGCAATCACTTTCAGTTTCGCATGGCTGGTGTATGGGACGAACAACGCAGATCTACAAATGATATTCAGCTCTGACTCTTTCAAATTAGGTTTGATTCTTTATCGAAATTTCGTCAGAACTAAAAAAAAAAAAACATTGTCAGTTTGAAATACTACATACTTAAAGAAAGTTTGTTCTTTTTCTAAATTAAATATTGCCATGCGTATGAACATTGTTTACACAGACTGCCCCAGTTTTCTTTCAAGAAGTGTTCATTCACAACTTGTGTCGTCCGCTGCCAAAATAAACAAGGAGATTAAGCACTAATTTTCTTAATAAAATTACATTTTTCAACTATGTATTATATCAAATACAGTATCTTTAACTGTTCAGATAGCTAGCTTGAAATCGGCCGTAAATAATTTAAAACCCTTTCGATAACGATCACACAGAACCCATAAAGTCGATTCGGCACCTTGTTACCGCCCTTCGTATAGCACTATCGATGAATTTCCGAATAGTGTTTGAAACATTTCTCTGAAGCGTTTAAAGACACGGGGATCGTGTAGTCTATCAAAACATGATTGTTTGACGTTTGAATTATGTAAGACTGCAGTGGAAAAGCTTTCAAGATTTCTCTCAGTTATCGAAGGGACATGAAGAAATCCTTCGTTTACAAACGGCCCCGATCAAGTACCAACCCGTGATATGAAATTATACTAGAACTAGACATCCACTAACTTAGCTTAACATCCTGGACTTTAAGCCTCAGACTCAGAGACTCAGAGATGCTAACAGTTGTCTTCAAGGTGTATGAGTCTATTCATTATACTTCTAATACGCTACAATTTTATTTTGTTACATCATTCATGCAAAAGTATGGAGGCATATGTCTGCCACGAGATACGAGTTGGCTATCATGATAATTTTAGAAAACTATCGCGATAGATTAAAGTTTCCCGGAAATTTTATCGAGATAGTGAAAAGTTTCCTGAAAAAAATATCACGATAAACTTAATATTTAAACGCAAAATTTCTCAATCGTGCTCGAAGCTGCCATCGAGATAAAATTATCGTGATACTTCTATCTTTTTCTTGATATCTATAAATAAAAAATTCATCATTGGGATGAACTAGGTAGTTTTTATGGTGGCATGTTTCTGCCGCGAGATACGAGATAGCTATCATGATAATTTTAGAAAACTATCGCGATAAATTAAAGTTTCCTGGAATTTTTATCGAGATAGTGAAAAGTTTCCTGAAAAAAAAATATCACGATAAACTTAATATTTTAACGCAAAATTTCTCAGTCGTGCACGAAGCTGACATCGAGATAAAATTACTGTGATAGTTCTTTCCGTGTCTCGATATCTATAAATAGAAAATTTACCATTTGGATAAACTCGGTGGTTTTTGACTTTACAAGATTTCAGTAAGTAAAAATTCGAGTTATTAACAATTGTAGATTAATTGGTAAATTTTGACAAGACTCGAAATGAGCAGAAGCCTGTAAAATCACAGAGACGACTCGAAATGCCTCCTACGAACAACTTTAAAACCATTTAGGGAAAAAGAGAATTCATAAGGTTGTAGACGAAGATGTTCCGAAACCGTATCTAACTATAGATACCGTGAATGTCAGTTAAAAAAATTATGATAACAGAATTATTGTGATATTTTTATCCTGAAATTTTTTATTATCTAGATAATGTTTCCAGGAAACTTTTTTTTATCACGATAGTTCTCTTAAATTATCGCAATAGCTATCTCGTATCTCGCAGCAGAAATATGCCACCATACAAAAGAATACAAAAGAATGCAGGATAAATTTTTGATAAAGGGTTACTATTTGGACATGTAGATTAAATTCTTTGATTTGATGCTTGGAAATTGAAGTACATATACAGAGCAAATTGAAAATATTTGTGCTTTACTTAATAAAGTACATATTTATGATGAACTGATGCTTAACCCATACTAGAGACGGTGACTGTGCTTCATGTAAACAGCAAGTAATTCAAACCTTAGAATGAAAGTATGCCTTTAATCTTTAAAGTTTTATGGAGGTATCCAATTCCTTTATCCTTGGGCTGCAAAGTGCTACTGAAGGACCTTTTGCAGACACTGTAGATCAAAATCAGAATGTGCAGTCTGATCTTTGATCTATACTACTCGGTAAGGAGGTATTTTTCCAAAAAAAAGATAACTTTGAAATAGCAATATTTGGATTATTGACTTGAAAATTTCATTTTAGTTATGTAAAGGTCAATTGTTACTTTGCGTGGAAACTTGTCACATTGAGTGTGATCTTGGTCCATTCTAACTGCTATAGTACCTTCAGCTGTACCTAGGGTGGGGATGTACACATATAAAAAAAAATTCTGGACGGTGATCTGCCAGGTGATGAGTGGTGATTTTAATTCTTTTCTTTAGACCATGAAAATGGGTTCACTCAAAACTGCATTGGATGTAATGAATAGCCTTTTTACCAGTATTAATATTGAATTTCAAGTTTCTCATAATGCTACATCAGATTTTTTTGCACATGTGCCTGCAATGGTTCAGTTATGTAGCATGACTGTAAAACTCACAAAGACGTGGCTCAAAACTTCAAAAAGGAATCTAGATCTATATGTAACTGAATAAAACTTACATAATCACGCACAAAATTTCAAAATTCCATCACACTTCAACTGTATCTTTCAATATATATGAGAATAAAGTCCACTTTTTACATTTTGCTTATTCACGCCTGCATTTTTTTTTTACTAAAAAGAAATAGACCAAAGAACATGAAGTCTGAGTCTGCATAGTAAATGTAGACTTGTCTCTTATGTTTTATGTGATAGTCATAAGATGAACTCAAAATTATTAACTATTAGTCCGTTTGTATAGTTAAGTGTAACACCACTTTTTTTTTTAAAACTGTGTATGATAATCTAAGTTCAAACTATGCAGAATATGAGGAGTGAGGTTGAATCTACATGGCCTGTTTTTTTTTTCTATATTTGCACCAAAATAGCGGTGACATGACAATCTCGTTCATTTATTAAGTGAGGTATTGTGAGACTGTGGCTGATTGGTGAAGGTGTAGGATGGATTATCCCGGGTTTTATCCTCACCTAGGAGCTAGGTTTTTGTAGGATTGCCTATAGACAAGACACTGCAGAGAACCAGCCTAGCCATAGTTTAACCCTTAGGCTGCTAAGCGCGACTTAAGGACCTTTCGCGGACAATGTAGATCAAGATCAGACTGCACAGAACATGCAGTCTAATCTTTGATCTACACTGTCCGATAAGGAGATACATGTATATTTCACCAAAAATACCTTTGAAATAGTAACATTTGAGTTCAGAAGTAGGCTTGAAAGTTTCATTTCACTTATTTAGCGGGATAAGGGTTAATAAAAAGAGATAAATCAGGTAATTTGGCTTCAGGAATTCACATAATACGTCCACAATTGTGATATGTTAGGTTTCACAATAGCGGCCAAAAACACGATGCTGGTGTTAACGTGCAACTGAATTCAAATCATACCATTTCAAAGTATGGAACATATCGTGAAGATGACAATCTGTTATTGTGTAGTCAGTCAAAGAGTTAGTCGCTGGCAAAAAAAAAAATGATTTGAAAAATCAGGCAAAAAGTAAACAAAAGATAGAGTGACCTAGCAACTTTTAACCTAGTTTTAAACATTATTTCTCTGCCAGCGACTAACACTTAGACCGACTGTACAATAACAGCTTGTCATCTTCACATTAATTTCCATACTATGCTATTTCTGTAACAATGGAGACATTGAGGATGAATTTAGTTTTGTTTTTAAGTGCATCAAATTTCAAAATTTAAGGCAACACTTTATTAAGAAATATTATTATTAAAAAAAAAAAAAAAAAACAGTATGTTAAAATTCGTATCTCTCTTGAAAACAAATAATAGGAAAGAAACTATAAACCTGGTAAATTCTTGTTAAAGGCATTCGAAGAAAGAAAGAAACTTTTGTCGTAGTGTTATCTCTAATAATCCAAACAAATTTAAAAAGTGATTTAGACATTAAGATTCCATAAACATTGTTTGAAGACAAAAATAATAAAGCCTTCTCCTAAAATAAGAATTACTTAAGTCGAATCATAATGAAATCTACCTTTTCACTACATCTAGAGATATATAGGAAAGAAAAGAGGAAACCGAGAGAAAGAGAGAGAGAGAGAGAGAGAGAGAGAGGATACTTGCATTTTGTTATATGTGTATTAAACCTTAACCAAACAAGCCCGTGTTTCAACGATCCTGAAATGGGAAACTTTGAAAACATGGTGGAAAAAAGAAGAAAATGCTAGTAACCAGCGTTTTCTCCTTTTCCCACAGTGTTTGGTACCTTTTTAGAGATAAAACCCACCATTAAAGCCATACTTTATTTGTCGTCTGCAAATACGTTCAATTTTTAGCAGTCTAAAATTCTGTCGTTTGGCAAAGAGTTAAATATAAATATATTCGTCCGAGAGAGAGAGAGTACTTTGTAAAAATTTCATATGCGTAAATTGATCAAATATACAAACATATTGTAAGCCTGAGAGCGAAAGAGCGGTGACAGAAAATTGACAGAGAGAGAGAGAATTGTATCACGTGGGACACGTTGAAATCATTTTAGTTGTAACTGACTATGTACAGCATGTATAAGTCAATAAAGTCAATCATTCATTCATTCATACTTTTAAAGAGTATGCATTTAAATTTAAATGCATTTTAACACCAGCTTTGTTTAGTTTGGCAGCTATTGTTATTTCAATGTCTATCGTTGTCTCTTTATTTCACATAGTACCTTGAAAAAATCTATACATTGGTTTGATATTTTAGATTTTAATCGGCATGGTTTCAGTTAAACCGAACCGAATGCAACTAAACCATAATCAATAGATATTAGTACTGCTGCTTTTTGTAATTCTGTAACAGACAGTGTATTTCATGAGGTAAAAATGAAAAAAACAATCCATTCTGACTAGTTAGGTTCGTATTCCGATCAGTTTATAAAATGAGTGCCTTTGTTGCGCGAGATCAGTGAGAGAAATATATGAACCATGCTCTGGCAATAGGGGGCTTCGTGTATCTCCGTGATGCATGATACCATGCGAGACATCACATAATTATGGATCTTGAAAATTCATAATGTCTAAGAACTGTCTGTATCATAAGGTACAGTGGTCCTTTGTCATACAGAAAAAAAATGATCAGTAGCAAAAAGTGTCGACTCATGTCAGTCGTCTGCGCAGGCCGATATGGGTCGATACTTTTTGCAGATACATTAAGCCCCCATTTCACAGAGCATGACTCACATGTAGTTAATAGATCAAAGTGTCAGAGATTGCACCAATCAATCTATCAGCTGACATGATATCTTAAATTTTCATTGACCATAAAATGAATCTTAATTGTACAGGATTTTGAATACCAATCACAACTTCTGTCTTTTACATGAATAGTGTAGATCAGATCAGATATCTGATTTTAATCAATTGGCACCCTAGGGGTGAAGATCAGAAACTAGTTTTGTGTTACATAGTTTATCTGGACCCGGTCTGGTAGCTCAGCGGTTAGCGTATCCGACTCGTGACCTGGCGGTAGTGAGTTCGATACCCGGTTGAGGCAAACCTTTTATCCAGCGATTTTTCGCCTCTCACCTCTGATGCATGTGAGAAAAGTAGACAGTGACTTGGAAAGGAAGTTGTGTCACTACTGGTGTGAGAAAGTCAGGAAACACATGCGTAGGTGCACTGACCGCCGTGATATGACCTGAGCTCTTGAAACGGCCTTAAATTCCAATAAAAACAACCAATATAATCAATATACGTTTATCTAGATCTTGTTCACACAAAAAGAAACTGAAAATAAGTTCTACAGTGGGAAACGTTACAACGGCTTTCACGACGACAGATGCCTTTGCGGCCAGTATAGATCAAGATCAGGCTGCACAAAACGTGCTGTATTGTGGTTGGTGTTATTTCAAGTTATCTCAGAGACTTAACTGGTACATCAGATAGATGGGTGATGGATATAGGAATATAGTCTTGAAATAAAAGTTAAAACATCCAAGAGGAAACCAACAAAGTCTCAGCTTCCGAAGAAGGCTTGTCTGTTCAAGTCTGACTATTTTTTACACATTTTTGTCATTTTCATGGAATCGCCGTGGTATCTTGCAAGAGCATTGTCTTTCCCATGGTGGCATTTTTCAAATACACATCTATCTGATTTGGGCATTCTGGGTCCAGAACCGGACTACTATTCAAAACGATAACTGTTACTTCGATTTTCAAAACAAACTTTTACTCCATAAAACGCTACCTGGTACGATTCATTCAGCTATGGTCAGCTAGCATGTGATCTATGCACCGTCCATTTATAAAAACAGCCCCTACAGGCTTGGTAATAACTTGGGTATAAGCCCAGACACTTCTTGCTGATAAGTCTGTTGAAAAACGCTGCACTAATCCCGACTTTCTTAAAGTCTACATTTAGAAACTGTATCCAAAGATGTGCAGTAAACCAAGAGTATTTGTGAAAACTACTTTTCTTTTCTGAAATAACTGAATTTTCAAGACATTTGGAGCGAAACAATGGCTACATTTTTCCACAGATGTATTGTTTATAGCCATTTTCTCCATTGCTACTTTATTAGCGGCGTAATATTTTCTTCTGTACTGGGGATAGTGACGCGTTATATCAGACAGGTCGAATCTGGGCAGACAATGCTTGCCAGTGAACAGAGGACAGACAGTATACCAGACTTTGCAAGTTACTTACGGTAAGTCAAGCTGAAATATACTCAAAGGCAAAAGAAAGTATACAGTTTTTGATCTCTCATAATTTTCTCATTTTTCATATTTTTGACCTGAAATCTTCAAAAACCCATTGCTACTAAGTTTGAAATGATATTCTGTCATTGATTTATAAATTGACACACTTGACTGGCTACAGTGCAGGTACATGTCAATTTTGTATATCTGCACCTGCAACCTATTGGACAATCAACACATTGCTGGAAATCGGTATTTGGTTTCTAAGTCGATAATCTTAAAAAACTACAGCCTTTTCGTTTTTCTATCGAACAATGGAGCAGCTTTCAGAAGCCGATAGAAATTGTGTCATTAAGATTTTGGAAGCTGGTCGTTCAAGACAGGTCTGTAACTTGTTACTTGCAATGTACACAAGTCACGGTTGATCGGCTGTGAAGGTGCTATGAGTTGAAGGAACTGCCGTCTGTTTGACCTGAAGTAATCATGTCAAAGTAAGACCAGTACATCGGGAGTTGGGGGTGGAATGATGCAAAAAATCAACATTGCGAGGTCCTAGTGAATCACTTAAGTGAAAGTGAATCAGGGTGATGTGCAGTGTCTGCACTCAATCAAATTTAATCAAATTCGAAGCCATGAACATGGTTCTGAATCATTTGAGATCTGCAATCAATAAATGAGAATGAAATTTGGTAACATCACATGAAAGTGTCTGGAAATTAGGAGGAACTGCTTAAAAAGTATGCCAAAGAAAGTTAACTTGTCACAGATACCCATCCAGAAGCCTGATTATTGAAGCAAATTGAGTCTGACAATACTTTTAGAGATTGAAATGGAAACATCTTCTTGTCTTTAAAAGAAATAGGGACCCGCATGGCTTATACGTAAAGTGTTCGATCCCGACCCAAGGTGTTCCGATCTCGTGCGAGTTTCCTTTGGCAAGACATTTGAGGGCCCGGTCGTAGATCGGTTAAACTCATGATGAACATGAATAAGTTTGATGAAGTGAACTAATGTCGTGATAATGTTGAGAGCAAAGTGAAACACCGTTTAGTCCATCAACCATTGAAAACACCGTCGTAACAAAAAAGTCTTTTGCTAACCTTTGATACATAACTCCCTTGTTTTCTGTAAATAATGGTGTATTGCTGACATTTTTTTTAGTTTTGCCGTTTAAAAATGACTGGACTATCGCAAGAAAAAGATTGCAAGGGCTTAAGCTTCAAATATTTTGCCGAAACAGCCAAAATTAGAAGGTGTATACTTTCTTTTGCCTCTGAGTATATAAACGATCTTTGTATCAGTAAATAATATTTTTGTATAACAAAACTATGCAATATTCGTATCTCTGGTGTATGTTCGTGCAACTATGTAAAGAGTAGGTCTGTACTTGGTAAACTATCCATAATTCAACTTCTCATGCCGGTCGCGACCATGAATATATTTTGCGAAGAGTATAAAGCAAGATCAGCCTACACATACGTGCAGTCTGATCTTGCTTTACACTCTTTGCTTCTCTATGGGTACTTTGGTCATGTGAACCCAATCCAATTGATGCCATTTAGTTTAACGAAATTCATGTATGTAACAGTCAACAATTTTTATGCGGCAGGGAAAAAAAAATATGCGAAAATTAAGTCTCTTGGCAGTATTTCCTCAGTGTGACACATAGCCTTTTAAATATACTTTTAATTGACTTTTTTCGGTAATAGTTTGCAAGGGCCTCTGAGGAATGTCACGTACATGATGCATTGTAGAATGGTACTCAATAGGTATGATGACGTAACATCTGGCCTCATAAAAATAAAAGGAGTTTCAGATTGCGAAAGCTACATCTCGTATTTATAAACGTCAAACGAAAACCTTATTAAGTGAACCTCTGGCCAACAGGGCATTGCTGTACTAAGTTGAAGGCAAGAAAGCTCATAAATGGAACAACGACACTCTCCTAGTCTCTGTTTGTTATATCCCCTGGTCAAGGATACCTGCCCACACACATAAATAAAGCTCTTCAACAATATAATGAGTGTAAACGGAAAAAGTGATCTTTGAACTGGACCCTTGCAGAATGCCACTGCCCTGGCTTGGCGTACGATGTACCAACGGAGGTACCAGACCACTCGTTATGACTACGTGCATCCAACAGATTTTCCATGATAGTGTAAAGTAGCTTTTTTTTTTTTAAAGATTTTTGTACTACAAATTAAACGGTTTTTTTTTTTTTTGTCAAAGACAGGTGAATATTATAAAGTATGCTTTTCTCTGCAAACGTAAAGACACTGGATGGTTATAATATTATTTGAAAAGGTGCAAATTTGGTGGTCAAATAATTCGTTGGTCGCTTTGCAATCGGAAACTTTCTGTTTCAATGATATCAAATATGATGCAAACACACTTTCTTTGAATACGATCACATCTGCAGACCCGGAATCGAATACTTCCTAAAATAGCCGGAATCGAATACTTTATATCTGTCTGCCCGCCCACGTGCTTGCCTGCCTATCTATTTCCACATTCTATAATTCATTGCTTTTCTTTCCGCTCTATACTGTATACTGGTTTTTATTTAAAAAAAAAAAAGGGGGGGGGGGAGAGAAACAAATGACTTGGCTTGGGAGGAATATTGCGCCACTTACTCGTAAAAAAACTCTAGGACTGCATGTGTAGGTGCACTGGCTGCCGCGATGTAAACGAAATAGGCCTAATGTTGAAAATGGTATCAGACATCATACAAAGAAAGAAAAGAAAGGTTTAAACATTAGATGCTATACAGCTTGTAAAATACCTGTTTTACCCTTCCAAACAATCAAGCGTTTTCATAACCCGTTCGGCGCCATAGGCGAAAACAGGGGCTTTTGCGGACGGCATAGATCAAGATCAGACTGCACAGAACGTGCAGTCTGATCTTGGATCTATACCGTCCGCTTGTTTAGTCAAGCCTATGAGACATAAATATTTCTGAATCTCAGAGGATTATATTTATGTCGTCGACAAAGGTCGAGTTTATATATCTGGTGCTGAAAGAGTTGAGAACCCTGAAGATGAAAGCCTTTGAAAAATTCTCGGGAAAAAAAGGAAAAATACTTGTAAGTAGCATTTTCTCCTTTTCTCACAATATTTTCTTCCGTCTCAGAGACAAGTCTCATTACTTGCCGCGTGATTATTTGTTGTCTGCAGCTGTTTTGAATATAGACAGCTTTAGGACTGTTTATATACCCACACATTCGGCACGAGTACTAGACTAGTGTCCTGGAAGCAGAGTCGAGAGAGATTAGTATAAGTTGCAAGAACTTGAGTCTCAGTCGATGCAAAATAAATAGGTTTAAACTACATCGGAATTCCTAGACTTAAGTCACGTTAATTCAATTATCTATGTTTTTTTAGGATCAGTAGTTTCCTTTAAATGGCAAAAGTATTCAAAATAGCATCTAGATAAACTTTAAACCGCTAAATTAAAGCCTCAGTACTGTTAGTACTGCGGCAGTCAGTTTAGCTAGAGAATTCTCTGTAGCTTAGTGGTTATAGGCTGTTGGTCTGTTAAACCTCAAAAAATGAGGATATTTTCCGCACGGTTTCGAATCCTGGCCGTGGCGGTTTGTATTTGAGCTATGCATTTGTTGCGAACTTTCATGTTCGTAATTTTAGTTAGTTTAAACATATTTATTTCACATTGAGTAATAAGTTCTTACAACTTATAATAATCTCTCTCGATTCTGCTTCTAGGAAAATGCATCAGTACTCGCGCCGAATGTGTGGGCCAATGAAAAATCCCACATTTGACACCCGCGCCCGGGTCTCGAACTCGGGACCTTTGATTACGAGGCCGACGCTCTAGATACCTCCCAACCATGGACACCACTGTTAGTACTCATGGTTCTTTGATTCTTTTCCGCCAGGTGTAGTACTTCCGGTATTAAACCGGAAAAGGCAACAACGTAAACAATCAACCATTTCTGAAGCGAAATGACTTAAAGAAAATCCCCATTTTGTCTTGAGTTGAAGAAAGAAATGTCTCTGTCGGCAAATGAAAGACAGAATGTATGGCAAGAACACCAGGAATCGTAAGATTTTTCTTAATAAACAAGCAACTTTTCTCAAAGTTGTAAATGCGCTTTTAGCTCCTTCAAGTTCAACAGAAGATGGAGACCGGTCCATGGAAAAACCGAATTTCACCTATGACCTACTTTCACCGTACTTCACCTAAAACAGACAATATTTCAAAGTTGTCTTTGATGCCAGTGTAGGTAAAGATCAGAATGCACGGGATATGCGGTCTGTTATTTGATCTACTTTGTCTGCCTTACTGCAACATTTTTGACAAAAGCAACCAGGAAATTGGGCTAATTGGGGTTGTTTTTTACTTACGTTTACTTACGTTCCCTGGGCCGCAGGTAAGCCTATGGCTTCTAAAGGTCCTTCTGATTGTTTGTAGATACAACTGTTTGTGGAGTGCTATACAACTATTTGTAAGCTTAAAATGTATGTTGGTTTTTCTTGGTTCCATAGCCAAGGCACTACTTTATCTGGGGCTGGGTTAGAACTGCTCACTTTACCAAATGCCCTACTTACATAGGTACAGAAAAGGTCACTGTACATGCAGTGAATCAGTAACATGAATGTTGAGTAGTCTCTTTTCATAGTTGGACATTTACAGTACACCACAACATCTCAAGTCCATTGTGAATTTGCGGTAGCAAAGACAGATTGGTGTACTGAATTTGTTTCAACGGTAAAATTTGTATTGCAGCGAAATGCAATTAACTTTTAGTTACAAACATGACCAAAGACAAATCATGAAACCTCTCATTACCCAAAGCTCTTGTAAAAGTGGTTTATAACACCTTATTATAACATGTAAATCTTGAAAAAAACTGAAGAAATGATTGTGTGTGTTGGCCAATTCGTGTCTGATTTCAAGAATGTAAACAACTCGGGTAACAGATGAAATAAACTGCGTTTGTCCTATGTTTAGCATTTAAATTGAAAATGTTTGAATTTCAAACAAGGGTTTATTGAATTTGCAAGCAACAGGTATGTTCAAATCCTAGTTTTGTGCTGTATTTCTGAAATTATGAGAGTTAAAACTTGCCCAAAATCTATATGAAGATTTCATCTATTTTTTTCACGATCGTCTCCTTACCCAGAAGAGACCAGTCAAAAATGAAAATTGCGTACAGTACAGTATAATTGCCTACGGATACAGTTATCTGTACTAGGATGTTGTGTAGTTAGATCACTTGCCCAGTAAGTGAGGGGCCAAGGTTTGAATCACATACTGGCCATACATTTTCCCGGAGGATTTACTTCAATGGTGTCTGAAGTTGGTTACAATGACCAAAGATATTTGAGCGAAGAACCCACCTGGGTAACTCCTAAAAATGAAGAGGAGAAGGAGTGTAGTGATATTTCGTAGCATGGATGTTGAGCTGATGGGGTAGCTCAGTGGTTAGAGCACTTGCACTGAAAGCAAAGTTCCTGGTTCGAAACTCTTATCAGCCACACTTTTTCCCCTGAGGATCTACTTTACCACTTACAATAAATATGACCTACTGTTATTTTATTCATTCTGTCTGAATGAATTTAGTAACTTTCTAACTCTAATCTATTGAAAAAGTAAGTTTAGTTAAAAGAATTTGGACTCTATTTCCCCCAGACTGTTATTAATCTATGTAGACTACATTGTGTGATCAAATAACTGTAATTATACATCTTCAATAATTTTGAAACTATTACAAACAAGTATGCTGTTTTGGTAATTGGCTGTTTTAGCAAGAGACTGCTTTTGCAATGGACCATTTCAGAAACAGGCCATTTCACCTCCATCTGCTTTCTCCTTGCTAGGGAGTGATGAAGCCCTGAATACATGGATGGGAGGGCCGTTTTTGTGATTTGAATGAAATACTGTTGGAAGCATGATAAATTATGACTCAAACAAAGTAATTACCGGTACATATTAAAAAACTCCAGCATTATTGATTACCATTCTAGCAATACAAGTACCTAATCACAAACTGTTGTGAAAAATTGCAGAATTAAGTAAAACAAATGATTTTTGTTAAAGAAAAAGACTCATTCTAAACAGTCTGAAATATTAAGTTGCAAAGAAGTAGTTTTATTTATAAGCATATCCATAGTATGCAGTAAACTTGACATTTTTCATAAATGTTCATTAGATTGAGCCGCATCAAAACACAGTTAAGTGATAAGAACTCGCCTATACCTAAACGAGGCAGTCCTGTAGCGAGCAAATCAAAGTTATCGGGAAGACAGAGTCACTCGCCATATGGAAAGTACAGAACAACTACACCTCCACATTTACCAAGGTATGTTGGTGTTCTCTTTGCTCAGAGCCTTTCTAGTTTCTAATAGTAAGATTACTAATTAACCCTTTACCAAATAATCCAGGGACAAAAGTTTTTTTTTCTTTTTTTTTTTTCCTTAAAAGATCATTGGAAAAGGAGAGAGTGCTAATGATCAGCATTTTGTCCTGTTTACATAATTTTTTCCCTATCCTTTCTATAACAAATTCTGTCATTTGGGCTATACTTAAAAGATCATAATGACCTGCAATGGCTTTCAATTTGGACAAGTCTGAAATTTTGTAAAGTGGTAAAGATTTAAGCCATAACCCCTTGAAAGAACTTTGCAGAGATGGACTTCAGAAAAACTTGATAGTAAAATGTAAAGGTTTAATTCTTTACCAAATTGCAAAATTTTAGACTTGTCCAAATTAAAAGCATTTCCAGACCCCAAGTTAATTGTGGCTCAGATGGTTGGACTTGTCTATAAAAGAAAAGAAAAAAATTGTGAGAAAAAAGGAAATTGTGTGGAGTTACCAGCATAGTCTCCTTTTCCCACAATATTATCAAAACTCTTCATCCTGAGGGTCATTAAAACCTCTGATTGTATGGAAAAGGGTTATATTCATAAAAAGGTTACAATAAGGAAGAAAGCACTTGTCACAAAAACCAGTGGGTAATCTTTTTGCTCAGTTTATGTGTAGAAAAAGTCTCATTTACCCTACTTCTGTTTGAAGACTAAAATCATTTCAAGACAGAAATATACATCCTGTAATAAAATCATAGTTGAACCATGGCCGTATTGTATTAATCAAATGATTTCTTCCTGGGATACAGTCATGAATAGGTAGAGCTCAGCCTCTTAGGGTAGAGGTTCTGGGTTCAAATTTTAGTGGTAAGCTGAGTACTGGTTTAGTTTCCAGGAAGCAGGTCACAAAAAGGATTAACTCTTTCCCAATTGAAAAAATTGTGGACACATCCAAATTGAAAGCATATGCAGACAACAAATGATGAAAATTTTCTCTAAAAGGATAGAAAATATTCTTGGGAAAAGCCGAAAATGTTGGCTACTAGCATTTTCTCCTTTTTCCACAATATTTTTAAAAAGCTATCTTCCCAAGTCATTTAAACACAGGATCATGTTGTAAAGGGTTAATTGGTGTTGCAAGTTTTTTGTTTTTTTTTCAAGAATCTATATACATGTATAGTTTAACTTGTTTGTTTGTGCATTTGGAGTTTTTGGCTAACAAGGATCAAAGTAAAGACACAAACATCACATTCACTGAACCAAAAGACAATAACTTTTTATTCAACCTAAAGAAGATTCACTTCACAATTGTAAATGAGCCAATTTCTGGCAAAAAGAAAAGTGTGTGTGTGTGTGTGTTGGGGGGGGGGGGGGGGTCTTAATAGATTTTTGTGATGCATTATACCAAGCAAGCCATTACATAATTATGGATCCATAAATCCATACTGTCTAAGAACAGACTGAATCATGAGTTAGACTGGTTCTTGGACATGCAGAAATTTGACCAATAGCAAAAACTACTCTTTGCAGATGCATTAACCCTCCTTTTCACAAAGCATGGCTCAAATCTATGATTCTAGGTTAGAAACACCCCCTGAAGAAAGAAGAAAGCCACTTAGAGGAAATAGGTATGAGGTAGTACCACCAGTCAGAAACAACCGTCAAAGTAACTCTAGGTAATGTTGCAAAGGTTTTTTATGTTGAAAAGGCTCTCTTGTTTTCCACAGAATGTTGGAAACTCAAAGTATTGACAAGTTTTTGATAGATGTCAAATAAACATATGATAAACCGATAATACCATGAAAGGAAAGATAGGCCGTTACTGTTGATAATAAATATAGATTCACCTTATACCAGACTAAAAAATTTCATGCTTGAAAAATATCAACAAATTTCCAGACTACAAATTAAATATTGTGAAAATGATGACATTTATGTTTACCAGCATTTTCTCCTTTTCCCACAATCTTTTTTCAAAAGCCCTCCTCTCCAGGAGGTTAATACTTGGGATATTGTGGTATATAAAGTTAAGGTGGCAGATTTGTAATCCAGAGATCCTGTCATCCAAGACACAGTATTTTTGTAGGAATATTTTTGGCCAAAGCACATCAGAGCTCCCAGACCTAGCACGACTTAAACCCAAGAACATTGTGATGGGACCAAAACAATGTTGAAAGTGAAACTCTATTCAGTCAGTTATTATCTATCTTTAAAGTGGATGAACACTGGCAGTGATAACATTTAATGTAATCAAGTACAGCAAAGTATATTTGTTTATCCTATTATCAAATGACTAAATTTTGGACCTGGCCAAATTGAAGGCATAGACAACAACCTCAGTCCCACAGAAAAGATGGCATTTGTCTTCAAAAGTGTGAAATTGTTGTGGGAATGGGAGGAAATGCTGGTTGCATTTTTTCCTTTTGCCACAAAGTTTTCTAATGCCTCCTATGTCAGGGTGGTAAAAACGCAGCACAAAGATAATGTTATCTAAATTATATAAGTGTTAATAAGTTGCATAGTCAAACACTGAGATAAAGAAAATTACCATACATGTAATTGTTGTTATAGTAACTTAGTGATACTGCTGCTGATAACTCTTTGCTCTTTACCAAACAACAAAGTGTTACCTTTGTCCATTTTTAACTCTTTACCAAACGACAAAATTTTAGACTGGTCCAAATTGAAAGCACTTACAGACGACAAAATAAACGTAACTCAAAAATTGAAATTTGTTTCCAGCAGGGTAGAAAACATTGTGGGAAAAGGAGAAAATGCTGGTTACCAGCATTTTTTCCTTTTCCCACAATGTTTTCAAAAGCCTTTTATCTCAGGGTCGTAAAAACCAGGGATTGTTTGGTAAAGGGTTATTTTTTGCAGGCAACAGACTCGGCATGGTTCAAATGATGAACTCTTTACCACACAACAAAATTTTAGGCTAGTCCAAACTGAAAGTATTTGCAGATGACAATTTATATGTGCCCTAAATGATTGGGTTTGTTCTTAAAAGGTTAGAAAACATTGTGGGAAAAGGACCAGTCTACCTCATATTAAGTCGGTTGTTTAAAAATACGGCTCTTATGGATCCATAATTATGTGATGACTTGGGCTAGTATCATGTATCATGGAGATGCATTAAGGTCCCTTTTGCCAGAGCATGGCTCAAATATATTTTCTTTTATTAATACCTGTGCTATAAAGATGATCATACAGAATTCAGTTTCACTGGTTTGCAGAGAAATTTCTGGGTCCTATACTCTGAAAACAAAACATCCCCTATATTTGTACCTTTAAAGTGTAAAAGAATCTTGTCATAAGTCCTTTTATGACTGTTTGTATTTAAAGAGGGACAGATTATGACAGCTGGGGAGAAGAGAGTGATGATGAGTCAGAGGCCGATCAAGGGGACTACATGCCCAGACCTTATCCTGCCCATCCATACCCTTATGGAGCCCCACCCCCTGTTGTATTTGGGGCTCCATTTCCTGTGTACTACCCACCCCCACCACCTCGTCGAAGCAAGAGAAATACAAAAAGAAGTGAAAACAATTATTCACAACCACAGCGAAATGATCGCAGTCCAGTTCAGCACCGGCAGCCATTGGCAGAGCGCTATGAAGACGTGAACAGATCTGTCCCATCTCAAACAGGGAAGAGGAAACAAAACCGGGTGAAATTCAAAGATCCTCCACCTCCTGCGGTGCCTAATGGGTTTTATTCCTACCCTGTTTACCCTTTTCCCAGTTATTATGATGATCCATATAGGTCCAGCAAAAGAGAAAGTAAATACAAGGTAACAGTTTGTACTGATATTGTATCTTGTTATCATTTAACACTTTATGAAACAATCCCATGTTCAACCCTTAACCAAACAATCCTGAATTTGAACAACCCTGAGGAAATAGGCTTTTGAAATCATCATGGGAAGAGGAAAAATTGCTGGTAACCAGCATTTTCTCTTCTCGCAATGTTTTTACCCTTCCAAAGATGAATCCAATCAATCTAGACACATTTCATTTAAATCTGTCAACAAAACAGGCCATGACGAGATTATACATTTTACCAAATGGTGTATTGTGTACTGATAAAAGATAAACAAATGTTGATGTACAGCTTGCTGATACTCTTACTGTAACCCATTACCACACAATCACAGGTTTTAACAACCCCAAGAAAGAGACCTGAAAACATGTTTGGAAAACAACAAAATGCTGGAAACCAGCTTTTTCTCTTTTTCCCACACTGTTTTCTGCCTTTTCAGAGACAAATACCATCATTTAAGCTACATTTAATTTGTTGTCTGCAGATGTTTTCAGTTTGGACCGTTCTTAAATTTTGTCATGTGGTAAAGGATTAAAAGCTACCATGTGGTTGATTTCAGGCTTATGATGAAAAACAAAATAGTCCAATTGAAGCTTACTTGTTTTGTTAGCTATTAGAGAGAAACAAGACCATCATAGGCCTCATGTTGTTTTCTGGTAGAATCTTGCCTGATTAAGTGGAACAGGGAATGTAACCAAAAAGGGAATAATGGGTCCTACGTCGACTTTTGACACACTTTCTAGAGAACTTTTTCTGCAATCATTTTATTAACTCTTTACAAAATAATAAAATTTTAGACTTGTCCAAACTGAAAGCATTTGTAGATGACAAATTAAATGTAGTTGAAATGATGGTAATTTTCTCTGAAAGAGGTTACCAGCATTTTCTCCTTTTCCCACAAGGTTTTCAGAAAGTTATTTCTTCAGGGGTTGTTAAAACTTGGTATATTGTAGTAAGGGGTTAATTGTTAACTGTTTCTGCAATGTATTAATCCATAGAAATTTAACACAACAGCTTTTGAGGACGGAATAGGACAAAATCAGATTGCACAAAGCATGCTGTCTGATCTTAGATCTATACTGTCAAATTTCCTGTTTGATTTTTAGCTCCACTGGCCAAAGGCCAGCTGGCTTATGTCATGGCCTGTTGTCTGTCATCCGTCCGTGCGTGCGTCAGTCCGTCCGTGCGTTAACTTTTATTTTAAACATCTTCTTCTCTGAAACTACCCATCAAACTTCACAGAAATGATCCTGCCATGGTCCTCTTCAGAATTTCTTGAAAGAATTTGATTCCTTCAAAAACTCTGGTTACCATGGCAACAAAACTTAAAAATATTGGAAATCTTTGAAAATCTTCTTGTCTGAAACCATAAGGCCTAGGGCTACCAAATTTGGCACGTAGCTTTGTCTAGTGGGCCTCTATCAATTTTCTTCAAATTATAGCCCTGGGGTCGAATTTGACCCCGCCCCGGGGGTCACAAGTTTTACATGGGCTTATATAGGGAAAACTTTAGAAATCTCCCTGTACCTAGCCATAAGGCCTAGGGCTACCAAATTTTGCATGTAGCTTTATCTAGTGGGCCTCTACCAAGAGTGCCCAAATTATAGCCCTGGGGTCAAATTTGACCCCACCCCGGGGGTCACAAGTTTTACATGGGCTTATTTAAGGAAAACTTTAGAAATCTCCCTGTACCTAGCCATAAGGCCTAGGGCTACCAAATTTTGCATGTAGCTTTATCTAGTGGGCTTCTACCAAGAGTGCCCAAATTATAGCCCTGGGGTCAAAATTGGCCCTGCCCTGGGGTTACAAGTTTTACATGGGCTTATATAGAGAAAACTTAAGAAATCTCCCTGTACTTATTCATAAAGTGTAGGGCTACCACATTTCGCATGTAGCTATATCTAGAGGGCCTTCACCAAGAGTGCGTAAATTATAGCCCTTTGGTGGAATTTGATTCATCCAGAGGGGTCAGAAGTTTTACATGGGCTTATATAGTGAAATCTTTATAAATCTTCTTGTTACTAACCATATGATCTAGGGTTACCAATTTTAGTCCTGTCTCAGGGGTCTTGTGTTCAAAACCAATTGGCCAAGTATTGTAATGTTTTACATGTAGGGATTTTACGTATTAGCCAGTGGAGCGATACAGGGCCATCATGGCCCTCTTGTTCTAGAAACTATAGCTCAGAAATTGAAATACATGGATGTTCTACATATTTAACATTTATCCTGCTAAATAATTGAAATGAAACTTTCAAAACCATAAGTAAATACCCAAATTTTGCTATTTTAAAGGTGGTTTTTTTTTGTTTTTAAACGATATCTCCTTATCAGACTGTGTAGAGCCAAGATCTTGATCTACACTGTCTGCAAAAGGTCCTTGAGTCGCGCTTAGCAACCATAAAGGTTAAAACTTAAGTAATTTAAACTTATTTCTTAAGGTTTACAATCAGAGTTGTTAGTCACATGCATGCTGATTTTGTGTTCACTTATATATGATCTGCATGTCTGATCTGTTGTTCACTGTTTATGTGTTGTAGTACATTCACCCTAGAGACACGCCATTTTCACCAGCCCATGGACATCCCACACCTTACAGATACACAGAGGACCCTGTAAGATATTTATCCTTCTTTAATCTTAAACAGAATACAATATGTTAGACTTGTTCATATTGAACACATCACAGATGAAAAATATGAGATACTTAACTCTTTACCAAACGACAAAATTTTAGACTGGTCCAAATTGAAAGCATTTGCAGACAACAAATTGAATTTAGCTCAAATGATGATTTCTGTCTTTGATAGGGTAGACAACATTGTGTGAAAAGGAGAAAATGCTGGTTACCAGCATTTTCTCCTTTTCACACAATGTTTTCAAAAGTCTTTTCTTTCAGGGTCGTTAAAACTCGGGATTGTGTGGTAAAGTTGGGATTTGTTGTGAAAGGGTAGGAAACATTATTATACCCCCACCTACTAAGTAGAGGGAAGTATACTGGTTTCACCATGTCTGTCTGTCTGTCCGTCCGTCCATCCATCCCTCCGTCCAACAATCAGTCAATAGACTTTTTCATTTCCATGCTTTAACTCAAAAGCCAAAAAGACCTAGAACCCTGAAACTTTATACAAGTGTTGCTCATGACCCAAGGAGGTGCCCTTTTGTTTTGGGGTCACATGGGTCAAAGGTCAAAGTGCCGAGCCCTGGTAGCTCAGTTCGTAGCGTGCAGGACTTGAGAACACGGGGTCCAGGGTTCGATCCTTGGCTATGAACCCTGGCTGGGCCAATTTCTTTCCGAGGATTGATGATAGTCACTGCAACAGGAGTCATTCCTCTCCCACCTCTGACCTTGTTTCGACGATGATTATGTGCGAAGTACTGGTAAAAAAGAGACTCCAGGAACGCATGGATAGGTGCACTGGCCGCCGCGATATAAATGAAATAATGTTGAAAACGGCGTTAAACACCATACAATCAATCAAAGGTCAAAGTCACTGCTAATTTTGAAAATTATTTCGTTCTCTGGTTGTGCTGCTTCAGTGACAAGGTGCTTGTGGGGGGGTAATTGTCCGCTTTGGGACAGTTCTAGTTGAAAAGGAGAAAATACTGTCCATCTCACATAATTTTTTCAGAAGCCTTATTTCTCAGTGTTGTAAAAATACAATGATTTTTCTACCAAGAAACATTTTAATTGCAGACTTACAAGCTATGGATCTCTTGATATTAAAGTCTTCCCATGCCATGAAATGAAAAGTTCTTAGTTATCAAGGAATTTCCAAAAACTATCTGCTGTGAAAGTATGTGGTCACTGTCTTCTATGCGATTAGGTGATAAAATTAGATACTAAGTAAACTTTGGTCACTTCTTCTTTTTTTTCTTAGAGTGATGTAAGGTCAGAAAGTTTTAACCCGTAACCACTTAATCCTGAGTTTTAACAATCTTCACAGTGATAGCCTTTGAAAACATTGTGGAGAAAAGGAGAAAATTCTGGTAATTAGAATTTTCTCCTTTTCCCATAATGTTTTCTACCCATTCACAGTTATAATTCATGAATTACGCCATGTTAGATTTGCATTCTGCAAGTACTTTCAATGCAGACAAGTCTAAAATTTTGTTATGTGGTAAAGAGTTAAATGGTCTGATTTCATCATTCAAGTCTCAAACAGACAGTGACATGGTTCAAGGGAAGGAGAATGTCTTCTCTTCAAAGAGATGTATCTAGAACATCATAGGAATAGAGTAATTGCTCCTTTTCTATTATTTTTTGAAAGCTTTTATATTCATAGTCAAGTGAACAGATTATATTTACTAAGTCATCGTTGAATTGTCATCATTGCTGCAATAAAAGGAGTAAGTTTTGTTTAATAGATTTGATTTTTTGTTCATAATGCAAGTGTCACAGACTCTTTCTTTCCTTTGCAAATTTTGACTCCTTGACTTGATGTTTATTTTTTCAAATTACAAGTGCAACTATATTTTCTTTTTCCTTTCAAATCACTACAGATATTTTTTCAAATAGCAACTGTTTTTCTATAAGTCTGCATTACAAACATATTTATGACAACATGTTTGGAAAAGGTACGCACAAGTGTGAGTCTCCAGAAATTGTTACTATGAATATTCAAATGACTAGTTTTCTCATACATTGAATTTACAGCAAAATACTTTGAAAACAGGCTTGTAAAATAAGGATAATCAACAGGAAGTGAAGTCTGATAAAGGTTAAACATCTGCATTGGTTCATACAAGCATTTATAGACAATTAGATAGTGTTCTTATTGAAAAAAAAAACCCATCGGTGTTCATACTCACCCACCATTCTTAATTTCATTATTAGTCTAAATCTAGATTTAGATAGAAACACAACTTCTGACTGAAGGTGTGTTCTTTCAAATTTTTAAAATTCTTGATGATAAGACTAAGAATGTTTTCAAGAATGTTCGTGTATACCGGCCCGATTCACTGAGAGTCTGAGACAGTTTAGATCTATGCCAGCTGGATGGTTTGCTTTATAATAAAGAATCAAATAAAAAATGTTTGAATATGACCTGTGATCAGAATATGAGTACCAGTAATTTTGTTCTTAGTTGGATATTTATCATAATGTTCTAGCTGCGGTCATGTTGTAGTTGTCATAAACCTTATTCCACCCAACTAGGACTTTTTACACCTCTGGAGCAGACAGCTTTTATACCTGATTCATCTTAAATCCCTTTTCTTTTTTTACTAGTTTTGTTTTTTCTTTCTCATTTGATTAGTTTAATGAAGCTTCTTGTTTTAAACCCACTGAATAGTATCTGTCAGAGACTATGTAGGGTTTTATTTTTTTACTACATTTATTCTAATCACTGAACTTGTTTTAAATGATGTCACACTTTCCAGGAAAGAATTATGCTCTATTACATGAAAGATCATCCATTGTTTGAGGAGAGTTTAGTTGATGGGCTGGTAAACCAGTTCTTGGAAGATTTGATACCAGATCTTCTAATAGATGCGTTCCATGAAATATCAAAAGGGGTTTGTACATTAATGCACGAGAGTCACAAACTTGGGGTAGTGGCACCTTGCTCTTACATATTATACACACACAGCTGTTCTCTTTATATTCTTGAAGATCTCTATTTCAAATTCCTGGTTTGTCTTTGTGCTTTTTAGGGCTTACATGTACTTATATAGAAATCTGCATTTAGAAGCGAGTTTAGATCTATGTATTTATGAGAAGAACATGTTCTTGGGTTTGTGATATGTGAAGGAAACATTTGAGTCATGGATCTGCAAAAAGTATTGAGCCATGACGATGTCAGCATGGATTGAAACTTTTTGCTATTGGTTAATTTTGTGTATGTCTAAGGACCTTTCTACATCATGATTAGGGTCCTGTGTGGCTCAGTGGTAAAGCGTAGGACTCGTGACCTGGAGGCCCCGGGTTCGAGCCTCGCTTGCTCCACTGGGTTTTTCACAGGAGTGTTCCTGGGCAAGACACCTCAGAGCCCAGCCTAGTACTGGTGAAACCCAGGAAAACATGAATATGTGAGCTGTCGCCATGATATGACCAAAATAATGTTGAAAGCGGCGTAAAACACCATTCAGACAAACAAACATCGTGATTAAGATGATAGCTTGCTTGATAGAAGGCATCATGAAGATGCATTTAACCCCCTTTTTAACAGAGCATGGCTTATTTCATTTTTCATAGCCCCCACAAAACATATGTACATGTATATCTTACTTCATAGTGAAAGCATTTACAGACCAGACAAGAATTTAGAGGTTGCTGAAATGATGAAACCTTTCTTTGAAAAGCTGGTGAACATTTTGGAAAAAGAAGAAAGTGCTGGTAATCAACACTTTCTCGTTTTCTGTCAAAACTTTTTCCTTCAGTATATATCTAAGATATGGGATTGTTTGGTAAAAGGTTAAACAGTGTTTAAAAAGAGTCATCTGAAGATAAATTAAGTCTCTTTCCACCCACCAGCTTTTTAGTGATAGAAAAAAAGTTCCATGTTATTTTTCAGTGCCATTCCAGCTAAATTCAAAGCTATAGGCATAATCAAATATATTTTCACAACTATGTGAGGGTGGTGGAATGTTGCTGTCTTCATACAACATGATTTTTAACTCTACTGGCTGAAAGCCAGCAGAGCTTATGTCGTGGCGGGGTTTCCGTCGTCCATCCATCCTTCTGTCCGTCCATCTGTCGGTCAGTCTTTTTCTTGTTTACGCCATAAAGTCTGCATTTGTTGTCAGATTTTTGTGAAACTTGCACAGTTTGTTTATCTCATCAATAGCTTCAACCGTATTGATTTTGAAAAAATTCCAACAAACAGTATGGGAAAAGTAGCCATTTCAAGTTGAAAATTTCCATTTCTTGTTTACGCGATAAAGCCTGCATTTGTTGTCAGATTTTCGTGAAACTTGCACAGTTTGTTTATCTCATCAATAGCTTCAACCCTATTGATTTTGAAAAAAATCCAAAAAACGGTTTGGGAAAAGTAGCCATTTCATGTTGAAAATTTCCATTTCTTGTTTACGCAATCAAGACTACATTTGTGGTCAGATTTCAGTAAAACTTGCAGAGTTTGTTTATCTTATCAATAGCTTCAACCCAATTGATTTTCAAAAAAATCCAACAAACGATATGGGAAAAGTAGCCATTTCAAGTTGAAAATTTCCATTTCTTGTTTACATGATAAAGTCTGCATTTGTAATCAGATTTTTGTGAAACTCGCACAGTTTGTTTATCTCATCAATAGCTTGAACCCTATTGATTTTGAAAAAAATCCAACAAACGATATGGGAAAAGTAGCCATTTCAAGTTGAAAATTTCCATTTCTTGTTTATGCGATGAAGTCAAAATTTGTGGTCGGATTTTCATGAAGCTTGCACAGTTGCTTTGTCTCATCAACAGCTTGAACCCTATTGATTTTGAAAAAAATCCAACAAACAATATGGGAAAAGTAGCCATTTAAAGTTGAAAATTTCCATTTCTTGTTTACTTGATGAGGTCGGCATTTTTGGTTGGATTTTCATGAAACTTGCACAGTTGCTTTGTGTCATAAACAGCTTGAACTCTATTGATTTTGAAAAAAATCTGACAGTCAGTATGGGAAAAGTAGCCATTCAAAGTTGAAAATTTCCAATTTTTGTTTAGGCAATGAAGTTCACAGTGTTGATCCAATTCTTTTGAAATTTGCAAAGATTGTTTGGTTCATCAAGGGACTGAACTCTATTACAAGTGAAGAAAATCTAGTAAACCATTCAGGAACAGCAGCCATTTGATAGCTTAGTATCGTTTACTCAACAAAGTCCTCATTATTAGTCACATTTCTTTGAAATTTGTTTAGATTGATTAATACAAGGCATACTGAAACCCTATCAAATTTGGCTGGATTCCAAACATTTAGTTTTCAGAAATTGCATTTCATTTTTTTTCACTGTTCAATTCACCATGCCTACTTATGCTGTCATAGTGGTTTCAAGCCCAGTTGCAAGAACATATTTTTGTGTTTTTTGTGTTTTTTTCTTTTTGCATCATGACTTCATAATGTATGTTAGCATAAAAGCAAAATCACTGCCAGTAGAGCAATTTCAGGCCCTCAAGGGCCTCTAGTTGATAATTTTTGTAGCTAAATGTACATTTAGATAGCTTTACCTTTTTATGATGTGATACCATGGCTTTTGCTGATGGTGTAGTTCAAGATCAGGCTGTACAGAATATGCTATAAGATCTGCTATTTCCAATACCCTTGGGGAAGGGGGGATGGCCTTCAATTTTTAGCTCTGCTGTTTTCGATAAAAACGACCAATTATTGTTGTAGCCCTGGTGTCATTGTGGTCATGCAAAAACTTTGACATTATTTTTGTAATATCTCTCTTATTACTGAAGATATTTACTTCAAACTTGGACAAGTTGTTAACTGTTAAAAGCGGGGCATACAACAGGGGCAGGTAAACATAAAAATATTTTTGACATAGTTATGCACCTTTTTTGACTTAGAATTTTTACTGAAAATCAAGCACTTTCAGCCAAGCATTGCACCTTTATATGGTGCTTTTGTTAATTGCTGTGCTGTTCTACTGACTGAAAATATCAACTGCATATAGTAGCAGTAAAAGGAGTTATTACTAACAGCTCTGAATTAATAACATGGAGCTTTCACACCTATAGCATTGTAATTTCAAGGTTTTGTTAGCCAGAATATGTAACAAAGTAGTGGATAGTGCAGATCCAATATCAGACTGTATGTTCTGTGCACTCTGTTTTTTGACCTACACTGCCAGCAAAAGCAGATTCAGCTGGATGCAGGAGTTTTAAGGGGTAAACAAGAGCAGTTTTGTTTATTAATAAAGATAATAGAGCGTGAATTTTAGGGGCCATATTATGAATGATTCATTAGACTCATTCTCAGACAACCTGGACAAATGGCAATGAAAAAAGTCAATTTTTTCATTCTGCTTAATTAATTCATTATCATTTTCTTTGTATCGGTATATATGTTAACTCTTTTATTTTAGGAGTTTCACCAGCTAGGAGCCAACACTTTTCTTTTTATGTATTGTTATATGGTAAAGGGTGCTTGCATTTTTAGATTTTTAAAAATAATGACCAGTTGTATTGGTTTTACCATGGAGTAATCGAAAATTGCCAGCAACTTTCTCTAACACTAACGATTTAGTAAGGTGATTAAAGCTTGTGAGAAAAATGACAATATCGGTGACATTTTGCATGATTTTCTGGTGCTATATAGTGATAAAGGAGAGAGAAAAAAATGTACATGTTATCTTTTTTCACAACCGTTGTCTTAAAACTATGATCATTCCACAATAGAGGTCGAATAATTACTTTTTCTTTACTTAAAAGACAACCTTTACGATACAGAAATATATCCCAACAGTGCCTCGCTGGTAGGTTTAACCGATAAATCTCCACATTCAAAACACACAGTGTCCGTATGTGACACTTTTTTGTCGTGTATGTGATTCTTTTATGATACTGATGGGAAAGGCAGCATTTTAGCAATCTTTTGAAAAATTGTGTGCATTGAAAGCAGAAAACCAGAAAAACAAACTGTCTTCGATCATGATATTCATTAATTGTATGACTTCCCGAACTGTTGCTCTTGACAACCAGCTGACTCTAGATTTCAATAAGCCGTTTTTTCAACTGTTTTATCGAGTATTATGACAAACAAAACCCATTCAACTACAATTATTGAAACTGTCATAACAGTCTTCGGCATATGTCATAAAATACTTGGGTAAAGTATGTCCCAAAGAAACAATACAGAGAGGAAGACTTGTTTTACAAATGTCCCGTATGTGACAGGAGGTGCGCACAGGTTCCTGATAGAGCATTTGAATCAAAGAAATTACATCTTAGTTTTCGTAAATATTGACTGAAATCGTTTACCAAAATTAAGGAAACATGTTTAAAAGGTACTATTTTAGAAAATATTACTAATCCATATACAATGGAAAAAGAAGCTCGTGGCATGGAAAAAGGAGACTCGGCTACGTGATGCTTTCCAATATGCAGCCTTTGTACATCACCAGCAGAATGTTTACCATCATTAAATTGTGAAATCCAATTGAGTGAATACCAAGCTGTGTTTTACTTACAACTTAATAGGCACACACTTAGATTAGAAGTCCTCAGCCAAAAGCAATTCATCCTTGTAAATTACAGGAAATTCGCAGATCAAGTCATCCTCTAGTATGTTCATATTAAACCTGTTCCCAGAATTCAATATTTGAATTCTCCAAATCTATAAACGTTAAAAAAGGAAAGGATAATAACAATAATGATAATAATAATAATAAATAAATGAATAAAATTTGAGCATCACTTGAAAAGGAAAGAATGCATGCCCGTTCTGAGAACTTCACTGTTTCTGCAATGATTTCAAAAGTTCTGGATCATACGGATGTCACAATTTAAGATTCGTTTGTATATATTAGAGAATGACAGGGCAAAATTTACGTGTGACTTCCTGACGACTTTATGGAACAAAATCATCGTGCACACTGATTTTTTATTTATTTTTTTTTTTTTTTCAACTTTGGCTTCCGAGACGTGTCATTCAGTTATTCTTGCACAAGCTGCCGGACATCTTCTTGGAAAGACAACATATAAATACATATAGCTTACCTGAAATAGAAAGCTTGAAATCCCATAACAAAAATTTAGTTTAATTCAACTCATACCCCTACAAATTCAGTCGTTAACTTTTGGATGTTCCCGTTTTGTATGTGATGATTACTTACACTGCACATAGTAAACTTTTAAAACGGTATTAAATCACAATAAATAGTTCAGTATCATCTTTAAAATCATTTTCATTCAAACTTATAATGTATGACCGACCATGATACAGATTGATTGAACAAAAAGTTCAACATCGTTATTCATCTTCATTTAAAACTTATTCATAATTTAGGCAAAATGAAGTCAAAACTTGCTTTCAACGCCAAATGTCACTGCGGTTGAAGTTGGAGACATCCTAGAGATCATTAAACATGGATTGCAGAATGAACAATACGACATTAAATATGAAACTTTAGGAGTAGCATACGAAACATCAATACATAACATAGGAGGCAGGAGGTTTTCTTTGTTTCATAAGTCGTGCTTCGGGTACATGGTAACATAAGAACTAGAATTTATATTTCAGACTTATTTGCAGTCTATAGCATAAACGTCTACCATCATATCTGTTAAAAAGAAAATAAGAATAATAAATTTTGAGACCTTTAGGACCAACTGACAACGAATTCTGACAGCAATCTTTCATTCGTAAAAAAATGGCACAAAACAAAATACTTACTCCTCCGGGCATCAACGGACAGTTGAAGGAACCCAACGAGACCGAGAAAGTGACAGAAACTTTGTAGTTGTCGGTTGGAAAAGGGTTAGGGTTAGTTAGTCCCGTATGTTATGGACTCATATGTTATTTTCAACAGAAGGTGCCGAATTGATTCTTCTGTCATAACTGTGATTTACATTGTTAAGAAATTTCATTTTATGACAGAAAGAACGAACTTGTAAGGCATCATTTAACGATTGTACTGTTGATATAGGCATACAAACTTAAACATGAAATCCTCATTAGTTATTGTCTTGTATGTTATGATTAAAAATTACGGTCGTTAATCAATGGTTGATGTTGGTCTTAAGGAAATTTCACTTGTTTATACGAAAAACTGCAAATGTTTGTTTGAATACCATGACAGGTAGTCACAAACTCTGTATATATAAGAACTGTCATATGCTTTATGCAGTCGATTACAACACAAACAAATGTTGTCCCGTAAGTTTTTCAATTTCGGCGACAGGGAAATAGATGTCAAAAAATGACAGAAATATGGTAGCCATGAAGATCAAACTCTCCTACCGCATGGAACTGATGAACTCGTTAAAAAAAGGCAAAAAGTTGTAGAAAGAAAACACTTTTGTAGTTCAATACACACTTTCTAAGTAACTGTCACTGTTCTGGCGACATGGTGTTTTCAAGCATCCGGGCAACTTCAAATATGCACCATATCATAAGATGAAGTCAAGAAAAGGTAAGCCTAAGCTCAGAGTATTGAAATATGTGTGGTCTCAACTTACTTGTAGTTGCATTACCTCTACTGATTAATATTTTCAGTAAAGAGCGCTTTAAAATGTGGCGACATAAATTGTCCAGGTTGTCTGAGAATGAGTCATTAACCCATAAACACTTGCACAGCAATTTGATCCTGTAAGCCTTTGGAAATAGGGGTACCTGCCTTTTTGTTGGCATACATATGACCCATGCTTTGTGAAAAGGGGGCTTAATGCATCTGCAAAAAGTATCGACCCATGTCAGCCTGCGCAGTCCATCGACCCATGTCAGCTTGCGCAGTCCGCGCAGGCTGACATGGGTTGACACTTTTTGTAATTGGCTAATTTTCTGCATGTCAAAGGACCATTTTACCATCAGATCCAGTCTATTGTTATACAACATGGACTTTATGGATCCATAATTATGTGATGACTTGCTTGTCACAATGCATCACTTGAGTTGTAGTAAGCCCCTTTTTACCAGAGTTTGGGTTATGTGTATGCTTTTTGCATAATTTTCATTTTTTCTACCTCGTGTTACTTGTGATAGTGGTGTGTGTAAAAATATCCTATCTAGTTACTGCTTTTATGTTTAAGTACTTTTGTCTGGCTTAGCTAAAATTCTTTTTATTACATGTTTTAATGATCTTAAGAAAAGGGGCTTTTAAGAGACATTGTGGGGAAAAAGAGAAAATGCTGGTTAGCATTTTCTCCTTTTCCCCCATGGTTTCTTAGCATTCAGAGAAAAAAGAATCCCAAAATATGAGCCACATTTAACTTGTCATCTGCAAATACTTTCGATATGAACGAGTCCAGAATTTTGTTGTCTGGTAAAGGGTTAGATGAAAGCTTTTGTATTGCGGAAGGAGCAGCAAAACAGTAAATTTTTATTTCCATGGGATTTGTTCCTAAGTATTTCTGCATGACAGTTGTTAAACCCTATACTACACAATCCAGACTTTTCACTGAGAAAAAAAAAAGCTTTTGAAAACATTGTGGGAAAAGAAGAAAATGCTGGTAACCAGCATTTTCTACTTTTCCCACAATGTTTTCAATTCAACCCAAAACAAATTTCAAGTTTTGAATCACGTTTATATTGTTATCCGCAAGTATTTCCAATTTTGGCAAGTCCAAAATGTTGTCCTTGGTTAAACAGTTAACAGTTTTGTTTTAGGGTCTAAATACCGGGTTTTTAAACAAAAGTTTACACAACTTCAGGTAAAAAATGCTAGATTCTGGTCAAAGAGTGTAGTATCCCTGAACATTCCGAATTTAGTTTGGATATTTTTCCATCTGATTTGATTAAACAAGTTGGACTACTGGTACATAATCATATATGCAACAAGTCATGTGGTTTTCTTTTTTCACTTAGTGCAGAAAATCAAATGATCATATAAGTCAATAAATCAATGAAAAACAAAAGAATTGTAGAAAAACAAGTTATCACATGATTTAATGTATCAATAAAATGCAAAGGAATTGTAAACATCTATGATTAAGCTCATTACACCATCTTCGCTGGTAACATGGTTACGGCAGTTTTAGGCAATTTTCATCAGGACTTTAAATCTTTCAGCATAGCAATATGTGGCAAACTTGATGCTATGCACGAATATTTTCTGCTGGGCAAATATAAGTTACATTTTCAGATAGTGGAGATCACGATAGGACTGCACAGAGCAAGCAATGTAACCTCGGGTCCACACTGCCTACTACTTGATTCTAAACTCTATGGGCCGGTTGCATAACAAAAGTTTATTTAACCCAGGTCTGGGTAGACCAGGATTTTAACCTGGTATGCATAAAACCAGTTTAGCTCAAGTCTACCTAGCCGCAGTCTATCCAGACTAGGTTTAGCTATCCTCGCGGTAGGACTAAACGATGGGTAGATTTGGTTCAGCACACCGCTGTTATCTAGATAACGACACATTTCTGCACATGATTATGTATGCCGGAGGCTTGAATGCGCTGCTATCCAGTACGATCTGCTGCTGGTGGATCAACAAGAAGAGCCGTTACTTTTTTAAAAACTAGATTGTAATCGTTTCTGGATCAGAGAATACAGAAATATGAAACAAAGGGTTGACCAAGATCAGACAGCACAGATATATATATCTTTGTATATACATGTATAAGATATACTGATCGATCTTTTAGTACAATCCCCATCTAAGTACACTCCATGATAAAATAAAACAATTGTAGAATTCTTTATGAAATATAAGAATAACTCTTTACCAGAGAATAAAATTCTGATCGTGTCCAAATTGAAATCATTTGCAGACGTCAAAATAACTGTGGCTCAAATGATGGATTTTTTTCTCTGGGGAGTTGAAAACGTTGTTTGATAACATGCTTAGTAAGAGCATTTTTCCTTTATCCACAATGTTTTCAAATCTGTCTTCCCGGAAGACATAAAAACCAGGGCTTATTTTGTAAAGTGTTAAGAAGTTTCTCTATCCAAAATAATCAACCATCACAGCCTTTTATGACGTTGCAATACATCGGTTGAATTTGTGTGAGGCTCAGATTAAGATTAGATTGCATAGTAGTTGAATATTGGTTCTGCATTAAATTGTCCTCACTTTGATTGTAAAAGAAAATACTGGGAGGCTCTTAATCTGCATTTGAAACGTATTTATAACCCTTTGATTTATAAACTCCTATTCTGAGGGGGATTGGTAGAGTTCATTTATTCTCTTTGCCCGGGCAGTTTAATTTTTTCCTGAATCTATCTAAAAACAAATTGCTTAAGCAGCGGAAGGTATGGACTGAGATGTGTAGGCTGATGGTTGTCTATATTGTCCAGCCGAATGGAATGATAAAGGTCAGCAATGCTCATATTTAATAATAATTTCAGTCATTGTTCATCTTAATTACCCACAATATGTCAGAGATGCTGGTAAGGATGTTGTCTTCTTTGGATGTAGAACAAATTTGTCAGATAGATATTATGGCAAGTTCTCCTAACCACATTAGACTGTGACACCTGTCCATTATCAAAAAAGTCATTTATTCCTTTTTTCGGCACAATGTTTGTAGAAGTGTTTTGACAAAAAAATAAAAGGAAAACTTTGCTGGAAAATGGCAATTTCCTTGTTATGAGCAATACCTCTTTTTCCCACATTTCCAAATGTATTTTTATGAAATTTTTACACATTGTTCCGAAGTCCAAAGGTTTACATGAGTTAAAATGGTGAAAAAACAGTGTTTTGGGTTTAGATCTAGAAATATGTGAGTGATCTTTATGGTTTGATTAATTGAATGTTGTGTTTTGCCGTATTCAACATTATTTCAGACATATCACGGCAACAACTCTCATATTTGAAATGCCCTGGGTTTTCACTCGTACTAGGCTAGGGCTCTGGAGTCTCTTTCACAAGGACACTCCTTCGAAAAACCCAGCGTTTCGAGTAACCATATTGTACCCAAATATTTTTCGTCAGATTTATAAATCGTCCTAAGGCAAATCGTCCAAATCGCCCTGCACAGGCTAATCTGCATTCTGACATACTGGTATTGGATCCAAAATAGAATATTGCTTGCCATTTTCTCTTTTTAAAGTGAAATAAGTTAGGATTTTTACCTTAAACTGAAGCTAAAACCTACCTCTATGCAGGTATAGATTTCGCATGTTAGGTGGATAATTTAAACTTGAGTTTTAGCTAAACTATAATGAAGAAAACCTCTAGGTTTAACTCTTAGTCTGGGACTTAGTAAACTATGTTTATGCAGTGGAACAGCATAAAACTCAAGCTTAAAGTCAAGGTTATCTTTAAACCTGTATTATGCAACTGGCCCTATGTGTAGCATCTTTTCATTTGTTGTGAAATTCACTTTTAGCCCGTAGAAAAGATTTACAGATTTGAGTCATACTCTGTGAAAAGGGGGCTTAATGGGTTTGCAAAAAGTATCGACCCAGGTCAGCCTTTGCAGTCCACCCAGGCTGACCAGGGCCGAAACTTTTTGGTTTTGGTAAATTTTCTGCATATCAAGGGACCAGTGTACTTTATGATTCAGTATGTTGTTACACAAAACGGATTTTATAGCTTCGTTACACTGTGATGACTTGCTTTGTATCATGCAACACGGAGATTCCCCTTTTTTGATGCCCGTCAAGCCCCTTTTTGCCAGAGTAAGGCTCATTTATTGATTGGATTTTATATGAACTTTGTACTCCATACTGAAAGTTAAGTTTTTGTTGCAACAAGTCAGAAGGAAAGCAAAGAGTAATAACGATTTTTTTATTGTACTTCAGACCTCATATGGTGATAATCCACTAGAACATATCAGGGATGACATCATTGCAGAAGAGTTGCCACATATACTGAATGGCCTGGTCCGCTCAACTCTCACAGAAATGGTGGATGAGTAAGTCATTTCTAATCCTAATACCAGAAAACTAAATCATAAACTTGTCCAAATTGGAAGAACTTGCAGATGACATATTAATTATCATTTACATTGCTTTGGATTTGGTCAAAAAATGCTGATGACCATCATTTTCTCCTTTTTCGATAACATGTACCTTGAAAATAACTTTTGCTCAGGGTTGTATGACCTAGGGATTGATTTGGTAAGATTTTAACTTAATTGCAAACATGTATGTAACTAATGCTACATTTGATATTCATGATGAATCTTTATTTTCGCCAAAAGTTGAAATAATAATTTGATACAATTTAACCTTTTACAAACAGACAAACTTATCCAATTTCAAAGCATTTGCAGATGACTAAATAAATTTGGCTCAAATTGATGGAATTTCTGAGTAAAAGGACAGACAACGTTGCCGGAAAAGGAGAAAATGTTTGTAACCAGCATTTTCTCCTTTTCCCACATTGCTTCCAATATGACCTTTGATGTCGACGGGCCTTAAAACTTCATTCATTCATTCCCACATTGCTTTACAAAGCTTTCTGCATTAGGGTGATTAAAACTCAAGATTGTTTGGTAAAGGGTTAATTCTTGTTGTACCAAATATTGCATATACCTGTTAGGAGAAACCTGAATATTTATGAGCATGCTATGATGGTGTGTGAAAACACTTAGGGGAATAGGGAGCAATTGCTGGTAGAAAAGGGTCATGTTTTAAAATGGTAAGAAAAAAAATTCAATTTAATAATAATTGAACTGAATAAGGAGATACTATTCAAGATGAATCATGTTTTTATTCATCTTCCATTCAAAATATTGTTCTTATTCTAGTTTTTAACATTATCTATCTGGTTAAGTGAGATGTTCTGGTTTACCCAATCAGATTGCTAGTTTTTCAGTTAGAATTAGAAAATTAGAGTTAAAGTTAGAACCCTGGGTGAATATGGCACCTGCTCTTCAATCCTGTACCACACAGTGCTGGATTTTAAGAACCATAACCGTTTACCACACAACCTTGAGTTTCAACAACTTTGAATAAGAGGCCATTTGAGAACATTGTGGGAAAAGGAGAAAATACTTGCAACTAGATTTTTGTCCTTGTCCCACAATGTTTTCTATCCTGTCACAGACAAATTCCATAATTTGAATCACATTTAATTTGTCGTCTTCGGGTTTTAATTTGGACAAGGCTAAATACTTGTTGTTTGGTAAAGAGTTAAATGAAGAAGACATTTGACAACAATGTTGAAAAAGAGAGAATGTTGGTAACCGGCATGTTCTCCTTTTGCCATAATACAGGTATTTTCTTCCTTTTCAAAGACAAATCCAACCAATTAACTATATTTGTCATCTGCTAATTGCTTTGTAATTAGACCAGTCCAAAATCTGTTGTTTATGTAAAGAGTTGAGCCATATTTTTCCTGACTATACTAACAGAGTTAATAAAGAGAGAGGGTGTCTCAGAAATATTGTTTAGAGAAGTCAAGATAAGTGGGTTCACCAAATTCTAAATTCACTGTTTCTTCACCTACATCTTTATCATGAGAATCTAGGTTAATTGTCTTGGTTTTCTTCTTTTCCAGCCGAGCCCGAATAGCTCAGTCGGTAGCGTACAGGACTTTAGAACAGGGGGTCGTGGGTTTGTTGCCCGGCTCGGCCAATTTCTTTTAGATGATTGATGATAGTCATTGCGACAGGACTCATTCCTCTCTCACCACTGACTGTTGTTTCAACGATGGTTATGTGGGAAAGCAGCCAGTGGCTTGGAAAGAATATTGTGCGTAGTACTGGTCAAAGAAGCTCCAGGAAAGCATGGATAGGTGCACTGGCCGTCGCAATATAACTGAAATAATTTTGAAAACGGCGTTAAACACCATACAATCAATCAATCTTCTTTTTCCACAATTTTCTCATAAATTTCAAAGACAAATTCCATCATTTTAGTCAGATTGACTTATTAACAGAAAATGCTTTGGAACTGGACATATCTAAATTTTTTCTGTTTGGTTAATCTTTGAATCCCATAATGCTCATATTGTGTACATCTGAGTTTTTAGCCATTAGCACTGAACATTTTTGCAGGTCCCCAGTGATAGCTGGAAGGATCAGGTACAGCACAACACGGTTTTTATGTTAAACAAAATATACACATTTAATGGTGTTTTTGTTGTTTTACAATTTTTTCTCAGGCAGGGTTATTCCCTATTACTAGGGCACTGTTTTCTGGGAGAGTTATCTTACATGTTGTGTGTTGCTTTTTCACGTTCTGGAGTAGGGGGATATACATGTATCATGTTGTGTTTGTGATGGTGTCGGTGTACATATTTTTTTTTTGAGAAAAAGTTCATGTAGGCCATGTCCAGTCTGTTCTTTTTTAAAGATGGTGATATTTTGTTCTCATTCATGCAGAATATTCATGTATTTGTCCAAGAGTGTCATTTTGCACTTTATTTCAATAGAAAATTGTTAATGCTAAGTTCCCACTGTCGCGAGATTAGTTACGAGAGCCATGATTCGCAATCCGCAGCTAATCGTGAAACTTTTGGGAATTTTTTGGTTTGGATACTAGATGATATGAGTAGAGACGTTAAGAAATGATTACTTGTGCTTGGATGCAACATAATTGCGATTGGTCATTTCAGTTCACATTACCATTTATGATCCGGTCTTACGTTCGTATACGATCCATTCCGATCCGATAAGATTATCCCATTCAAGTCTGCGATTGAATCCCGATTCGATATGATTATTATGAGCGGGGATCACAAATTATGACGATGTAATACATACAGATACGTGGTGATAAGTCCAGATACGTTTATTACAAACCATTGCGCTCTGTTTCGCTAAGATACGATTTTTGTTGAGCCGCGTTTCACGATCATATCCGAGGGAGAGCTGCGATTGGACCCTGATGAGTATATATGGGCCAAGACTGTCCTCAGACTTCATTGTTTTTTGTGAAGACTAATTGTTGAGGAGAGTGACAATGTGACATTTGCAGTATGCAGACATTATAACCAGAGTGGAAGAAGACAAGCAGTTGCCAGACCAGCAACAACCACAACCCGCAAGGGTCAGGAGAGTAGTAGTCAGACAGTTCTGGGTATGACCATAGCTCAAAGAAGAAAGAAGCCAACAATTCGGTTAGTCCTCGTGGACACATCCTACAAAAAGATTGAAGTTGCCTTGACGATAGATATATCAGTTAGACATAAACATGTTGTTTAGTTGACCTAAGGATACACAATACCACAATTTTCATTTTAGATTTAGATTAAATTTATGTTTTCAGAATGAGAATTGCTCTTTTTTGTCTTTCCTGCACACCATAGAAATTTTCCATTCTGCAGAAAAAATAAGTGCATTCCAGCATTTTTGCTGCATATCTTTAGGATAAGTTAAACATTTTTTTTTTCATTTTTGAGGGTGAAAATGCAGTAATCAGTTCTCTGAAATTCTCTATTTTCGACCCCCCCTTTCGGCCCAACCAACCAGGCTTGGAGGCTTTCGGGAAGGCTTCTGAATTTGTTTCCAGACTTGTTGGTGTTGGAAAGCTGCTGTAAGTAGAACCTGAATGTTCAATGCTGAAGGGAGTATGTTTGTTTTAAGCAGCACCATGTACTGCTGCTGCAAAGGAGGCCCCATTTCTTACTTTGATTGTCTCAATGTGAGGGATCAAAAAGGAGAACTTAATTATCCTATCCTATTATCCAGCAAATCGAACCAGAGCTTTGCCTTTGCCTTGTCCAAGATTGGTCCTAATCAACACGATTTAGAAGCATGATTTGATGCGATCTACTGCATTTTGTTAGGATTCAATACTATTAGATGGGGTGACCATGACTGAAAATCAATCTTGTTGATCGTAGAAAGTTTTTTGACAGCCAAAAATTTTCATACGATTGCCTCGATTAACATCAAGTTCTGATACGACCTGATAGGATCATCATGACTTGCTCATGATTAAGACCACGATTTCAATTGTGGCGCGAATCGTGATAGTGGGAACCTTGCATAAAGGATTAGAAATGAAGGATTTTCTATTCAAACTGAGAATATAGTTCTTTTACTAAACATGATCTGGGTACAAGATTCTTTGTAAACTTGCTTCAGATTTGGTTTTTCATATTGTAGTTGTTTTTGTATTATATCTATGAAGTGAAGGTTTTAATTATATCTTTTTAAAGCATTACTCACACTATTTTTTTAAATTTAGCTCCTGCAGTTGACAGATTTGGAAAACTCTGAGAAAAAGGAGCAGTTGCTTGTAACAATTCATTGCTTCTTTTTTCACAAAGTTTTCAATTCTTTTGAAAAACCCTATCCTCCTTTTCCTTGCAATAGTTTTTGTTTGGCCCAAAAATAGCTTATACAGTAATAATTTATATTTTGTTTTCTAATTCAGGTATATGCTATATCAAGAATCAGAAAAAGACCCACTTGAAAGTTTTCTAACAAGATTACTTAATGATGCTGTGGCTGAGGCAACAACAGATGTTGTCAAGGAAACAGTGAAGGAAATGGCTCGCACTTATGTACAGACACAACATGACAACAGTGTATTTGATGATTTGATAGGAGATTACATAAAAGAAATTGGTCCAAGCTTGGTAAGGATTTTTTTTGTACTATGACTAGGCACCTATATGGTATTTCACAAGCTCCATTAATTTTACTTGATAATTTTTTTTCTAATTTTTTTTTTTCATTTTTGTCTGTTGGATTCAATGCTGTTTACATGTTTTCCAGTGAACGAGTAATTAGGTAAGTAAGACATGCTTTGTGAAAAGGGGGCTTAATTCATCTGCAAAAGTATCGACCCATGTCAGCTTGTGCTGACATGGATCGAAAGTTTTTTCTGTTTGTAGATTTTCTGCATGTAAAAGGACCAGTCTACCGCCAGATTCAGTCATGTGTTTGACTACACAGATTAATGGAATCATAATCCAGTCTGTGCAGGCTGACGTGGGTTGAAACTTTTTGCTATTTGTAAATTTTTTGCATTTTCCACTAGATCAGTCAGTCGATACTCTACATGGATTTTATGGATCCATGATTATTTCATGACTTGCGAGGTATAACACATCGCAAAGATACAACAAACTCCTTTTGTCTGAGAGTAGCTCACATATATTTGTATTGTAATTGGACAGCAAATCTGAATCTACTCATCTCATTTTAAATTTTTACCAAACAATCCCTGGTTTTCACGACTCTGTGAAAGAAGCCTTTTGAAAACATTGTGGGAAAAGGAGAAAATGCTGGTAACCAGCATTTTCTCCTTTTCCCACAGTGTTTTCTACCCTTCCCAAAACAATTTCATTTTTTGAGTCACTTTAATTTTGTCGTCTGCTAATGCTTTCAATTTGGAACAGTCTTAAATTTTGTTGTCTGGTAAAGAGTTAAACATGTACATTTACAAGGTGGAGGATGCAGTGTTTGAAGTTTACGCAGAAGAGTTCATTGAGGAGGAGGTCATTAAGGCTGAACTGGCAGAGGAGATTCCTGACATGGCCAAGGAGGTGCTAACACACTTTGATACAAAAGTGATGAGGCGAGAATTGAAAGAAGTAAGTCTTGCACCATCTTGCAATGCAAATTGTTTGTTTTGATTTACAATAAAAATTTAATTTTATTCTTAAAAACAGTATTTTCTCAAATAAACCACTTGCAAAGATATCAATTTTGGCATTCACTTATCGATTTTATGATTTTTTCTTTTATGCTTTTCAGTAGTTTGTAGAAATCTAACAGTGAACTGTATCCTTATAATTCACCGGTGAATATTATAACTTTTATTTTTGTCATACCATAGATATTTACAGAACATGAATGAATTTTTAGTGGATGAACATCATGTTATGATGATGTTAACATTACTGATGATGTCATTATTATGGCTAGTCCATTATTATCTGACTAGAATGAATATATACATTTTGCTTGAAAAACACATATATATTTCACAATGAGCAACAATTAGACATGAAAAGAAAAATTAAAGTGAAGAGCACAGAAAAAATAGGATAACTGTTTGTTTCAGTGTATAATGGAAATTTTTTTCATCCTGTAAAAAGCAAAGGCTTATTTTTACTCATGGTTTTGCCACTCATGAAAATATAGCCCTCCCTTTTCCCTCGATGAAAGAAATTTCAGTCATACAATGAAAGAGACATTTATCCTTTGTAGCGCTCTCTGAGACATCATCTATAATTACAACCAGTATCCTCTTCTGTTTTGCTGTAGGTATCTAGTCAAGCAGGGGATAAACTGATAGAAAGCATCATGTTGGACTATATATTTTCATTACTAGCACGGCAGGGTAAAGTATGGACAGAGAGTGACCATGCAAACAAGTACATGGATGGTATGTATATATCTATCACTTAACTCTTTACCACACAATCCCGACTTTTAACGACCCTGAGAAAGAAGCCTATAGAAAACATTGTGGGAAAAGGAGAAAATGCTGGTAACCAGCATTTTCTCCTTTTCCCACAATATTTTCTACCCTATCAAAGTCAGAAATCATCATATTGCTAAGATTTAATTTGATGTCTGCAGATGCTTTGAATTTGGTCCAGTCCAAAAATTTGTCGTTTGGTAAAGAGTTAACAAGGATTTTAACCTTTTACCAAACAATCTTGAGTTTCAATGACAGTGAGAAAGAAGGTGTTCTAAAACACTGTGGGATAAGAACATGCTAGTAACTAGCATTTCAACTTTTCCACCAATGTTTTTTTTACCCCGTGAAAGTCAAATTCCTTTACTTTAGCCATATTGACGTTCTGCAAATGCTTTCACTTTGGAAAAGTTGTAAGTTTTGTCAATCCAGTAAAGGGTTAGCTAGAAGCATTAGACATTTTTAAAAGATAAATGGTACAACTTAAAGGGTTATTGATGAATATCTGGCTGAAAATAGTGGACAATCAATTTTCTAGAAGATTGCACATTCTTTGCTATCTGGGCTCATATTTGCCAACCATTCTTTAGAACATTCTTAGTGTAATTATAGATTCAAAGGTAACACAACTTCTGATTGGCTAAACCATTAGGTTTAGCCAATCAGAAATCGTGTTACTTTCAAATTTAGAAAATTCTTGAGAATAAGACTAAGAATGTATGTAAGAATGGTTGGTGAATGCGGACCATTATTGTCATCTACACTACGGATTGAAGCAGCTGAAATTATGCTATGTATGTGATAAAAGATTCAAAATGAATTATCTAAATTTATTCATTCCATCCAGAGACAAATTTTCAGTAAATTTTCACTTTGAAAACATCAACAGGTACTTACCAATAACTTACGACAAAATAAATTACTTGTCCAGATTCAAAGCAGTTGCACACAACAATTCTTATGTGGCTCAACTGATGAGATTTTTGCATTTGAGAGGGTAGAAAATTTTGTGGGGAGAGAAGAAAACGCTGATAACCAGCATTTTCTGCTTTTTCAACAACGTTTCCAAAAGCCATTTTCTTCAGCATGGTATAAACAAGAGATTGTTTGATATAGAGTGAAGTTCTAATACAATAATGTGTAATGTAAATTTGAAAACATGGTGGTAAAGTAAAGTACATGTTAAGCAACTTAGCTATACCCTTTGCCCCATGTTTTCTAGTGGTTAAATGTAAGTCCAAAAGATCACTGCAGGTGTAAATATGATGTGAAAAAAATCAAATTGCGTGTAAGGTTAATCACATTAATCAGTCTTCATATTGTCATAGTAAAATTTTTTGATATGATTATTATTCTATGTCAAAATGTAAGACTACCTTTTTCATTTCTTGAGACCTGGGTCCGTATTCACCAACCATTCTTTAGAATATTCTTAGTCTTATTCTAGATTTGGAAAGTAACATAAGTTCTGATTGGTTAAACCAAATGGCTTAGCCAATCAGAACTTATGTTACTTACAAATTTAGAAAATCCTGGCGAATAAGACTAAGAATGTTCTTAAGAATGGTTGTTAAATACTGACCCTGATTCAACACTACTCTTTGCCCTTATAATATTTAGAATGGATGAGAAAGTGGTTTTTGTATGTCTGTTGTTTTTTCCTATTTCTTCCAGATATGATGACCAATATTTTGTTGGAGAAGATGTTTGGTGTGATACAGAACAGACGCAAAACTGTATCTAACAAAGCTTTACGTAAGCTGCATGAGAAAGTTGTCACAGACGTTGTAAGTACATGAATGATATTTCAAACTTTTAACCCTAGAAAACTAGACAAAAACGTTTGAGATTATATTGGAAGCATTTGCAGATGACAATTAAGGACCAAAATTTATGATTGAATTTTTCTTCAAAAGGGAAGAAAATACCAGAATAGGGATACATGACCATTTAATTTGTTGTTATCAATTGGTTTTGAAATGGATACATTTTAAATTTTGTTGTGTGTGGTATCCATGGCCGTGAGGTAGAGCATTGGCCTTGCAACCATAAGGTCCCAAGTTCCACACATGGGAACGGGTGTCAACTTTGGAAATGTTCATTGGCCCATGGTGTAGTTCCCAGGAAGCAGAATCGAGAGAGATCAGTATAAGTTGTAAGAACTTGTTTCTCAATCAGTGTATAATAAATATGTTTAAACTTTAAATTTTGTGATTTAGTATAGAATCAGTTTCTTGTCTCTCATTTCAGAGTGTTGATGTTATGCTACAACAGTTAATGGCTTCACTGGATGAGGACTTGCTGGATGTAGATGAGTATGAAAGGGGCGTTTCAGACGCACCCATAGAACACAGAGGGACTCCACAATCAATCAAAAGTGGGTATTCATAGCACAAATCAAAAACACAAACATTGAGGGGCTGAACATTTCAAACATTTTGGGTCTTTCCATATCAGTTATTTGAAAATATCCTCAACTCTTCAACAGATGACCAAATTTTTCACATGTCCAGATTAAAAGCATTCGCAAAGAACAAATTTAGTGTGGCACAAATGATGGGATTTGTCCATGCAAGGATAGAAAACAGTGGGAAAAGAGGAAAGCTATGCTGGTTACCAGCATTTTCTTTCATACCAACTATCATTTTTTAAAATCCTTCATGCTCAGGTGATTGTTAATGGATCAACCCTAGAATGGTATGGAAGACCTTAGGCACTCTTGTGAACTGTCTTCATCCTTTATCACACAATGCTGACTTTTGATGACTCTGAAAGGAAGGCGTTAAAAAATATTGTGGGAAAAGGAGAAAATGCTGGTCACCAGCATTTTCTCCTTTTCCCACAATGTTTTCTACCCTATGAGAGATGAATTTTATGTTTCGAGTAACATTCAGTTTGTTGTCTGCAAATGCTTTCAATTTTGACAATGCTAAAATTTTTCAGATCCTGGCAAACACTACCTTGGCATTACTGCATTAAGTTGTTTGCTTCCACTGACTGGAAAAAAAAATCAGTGTTATACAGTCATTTGTAAAAGGATTAAATTATGCTTATGTATATATCAACAAGGCGTCGATCCTGAGCATTTCCTGCAACAACACCATCTATAGACTGCTTTTCTGAATAACATGGGTTGTTGCTTTTATCTGTGTTGTAGTCAACCAGTTCGTAAGCCAGTCAATCTAGCCTATTCTGATTGGGCTATGTTAATGCATCGCATTATTCATTGATAGTTACCTTGACAAAGCGGACTGTCTGGGAAGGTTGGCTTGAAGGTGATACCAGGCCTAAAGATCAATGTTACATTGACAGTCTATTTCTATCTATACACAGCAGTTATTTCACATTGGTAGACCAGCATCATATTAAAGTCCCAGTAGCAGCCAAAAGTAAACAATGTGGGTGTTTAAATGCATTTAAATTTAAATCTTATCTTGTAAAAGTATGAAAATTTATGTGAAGGTGACTGTCTGTTATTTTATGATCGGTGCAAGTGTAATTTGCTGGCAGAAAAATGAATTTTAAAAGTAGGTCAAAAGTTGCCAGGTTGCTCTATTTTTTGTTTACTTTTTTCCTGATTTTAAAATTTATTTTTCTGCCAGTGACTAACACTTGGATCAAATGTACAACAACAGATTGTCTTCTTCACAGCAATTTCCAAACTTTTAAAAGGTATGATTTAAATTCAAAGGTATTTTGGTAATTGCTTCATTTACTCTTGACTGCTACACGGCTTTTAACCCTTAGGCTGCATGGGGCGACTGGAGGCCTTCTTATGGACATGTGTAGATTAGTATCAGATGCCATAGAACATGCAGTATGACTTTGGATCTTCAGTTTCCAATAAGGAGATTTTTTATGCCAAATGACACTGAAACTACAGTATCTGGGTTTCTTCTACAGGCTGAAAATAAGTTTATTTATCAGTTTTTCATGCTATACAAGTTTAATCTAGTTTTTTCTTTGATTTTCTATGTTGATGAACAAATCTTCTCATAATAGTAGATAATCAGTCTTACACCAGTAAGTTCAGAGTTGATAATGTAAATCTAAAGACACATGTAGTGTTTATTTCTCCATAAAGGACTGTTCTAAATGCAGTTTCGGTAGGAACTGAACTGGGTTATTTTTCTTGGTCTGTCACCTGTATGTTGTATAAATTGTTACTCCTTATCATTTTTATGTATAAATATTTTTGTATGGTCTTCCGTCCAAGTTTAAGTTATTTGTAATAAGTGATAATTAAATACATTATATAACAATTGGGATTACGTTTCTCTTGTTATTTTTCTACCTTTAAGAGAATATTTCAGTAGATTTCTTTTAACATATGCTGTTAGATGTTGTTAAGTTAATGGAACTTACTTTGATGGAAAGAAAAAACTGTGGAAAAAGAAGATAGTGCTGGTTGCATGCATTTTCCCCCTTTTCCCCACACTGTGTCCAAAAGCTATCTACCACAGGCTAGAAAAAAACATTGGATTGTTTGGTAAACAGTTAAAGAGGAAATGTCAGAGTCAAATCACTGAAATAAAATGGAAATTTGCATACAATACCGACCCAGAAACATGTTGCTTACAAATGTCAACCACATAAAGATAATGTGAAGAAGAATTGTGTCCATAGGTCAAAGTTTAAGGTCAATGTGCGTGAAATATGTTTTAAAACATGGAAATTTTATGTTTGTGTCCAGTCTAATTTCTGTTGCAAAAAATTCTGTATACCTGTGCAGAAATGTCAACAACATAAAGATGATATACCATGTGCAAGATTATGTCTACATTTCAAAGGTCTAATTGTGACATAAAATGCAGGAAGAACTGTTTGATCCATTTCACGATAATTTGGGCAAGATCAGAGGTATTTGTAGGATTTCTGTCCATATTCAGCATTCATATTCACAGCTCACAGGAGTGGGTTATATTAACTTATAGGGATTGGGCCACTTCTCAGTGGCCCATCTTGTTTAAATTCTCTGATCCACTGGCTGAAGGTCTGCAAACTAAGCTATAGCACAGTGTCAATTCATTTGCCTGTGTATGCCAGAGTGTGTGCCTGAACTTACATTTCAAATTTCATCCTTGCTGAAAAATTGAATAAATTTTTACCTTCAGTTCACAATTCTCAATTAACATTGTTAAATAACTGAAATTAACATTTTCAGACACTTAAAAAAAATTAAAACTGTAATTTGAAGACTATTTTGGCCCACATATCTCAAACATTTGAAGGCTATTTTGGCCTACATATCTCAAACACTAGAAGATAAGAGATATATAACACCTGTTGCTGCATTGAGGAAGGATATAAACAATACTGAACTCTTTACCAAACGACAGAATTTTAGACTTGTCCAAATTGAAAGCATTTGCAGACAACAAAATAAATGTGACTCAAAAATTAAAACTTCACTTTGAAAGAGTAGAAAACATTGTGGGAAAAGGAGAAAATGCTGGTTACCAGCATTTTCTCCTTTTCCCACAATGTTTTCAGAAGGCTTCTTCCTCAGGGACTGTTAGGTAAAGGGTTAACTCTTTATCTAAGACAAAATGTTTAAAGCTTGTTTGAATTGGAAGCACTTAACAACAAGATATACAGCCTTTGTATATGTCACATTTCTCAATTCTTATTTGTTATTAAATTTGGTATAAATTGACATCAATTTTGGTGGGTGTTGACAGGACCAACGTGAGCAAGTAGTACGTTTTGATCTTCTAACAACACTGACCAGTCCTATTCAATGACTTTTTAAGAGTTTTTTTGCACTATATTCAAGTACAATCAATTCAGTTTTAACATTACTATATTATATTTCATATATCTATTTTTAGAAATGTTATGGGTAAAGAAATGTCGTAATTTAAGCTGGGGGGAATTATTTCCCCGTCACAGTGAATATTTTCCTTCTGCCGAAAATCTGGAACTACTTTTTTAAGTTTTTAAGTTTTAAAAGTTGCATTCATTGACAAAATAATCAGAGGAAATATAATATATAATTTATTTCATCAGCTTGTGGTTAATATGGGGAAATATTTGCCTCAAAAGGGAAAGGTCCGCGAAAATAACTCATGCCTTACGGCACTCGTTATTTTCACATACCTTTCCCTTTTTTGGCAAATATTTCCCCATATGATGTTATGTCAAATGACCTGTGGCTCAAAATGATGGAATTTGTCCTTGAAAGAGTAGAAAACATTAAAGGAAAAGGAGAAAATGCGGGTTACCAACAAAAAGGTTTCTCCAATTATTAAGCTTTCCTTTGACAGATTGAGGGAAAAATAGAAAAAGTTGGCAATTTCTCCTTTCCTACAAGGTTTTCAAAAGGTGTCTTCCTCAGGGTTGTAAAAACTCGGGATTATTTGGTAATGGTTTAAGGTCATTAAACACTCGATTCTTGGTTACAGCTTCAAAATAAACTATTAACCAATGGGGTAAAATTGGGGCCTTTGTATTACACATCTGCATTCACCAACTACTTAATTTATTCTAAATGCAGAGGCAAACCATCTGATTGGCTGAAACAGAAAATCTCGACCAATCATCAAAAGGGAAGTCTTTGAATGTATTATTAAAACATGAGAACCAAACACTTCTTTTACACTTTTCATATGTAAGGAAAATAAACCAACTGTAATTTATATTAGTACTCTTCGAGTAATTTTAATTTTAGATTGTGTGACAGAAGTCAGTATTTTCATAATACACTTAACATTGACCGATACAATATATATGAGCCATGCTCTGGCAAAAGGGGGTTTAATGCATCTCCGTAATCTATCATACCAAGAAAGCCATCACATACTTATGGATCCATAATAGCCACTTTTTTTAACAACCGACTCAATCATGAGGTAGACTGATCCTTTGACATGCAGAAAATCGACCAATAGCTAAGTTTCGGCCCAGGTCAGCCTGCGCGGACTGTGCAGGCTGACCTGGGTCGAAACTTTTTGCAGATGCATTAAGCCCCCTTTTCACAGAGCGCGGCTCATATCCTTTTACCCATTACCATACAATCCTGTCATTTAACAAACCTAAGTAACAGCCCTTTTGAAACCATTGTGGAAAACAAATAAGATGCTGGTAAACAGCATTTTCTCCTTTTCCCATCATGATTTTTACTCATTTCAAGAAATATTCCACCATTTTACTTACACTGAATTTACTTAATTTACTATCTGCAGATGCTTTCAATTTGGTATTGTCTAAAATTCTGTTGTTAGGTAATGAGTTTAACTAATATTTACATTGTCTAAGTAATAAAAAAAAAAAATCTAAGTTAAATAAAAATAATGCCATAAAAAAATAAAATCTAAATGTCATTAATGAGTAAATACTGTGAAACTTTTTGATAATTATAATATTTTATCCTCAAAAATCTACATACACTTTATTTACAAACAAAAGTCACAACAATTTAAACAAAAAAAAAAAAGTTGCAAAATCAAAGCTGTTTGAACAGCTAAAATACTGGATAGAGTGTCACTAAGATTACATCATGTTTTTTCATTCAGTCCAATCATTATCTTCTCTATCCACCTAAAATTGTCTTCAGCATGATCCCTTTCTAGCACAATTCTGTGTTTATACAACCCCTAGGAAAAAATCTTAAAAACTCTGTGAAAAGGGGAACATGAGTATTGAAAGCATTTGCAGACAACCAAAAAAAGACAGTTTCTAAAATGGTCATATTTTCATGGAATAGGTTAAACTGTGTGAAAAGGGAAGTACTAGTTACTACTTTTCCCTCCATGTTTTATTAAGACTTTTCCTTAGGTTTGTCAAAATGCAAAATAGTGTGCGTGGTAAGAAGTTAAGCAACAAAAATGAGCCTTGCTGTTGCAAAAATGGGCTTACTGCATCTCTGTGATCCATGATACTAAGGAAACCATCACATAATAATGGATCCATAAATATTCACTTTTTTTAACAACCAACTTCATCATGTGGTAGACTAGTCCTTGGACATACAGAAAATTGACCATTAGCCGACGGCACAGGCTGACCTAGGTCGATTCTTTTTTTGCAACTGCATTAAGCCCCTTTTTCACAGAGAATGACTCAAATATATAAGCAATCCAGGTATCTGAAATATATTCATGCATGGCAAATTAAAAGTATAGATAAATTTGTTCTATGATTCTAGGAATGCTTATGGAAATATAAATAAACCTTTTGAAACACACAATCATATCAGTAGCATGTAGAATCATATCCATATAATGAAATCATGAATTTGGATCCAACCCAAACTGAGCATGACTGCAAGAAGATGGTACGAGAATTAAATCTTGAACATCAACATAGATTGATATATCAAACATTGTATTATTTGTCTTTTTTTTTTTTGTGCCAGTGTTTTACACCACATACCTCCATTATTTTTTCGTCTCGATCCATTCCTTTCATATGCTAAAAACTGATCAATAGCAAACAGTTTCAACCCAGGTCTGCCTGCCCGGACTGCACAAGCTGACCTGGGTCCATACTTTTTGCAGATGGATTAAGCTCCCTTTTCACAAGGCATTACTCATATGTATGAACATGTATAGAGTACTATATCTAATACCCGCAGAAAACAATCAGATTGAGGTTGCTTGTCAGTCCACTGGATCAACTAACAACTCATAGGCAAGAATATTGCAGTTAGCCCACTGGGCTGACAAACTGTGATTCTTCATCCAGCTGCTTGTTCCATTATTCTATGAAGATATATAGCAAGTGATGAAAACCTTACTTTTATTACTTCCGTATCATTACCCCACAAACCCATTTTTCCAGACTTTCAGTCCTTTGATTACAGTGAGGTATTTCTACAACCCCTGGTAACTTTTCAGTACTGTTTAAGAATAGCTTGATAATAAATAAACAGTGATGTTTATACATATAATCTCACATGTAATTCAGTATCAGATCAGAAAATGTTGGCTAAAATACACACTATCATGACTTCATCAATCACTCAAAACCTCATTGTCAGAGGGTAACAAAAAGCCATTAAAAAATTATGGCATCCAAGTGCTCCTTTCTGTCAACACACAGTCTTTACAAGTACATCTATTTAACCCTTTACAAAACAAAAAAATTTATGACTAATCCATTTTGAAAATGTTTGCAGTCGAAAATTTAAATGTAGCTCAAATGATAGGATTTTTTTTTGAAGGGATAAACATACATTGTGGGTAAAGGAGAAAATGCTGGTAACCAGCATTTTCTCCTTTTCCCACAATGATTTCAAAAGGCTTCTTCCTAAGGGTCATTAAAACTCAGGATAGTGAGGTAAAGGGTTAATAGAATAATATGGGCCTTCATCTTATTGTAACTCCTTCAGCACCAATCAGACAAACTTGACAACTTTCCCCAGCTGAAAATACAATCCACTGAAACTCAGAAAGATTCGTGAACACATTGTGCAGAAGGAGTGATTGCTTGTAAGAGGCAATTACTATTTTTCTCACAGTATTTTCAAAAAGAGGTCAACTACAGAAACTCAGAACTTATTATGTTCAAACAAATTTCACAGAAACAGATTAAAAAATTCTAAGATAACAAAATAGAAGGAAATTTGCCTAATGACAAGATTTTTTCTGTCAAACCATAACAATGACAGACAAATAACAGACTTGCGTAGCATTACTTCATCATGGTCCCATTTTACCACAAAAGGGCCAAAGTTAAACCTCATCAGGTCAGAGGTGACTCTCCAGTAAAAAGTCCCTAGGTTGCAATTAACATTATCTAGCCGCATGTTCTTCCTTTTTCTCCTTTCCATACATACTATCTAGACCCAGCCCCAGGAATACAAACACTGTGGCCAGCCATTGCCGTGGTAACATTGGATTTTGAAAAATAATCACAGATCCTAGAATGGTGAAAAATTTCCTTGTGGTTGTGATGATGGAACATGGTAAAGGTCCGAATGATGTGACGGTAACAAATATGAACACCTGCAAAACAAGAAAAGATATGACGATAAAATTAGTGTGTTTCAATGATCCAGATTCCTCTCTGAATGCTATATCAATGAAATGGACTCTTTTGGTCTGTAAAATAAGCTGTGAATATAAAGAGGATATCCTTTTTTTTGTTGTTTTCAGTGAAAGATCGAAATCTATTTTGAGTAAACATTATTGGTAATATTTTCACGTGTAGTGCAGCCACGAGTGAAAATATTACCGATGATGTTCATGAGAAGAAATATGTTTCGACCTTTCAGTGAAAAAAAAAAAAACTATTTATTTCATGCTTCTATTCCCTTTTTTGTTGGGACCTTCATCAAAATCCAGTGCTGTTGTTTTCAGTGATTCCCTGTGGCGTACCTCCCCCAACATAACAAAGCATTAAAATATTACATAAAGCGCAAGAAATGTAGGGTAAATGCGTGCAAATTATGTTATATTTCCGTCTGGTTGAATGGCACTCACCGTTTACCTTGATAACTATTGCGTGGGAACTACTGTTTCCACCTTCAACTGAAGAGCCACGGAAATATTTATGGTATAATTTCACTGGTCATGACAATGAATAATCAAACCTTATAATCCACCTTTATTACCCAATAAGTTTAATAGCTCTACTGGACATTACTAGATAACAAAAAAGCAAGTGTAGACCAAAGATCAGTCTGTGTCACCTATTCTAAACAGCATTCTGAGTCTTGGTTATAAATGTAGAAAGTAACCATTTGCTTTATCAAACCAGAAATTGTGTTCCTAAAAGATTTACCAATTTCTTCAGAAAAAGAGAAAGAATGAAATTTAGAAAGGTCAAGTATGGACCTTTCTTACACTGTCTATATATATTAACCCTTAGGCTACTAGGCGCACCTCACTGACCTTTTGTGGACATTGCAGATCCAAGATCAGACTGCAAAGAATGTGCAGTCTGATCTTGGATCTACACTGTATGATGAAGAGATACTTTTCTCTGAAAAATAAATTTGAAATAACATTATTCCTGTTTTTACTATCGGCTTGCAAGTTTCATTCAACTTATTTAGCAGGATAAGGGTTAAGTATTTTAGGGCTTACTACACCTGAGAATGCAGAACGAATGAAATTGAAATATGAAATGAATGCCAATAAATAAATCTGAGACTTCAAAGTTGATTTTGTCAGTACATCTCAGAAAGCAACTGATAGTAGAGGTTTAAGATTAGACTGTAAGTTCTAAACAGTCTGATCCTCATTTGCACTTTCTTCAACAGTGCTGTGTTTGGCCATCAGTCTTATCTTCTGAAATACTACACATGCTTCAAGGATTGATGACTATGAATGATACAGACAGCATTCACTTCTTTCTCTCTGCTTAATTCTATTTTGATAATGTGTATTTGATAACTTCCAGTGGCATAGAAAAGCGGGGTAAGCAGAGAAATATAAGAGGCTACTTACTTGACCAACTGCACTGGCTAACCCAAAAGTGACCATTTTGTAGAGAACAGATGGATGTCGCTGGACAAAGCCAAGGAAATCTAAGCCTTCATCAGATATTACAAGTCCTGAAATTCGCGTAATGAAAGAAAATGTTAGCCCATTAATTTGTGAATTGTCATGGTACTACATAGTTTAGTCAATGGGATGGTTTTTCTTGAAATTCAACACTAGAACAATGATTAAGACCCATGCAGTAAAAATTCATTTCTGCCTTTACCAAAATGCATTTACAAGTATTATGCACTAAATTTCAATGCATTTTGCTAACATACTCTTACGAACAAAGTCCGGAACAAAGTCCGTAACAAAAAAACAAATGAACAAATGCATAGCAGAAATACAGGGACCGGACAGGATTCAAACCTAGAACGCCCGTAAGAAAGGCCAATACCATAACCACTGAGCTAAAAGAATTCTCCCTAACACAGTTGTTAGGTATTGTATTTGAACCGGGATGAAGCCATGCATGGTCTCCCGTAACAATACGCTCTTAAAGAATGTTTTCAAAAACCTTCAATAGGAAGTGTGTTAAAACTCTCAACTATTTGACAAAATCATTGACCTGTCCAAACTGAAAGTACTTGCAGATGACAAATAAGATGTATCTCAGATGATAGAACTAGTCTTTTAAAGGGTAAAAAACATTGCGAGAAATGGAGAAAATGCTGGTTACCAGCATTTTCTCCTTTCTCAAAATGTTTTCAAAAGCTGTTTTCATCAGGTGGGTTTAAAGTACTGCATTGTTTGGTTTGAGGTTAAGGAGACAAAGAAGGACAGAGAAAAATTAACTCACCAATTGCTAACCACAGCACGGACCACAAGTTCACTTGAGACATCATACTGTAGGCTCCTGTTTTATGATCAGATCTCATTCTATCTTGAGTAGCACCAGTGAGCCCATCTAGAGTAAGTGAAACTAGCTGTTGACATAAAAATTTAAGAGTTATTTTGAGTTGACAGGATCAAGTGTTTTATATCATTTATTATGCACGCCGAAGATGGACGGATAAAGTTTTTGCCCTGTCAATCTGTTTGTCCATCTGTCCGTCTGTCTGTCCGGATAGACATCTTTTCAAATCTTTGATGGAAATTCATGAAACTTCATACATGTGTTCCTTATGATAGTCTACCGACACAATTTTTTTTTTTATATTTAATGCCGTGTCATGGCAAAAGGGGGCGTGATGTATATTTCAATTGTGGACCAACATCTCTTTCACTACTGGACAAAATTTTATGAAACTTCAGTTATATCGCTTATCATAAGCAACAGACAATCATACTGTTTTTACTTAATGAAATGCCATGTCATGGAAAAAGGGGACTTAATGTATAACTTTATTATGGACCAATAACAAAAAGGTCTCGTTTACATGCAAAACACAATATCTCTTATCTGTTTCTATCGAAAACCTGTTGTCATAAAGTTTAAGGGTCCATTAACCCTTTACAAAATGACAAAATTATAGACTAGTCCAAATTCAAAGCATTTTCAAACAACAGTTTAAATGTGGCTAAAATAACGGAATTTGTTAATAATAAAGTAGAAAACATAGTGGGAAAAGGAGAAATACTTGTTACCAGCATTTTCTCATATTTCCACTTTGTTTTCAAAAGCCTCTTTTGTTAGGGTCGTTACAACTTGCGATTGTATGGTAAAGAGTTAAGACCACAATTACCCCACACATAGTTACTGGCCAGTTTATCTTATGTGAAGGATATAGGTAAAATTAACCATGAATTTTCCAAGGATATACCAGCTCTAGGTCATATATGAAAATTCTCTCCAAACAGAGTTAAAATAGCTAACCTTCATGTAACATTCTAAGATTTAGCTCACATAAAAATTCTGAACAGCAATCCCTCCTATACTCTTTTCAACAAACTTGGACAAAGCTTGTTTATTTCTTTTCCAACAACATTTCAAGGAATTTGGCCATTTTCTTATCTCTATCATAAACTCATGGAGAAAACAAAAACCCCTCAAAAAATCTGATGTTTTTTTTTTTGGGGGGGGAGGGGCTTGAACTGGACTTGAACCCACTCAGTCAGGGAGACAGAATAAAGACAAGATAATAAGTATGTCTGTAGAATCTACCAAAATTAAGAAAATGTCTGAACCCCTTACCACATAATCCAGAGTTTCAATGACCTGGTTGGAAAAAGCTTTTGAAAACATATCAGAAAAGGAGAAAATGCTGATAACCAGCATTTTCTCCCTTTCCCCCACTGTTTTCTAGCCTTCCTAAAGAAATTTCAACTGTTCAGTTACATTCATTTATCTGTAAATGCTTTCAATTTAGATAAATCTAAAATTTTGTTGTTTGGTAAAAAACTACCGTTACAACACAAACTCAACTTTGAAAAACCTTGAAAAAGAAGGCATTTGAAAATATTTTGGAAAAGGAGAAAATGCTGGTAACCAGCATCTTTTCCTTTTCCCACAATGTTTTCTATCCCCATCAAAGACAGAAATCATCATCTTAGCAACATTTAATTTGTCATCTGCAATTTGGATATGTCAAAAATTCTTCATTAGTTAAAAATGACCATCTGTCTTTGACATGATAATAGTACCTTACCAATAAAATCTCTCCCAGCCCAAAAGAGGTGCCTTCATTGGACGAGGTTTTCCTATCTTTGTACATAAACATGGCTACTCCGATGCAGATCATGAAAATGAACACAAATTTTGCTGGTGGATATCTTTTTCTAGCCAACAGCATACCTAGAATCATGACGGGTATAGGTTTGGCTGACTTTCCTAAAACCTGAAACAGAGAAAATAAACCTGGACATAGCTTTGATTACTAAACAATGTAAAGTATTTAACATTGTTGCTAATTTAAGCAATTCTTAACTCTTTACCAGACCACACCATCCCGACTTTTATCGACCCTTTTGAAAACACTGTGGGAAAAGGAGAAAATGCTGGTAACCAGCATTTTCTCCTTTTCCCACAATGTTTTCTACCTTTCCAAAAACAAATTTCATTCTTTGAGTCAGATTTATTTTGTTGTCTGCAAATGCTTTCAACTTGGACTAATCTAAAATTTTGTAGTTTGGTAAGGAGTTAATATTGTTTTTCATATCATAGCAAATACACAGAGACAAGTTTTGATTTAGAATCCTAGTTCAGGGCCTGCAATAAGCACTTGCTCCTTTTCTAACAATGTTTTCTAGAGCTGTCAACTGCATGGGAGTCAAAAGTTGTAAATATGCGGTAATGCACAACCGTTCACCATACCAAACCCCATGCTTCAATGAAACTGAGGAAGACAGTGGTGGAACGGTAAAGTGTCTGCCTCTAACATTAAAGGTTCTGGGTTCAAATCCCATGATTACAAGGGTCAACCTTTAGGGCTGGTTAAGGTTTTCAGGAAGCAATCATCCAGCATGATTGATGTAAGTTGTAAGAACTTGTTTAACAATTGATTTAAAATAAATATGTTTAAACCAAGAAACAGGAAGATGTTTGAAATACATATTTTGAACTCTTTCAAAGTATCTAAGCCACATGTAATTTGTTGTCTGCATATCCTTCTACAGTGTATGGATGAGTGTAACATTTTATTGTCAGTTTAAACCTTTACCAAGTCCTGTGTTTTAATGACCCTGAAGAAGAGGGCTTTTGGAAACATTGTGGGAAAAGGAGAAAATGCTGGTTACCAGCATTTTCTCCTTTTCCAACAACTTTTCTTCTGTTTCAAAGACAAAACCCATCATTTGATCCACATTGAAGTTGTCCTTTGCAAATGCTTTCAATTTGGACTAGTTAAATTTCGTTGTTAGGTACAGTGATAAATGCAACAGATTTGTTAGAGTATTTTACCTGTGTTGGATAGCTGATATACTGTAGAGCTTTATTACTGGCCAACATGGCACCAAGGTACGACAAGGAACATGCACCATACATTTTGGCTGGTGTTGTGTCCTTCTCTTTAGCAAATAGTGTCAAGGCTGGAAAAAGAAAACAGACTGAAGCATGTAAAAAGTGACCCTAAGCCTAGGGAGTAATAATAGGCAAGTGAAACTCCACTGGCTTATTACAGAACACTGAAATATTCACAGCTAATCATCAAAAACTGTTACTAAAAACTTTACATTAAAAGCAATTTGGAAAAAAAAAGGACTATTGGTATTATTCCTTTTTTTAAATTGTTTTAAATGTGAAATTTTGTGCAGTCTGATCCTGATATACACTAGCCACAAAGGCAACTTTAGGTGTAAAAGGCCCTTTAAGAGTTACTGTTTAGAGTAATTTTGAAAAGCCAAAGGTATTGCTATGAGTTCTGGTGTGTATAGGTACAAATTGACCAATTACCTGTTGACAATTGTTTTCCTATTATAGCAAACCACTTCTGAATCTTTTGACATAAAAAGATTCATATGTAGCAAGCAATTTCTAAATTTTCCACTTTTTCACATGTACTCACTGACTCCTTTACCGAAAGAGACAATTTTAGAGTTATTTATTATTCAACTCATTACCCGACTTTTCCAAGGTTAAAGCATTTGCAGACGACAAATGTGACACATGGGCTGAAATTTATCTTAGAAAAGGTAGAAAACATTGTGGGAAAAAGGAGAAAATGCTGGTTACCAGCATTTTCTCTTATTCCCACTATGTTTTCAAAAGCCTTCTTTTTTAAGGTGATAAAACTCAGGGCTGTGTGGTAAAGGATGGAATTCTTTTAAGACAACGGGTTAGGTATAGCGGTAGCTCAAATTATAAAATTCATTACAGAATAAATTCCAGTTGTTGTAACTTTGCAAAGACTTAGCCCATCATAATTATGCTGTTGTTAATTATTTACCTTATGACAAAATTTAGACTGATACAAAGTGGAAGCATTTGCAGACAACAAATGAAATGTAGCAAAAGTTAAGAAATTTGTCTTTGAAAGAGTAGAAAACGCATGAAAAGGAGAAAATGCTGTTGCCAGTGTTTCTCCTTTTCCCATTATGTTTTCAAAAGCTTTCAATCTCTGTGTAATTAAATCTCAACATTGTGTGGTAAAGAATTGGTAAGATATATAACATAAATATGCGCATGACAAAGTTTTACAATTCAACTCACCACATTTTGCAAACAGATAGTTGATGATACACTGTATAAATACCAATGCCATTGTGTAAGTAAACTTCTCTGTATGGGGCTCTGTCCCATATTTTCCTTTAGTACTGAAATAAACAAATATGGCAAAATGTACAAGTTACATCATAGTAACTAGTAAATAATGCCACTAAAAACATTAACATTGCAATGAAAACACCATCCTCAGAACCCAGTTTTGAAGCATTACGTTACTGTCCATGCCATTACAGAATGAATCGAAACTGGGTCACCGAGGATGTGAAAACACATACAAACAATGAATACTTCCTGTTAATAGTAAATATCCAGGTTATGTGATTTTTTTTTTCCTTGGAAAAATCTCACATCAGAAAGTGCACATTTAAAGGTGGGTATTTAGATTTTTCACATCTCACCAAATTAAAAAAAATATATATCACTGAAATTTATATGAAAAAACAATACAAATCATCAATAATTAAGAATCATAAAATTACAAAAAAAAAATTTTTTGATGGTGTTCCCTTAAAAGGCTACGTAGCCTCTTAAGGTTATTTTTAGATTTCGTGCCAGAAATCAAAAAAGCATTGTGGGAATGTCAAGTGACTGGCACGTGACTAATGACGCTTAAATTCCACAACATAACAAACATGAAATTATTTTCCATAATGTCTTCTTCGAACGCTATGTTTGAAGCTTCGTCTGTGTATTTCCGGTATGTAAATGAGCGAGTTGCTCATTTAAAAACAGACCGTGTTTCCCGTCGGTGTCGACCTGGGCCGTAGTAAATCTCTAATTTCTCTTGTTGTCGGATGGGTTTCGGCTACTGGGGTTTTATGGATGAAAATTAAAAGGCTTTGGGAGTATAAGGATGATTTTTTTTGGATTTTTGTAAAATTTTCGTCCCAAAATCTGAAGGGCTACCTTTAAGATCAGACTGCACTTTGTGTGTTTTGATCTTCATCTACACTGTCAAAATTAGCATATGGAGTAGCTCTAAACAATCACAGTTAAAACTTTTCTCTCTCAGAATACGTCCCTACATCTTTGGTCAACTTAACATTATTGTGCCAAAAAAAAAAACCTCGGCATTCTAACACAGTTTAACCCTTTACCACACAATAATGACTTTCAATGACCCTATAGAAAAAGGCTTTTGAAAACATTGTGGTAACAATGGGAAAATACTGGTAACCAGCATTTTCTCCTTTTCTCACTTTGTTTTTCTACCCTATAAAACACAAATTCCATCATTTGAGTAGCATTTTAATTGTCGTCTGCAAATGCTTTCAATTTGGACAAGTCTACATTTTTTGTGAGGTAAAGAGTTAACACCTGCAGATCAATTTTTCTGTCTTGAAACAGGTCATCTTAATGAGCAAATTTTTCTTTTGCAACATTTTCTTCTAAACATATCCATGTTTAAGACCTAAGTTTATATTCACTATCCAAAAAATAGTGGGAGAATTGGAAAGTTTTTTTGCACAACTAAAATTTCGCAAACTAAGCTACAGTTCTAAACTGTACGAAGATTGGCTGCTGATGCTGACATACTAATCTACATCAGTCTGCTAACAAAACAACTTGTGTAATGCAGTAACATCTATCACAATGAGAATGTAGTCCAACACAATATCAATATTCAAAGACATTTCCGAAATACTCAATTTTATGTTATGCAATGCACCATTAGTTTAACACAAAAACTTACATCTCTTATTTTTTTTTAACATCCACTGAATGACTCAGTTTCTGAGTTGAGTTTGTTTTTTGAGACGCATTTCACTAACAATAAGTAATGTTCAAACTACTTAGCAAATAAACAGACTTAGCTCATTTAACAGACTTAAGTCTATTATTATAGGGCCAACTTAGGATTTGAGAACATTACAAAAATCTGTTAATGTTAGTGAAATGTGTCTCAAATAATGAACTACATTGACTACATCAACTTCATCTTTGCCAGATAAAATTTGACAAAAACAGCATTACAGTATTTGCATTGCTACTACTGACTGATAATATAAATTTTATAGCTCAGCTGTTTTCCAGAAAAACATTGAGGTACTGTCATAGCCCTGGCATGGTCTGCCCTATTGTCTGCATTGTCGTGCAAAACCATTTATAATATCTCCATCAATACTGAAGATATTTACTTTTAACTCTGACTAGTTCTTAACTATCAAAACGGGAAACCACTCAATACGGGAAGGTAACCGTCAAAATATTTTTGACATAGTTATGCCCCTTTTTCTACTTACAAATTTTACTATAAGCAACTTAAGCTGCATCCACTGTGCTCTTGATTTATTCAGCGCTACATCATTGTTAAAATCCAAAGTTTGAGAACAAGAGAATTTTCAGGAATATTTCTAACCTTTCTCTTGATCAGGGATTCCCTTGCAACAGCCAACAGAGATGGCTCATAATCTCAATACAAAACCTTTTTAACATCCTGTAACAGGTCACTTTTAACAGAGAGTTGTAGGAAGACAAACTGCTTGGGCAATATGTGTCATGCTCTAACAAAAGGGAACTTCATGCATAGATCCCTGATCCATGGTATCAAGCAAGCCATCAAATACTTATGGATCTATAAAAGCCACTTCTTTTAACAAACGGCGTAATCATGTGGTAGAAGTGATCCTTGGACATACAGAAAATTGAACAAGAGAAAAGAGTTTCGCCCCAGGTCAGCTTGCACAAACTGCGCAAGCTGAACTAGGTCGATACTTTTTGCAGATGCATTAAGCCCCCTTTTCACTGAGCATGGATCATATCTAATTTCATTCACTGTATTCATGTGCCAACTTTGTAATAGATGACAAAATTTTAGAGTACTGTAAAATATTAGATGATGTTTGTCTGTTGAGATGATGCTAAAAAATGGCTACCAAGGGTTGAATGCCAGCGTTGTCCATTAACAAATGGAAAATCTGGTATTGTTGGTGCAAGAACATCCAGGTCTCTAGACTCTATGACCAAAGCTTGAAACACCGCAACTGCCTTTTTTGTAATCAGAGGTCCCACATATCCAAGAACATGGTCCATCATTATTGATGTCATCCGAAAATACTTAAGAACTGCTTACTGTGCAGTTGCAGCTCTTGTATTCACATACATTCCTCACCTATTTCTCTCTTGGAAAACTTCATGTACCCAATATCTCTGCTTCCTCCTCCAATTTCTTCCAGCTATCCTCTTTATAAACTCTATCATTAAGTTATGATTTTTTTGTCTTTGGAGAAGACTCAACAAATATATGGCAGCCATGATGAAATTAGGCAAAATTGAGAGATTACCGCGCAGATTGTTGCTGTGGAAATCTAGATAACAACGCAGGGTTGGAAATGGTCTACCGTGCAGGTGTTACCGTGCGGTAATTATCTGTGCGGGTAAAAACATGTGGTTGGGAAAGAGGGCTTAGTCTAAAACTGTTACATTTTGACTTCTCATAACCAGTTATGTGACACAAGGGAAAATAATTTGTAAACACTATTTATGCCTACATGTAGGTTACATTGCCCTATGATTTATTTGTATGTGATTTTCTAAACCATTTTTCAGGAATTGTAGGTGGCTACGACATGTGTATACAATGTATAAAATAACTGTGATTCCTAGTATTTGAGGCAGTTAGTGGCAAAGCCTTACAGATATAGCACAGAGGTCATACAGAAATCATACAGACTTTGTTCATAAATTACAGACACCATGCAGCAACCTTGCAATGGCCACACAGCAGCCATAGATTATCCCATGATTTTCTTGGCCAAAATGACCATCTTATATCATGCATTGTCCACATGACCACTGTACCACCTCTGTGTTTGGTGCCTGTGCCAGGATCATGTGATGCTATAACAATGTCTCTATGGGCTTGCAGTTTTTAATGTTTGTCATTGTGCAAAGTTAAACAAGATCTTACAGGCTATGCTGCCTGTGAATGCTTACGACAATTCTACGACCGCCGTACAGGGGCCACATGGAAAGAAGGAATATGGGTAAAATACAGGTGCAATATCCTTAAAACTAATGGCATTGAAAATATGGAAAGCTTTGTTGCAAACTGAACAACTGCTGGTTACAGTAAGCTCTTAACTAGATGACAAAGTTTTAGACTCTTCCATTCTGAGAGCATAAATTTGCAGATGTCAAATTTTACTAGGTAAATGTCTCTCATATTATCTCATTTGTTTATAAAAGAAAATGGAAAACATTGTGGGAAATGGAGAAAGTATTACCAGCATTTTCCCATAATGTTTTCAAAAACCTTCCTCAAGGTCATTAAAACTTGGGCATTGAGTCGTAAAGGCTTAAGTTAGTTACTCCAAGGCATAGCTGTGCTAAACTTTTAACTTACATGACTTCCGTTAATATTCCAAGACCAAAGTGAATAATAAGAATCCCACATGCACAAATCACAAACTTTCTACGATCATCAGTAGGTAAAACACTTCCTTGACCACCAATCACATGATCTTCCACTATACTCATATCCACTATTCTCATTTCGTTCATCATTTTTTGTTTCCGGGTATTCTGTCTTACACTTTTACAACTTGATGTTGAACAAGAATCATCCCCTCCCTAAACTGTTAGTTTGTAATGTGCTTTATATTGCTCTGTAATATTTCAGGTCACAACTAGAGGCAAAGACTCACACATTCATCTCTTTCCTGGGTTTTACCAACACATATACAACAAAGATGCCCTAAAGTCCCTTGCTAAAGGACACTCCCAGGTCTAGACACGAGTATTACCTGTATGCATAAGACACAAGAGTATTCCCAGTATGCATACGTAGTTCAAACAAACAAAGATTGAATCCTTGAAATCATTATTTAACCCTTTACAACACAATTCTGCGTTTTAACCACCCGTGAATAAGAAGGCTTTTGAAGACATTTTAAGAAAAGGAGAAAATACTGGTAACCAGCATTTTCTCCTTTTCTCAAAATGTTTGCTACCCTATCAAAGACATAAATCATCATTTGAACTGCATTTATTTTTGCGTCTGCAAATGCTTTCAATGTAGTCGAGTCCAAACTATTGTTGTTTGGTAAAGTGTTAAATTTTCTATGGAAGGAAAAGAAATTCGACACTTTTAATGTTAAAAGCACAGTCATAGAAAATGTGTCTCACATTAGCCCTTTGGGAAAAGAACCCATGTTTTAATGACGCTGAAAAGTGGCTTTCGAAAACATTGTTGAAAGAGCAGAAAGTACTGTTAACCAGCATTCTCTCTTTTACCAACAATGTTTTCTACATGTTGAAAAAACTCCCATCACTAGAGACATGTTAAAATTCATTATCTGCAAATGCTCAACATTTTGACAAGTCATTTTCTATCACATACATTTCATCCTTTCATATGAGTAAATTAACTATATACCAAATGACAAAATCTTAGTCTGGTCCAAATTGAATGCATTTGCAGACGACAAAATAAATGTGACTCAAAAATGGAAACTTGTCTTTGGAAGAGTAGAAAACATTGTGGGAAAGGAGAAAATGCTGGTTACCAGCATTTTCTCCTTTTCCCACAGTGTTTTCAGAATGCGTCTTCCTCAGGGTCGTAAAAACTAGGGATTGTTTGGTAAAGGGTTAACTCTATACCAAAGGACGAAACTTTGGACTGGACTGAAGTGAAAGCATATGCAGATGTCAAATTATATGTTGCTTAAATGATGACTGTCTCTGATAGGGTAGAAAACATTGTGGGAAGAGGAGGAAAAATGCTAGTTACCGGCATTTTCTCCTTTTCCCTTTGGTATTTTCAAAAGCTGCTTTCCTAAGGCTCCTTTCTGTCTCCAATAGGGTAGAAAACATTGTGGGAAAAGAAGGAATTTGTTTGAATGGTGTTTTATGCCGCTTTCAACATTATTTCAGTCATATCACGGCGACAGCTCACATATTCATGTTTTCCTGGGTTTAACCAGTACTAGGCTGGGGATCTGAAGTGTCTTGCCCAAGGACACTCCTGTGAAAAACCCAGTGGAGCCAGTGAGGCTCAAGCCCGGGGCCTCCAGGTCACGAGTCCCACACCTAACCACTGAGCCACACAGGACCCCGGGGAAAAGAAGGAAAGGCTGACTACCAGCATTTTCTCCTTTTCCCTTCAATGTTTTCAAAAGCCTCTGGCCTGAGAGTCGTCAAAACTTGGGATTGTGTAGTAAATGGTTAAACTCTATACCCGATGAAAATAATTTGGATTTGTTGGAACTGAATGTTGACAAACAAAAATAATACTAAAATTATAGGCTTTCACTTTCTTGAAAAATAAATATTGTGAGAAATGGAGAAAATGCTTGCTATCAGTATTTTCTCTTTTCCCACATTGTTTTCAAAGGCTACAGTGTCGTTAAAACACAAGACCTTTTGGTAAAGAGCCAAACTTGTATTTGACTTTTACAAAGATTGTAAAAATAAGTCTTCCTGTTCCACCATATGCTCTGGTATGGAAAGCTGCCACTATATCAGTAAAGAGTTTTATCAGGTAACTCCCCTTGTTTTCAATATAATACAGCCATTATGAATTTTCTTGTCTCACACACGTGTGAGATAAGAAAATAGTGCTGTTTTTGGTCAACACTCTGTAATTATACGCTTCATTTCTAAAACATTGCTGACCTAGGTTCCTGAAGGAATAAATGGTCAAAATTCTTAAACATGATAAACATGTTAATTTAATCACTTTTAGATTCAAAACAAAATCAACATTATGCAAGTTTCTTTGGAACTATTTCTCATTCGTAATGTACCTGTCAAAGATGGGCATAGGCTTCATGTAAATTTCACTACACATTGTACACGTATGCCTCTGTTTTAACACATTATGGACAATAATTCTTGTTATATAGATATGTGATAAAAACAATCTGACACTCGTTGGCTTTTGAGGTAAAAATTTATTAAACTCGTCCACAAAAAATGTTATTAAGCTTGCCAAAGGCTCGCTTAATAATATTTTTTTAGACTTGTTTAATAAAATTTTATCTCAAAAACCAACTCATGTCAGATCCTATATATCTGCAGTCAGCTTGCAGGAACATGATTCGCCACAGCCATGAACAAGTTTCCAAATCCCCTGCCACCTGACCGTAAAACTAATAATGAATTCATATATACTATTGAGCCAGAACAACGATGATTTACCCTTTAGTATATACAATTTAGAGTTTTAATGACCCTGAGGAAGGAGACGTTTGAAAACATTGTGGGAAAATGAGAAAATGCTGGTAACCAGCTTTTTCTCCTTTTCCCACAATGTTTTCTACTTCGTCAAAAACAATCTCATCATTTGAGTCATGCTTAGTTTCTCCTCTACAAACACTTTCAATATGGATGAATCTAAAATTTTGTTGTATGGTATAGGGTTAAAGAAATGACAGTACACTACACTTCACTACACTATCTCCTTTTGCAAAAATATCATCAAAAGTGATCTACAAGATTTTGAAAAAAGGTTTCCTGCACAAGGTAATCATTTTATGTTGAAGACTAGAGTGAGTCAATGAAATATACACTATTACAGGAATTCCACAACTTGAATTTTAGTAAAAAGAGCTACCGGTAATTTTTCAGAAACTGTATGTCCTGGAAAGGTTATGCTTATGTCATCAACTCGACAGCTAAAAGTGATACCCATAAAATATCTCATACAATGTACTGTGCTTTAAACGTTTTCCAATAGTTATCCCTTTATCACAGCGACCGCATGGTTTTATGACCTTTTAACTCTTTACACACAATCCCGACTTTTAACGACCCTGGGAAAGAAACCTTTTGAAAACATCGTGGGAAAAGGAGAAAATGCTGGAAACCAGCATTTTCTCCTTTTCCCACGTTTTCTTACCTTCCCAAAATGAATTTCATTTTTTCAGATAGGTTTTTTGTGTGGTCTGCAAATGCTTTCACTTTGGACCAGTCTATAATTTTGTCATTTGGTAAAGAGTTAATACCATATTTCTCCCAATAAAAGCTCCCAGAGCTATGCAAAACATAGATAGGGAGCCTTATTTTGTACCCAATTTGCAAAGCAAGAGGAAATATTCATCAAATTCTTCAAATACTGTCATTTTAATCAACTAATGTACATTACCTTATCATGATTGAAGGGTTTTTCGGGAAGGGGGTGCTACGATTAGGGAGGGCTCTTTTATTAGGAGAAATATGGTATATATAATAGGAAGAAGGCTTTCACAACTGTAGTGGAACAAGAAGCCATGAGGGCCTGAATCACTCTGTTGCCGTTACTAACCACTGTATTTTATTGAGAAAGAAACAGTTGAAATAAGTAGTATACTAGTATTTTATTGCAACGGAAATATTTAAAATCAATCATGAATCTTCCTATGTATTGTTCATGCAAAGCCACGAACAAAAAAATATCCCTTCTATCAGAGTAGAAAAAGCCAATCATCATTTCATAGTTTAGAATTTCATGCATATAAAAGTATAAGAGACTTGGAAGAACCCCTCCATATCTTCAAACAACAGACCATATCACATACACAAGAAACGCAAATTTCCAACTTTAAAATACTTGCTTTCCCAGATTGATTGTCAGATTTTCTGCAACATGAAAAGAGCTACAGACTATAAAAATCATGTCATGTAAAGTACTTTTAACCTAGGCCAGTAGAGCTTAAAATGGAGGTGTAGGTAGCCTATAAAAGTTACCCCTTCCATAATTTCAGCAAAACATCCCTGAGTATTACTATTAAAAGGATGAAACTTTAAATATTCTATACTCTTTATATAAAGCAGCCATTATGAGGGACATGGACAAAAATTGCCCTTTAATAATAAAGTTTCACTCTAGACAATTTCTCAATTCTTAATTTATTTTTACTACCAGTTTACGGCAGAGATGTCACATGGTAGGAAAAAGGAGTAACAACTTGGCTCCTTACTATACAACAAAGCTTTAGACTTGCTAAAACTCACAGCACTTGCAGATGACAAATACTATAACCCATTACCTAATACACCATTTTGAGACAGTCCCAAATTCAAAGAAGCTGCAGACGACAACTGAAATGTGGCTACTAGTGGATTTTAACATACAGATTATATAGAAAACATTGTGAGAAAAGGTGAAATTGCTCATTTTGAGCAATTTCACCTTTTCTCACAATGTTTTCCTAAAGCTTTTTTCTTCATTGTGTTAAAACGAGTATATATGGAGAAAAGGGTTAAGGAAAGGATAGTAAAATAAAAAACTGTGAGAATGTGAGAAAATGCTTATTAATAGCATTTTCTCCTCATCCCACAATGTTTTCCAAGACTCTCTTCCTATGGGTTGTTAAATCACAGGAGATAATGCTCGTCAGGTACACCTTTTGCCATGTACCTCAACTCATTCCAATAATATGCACATTTTCCACTCGGTAAAATATCCCTACTATAAATGTATCACATAACAGATTAACTGACTGACTTTGTCACACACACATGACCTTTTACAAGTCACTGCAACAAATGACACAGGTAAACATCCACCAATGAGGATGATTAAAACCAATTATTATTGGCCCAGGATACCTTTATTGAGTCTTTACCGTGTTATATAGACCCTAAGGAAGAAGGCATTTGAAAACATTGAGGGAAAATAAGAAAATGCTGGTTACCAGCATTTTCTCATTTCCCAACAAGATTTTCAACACTTTCATAGAAAGTTACTATCATTTTAGCTACATTTTGTTTTATTTTACAAATGTTTTCAATTTGGACAAATCTAAAATCTTGTCCTTTGGTAAAATTTTTAACCATAATTAAGCCTTTACCATACAATGACATAAGTTTTAACGATCCTAAAATAGAGGCCATTTGAAAACATGTGTGGGAAAAGGAGAAAATGCAGGGTAACTAGCATTTTCTCCTTTTCCCACAATGTTTTCCACCCTATCATAGACAAATTTCATCTTTTGAGCTATATTTAAATTGTTTTCTACAAATGCTTTCAATGTGGAAAGTCTATATTTTGCTTGTGCAGTACAGAGTTGACACCGATTACCATAGGTATCTGTATTTTACAAGACTTAAAATGTTGCTCATGTTGTCTGCTGCAAATTTACTTCAAGGGAGAAATTTAATGACGATTTACCCTTTCCCAGACAATCTCATAATCAGGACCCTAAGGATAAAGGCACTTAAAAACACTGTGGGAATAGGAAAAACGCCGATAACCAGCATTTTCTCCTTTCTTCCACTTCTAAGACAATATTCCCATCATTAGAGCCACGATAAATTTTATAGACGGCAACATGCTCCCAATGTCATGCGTCACTCTTTTGTTGTTCATGAGAAAAAGTGCAAATTCAATAGGTTGTGCAACAAAATAAAAGGTATGTTTACTTTTACTTTGTTTACCTTCAAAAGCAAGGACCTAGGGAAACATCTTGACTTTGTATTTACGCCATGACACCGCTTTATTTACGGCATATTTGAATAAAACATTCAACAGAATATCTATGAACTGTTATAAATAGAAAATCCATTACCATTTATACATGCTTGTGTATCACAGAATGTATTCCTTAACCAAATCAAGTTTTCTTTATTGACCTTCTATTAAATGTTTTTAAGGGACAAATCCCATTACATATAAATATTTCATTACATATGAGCCATGCTCTGCGAGAAGGGCGCTTAATGCATTTGCGAAAAGTATCGACCCATGTCAGCCTGCGCAGTCCACACAGGCTGACATGGACTGAAACTTTTCGCTATCGTCAAGTTTTCTGCATGTCAAAGGATCATTCTACCTCATGATTCGGTCGGTTGTTTGGAAAAATGGATTTTATAGACCTATAGATATGTGTTGACTTGCCTGGTATTATGCATCGAGGCGATGCATTAAGCTCCCTTTTGTCAGAGAATGGTACATATATATTTCAAATCCCATTACATATATATGCCATGCTCTGGAAAGCGGGGGTTTAATGCATCTACAAAAAGTATCTACCCAGGCCAGCCTGTGCAGTACAGGCAGGCTGGCCTGGGTTGCAACTTTTTGCTTCAGGTAAATTTTTTTGCATATCCAAGGACCACTCTTCCGCATGAATCAGCCAGATGTTAAATAAAACAGATTTTATGAATCAGTAACAATGTGATGACTTAAGTGGTATAGAGCAACGTCAGTATTATTGACACTTAAGAAATAGGAATGTGTGGTGTCGATAACAGCCGCTTTAAATACAAACGGAAGTTATCAGTGGTTTATTTTGCAGATACTCTAATATCTATGCATATAAAATAATGGCGCCAAGTTGCGTATGGTAGCAAATAACACCAACATTACATAAGGGTATGTAGGGTGATATCGACAGGTTTCGTCTATTATCGACATGGTATTCAATTTTCATAAATTAAACATCAAAATCCTCTTTTAACTCATCATTACGGGTTTTATTCCAATACTCGTTGCTGAGTTAGATCTAATATAAAGCAATTCAAATAAAACTTGCGCATAACGTAAAATACGACCGCAAAAGAAGGCCAAACAGGTACATGTTGTTAATATCATGGACCAAGACTTTGGACACTGCGCACCATTTCTATGGCCCTTGACATTTCGGTCGGCGAGTATTGTACTCGTTTTGGAGTTTTCAAGCCAATTTGTCTGGACATAGCTGTAACATGAAAGAAAAAAGGGAATTGTGGATATATAATGCATATTAGTTATTATTTCTTTTATTCATGTGTTAACCTGTCAATAATTGCCGATCGCATAAATTAGCGAAGGCAGTTATCGAACATCTATAAGCTGCTTTATGGCGGGCAAAACATGCTCGATTTTGTGATGAAAACACTATTCTGTATGTTAAACTTGTATCTAAGTTTAGATTCAAGCAATCGAGCACATTTCAATACACGCTACGCGCTGGCAAAAATAACCATCCTCCTTATCGTAGACGTTAACATTGGGAAATTTTAATATTGTAAAATTTTACTAACTCTTTGGGACTTACAGAGTACTGTTTAACTTCTGGCACGGCAATGAGATAAATAGATTACATCACAAAAATAGAATTTGCTCATCTTTCATGGAATTAAAGCACACAATAATTAAGAATTGACGATAACTGCCGATAGTCGACAATACCCGACGTTGCTCTAATGTATCACAGAGATAAACCCCCTTTTCTCAATATTTGAGCCACTACATTTCATGTCTGCATATGTTTTCAAATTGGATGTGTATACAATTTTGTTGTTTGGCAAGGAGTTCGATAAGTATACAGTTTCAACTTTGTTGTGAAATAGTCCCCTACAGACTGGTAGTAACATGCCAAACAATATTCAGCTTTTCTGAGCTACTTTCCCAAGAGAAAACTTTTCTTGTACTAATTTGTATAGCAAAAAGACACTGAAAATTGTTAGGGACACATAATCAAATTTAACAACACTACCTTGAAAGTTTGTAACCTGTCATCATGTTTGTTGGAGTCTGGTAAAATGATCCCGTCATGTGACCAATTCAGCAGAGCATTCTCAACAAAAGTCAAATGTTCACATGCACCTTAACCCTTAACACTTTACCAAACGATAAAGTTTTAGACTTGTCCAAATTGAAAGCATTTGCAGACGACAAAATAAATGTGACTCAAAAATTAAAGTTAACTGTAGAAGAGTAGAAAATATTGTTGGAAAAGGAGAAAATGCTGGTTACAAGCATTTTCTCCTTTTCCCACAATATTTTCAGAAAGCTTCTCCCTCTGGGTCGTAAAAACCAGCGATTGTTTGGTAAAGGGTTAACCCTTTACCAAACAATGCCGAATTTTAAAGACCCTGGGAAAGGAGCCTTTTAAAAACATTGTGGAAAAAGGAGAAAATGCTGGTAACCAGCATTTTCTCCTTTTCCCACAGCGTTTTCTACCCTATCAAATAAGAATTGCACCGTTTGAGCCACATTGAAATTGTCGTCTGCAAATACTCTCAATTTGGAGCAAAGCTAATATTTTGTTGTCTGGTAAAGGCTTAAAGCACAGAACAAACCCAAAGGACATTTTCAGTTGAGAATATGGCCAAGATAATTGCAATTTCGTTGTTGCTTTTTGCCTGCAAAGCCTTCAGCAAAGCCGACAGTGTAGATCAAAGATCAGATGGCAAGTTTTGTGCAGACTGATCTCAATCTATCTACACTGTCCACAAAGGCTGCTATAGAAGTGAAAGGCTCTTATAGAGTTAAACCCTTTATCAAATAATCACGAGAAAACCAACCCAAGAAAAGAAAGGCATTTGAAAACATTGTGGTACAAGGAAAAAATGCTGCTAGCCTGCATTATTTCCTTGTCCCCTAATGTTTTTACAAGTCTTTTACTTCAGGGTCAAACTCGAGATTGTTTGGTAAAGGATTGAAAAAATCAAACACTGAACAGACACATTTTACGGAATGATAACCTGATAGCACTACTATACTATATTGACAAAATTGTTTGCAGTTTCACTCACAGAAGAAAAGTACCTGATGTGTTTGTCTTTCATGCTAATAATTTAAATCTTTACCAAATGACCTTGTGTTTTGACGACCTTGAAGAAAGCTTTAGAAGCCAATCAGGGAAGGGGAGAGAATGCTGATAACCTTGTTTCTTCCTTTACTTACAATGCTTTCTACTCTTTCAAAGGCATAACTAACCATTTAAATCACAAGTAATTTGTCCTCTGCAATTGCCTTCAATTTGGACAATGTACTAAAAGTGTTGTCATGAGGTAAACAGTTAATACAATTCTAAAATAAACCATTGCATTGGATTCCTGTATTGATTCTAAACTGGTAAAGTATAACATACCTCAAACAAACTGATCAATCACCAGTTCACAACAAATAGGAGCTTTAAGTTTAATGATCGTACAATTCATAACATTGTGGGAAAATGGTCAATTGCTTATGAGTACATTTAACAAACAATAGTTCAATTTTCCGTAGTATTTTCCATACTTTTGTCGAAAATCCGTATTTTCCTTTTAATCCAATATATATACTTTTTCTCATTCGTAATAGTATGCAGCAGATCTAGAGATAGTCAATGTTCTTAACCATTTCAAAGAATTTCCAGTTAATTTGTGCAATATTTCATTTGTCGTCATTCAAATTTATGTATTTAATTTGGACCATTCTAAAATTTTGTTGTTTGATTTAAGGAATGAAGAGAACTTTTTTTGTTTTCATGGAGGTATGAAAAAAAACCCTAATCACACTGTATGAAACCGCGAAGCGGTTTCATACAAAAGTGTGATTAGGTTTTTTTTTTCATACCTCCATGTAAACAAAAAAAAAATTCTCTTCATTCCTTATAATTCAATATCACAGACAACAAATATGCACTTAAATAATACTAACTTCTTTTTTTACTGTAAATCCAACATTGCGTATTTATCTAATGTCCATTTCATTCATATTTCATAGCGCGGTAAAACTGCTCCTTCATGACGTAACAATGACGTAAAATCGTGACGTCATTATAGTATTGAACATTTGCATTTAGTCGATTTATTATTAGAAGTACAATACGCTAGACTTAAGTTGAAAATAAGATTGTTAGAACACAGCAAAGTGACAATGAGTTTTCAGCTCTCTCTTTGAATTTACGGTTGGATTTCTTTTTCGATATTCAGAGAAAATAGATTCAGCCAGCACTTTGAACTTCGGACTCGATAAAGATCTAAAATCAGATAGAAAAACATTATGAAATCTCGTATACATGTTTGTTTACATCAGTTTGAATGCAAAAGTAGTTCCGGCACTGCTAAATATTTTTTTTCAGGGAGCTATGAAAAAAAATTTTCAGCCAATCAGAACTCGCCAATGTTCATGAAAACAACTAATATTGAATTATAAAGAGTTAAATCAATCACTCAGAAAAACTGTGCCGAATGTCACAAGTCTTGTATTTGCATTATAAATGAGTTAAGTATTCTGTACCCTTAACCCTTAACCTGCTAAATAAGTTACGTGAATTTTTCAAGCCGATAGTAAACACCCAAATGTTGCTATTTCAAAGTTGATTTTTCGGGAGAAAAATCTCCTTATTGGACAGTGTAGATCAAAGATCAGACTGCACTTTCTGTGCGGTCTGATCTTGATCTATACTGTCTGCAAAAGTCCTTGTGTCATGCTTAGCAGCTTAAGGATTAAAAAGCCATCAATGTAGCATCGACATCTTTAAAAGCAACAATATTACAGTTGTTGGCAATTGTAATTGTTTACTTGGTGTTTCATAATGTTTTCAACCTTATATTGATCATACTATACCATAATTAATGGCAGCAATTGCACCTATCTATAAACACCTGATATTTCTTATGTTAGTACAATCATGTAATTTGTACAGTACTCTTCCTGGCCACAAGCAGTCTAATTTAGACAAAGACATGTCTATTTGCCCTTCAACATTTATCAATCCAATGTTTAAAGTTTTCTTTTTTCTTTTGCATGTAATGTCGGAATGAATCTACTTAGTTCTCTAACAAACTTGATCTCTCAAAAACTGTATAATTATGTCAGAGAACTTTGGATAACCTTAGGACCAGTTTTGTTAGAAAATATTCAGCCACTGTTTTGCTGAAAAGGGATGCAGACAGTGCTCAGCCAGTAGAGCTAACAAAACAGTGGTGTAGAATCAGGATGGATAAAGCTCATCAATAGACAAGTTTTGTACAGATAGTGTAAATATTAATCACAAAATTAGGGGTTAACCTTACCTCTGTCGCATATTTTAAGGAATACAAGTGAATACTTAAAAATATCTAAATAAGCTGTTTAAAAATTCCGTGAAATTTGATGTGAGTGAGGTAAAGTAAACTATAAAGGAACTGATTTATGATATCTAACATATGCGCTGAATGCCCAAGTTATGTTGGGACTTACATTGGAACCAAGCCACTGGCTGCTTCCCTACATTAAATGCCCTGCAGTGGCCAAATTTAAACAATGTCTATTAAAATGCATTTAAATTAATATCATGAATACTAATTATAAGTATGGAAATTATTGTGAAGATGACAACCTTTTAATGTACAATCGGTCCAGGTGTTAGTTGCTAACAGAAAAATGTATTTAAAAACAAGCTTAAAAGCTGCCAGGTCGCTCTATCTTTTGTTTAGTCTTTACCCAATTTTAAAATCCATTTTTCTGCCAGTGACTAACTCTTGGACCAACTGCACAATAATAGATTGTTATCCTTACAATATTTTTCATCCTTTGAAAAGGTACGATTTAAAGCCGGTCCTACTAAACCCTACAAATACACTCTAAATACCACAAAGATACACAAAGATGCACAAAGACACACAAAGATACCACAACGACCCACAAACAAATAGAAAAACAAAAAATAAAGTTAGCACTTTCAATTGTTTGCATTATGCTAGGTTAAAAATACACAAATTCACAGAAACATACAGTAACATGTGGGTACTGGTTACCGATTTAGAATGTCTAAGCCTGCCCAGGAAAAGTTTGATTAGGTAACTGACCGTCCCGATATGACCTTAGCTGTTGACTGGGACCTTAAGCCTCAAAAAAAGGCAATATGCACACACAACATAGAAAAAAAATAACTTTTTACTGTTTTGGCATGTTAAACATTCACTTTCATGACAAATCATAAATAAAATTAACAAACTCTTTACCACACGACAAAATTTAACATTTGTCTTTGTGGAAAGCATTTGTAGATGATATATTAAATGTGGTTCAAATGATGATATTTGTCTGTGAAAAGGTAGAAAACATTTTGGGAACAGGAGAAAATGCAGGTTAGCATCTTAGTCTTCCTAAATCAAAATCGGATATCACGGATAAATAAATAATCCACAACAAGATTTAAATATAATCACTCATTGATTCTATCTTAAAAACATTTGTCATCATCGTCATTTGCTCTTTTTTACCCTGTCAAACTGTTAACCATACGAAACTAGATTATCCAGTAGATTAATGTCAAAGAACATACAATCTAATTAACTAGGATTGCTATTATACAGAAGTTTTGCAGTGCTGACCAGAAAAAAGGCATCAAAAGACAACATAGGATAATGCTTTTAAATTATCCAAATTATCCAAGATAAATTCTTTACCATACAATCCCGAGTTTTAACAACCTTAAGAAAGAGCCCTTTTGAAGCATTGTCTGCGCATATCATTTTCTTCGAAGATTCGACCTGTCTGCTATGACGCATCACCCATCCCTGTATACCTTGGAAAAGTAGGGCTTATACCGAAGCTATTAGCCTATTACCCAAGCATGTAGGGGCTGTTTTAATAAATGGCCGGTGCATAGGTTACATGCTAGCCAATCATAGCTGAATGAATTGCGCCAGGTAGCGTTTTACTGAGTAAACGTTTATTTTATTTTGAAATTCAAAAATAACGGTTGTTGTTTTGAAATGTAGTCCAGTTCTGTAACCAGAATGCCCAAATTAGATAGATGTGTATTTGTAGAATGCCATCTAGCGGGAGATAATGCTTTTGAAAATATTGTGGGAAAACGAGAAAATGCTGGTAACCAACATTTTCTCCTTTCCCCACAATGCTTTCTATCTTAGCAAATACAAAAATCCTTGCGTAAGCTACATTTATTTTGTCGTCTTCAAATGCTTTCAATTGTGTTAGTCCAAATTTTGTTGTTAGGTAAAGGGTTAATCTAGGTTGGCGCCAGCCAAAAATTTTTAGTAGCCAAAAGTTTTGTCGGTCGAAACGGGGTTCAGTCAATGAGCCTAATCACGGTGACTTGGTCTTTGATTGTGTCATTTTCTAAGTATTTCATGGCACTGAGTCATGTATGATCAATATAAAGCTAGATCTACAGCTTTGCATCAATGATATAATTTGTAAGTCTTTCAGTTCATTTAAATATTTTTTATGGTCAGATCACATATAACAGAGAGCTAAGCATTGAAAGTCAGCTACAAATTCCTGTGTTGTAGGCTGATTAATGATTTAAAGTTTCATAAAAACCAAACAATGTGTGTATTTTAACCAGGCTTAACCCTTCACCACACCATCCCCAGTTTGAATGATACTATTGGCTATTGCAAATGCTAGGAAAAGGTGAATATGATGGTAACCAGCATTTTCTCTTTTTCCAACAATGTTTTCTATCTTTGAAAAGGCAAGACATCTCTCATGAGCTACAATTAAATTGTTGTCTGCAAATTCTTTCAGTGTAATTGTGCCGTCTGCTAAACAGCTAGATATTAATTTATTCAAACCAATCATCAATTTCATGCATTGCAAGAGATGTGTATGATCCAATTTTGATTAAAATCATCGCAAAATATCTGTCTTGTCTTTCAAATGACTTAAGAAACATCCTTTCAAACAATCATAGTCTTTCTTGAAGCTGCCGATCTCTAAAAATCATCAGGCAACAATAGATCTATTTCTCATTCGGCGAATTATGGATCTAGCATTCATAATCTTATTTCAAAAAGAATAATTTCACTGGAAAAGAATCTAATAAGGCCACGCAAAGCTTAAAAGGTTAAGTATTTCAGAAAAAGATCGCGATTGATGCCGTCAAATTTACTTGATAAAAACTCACTTACATGTAATTCGTTCAGCACCACTGCGTCCAAAAAGTTGCGATTGCTCATGTATTCTATTTATAGAACAAGAGTACCTGGTATGTGGCCAACGGCAACTTTTATCAAATCTTTGTCTATCGGGAGATACAAGGTTTATCAGTATAGGATACCCAGTATATATGATAATCAAGTTGGCGTAGGCTGATTTCACAGTTTAGGAAGTGTTCAATATACAGTTCTAACTGAATAAGAATTTCACGGTCAGCCATTTTATCTGATCACGTTTTTCACAATCGCCAATATCAACAATTTTTGTGTTTATAGTCGCCAGCAGTAAAATTTAATCGCCAATGGCGATTTTGGCGATCGGTAACGCCAACCTAGGTTAACCGATTAACAGGAATATAAATTGCATAAAGTATTTCATTTACAGTGGAAAATTGAAACTGTACATCAAAATTCTATTCTGATTAGAATAAATTTTAATGATAACATTCACATACATGGCAGATTTATTGTTCAGTTAAGCCCTCATTTTTCTAAACAAAAACATAACTGTAAATTTATATGCAACGCTAAAAGATGGCTTTGGTGACATACAGGTGTAGTATTTTCATTTTCTAAGAAACTTTTGGTGTCTTTGTGCGTCTTGTGTCTTTGTGTATCTTTGTGGTATTTAGGGTGTCTTTGTGGTACTTAGTAGGACCGTTTAAATCTAAATGCATTTTAACATCTGCTTTGTTTACTTTTGGCCGCTATTGGGCCTTTAACAATGCCAGAATGATGTTTTATTTAATGAGAGCAAATCGTACCTTTTCACAATGACAATCAACAGTCCTAAAGAAGTCTTTGGCCAAACTGGGATTGATCACATTGCAAAACTGCTAAATGCCTATTAAGCCAGACTCATCCAAATAATGGTGTTATCCGAACCTATGTTATTATGCACTATGTAGCATACAACATATGTTTCTGGAAAGTAAGGATAATTCAGCTTACGGTACAAGAGCGCAAAATTCTTACATAGATTCCTGTAAAATTCCATAGTAGAAGTAGGAAACAAAGACTCCAAGGGCGCAGATTAACAGCTTTCTACCTGATCCACCGGTCATCTTCTCTGAGGCTTCCCCTGTCTGAATCAAAACGTCAGTTCCGGTTTCAGACGCCTTCTCTACGTCCACTTCCTTGTCTTGTGACGTATCAGTCATGTAAATTTAGGGATTCTTGACGTGTCGAAAAATTGTTAGATATACACGCGATAACGCAACCGGTGTCACCACTGTCAACAAATAGAAACATATTTTATTTCCGGAGTTTTCCGAAATCAATACGTGCTTATTTCTGATTGGATAATATTGATAGGGTATATCCCGAGTCAAACAGAGATCTCTAAATAGACACTAGCGGAAAATCATGACAAATGGTACTAAAATGCAAGGAAAAAAGAAACAGAAAATAATATGTACATGTATTCTAATTCTTAAAAAAAAAGAAGTTTAGAGAGGAATCTTAAATAATCTTGTTATTATATTATTATTATAAAGTGATGTTTATTTGGAAAAAAAAAAAAAACACGTAAAAGCATCGGAATTTTTAAATTTCTACTCGAAATTTGAAAATGGAGAAATTGCGCATTCAAATACAGCATTTTCCATTTATTTAATGATTTTAGAAAGGAAACTTTCTACAGCGGCATTAAAGGCAATACTACAGAATTATTTAAGTTACCAATTATTCAAAGTGATATTAAGATCGTTATTCACATATGATGTTTACATGTATTTACAATTTTTATCAGTGATTTCTTCTTTGTGTTTCTTTTTTTTTTACAACAAAAAAGAAAAAAAGAAAAAAAAAAAAAAAAAAAGAAAATATTCAACAACTTTTTTCTAAAAGATGATCTTCTTGCTTGTCAAAAGTATCTTAGCATGCTTGTAACACAGTGAATCTTTACATTTCAACTCTAGAAACAAAAACTTTTGCATGGCATCTCCAAAATTATTCTGATCGTAGCCTGCACAGTTGGCACAAACCACGTTTCTTTTATTCCTGAAATGGCAGCCACACACACACAAAAAAAACAACATTTTTTTAAGTCTTTAAATATCTGGATCTATTCAACAACAACATAATAACTATTACTACACATATTTCGTTTAATAAACAGTAGTTTGAACCATTTTCTGCATAGGCCTTGTACATACCTAGTGTAAAACTTCTTATGTAAATTTCAAGAACTATTCTAAACCTTTGACCAGCAGCGACGTAAAAAGTTGTATATTCACAGTAATAGGTTCTGTAATAATTAAATTTAACCCTTCGACTACACAAAGAAATAAATACACTGAATAAGGAAAACAAACAAGGTTTTCTTTTTTGTTTACGAAATATCTTATAGAATATTAAAAAAATATTACACGGGCTATGTGCTGTCTGATCTTCATCTATTTCCTTCATTTTCGAGCAGCTTCAACCCTTAGAGCACCAGGCACCACCATGATAATTACTGTAGTCAATGTACATCACGATCCATACGTCATGATTCAAGCAGGCCTGGTTTCAAGGGTTCTGTAGATCAGGACCATACCGTACAGCATATACAGTCTGACCATAACAGCTTCGACACACAATACAGTAAATGCTAAATTTTGCAGGTCTCATAAGGTAGATGTTTCGTGTAACAAAAATCCATTGGGCTAATGTGTAGACGAAGGGAAGACAAAAGGGTTATCTTTTCGCAAGTATTCTATAAATAGCTGATGTAGACGCCTCTTGTGTAGGTAGGTAACCAGTCTATACCTTGATCAAAGGTTAACCACCGTTTTATCCTTTACAAATTAAGATTGGACGAAAAACTTGTACATAAAATTGCTTCTGATCATCATATTCTAAGATGCTCTCTATATCATAATCATCATTATTTTGTTTTGTAAAAAAGTAGACAAATGCGAAAACTATTGAGAGATGGGAAAGCTTGTGATAAACGGAAAGCTTAACAACTTCATTTGGGAAAATAGACGGAATCCTATATGTTTCAAAACTTCAGGGGACTAGCCAATTAAAGGATGTTTATCTTTCTGTATTTTTATTGTTATTTGGGAATGAACTATATATTGCAAGGAAACCAGGTTTGAATTTCATGTAGGTCTGTTGGAATACTTAAGAAAGAGTCATGTGGAGTAATTCTGTCACAACAACACATTATTAGAAATTTTATAAAAATTATGACCTATCGAATAATTACCGATCATCTACATGGTAAATAGTTTAGGTACATTCCTACTGGAAGCCGCTTTCGAGCGGCTTCCAATGAATAGGTAGTTTGAGGTTCATAGGGACCCCCTGAATTTTGAAATATCTTAAAAAACACTTTAGCTATTGTACTAAAAATTTGCATCGTTAAGAATATTACCTTTACCAACTCTGGATGAAATTTTCAGAATTTTTGATAACTTAATTTGAATTTTTTGCATTCAATGCAATGTTAAAAAGTATGAACAAAACAGCTTAAAAACGGTGGGAGGGTTGAAGGCTATTCCAAGTAAAAGGTTTACTTGTTCATGAAAAAAATTCTCATGCAAGTACAGTTACTGTGGTCGTCTATTGCTTGAATAGTAAAAACTTCAACTTTTGAGGCCCTGATCTCGTTTTTTATTAGGGCTTTATTTTAATGATTCAATATTGGAGACTTGCACAAACCTGTTTACACTTGTTTTCTTTTCCACGCCCAACCATAGGTGTTTTTTTTTTTTTTTTTCAAAATCCAGTCAAACTCTGGCTCACATCATATGGTATGGCATACAACAATAAAATGAAGAAGGGTGCATTGTATGAAGTGGTTAAGTTCCATTTATACAAGCTCAAAAGCATTGTTGTAAATGATTTTTTACGGTCAAAGGGTCAAAGTGTCTTTAAGACCACCACCCTATGAGCGTGACCATAATACAATTGAGCTAATTTTGGGCGAAATGAAAAAATCGTAGTGAAAAGCAATTCAAAACAAACCATGAACGACCTTTATGTCTATGTGTCAGGTGGTTTGGAAAACATACCTCAACAGAAGTGGTATAAAACCTTGAAGCCATGCCGAAAATAAAAATTTAATCAAATATTGGAGAACAAACACCATATAAGACACATTGGACAAATCATTTTAGACTTCAAAGTTTGAATGGAAGTGACGTGAGCGATATCTAAGGTATAATGTATAGAACTATATTATTTGTACAAAAAACAATTTCAGGGCCTCATATTTATCTAAAGTGAGATACTGAAGTCATGCACTTGTCCAGTTATGTTTGCTGTTCTGGTCACTCTGCGAAACCATAGGAGAATGTTAAGCTTCAGAACAAAAATGTTCTTTCTTGTGGAAGAAAAATTCTAATTTTCGCTGTGAGAGTTGGTAAGGTTATTCAAAAGACCTTGAAAAGTTTCATGAAAATTGATACGGGATTTTTCAAGATATTTCAAAATTCAGGGGTCCCCATGAACTGCAAACTACCTATACAGCGAGAGTCGACAGTCAAGAACGAAAGCCGAGAGCCTATACAGCGAGAGTCGAAAGTCGAGAACGAAAGCCGAAAGCGGAAAAACAGCAGCTGGGCCCCGTTTTACTAAGCTAGTTTCGAACAAAATTTGCGTAAGTTTTACGTACTAGAGTATATAGTGGCATTAATCTGCTACGAGATACGAGATCACTATCATGATTATTTTAGAAAACTATTGCGGTAAATCAAAGTTTCCTGGAAATTTTATCTAGATAAAATAAAAAGATAAAATAAAATAAAAAATAAATGCGCTCCACGGAATGAAGTTTGTAAAACTGATTCAAATAGTTTTAGCTTTTTTCGTGCATTATTTCAGTTTCAGAGGATAAGACCTGTTTCTATCCTACAACATACCAGTCCACCAAAGATATTAAAGGGTAACTTCAGACCAAAATTTTTATTTCAAAATCGGATAAAACTATATAAGAGTATGTTAACAAAAAAAAAATCATAGCGTTCTGTGATGCTTACTTCACGAGATATACAGGTTTAAACTTCAGATTTTCGCCTGTATTGGACAAATATCTCTTTGGGTTTCTCCAAACACTGCTGATAGCCTTGTATATTTTGCGGATCCTGCGTCGCTCAGTGGTAAAGTGTTGGACTCGTGACCAAGAGGCCTCGGGCTCGAGCCTCACTGGATCCATTGGGTTTTTCATGGAGTGCTGTTAGGCAAGACACTTCAAAGTCCTAGCCTAGTACCGGTGAAACCCAGGAAATACATGTATATGCGAGCTGTCGCCGTGATATGACTGAAATAATGTTGAAAGCTGTACTTTGATTGTGAAAGTATACGTTTTGAAAGTGGTGATTGTGTACGATATGAGTAGCATATTAATAAAATCTGGATAGAAAATTAACGACTTGCACGAGTTATTTTAGGCTAGTTGCATAGCTCTATACATATACATTCGGTTTTGGAAACGGATTCAATACGGATTTTTAAGGAAATATTTATTTTGATTTTGAAAGTATATGTTTTGAGACTGGTGATTGTGTACGGTCATTGCTTATCGTTTTAATTAAGTTCTTATAATCCGTTTCGAAAACAGAATGTACACAATCACCACTTTCAAAACATATTCTTTCACTATTAAAATTATGTATTCTTGTGAAATGAATACTCATAGACGCCAATAGCTTATTTAGACAATATTTTGTGCCAACCGCCATCCGATTTCGTACAATATCGTAAATATGCATCGGCTTCGGGACATGATTATGTGCCATTTACCGCCAATCGCATTTCTTGATATTCTCAACAGACTGCATTATGATTATGACAGTATTCTGGGAGAAATGTTTTTCGAATGATATGTTGTCAACAATACGAGTTTCTTCAAGCAACGGGTGGAATCCAAAAACATTTATTCAATTATACCCCCGTCACACCAAACTCGTTCTCACTCCGTTCCGAAAATGTTTGCCAAACGGACTAAAACTGTGTTCGGACGAAGTGGACATATTAGCAACCTTTTACGATCTGTTTACGAATTTAATGGAGGGGTTAGGACGGGAAGGGTGCTCCAAAACTTTGAGACTGCTCAAATTTTTTTGCCGTCCATCCCGTCCGCAATTAGACGGACTGACAACGTACTAATAACGAGATGGACATACTACAAACGGAAGTACCGTACTTCGATCCTATTAAAGACGCGGTGCAGTCGGCCATCATTTGGCAGTGCGTTTGCATTTTACTGCCCGAAAATACGCGTCCTATCCCGACTGCAGCCCGTTTTTCGATTTTGCTGACCGGGGTAAGACTTTCTAGGAATAGGTTTGGTGTGACAAGGGCTGCAGGCATTATCAGGCCAAAATTACACGTTCAACCCGACCGTAACCCGTTTTCCGATTATGTCAGGACGGGGCAAGACATTCTTCAAACTAGTTTCGTGTGACGGGGGCTTAAGTCATTATGCTAGAATTACCCGAGTTCCCAAATATTTCGTCGAAACGCAATAGAGTTCTTTTAATTAGTATGTGGTTACGAACATATCCGAAATATAGAATTCTTTCAACACTTTTCAATCTGAGTTTAGCAACTGTTGAAAATGATACGCAGACGGCTATTCCAGTATTTTATACGTGTTTAGCAGGTTGTATTCGCTGGTCATCATTAGATGAGTGGCGAAATATGGAGGGCACATGGCATAAAATTGAGACAGCTTTAGGTGCCATTGATGCGACTTGTCACGGTCCAAACAAACATCAAGGACATTGCTCAATTACCATTGTTTACCATTGTTTATATACATAAATCACGGTTGATTGCTAGGTTACTATTGGCTATATTGAGTCTGGCTTTCTCGGCCAATAGAATGACGCACAGCAGATCCGTTTAATGCGCCAAATTGGAGATTTGCCTTTTTTTGCCTTTTCTAAGTCAATATGCGTTATTAGTAGAAACAATTTGTCCTAAAAGTCTTTCAGTGATAACTCCATTCACTGCAGCACAACTACTAAAAGTTCGAGATGCACGCCCTTACAGGAAGTTCAACCTCTATCATAGACGATACCGTGTAGCTGTTGAGCATGCCATTGCACAAAGTAAAGTTTACAAGGTCATCAGCAGTGTTTGGAGACACACAAGCAGATATATGACTGAAACAGTTTATATCTGTGGTGCATTGGTATGCTGTAAGAAAAACATAGGTCCTATCCTCTGTTATCCTCTAATACTGAAATATTGCTCGGAAAAGCTAACGCTATTTGAAACAGTTTAACATACATCATTGGAGCATGTAAACAACCCCTTGAGTTTTTCTCCTTTCGGCTTTCGTTCTCGACTTTCGACCATGGCTGTACATGTCTAATTTGAATCAGTTTTACATAAATCATAATTGTCTTTGGTAATGTTGAAACGACCCCTTGTGTTTCTCCGCTTTCCACTTTCGTTCTCGACTTTCGACTCTCGCTGTACATGTCCAATATGCCCGTATTTTGTAAAGGAAGTGTCCAGGGGTACGGATCCTTACCTCTAGTCTCTGAGTCTAGAGATACGTATCCGTATCTCTAGCCTCGATTAGGCCAGGCTAGAGGTATACCTACATTCATTACCGAATAAAGTTTCGACCGAATCTTGGTTTTAATCGTCCTGATTATTGTTGAGAAAAACTGGATAGAGTTTGTTCTTGTACAGAAATGAGCCCTGCCATGTAATCGACGCCATTTGCAAAGAGGAATAATTCTATCGAGGAGAGTAGCCAGTAAAGCGAATACGAATTCTGATATGGGACTGGACGATAAATGTGTTACTTGAGTCAAACTGTGGCAACGAGGTAATAAAGCAGAATCAGCGCCTTTTATCCTTGGCGATTTTTACTCCAAAACGTGGCTCTCCTTCATTTCTCGATTTGTGCGGTAGCTCAGGGGTTATTTTTGGGATTGTTTCTCCGCACATATGATAATTATAATGATATCAGAGCTACCACCCGAAAGGTAGAATACTCTTATATAGCATGTTTGATACCTGTTGGAATTGAATATTTTGTAAGAGATCTGTCATGTAGTTTATGTTTCATTTTTCAATGATGTCATTGAATGTAATATTAAGTATATAGCTTTTTAACCCATAGGCCTCTATCCTGCCAAACTTTTGTCTTTGACCTGTACAATAGGGATTTTCGTTAAAGTTATGTCATTTACTTAATGACTTAATCCATCATTAGAATCAATGACAGTGTACTTTAAGATCAGACTACCCCTTTGTGCGTACTTATCTTTTATAACTCTTTTCGCTACTTAAGTTCAAGATCACTTAATGCAGGCTAAGGGTTAAGGTCCATATTGTTTCCATACATGATAATTTTACATGTATATATTGATTTATAGGGTAAACGGTGTTTTATGCCGCTTTCAACATTATTATAGTCATATCACAGCGACAGCTCACATTCAAATGTCTCATGGGATTCATCAGTACCACGCAAGTCTCTCACCCAATGACACTTCCACAAAAGACAGACCCAGTACTTCCAGTGAGACTCTAGGTTACGAGTCCCTCACTTTATTAATGCTGCGTTTAGATAACCCGCGATGTCTACGATTTCCACGATTTCAAAATCATGGCGAAACTGCACAATTTAATGCATTATGCTAGGTTCCCACTGTCGCGAGATTAGTTACGAGAGCCACGATTCGCAATCCGCAACTAATCGTGAAACTTTGAGGAATTTTTTGGTTTGGATACGAGATGATTCAAGTGGATACATGAGGAAATGATGAGATGCGATGTAATTGCGATTGGTCAGTTTCAGTTCACACGACCTATTACGATCTGGTCTCACGTGTGTATACGATCCATTCCGATCCGATAAGATTGTCCAGTTCAAGTCTGCGATTGAATCCCGATTCGATACGATTATAACGAGCGGGGGTCACGAGTCAAGATGATGTAATACATACAACTACTTGTGGATAAGTCCAGATACATTGATTGCGAACCGTTGCGCTCTGTTTCGCTAAGATACGATTGTTGTCGCGACGTGTTTTACGATCAGATCTGAAAGAGAGCTGCGACTGGACCCCGATGAGTATGTATGGGCCACGACTGTCCATAGACTGTATTGTTTTTTGTGAAAAGTGTTTGTTGAGGAGAGTGATAATGTGATATGAGACATTATCGCCAGAGAAGAAGAAGACGAGCAGTTGCCAGACCAGCAACAACCACAACCTGCAAGGGTCAGGAGAGCGGTAGTCAGACAGTTTTAGGCGCAACCATAGCTCACAGAAGAAAGAAGACAACAATGATTCTAGCCTCCTCGACACATCCTACAAAAAAATGGAAGTTACCTTGATGATAGAAATATCAAATAGACCTAAACATGGTGATGTATACAATACTACAATTCTCATTTTATCGAGATCAAATTTATGTTTTCAAAATAAGAATTAGTCTTTTTTACCGTTCCTGCACACCACAGAAATATTTCATTCCTTAGAAAAAATAACTGCATTCAATCATTTTTGCTGCATATCTTTGGGATAAATTAAACGAAATTACGCTTTTTTTATTTTGGGGTGGGAAAGTGTGGTACTAACTCAGTTCTCTGGAATTCTCTATTTTCGACCTCTCCTTTCGGCCCGACCGATTCAGGCTTGCAGACTTTCGGGAAGGCTTCTAGAGATGTTTCCAGAATTGTTGGTGTTGGAAAGCTGATACAATTAGAGGCTGAATGATCGATATTGAATGGAGCATTTTCGTTTTCAACAGCACCTTGTACTGCTGCTGCAAAGGGGACCACATTTCTTACTTCGATTGTCCCTATGTGAGGGATCAAACAGGAGAACTTATCCTATCCTATATTGTCTTGCAATTTGAAACAGAGCGTGGCCTTTGCCTTGTCCAAGATTGGTCCCGATCAACACGATTTAGAAGCACGATTTGATGCGATCTGCTGTCTTTTGTTATGATTCAATACTATTAGATGCGACGACCACGATTGAAAGCCAGTCGTGTTGATCGTAGAAAATTTTTTGACAGCCAAAAAATTTTGTACGATTAACACGATTGCCACGAGTAACATCAAATTTTGATACGACCTGATAGGATCATCACGACTTGCTCACGATTAAGACCAGGATTTCAATCGTGGCGTGAATCGTGATAGTGGAAACCTAGCATTAAGTTTGCTTTCCCACGCTTCCATACGCTCTAAGTGCGTTTTGTCACGAGCTTCGGCGTTATGTTCCAAAACCTCAATTATTCTGGTCAGGATATGCCACCATTTCATTGCGTTCTCTCAAGTTTCTGAACGATTATTACGATCTGTTTATTATGATCAGCTATCACATTTGTCACGTATGTAATGTAACTTTAATGTCCCAATCCTTCTGCGACGAATCTACACAGCGCACAAGCATGCCACACAAAGTCCGGTTAAATCTTTCAGTACGACCTCCTGTTTGGGGATGATATGCTGATGCAATTCTATGTTCAATCCCAAATTGCTTACAAAATTTGTCGTTCATGTCGTTGTCATTATTTTATTAGAGGAGTCAGTATTTTATAGAAAGGGGTCATTATTCTATGGGGGTCAGTTTACAACGTTACACCGGCTCGAAATCCATCATTCGAGTCATATCTAATTTTGTTGTATGCAATCGCTTTCAGTTTGAAGAAGTCCAGCGTGTTTTATTTCCTCATCGAATAAAGCGTGAATACTGGCATTTTTCTACGGTCAAACTCATGCCTGGCTAATGCAGAATTTAATTTGCTGTACATAATTACATTCCATTAAAGGCCCAGTAAAGGCCAAACTATCAAAGCAGGTGTCATAGTACATTTAAATCATACCATTTAACAGTATGAAAAATATTGTGGAGATGACATTCTGTTATCGTGTGGTCGGTCCATAGTTATGTTAGTCGCTGGCAGAAAAAAGAATTTTAAAATCAGGCAAAAAGTAAACAAAAGACACAGCTACCTGGGCAGGTTTTAACCTAGTTTTGAAATTAATTTCTCTGTCACCAACTAACACTTAGACGGACCGTACAATGACAGATTGTCATCTTTACAATAATTTCCATAGTTTTAAGTGGTATGGTATAATTTCAAAGGCATTTAAACACCCGCTTTGTTTACTTTTGAGCTTTATTGTCACTTTAAAAATCGTCTAACAATGCGTTCAGCTACTTAGATCTTACCTGGTTATTACTTTACTAGTAATTTCACTTACAATAAGGAGACATTTTTAGATTTATTATATACCTGAAAATTTTCTGGCTTAAATACATGCGTCGCACGCGGATGTACTTGTATGGGAATATGTTCATTATCTCCTGCTAGATGGCATTCTACAAATACACATCTATCTAATTTAGGCATTCTGGGTACAGAACAGGACTACTTTTCAAAACGACAACCGTTACTTTGAATTTCAAAATAAAATAAAGGTTTCCTCAATAAAACGCTACCTGGTGCGATTCATTCAGCTATGATCAGCTAGCACGTAACCTATGCACAATCCATTTATTAAAACAGCCCCCTACAGCTTGGGTAATAGCTTCGATCTAAGCCCTACTTTTCCCTTTGCATATGGGATGGGTGATGCGTCATAGCAGACAGATCGAATTTTCAATGAGGGAGGGACGAATGAATTCTGTCGCAATGATTAGCATCAATGGTCGGAAAGAAATTGGCCGAGCCGGGGATTGAACCAGTGACCCCATGCCCTTGAGTCCTGTGCACTACTGACTGGGTTACTAGGCTCGGCTTTCAGTCTACAAATAGAACCCAAATAATTGCAATTTCAAGGTTGCTCTTGTCCAGAGTTTCAAAGCAAAGTGAACAGTGTAGATCAAAGATGAGCCTGGATCTATTGTGCAGTCTGGTGAACGTGGCTTTAAGGGCTAATTTGATTCAGGCAGCTACAGTCATCCGTCTTTAACTCTTCCAGCGCCACTGCAAACACAAAGGAGCTTTTGTGGATGGCATAGATCAAGATCAGACTGAACAGACTATGCACTCTGATCTTTGATGAACTCCATTTGCTTTTTTTTTCCAAGCCTATCAGGTCAAAATCTCTGAAATTCCGAGTACTGTATTTTCATCCTCTCAAGTGGTCAAGTTTTTAGTAAGTCATGCTCTGTGAAAAAGTAGTTTAATGCACATGCTAAAAAAATCATCCAACATCAGCCTGTGCAGTCTACTCAGGCTGACATGGATCGAATGTTTGCTTTTGGTAAATTTTTCTGCATGTCAAAGAACCATTCAAGCCTATAATTCAGCAAGTTGTTTGGAAAATTGGTTCATAGTATGCAACAAATTGCTTGGTAAAATGGTATATGTGTTACACTTAACATGTAAAATTAGTTATTATGTATAACAACTGAAAAATTACGTATTATGTATAATACCTGGTTCAGTCTGTTATTTAACATAATAACTGATAGTTTCAGTTATTTCATGAAATAAATAATTGTTAGGGTAAGAAATTCTACAAATTAACTGAAATTACTTTTCTACTCTTGGAAATTCAAAATGCTTTATTTTGTAAATGTTTTCTTTTCAATAATTCCTTAATTATACTACCAGTCACAACTTGATTTGTAGGTAACAAAGAGTTCACCCGATGACCTAGTTTTTAATTCGACATAACACATTTTTAATCTCACCTGAGATATCATCAAGACTAACATTCTGATCAACTTTCAAGAGTCCTGGACGGTAAAATTAGCCTCTAGAGTGAGACAAACATTTTTCTAAAATCTGACTTTGTGTTCTAGTTTATGACCAAACAAGTCCCGTTTTTGAACATATTCAAGGTAGTATCAAGACAAACATTCTGACAAACGTTCGAGAGTATTGGTCTATAAAAGAAAATCTTTAAAGGATACACGAGGTTTCTCAAAGATTTAACCCAGTGGCCTATTTTGTGATCTGACATAACCCATTTTCAAACTCATGCAAGATACTTTCAATACAAACAATCTGACCAACTTTCAAGAGTATTCGACTGAAAATATGGACTCTAGAATTTAAACAATGTTTTTATTTGATATGACCCATCGACCTATTTTGTGATCTGACATAACCCATTTTCAAACTAATTCAAGATGCTATCAAGACAAACATTCTGATCAACTTTCGAGAGTATTGTTCTATAAAAAAAAAAAAAAATGCCTTTAAAGGATACACGAGGTTTCTCAAAGATTTAACCCAGAGACCTATTTTGTGATCTGACATAACCCATTTTCAAACTCATGCAAGATACTGTCAATACAAACATTCTGACCAACTTTCAAGAGTACTGGACTGAAAATATGGCCTCTAGAATTTAAACAAGATTTTTATTTGATATGATCCATCGACCTATTTTGTGATTTGACATAACCCATTTTCAAACTCATGCAAGATGCTATCAAGACAAACATTCGGACCAACTTTCAAGAGTATCGCACTGAAAATGTGGCCTTTAGAATGTGCATAAGAATTTTATTAAATTTGACCTGGTGACCTAGTTTTCTACCTGACGTAACTCAATTTCATACTCGTCCGAGATATTATCCAGACAAACAATCTGACCAAGTTTCATAAGTATCGGATAGAAGTTTTGGTTTCTAGAGTGTACACAAGGTAAAAGTTGTCGGCACACAACAGATGATGCACAACTAATGTATGATTTTATCATCTGTACTCTAGTCTAGCCCTAACCCTAACCCTATACCCTAACCTTCCAATTGGTAAAATAGAATGTTGGCTCTAACCCGACAGAATAAACCCGGTGGACGTTTTCAGTCTAGAATGATTGATTGATTGTTTGCCGTTTAACGCCGTTTTCAAAATTTCTTTAGTTATATGGCGGCGGCCAGTGTACCTATCTATGCCTTCCTGGAGTTTCTTTAATACCAGTACTCCGCACAATATTCTTCCCAGCCACTAGCTGCTTTCTCACATAACCATCGTCGAAGACATGATCAGCGGTGAGGGAGGAATGAATCCTGATGCAGTGATTAGCATCAATGGGCGGAAAGAAATTGGCCGAGCCAGGGATTGAACCAGTGACCCCATGTCCTTTAGTCCTGTGCACTACCGACTGGGTTACCAGGCTCGGCTTTCAGTCTAAAAATAGAACCCAAATAATTGCAATTTCAAGGTTGCTCTTGTCCAGAGTTTCAAAGCAAAGTGAACAGTGTAGATCAAAGATGAGCCTGGATCTATTGTGCAGTCTGGTGAACGTGGCTTTAAGGGCTAATTTGATTCAGGCAGCTACAGTCATCTGTCTTTAACTCTTCGAGTGCCACTGCAAAAACAAAGGAGCCTTTGTGGATGGCATAGATCAAGATCAGACTGAACAGACTATGCACTCTGATCTTTGATGAACTCCATTTGCTTTTTTTTTCCAAGCCTATCAGGTCAAAATCTCTGAAATTCCGAGCACTCTATTTTCAACCTCTCAAGTCGTCAAGTTTTTGTAAGTCATGCTCTGTGAAAAAGTAGTTTAATGCGCCTGCTGAAAGTATCATCCAACATCAGCCTGTGCAGTCTACTCAGGCTGACATGGGTGGAATGTTTGCTTTTGGTAAATTTTTCTGCATGTCAAAGAACCATTCAAGCCTATAATTCAGCAAGTTGTTTGGAAAAATGGGTTCATAGTATGCAACAAATTGCTTGGTAAAATGGTATATGTGTTACACTTAACATGTAAAATCAGTTATTATGTATAATAACTAAAAAATTACGTATTATCTATAATACCTGGTTCAGTCTGTAATCATACATAATAACTGATATTTTCAGTTATTTTATGAAATAAGTAATTGTTAGGGTAAGAAATTCTACATAATAACTGAAATTACTTTTATACTTTTGCAAATTCAAAATGCTTTATTTTGTAAATGTTTTCTTTTCAATAATTCCTTAATTATACTACCAGTCACAACTTGATTTGTAGGTAACAAAGATTTGACTCGGTGACCTAGTTTCTAATTCGACATAAAACATTTTTAATCCCATGTGAGATATCATCAAGACTAACATCCTGATGAATTTTCAAGAGTCCTGGACGGTAAAATTGGCCTCTAGAGTGAGACAAACATTTTTCTAAAATTTGACTTTGTGTTCTAGTTTATGACCAAACACGTTCGGTTTTTCAACATATTAAATGATAGTATCAACACAAACATTCTGACAAACTTTCGAGAATATTGGTCTATAAAAAAAGCCTTTAAAAGATACACGAGGTTTCTCAAAGATTTAACCCAGTGGCCTATTTTGTGATCTGACATAACCCATTTTCAAACTCATGCAAGATAATTTCAATACAAACAATCTGGCCAACTTTCAAGAGTATTCGACTGAAAATATGGACTCTAGAATTTAAACAATGTTTTTATTTGATATGACCCATCGACCTATTTTGTGATCTGACATAACCCATTTTCAAACTAATTCAAGATGCTATCAAGACAAACATTCTGACCAACTTTCAAGAGTATTGGACTGAAAATATGGCCTCTAGAATTTAAAAAATGTTTTTATTAGATATGACCCATCGACCTTTTTTGTGATCTGACATAACCCATTTTCAAACTCATGCAAGATGCTATCAAGACAAACATTCGGACCAACTTTCTAGAGTATTGCAATGAAAATGTGCCCTTCAGAATGTACATAAGATTTTTGTCTGGTGAACGTGGCTTTAAGGGCTAATCTGATTCAGGCAGCTACAGTCATCTGTCTTTAACTCTTCCAGCGCCACTGCAAACACAAAGGAGCTTTTGTGAATGGCATAGATCAAGATCAGACTGAACAGACTATGCACTCTGATCTTTGATGAACTCCATTTGCTTTTTTTTCCAAGCCTATCTGGTCAATATCTCTGAAATTCCGAGCACTTTATTCCACCTCTCAAGTGGTCAAGGTTTTAGTAAGTCATGCTCTGTGAAAAAGTAGTTTAATGCACCTGATAAAAGTGTCATCCAACATCAGCCTGTGCAGTCTACTCAGGCTGGCATGGGTCGAATGTTTGCTTTTGGTAAATTTTTCTGCATGTCAAAGAACCATTCAAGCCTATAATTCAGCAAGTTGTTTGGAAAATTGGTTCATAGTATGCAACAAATTGCTTGGTAAAATGGTATATGTGTTACACTTAACATGTAAAATCAGTTATTATGTATAATAACCCTTTACCACACAATGACGCCTGTTGACGCCCCTAAAAAAAGAGGCCATTTGAAAACATCGTGGGAAAAGGAGAAAATGCTGGTAACCAGCATTTTCTCCTTTTCCCACAGTTTTCTACCCTATCAAAGAAAAGGTGCGTCTTTTGATTTGAGCCACTATGAAATTGTCGTCTGCAAATGCTTTCAATTTGGATAGGACTTAAATTTTGCCGTGTGGTAAAGGGATAAATGAAAAATTACGTATTATGTATAATACCTGGTTCAGTCTGTAATCATACATAATAACTGATATTTTCAGTTATATTATGAAATAAGTAATTGTAAGGGTAAGAAATTCTACAAATTACTTGAAATTACTTTTATACTCTTGGAAATTCAAAATGCTTTATTGTGTAAATGTTTTCAATAATTCCTTAATTATACTTCCAGTCACAACTTGATTTGTAGGTAACAAAGATTTCACCCGGTGACGTACTTTTTAATTCGACATAACACATTTTTAATCTCACCTGAGATATCATCAAGACTAACATTCTGATCAACTTTCAAGAGTCCTGGACGGTAAAATTGGCCTCTAGACTGTGACAAACATTTTTCTAAAATTTCACTTTGTGTTCTAGTTTATGACCAAACAAGTCCCGTTTTCGAACATATTCAAGGTAGTATCAATACAAACATTCTGACAAACTTTCGAGAGTATTCGTCTATAAAAAAAAAAAAGCCTTTAAAGGATACACGAGGTTTCTCAAAGATTTAACCCAGTGACCTATTTTGTGATCTGACATAATCCATTTTCAAACTCATGCAAGATACTATCAATACAAACATTCTGATCAACTTTCAAGAGTATTGGACTGGAAATATGGCCTCTAGAATTTAAACAAGGTTTTTATTTGATATGACCCATCGACCTATTTTGTGATCTGACATAACCCATTTTCAAACTCATGCAAGATGCTATCAAGACAAACATTCGGACCAACTTTCAAGAGTATTGCAATGAAAATGTGGCCTTTACAGTGTACGTAAGATTTTTATTAGATTTGACCTGGTGACCTAGTTTTCTACCTGACGTGACTCAATTGGATACCCTTCCGAGATATTATCCAGACAAACAATCTGACCAAGTTTCATGAGTATCAGATAGAAGCTTTGGTTTCTAGAGTGCACACAAGATAAAAGTTGTCGGCACACAACAGATGATGCACAACTAATGTATGATTTTATCATCTGTACTCTAGTCTAGAACCCTAACCTTATACCCTAACCTTCCAATTGGTAAAATAGAATGTTGGCTCTAACCCGACAGAATAAACCCGGTGGACGTTTTCAGTCTAGAATGATTGATTGATTGTTTGCCGTTTTACGCCGTTTTCAAAATTTCTTTAGTTATATGGCGGCGGCCAGTGCACCTATCTATGCCTTCCTGGAGTTTCTTTAATACCAGTACTCCGCACAGTATTCTTCCCAGCCACTGGCTGCTTCCTCATATAACCATCGTCGAAGAAATGATCTGCGGTGAGGGAGGAATGAATCCTGTCGCAATGATTAGCATCAATGGGCGGAAAGAAATTGGCCGAGCCGGGGATTGAACCAGTGACCCAATGTCATTTAGTCCTGTGCACTACCGACTGGGCTACCAGGCTCGGCTTTCATTCTAAAAATAGAACCCAAATAATTGCAATTTCAAGGTTGCTCTTGTCCAGAGTTTCAAAGCAAAGTGAACAGTGTAGATCAAAGATAAGCCTGGATCTATTGTGCAGTCTGGTGAACGTGGCTTTAAAGGCGCAATAGCGCTCACACAGACGTATTTTTGTGCTTGAAAATAGTCGGAATAAAGGCACGAATCTGCTAATTATACTCTTATTATGTCAACAAGGGGATAGAGGCGTTCATTGTAACATCGGCTCGTGTTACAGAACCATACAAAAAAAGACATTGTTTGTTATTCTCCCAAAAGACGTTGCGACGTACTATTCGGAATGATTCTGATGTCCTATTTTTAGGCATCACGTGAATGATAATTATGACGTATTTACACGGACGATGTGCTCTCTCTACGTGAAAACTACTGCAAAACCTCGGTAAGATTTTAATTATCGTGAAATTACTTTTATGTTCCTTGTATGTTGATTGGTAAACCGGAGTTGCAATTTCTTCATTTCGATCAGGACAGTATGAATAAACACCTTATTTCCTCTTGTAAAAGCTGTCCAGACGTCGCAACTCGGCCGATAACAATTTCGGCCCATTACTGTTTCGACCAATAAGAAATTCGACGTATAAAAAGTGGTATGTGTACTCGGGGTTGTAATATGGGCCATGGAAAACTAGTCAAACAAATATTGTGAACGTTTTATAATGAAGATCAGACTTTACATTAGGTGTGTTCGGATCTTGATCATCATGGGTAGTGAATGAGTTTAGAATTTTGTTTTTGTCAATAATTGCTGCCGAATTTTGATCCGAGTTTAGCATCAGGTTTCGGACGTTTTATATCAAATGTCAGACTTCTTACTAGGTACAATCTGATTTTGACTACAATGTCAACACAGGATATTTAAGTCTCAACTTTCAACAGTTTGGTTCAACACATTGATTACAGATATCTTAACTGTCAGTTTTTAAAGACGTATTCAATGTTATTTCACCAATCAAGTCATAGCGTACAGATGAACCCTACAGATGCAAGACAGTTGAAAAGCATCAGCATTAGTAGACTGTACTCAAGTAATCTATCGCATTGTGTTTGAGAATATTTTTTTTTTCATGTCTTTTTTACTGATCACTTTCCTGATCACTTTCCTTTCTAATTTAACAACAATGTATCTTTTTAGGGAGACAGAGAGACCAAGATGTTTGTAAACTGATGATTAGATACCCCAATCTGGTGTTATATCCCGTCTGAAAGGATTTTTTTTTTTCAGATTTTAACAACATCCATGTCAACAGGTATTTCAATGATATTTATGTCTGGATCTAAAATACATTAGTGTTAGAACTTGCATGTCTTTTTGTATTTTGAGCTTAAATACTTGACCAGACAAAGGTTCAGCTTTGTACATCCATACCATAGACTGCATGTGCAATAATTAAATTTCTGATTTCCCATGTAATCATTTTCAAAACAATGATCAGCAGTGAGAAAGGAATGAATCCTGTTGCAATGACTCATTGATCCTGGCAAAGAATTTTGCCCAGCTTGGGATTTGAACCAGCAACTCCCTGTTCTCAAGTCCTGTATGCCACTGGCTGTACCATTTGGGTTTGGCATGAGTATTTGGTAAAAGTAATGTACTCTCCTCTATACAAAAGAATGCTTGCTGAACCCCTTTTCTGCTGATCTTTTTTTTTTTTTTTTCTATATAAAAAAAAAAGAAGACTTTTGAAAACATAGTGGAGAGAGGATAAAGTTCTACCTTTTTAAACAAATTCCATCATTTGAGCAGCGTTCACCTTGTTGTCTACAAATGCTTTCAATATGGACAAGTTAAAAATTTTGTCATCTGGAAAAGAATTAATATTCAGGTGGCCACCAGGGCAGTGTTTACAGTATAAAGAAATGAGCCTATCTTGTAAAATAAGTCTATGAGTACAATTTGAGACTCACATTTAAATAGCCCTTTTTCTGAAATTTTCCGGATTAAAAAAACATGTGTTCTTCATCTCATTAAATAGCTGTTTGATTGAATGGTACTTAACATGGTTTTCAACATTATATCAGTCACTTCACTAGGACAGGTTGCTTGTTCATGTATTTCCTGTCTTTTACCAGTACTAGGCAATGGCTCTGAAGTGTCTTGCCCAAGGACACTACCATGGAAAACCCAGTGCTTTCACTGAGGCTCAAAGCAGGGGCATCCAAGTGTAAGTCCTACACTTTACCACTGTGCTGGGCAGACCCAATTTAAACTTGTATTTCAGACTGAAAATATGAATTCAGTCTCAATGGCTGTGTTAGAAACAAGCACATAATTGTTAAATAGCCTTTCTAGTATTTCGTTAAAAGACTCCCGAGAAAGTCTGTAGTGTATATATATGACATCTCCCCATCATAAAGTATGGAAGAACTTTCAAACTGTCCGTAGCCATGTAATCTGCATAAACCTTGTAAGCATTTTGTGGTCGTACATTTTTGTCAGAAACTTAATTTGTAAAGATGTATTAGCCATGCCCTAGCAAACATGGGCTTAATACATCTCAGTGATGTATTATACTAAGCACCTTATTATGGATCCATAAAACCCATTTTGTATAACAATGGACTTGAACCGATGGTAAAATGGTCCTTTGACATGCAGAAAATTTGTAAATTGCAAAAAGTATTATCCCATGTCAGCCTGCACAGGCTGACACGGGTAGTTTTTGCAGATGCATAAAGCACCCTTTTGACAGGGCATGGTTCATATATTACACTATTTATAAGAAACTTATAATCTTGTCATTTCAGTGTCTCATTTTGCACAAAGCCGGCCCAGTAAAGCCAAGCTTACAAGGACACGATTGAACAGCGTTTTATGGCCCGTCAACAGTGGAGGTCCTGATGGGCACAAAGATGGGAAGTGAAACTGTGATAACAAAATTAGAATGAAAAGAGACTCAGTTTAAAAAAAAAAAGAGACCTTTTGAATAAATTGTAATTTAGTTAAAACAGCGTAGATTGTTTTAAACGATAACCATTGTAAAGCTAAACAGTATCAATGTAGTATATTGAAAAAAGAAATCTTATTATTCACTCTTTACCATAAGACAAAAATGTAGACTTGTTAAAATTTAACCCTTTACCAAAGGACAAAATTTTAGACTGGTCCAAATTGAAAGCATTTACAGAAGACAAAATAAAAGTGACTGAAAATTCGAAATAGGTTTTGGGAAGGAAAGAAAACATTGTGGGAAAAGGAGAAAATGTTGGTTACCAGCATTTTCTCCTTTTCCCTCAATGTTTTCTACAGTTCTTCTTTCTCAGGGTCGTTAAAAGTCGGGATTGTGTGGTAAAGAGTTAAAGCATTTGCAGTTGATTTTTAAACAAGGATCAAATAATGGAATTTGTTTTTGATAGGGTAATCTGTTCTGAGACATGCATTCTTTATTAGTTTTTTTGGTGTTTAATTATATGATTTGAGTTACTAGTATATCCCACTGCCCATTGCACCCATCCCAGCTGTCAGAGCTTGTTTAATCAGTGTTTTATACACATTATTTTTAAGCCCAATAAATTAAAACCATGTTTGGAAAGGGAGAAAAATGAATTTCGTCGCGGTGGCTATCATCAATCTGCAGAAAGAATTTGTCTGGTTTATTGGCACACTTTATGGTATTCAACAGCTTGAATCAGTTTGAAAAAGCATAAAGGACTAGAATATAGGAGGGTCATTGGTTTTATCCCCAGCTCGGCCCATTTCTGTCCGAGGATTGATGATAGTCATTGCGACAGGATTCATTTCTCTCTCACCGCTGACCATTGTTTCAACGATGAGCAGCCAGTGGCTGGTAAAAGGAACTCCAGGAAAGCATGGATAGGTGCATTGGTCACAGTGATGTGACTGATTGATTGAATGGTGTTTTACGCTGCTTTCAACATTTTTTAAGTCGTATCACAGCAACAGCCCACATATTCATGTTTTTCCTGGGTTTTACCAGTACTAGGCTCTGAAGTGTCATTCCCAATGACACTCTCACGAAAAACAATATATAACTGAAAAAAAAATGTTGAAAATGGTGTTACAATACCATACAATCCAATCCTTAAGAAAAGGCCTTTTCACTCCAGCTGCTAACCCGTACCATATACATGTACCAACATTGAACTCTTTACCAGACTACAAAATTTTAGCCTTGTTCAAATTGAAAGCATTTGTAAATGATAATTTCAATGTGGCTCAAATGAAGCTATTTTTCTTAGATAGGATAGAAAACACTGTGGGAAAAGGAGAAAATATTTGTTACCAGCATATCCTCTTTTTCCCACAAGGTCTTCCAAGGGCTTCTTTCCCAGGATGTTAAAAGTCTGCATTGTGCAGTAAAGGGTTAACAACCCTAGGAGAGAGGGCTTATGAAGAAACTTAATATAAAAAAAGAAAATGATGATGATAACCAACATTTTCTCTTAGTCATCTTTAAGTGCTTTCAATTTGGACAAGTCTCAAGTAGTGTTGTCTGGTAAAGAGTAAATTAAATACAGGTGAAGGTTGTGAAACACATTGAAGGAGAAAAAGCAATTGCATAACATAAGCAATTGCACCTTGTATCATAATTTTTCCATACATTTGAAAAAAGAGAGTCTATTTCTTTCCATGGACTATTTTCCTCTTTTGTAAAGGGGTTTTGTAGGATTAAGGCTTTACCAAATATTCTCGAGTTGTCACGGCCCTAAAGATAGAGACTTGCGAAAACATTGTGGAAAATAAAGCAAATGTTGGTTACCAGCATTTATTTTCGCCTTTTCCATAGTGTTTTCAACTTTCAAAAACAATTTTCCATACTTTAGTCACATATATTATTTTTCATCTGTAAATACTTTCAAGTCTAAAATTTTGTTGCATGTAAAGAGTTTATAAACCATGTACAGAAATAGCTTAAATACCAGATGACAGATTTTGGACTAGTACAAATTGAAAGTGTTTGTAGACAACAGATTCACTGTGGTGGAAAGGGTTAGATTTGTCTTTGAAATGGTAGAAAGCATTCAGGGAAGAGAAAAAATGCTAGTTACCGACATTTTCTACTCCTCCCACAAAGCTTCTAGAGCTTTCTTCCTCAGGGTCATTAAAACATAGGATTATTTGCTACAGGGCTATTGCATACATGATTTAAAAGCTTGAAAATGTGTAGATACTTAAAACAACTGCAGTTTGCTCAAACATGCTTTTTATTGGTCTTGAACTTTTTGTAAGATATGTTTTTGTTGCTAAATTCATAAACTTTAAACTGGGTGTAGAGTTCAGTATACTTGAATAATTATCACTTTTGTACCATACATAGATAGTCACAAAAATGTCCAACTTGATGATCATATCTTATCGGTATCCTTAAGTCAGTGTTCAGCCTTGTTGTTTATGGATTTTGAACTTTCCATCATAGAGTACCTAAGGTAGGAAGAGAAACAGAAACAAGTAAATATATTTAATTGATATGTGGTGCAATTAAATAACTCTATTTTCAACTGTATAGGAGGAGCAGAACACTTTCGCATGTTTACTTGGTTAGTTACAGATATTACTGGCAAAAGAGCTAGGGGAGGTTACTTTTTTATTGAAACTACATGTACCTCTCTAGCTCCAGCTACAGTTGAATATTTGGAACAATATTTAACTCATTACCAAACAACAAAATTTTAGGTTTGTCCAAATGGAAAGCATTTGCAGACGACAAAATAAAAGTGACTAAAAATTTGAAATCTGTTTTGTGAAGGGTAGAAAACATTGTAGGTAAAGGAGAAAATGCCGGTTACCAGCATTTTCTCATTTTCCCACAATGTTTTCTACAGGCTTCTTTCTCAGGGTCGTCAAAAGTAGGGATGATGGGTAATGGGTTAACAAATCATATCAACCAAAAGGCCATGGTGGACTTGCAAGCACCTTCACATCCTCGGTTATTTCAATTTACTGCCAATGTTTGTTAAGTGTCATTGCAACAGGAATCAACCCTCTATAACTCCTGAACATAATTTGGATTTTGCTTATGGGGGGGAAAACAGCCAGAGAATTTTAAAGACTTTGCTTAGGATACTAGTAAACGAAACGGAGGTAAAAGACACACTGTTATTTTAACCCTTTCTAAACCAATATAAGTTTTGACAACCCTGAGGAAGACACTCTTTGCAAACATTGCGGGATAAAGAGAAAATGTGGGAAAAGGAGAAAATGCCAGCATTTTCATTTTATTCCCACACTGTTTTTTACCCTTTATAAAGAGACATTTATTATCTCTGGTTACTTTTTCATCTGCAAAAAGTTTCAATTTAGAAAAGACTAAATTGTTGTTCTCTAGTAAATATTTGATTTTTGTTTGTTGGAGCATTTTGTACAACTTGAAACATTATTAGTTGTACAGTCAGAACATGTTTCCAAGTCCCCTGCCACCTGACCATACAACAAATTTATTATACTGCAAAGTTTTACCATTCCAACGTTTGTCAAGCGAATTTTAACTGGTTTTTTTTTTTTGTAGAAAATTGAGTACACTGACAAAGTAAATTTCCCTTCTGCGTACCACAATTCAATGAAAACTGACGTCACTGGGAACTGACGTCACTGAAACCTTGGTAATATGTGCTAAAACGTGCAGCTTGGCGCATAATATTGATGTTAATCTTGATTGACGCCATCATTTTGGATGTTGTGTTGATAGTGTAGTCATGTATATGGGGTTCCAGAAAGGGAAACTGCTTTTACATTGGTTTTGCCAGTGTTCATGATATACTAGTATGTTCGGGGCATATTATCCAATCAGATCATGAGAAATTTCTTTGCAGTATAATAATACTGTATTTCAAATTTTCATTCATGTCAATGTGACAACTCGCTAAAGTCTTTTCTATATTTCATTAGCACAAAGCTGGGGCTCTGCAATGTCTTGCCCAAGGACATTCCTTTACAACTACTAAATCTGTAGAAGATGTGAAAGTTAATTTTTATGTTAAAATTTCAATGCCTGTTCTACTGAGGTTTGACAACTCCATGCATGTATAAAATACAATAAAACAAGTTCCGTCAAAGCAAAAGCAGTTACCAGATTTTTACCCTTCCAAGCAGGATTAAAAATTACCAAAGTGCACAAACCTTTACCAGACGGTAAAATTTTGGAATTGTTCAAACTGAACAGGCTATGCACTCTGATCTTTGATCAACTCTAAGAAATTCTACAAAATAACTGAAATTACTTTTATACTCTTGCAAATTCAAAATGCTTTATTTTGTAAATGTTTTCTTTTCGATAATTCCTTAATTATATTACCAGTCACAACTTGATTTGTAGGTAACAAAGATTTCACCCGATGACGTAGTTTTTAATTCGACATAACGCATTTTCAATCTCACCTGAGATATCATCAAGACTAACATCCTGATGAATTTTCAAGAGTCCTGGATGGTAAAATTAGCCTCTAGAGTGAGACAAACATTTTTCTAAAATTTGACTTTGTGTTCTATTTTATGACCAAACAAGTCCCGTTTTTGAACATATTCAAGGTAGTATCAAGACAAACTTGATTTGTAGGTAACAAAGATTTGACTCGGTGACCTAGTTTTTGATTCGACATAAAACATTTTTAATCCCACCTGAGATATCATCAAGACTAACATTCTGATGAATTTTCAAGAGTCCTGGACGGTAAAATTGGCCTCTAGAGTGTGACAAACATTTTTCTTAAATTTGACTTTGTGTTCTAGTTTATGACCAAACAAGTCCCGTTTTTCAACACATTAAAGATAGTATCAATACAAACATTCTGACAAATTTTCGAGAGTATTGGACTGAAAATATGGCCTCTAGAATTTAAACAAGGTTTTTATTTGATATGACCCCTCGACCTATTTTGTGATCTGACATAACACATTTTCAAACTCATTCAAGATGCTATCAAGACAAACATTCGGACCAACTTTCAAGAGTATTGTAATGAAAATGTGGCCTTTACAGTGTACATAAGATTTTTATTAGATTTGACCTGGTGACCTAGTTTTCTACCTGACGTGACTCAATTGGATATTCTTCCGAGATATTATCCAGACAAACAATCTGACCAAGTTTCATGAGTATCAGATAGAAGCTTTGGTTTCTAGAGTGCACACAAGATAAAAGTTGACGGCACACAACAGATGATGCACAACTAATGTATGATTTTATCATCTGTACTCTAGTCTAGAACCCTAACCTTATACCCTAACCTTCCAATTGGTAAAATAGAATGTTGGCTCTAACCTGACAGAATAAACCCGGTGGACGTTTTCAGTCTAGAATGATTGATTGATTGTTTGCCGTTTTACGCCGTTTTCAAAATTTCTTTAGTTATATGGCGGCGGCCAGTGCACCTATCTATGCCTTCCTGGAGTTTCTTTAATACCAGTACTCCGCACAATATTCTTCCCAGCCACTGGCTGCTTTCTCATATAACCATCGTCGAAGAAATGATCTGCGGTGAGGGAGGAATGAATCCTGTCGCAATGATTAGCATCAATGGGCGGAAAGAAATTGGCCGATCCGGGGATTGAACCAGTGACCCAATGTCATTTAGTCCTGTGCACTACCGACTGGGCTACCAGGCTCGGCTTTCATTCTAAAAATAGAACCCAAATAATTGCAATTTCAAGGTTGCTCTTGTCCAGAGTTTCAAAGCAAAGTGAACAGTGTAGATCAAAGATGAGCCTGGATCTATTGTGCAGTCTGGTGAACGTGGCATAAAGGCCCAATAGCGCTCACACAGACGTATTTTTGTGCTTGAAAATAGTCGGAATAAAGGCACGAATCTGCTAATTATACTCTTATTATGTCAACAAGGGGATAGAGGCGTTCATTGTAACATCGGCTCGTGTTACAGAACCATACAAAAAAAGGCATTATTCGTTATCAATTCTCCCAAAAGTCGTTGCGACGTACTATTCGGAGTAATTATGACGTATTTACACGGACGATGTGCTCCCTCTACGTGAAAGCTACTGCAAAACCTCGGTAAGATTTTAATTATCGTGAAATTACTTGTATGTTCCTTGTATGTTGATTGGTAAACCGGAGTTGCAATTTCTTCATTTTGATCAGGACAGTATGAATAAACACCTTATTTCCTCTTGTAAAAGCTGTCCAGACGTCGCATCTCGGCCGATAACAATTTCGGCCCATTACTGTTTCGACCAATAAGAAATTCGACGTATAAAAAGTGGAATGTGTACACGGGGTTGTAATATGGGCCATGGAAAACTAGTCATACAAATATTGTGAACGTTTTATAATGAAGATCAGACTTTACATTAGGTGCGTTCGGATCTTGATCATCATGGGTAGTGAATGAGCTTAGAATTTTGTTTTTGTCAATAATTGCTGCCGAATTTTGATCCGAGTTTAGCATCAGGTTTCGGACGATTTATATCAAATGTCAGACTTCTTACTAGGTACAATCTGATCTTGACTACAATGTCAACACAGGATATTTAAGTCTCAGCTTTCAACAGTTTGGTTTAACACATTGATTACAGATATCTTAACTGTCAGTTTTTAAAGACGTATTCAATGTTATTTCACCAATCAAGTCATAGCGTACAGATGAACCCTACAGATGCAAGACAGTTGAAAAGCATCAGCATTAGTAGACTGTACTCAAGTAATCTAACACATTGTGTTTGAGAATTTTTTTTTTTTTTTTCATGTCTTTTTTACTGATCACTTTCCTGATCACTTTCCTTTCTAATCTAACAACAATGTATCTTTTTAGGGAGACAGAGAGACCAAGATGTTTGTAAACTGATGATTAGATACCCCAATCTGGTGTTATATCCCGTCTGAAAGGATTTTTTTTTTTCAGATTTTAACAACATCCATGTCAACAGGTATTTCAATGATATTTATGTCTGGATCTAAAATACATTAATGTTAGAACTTGCATGTCTTTTTGTATTTTGAGCTTAAATACTTGACCAGACAAAGGTTCAGCTTTGTACATCCATACCATAGACTGCATGTGCAATAATTAAATTTCAGATTTCCCATGTAATCATTTTCAAAACAATGATCAGCAGTGAGAAAGGAATGAATCCTGTTGCAATGACTATCTTTGATCCTGGCAAAGAATTTTGCCCAGCTTGGGATTTGAACCAGCAACTCCCTGTTCTCAAGTCCTGTATGCCACTGGCTGTACCATTTGGGTTTGGCATGAGTATTTGGTAAAAGTAATGTACTCTCCTCTATACAAAAGAATGCTTGCTGAACCCCTTTTCTGCTGATCTTTTTTTTTTTTTTTTATATATAAAAAAAAAAGAAGACTTTTGAAAACATAGTGGAGAGAGGATAAAGTTCTACCTTTTTAAACAAATTCCATCATTTGAGCAGCGTTCAACTTGTTGTCTACAAATGCTTTCAATATGGACAAGTTAAAAATTTTGTCACCTGGAAAAGAATTAATATTCAGGTGGCCACCAGGGCAGTGTTCACAGTATAAAGAAATGAGCCTATCTTGTAAAATAAGTCTATGAGTACAATTTGAGACTCGCATTTAAATAGCCCTTTTTCTGAAATTTTCCGGATTAAAAAAACATGTGTTCTTCATCTCATTAAATAGCTGTTTGATTGAATGGTACTTAACATGGTTTTCAACATTATATCAGTCACTTCACTAGGACAGGTTGCTTGTTCATGTATTTCCTGTCTTTTACCAGTACTAGGCAATGGCTCTGAAGTGTCTTGCCCAAGGACACTACCATGGAAAACCCAGTGCTTTCACTGAGGCTCAAAGCAGGGGCATCCAAGTGTAAGTCCTACACTTTACCACTGTGCCGGGCAGACCCAATTTAAACTTGTATTTCAGACTGAAAATATGAATTCAGTCTCAATGGCTGTGTTAGAAACAAGCGCATAATTGTTAAATAGCCTTTCTAGTATTTCATTAAAAGACTCCCGAGAAAGTCTGTAGTGTATATATATGACATCTTCCCATCATAAAGTATGGAAAAACTTTCAAACTGTCCGTAGCCATGTAATCTGCATAAACCTTGTAAGCATTTTGTGGTCGTACATTTTTGTCAGAAACATAATTTGTAAAGATGTATTAGCCATGCCCTAGCAAACATGGGCTTAATACATCTCAGTGATGTATTATACTAAGCACCTTATTATGGATCCATAAAACCCATTTTGTATAACAATTGACTTGAACCGATGGTAAAATGGTCCTTTGGCATGCAGAAAATTTGTAAATTGCAAAAAGTATTATCCCATGTCAGCCTGCACAGGCTGACACGGGTAGTTTTTGCAGATGCATAAAGCACCCTTTTGACAGAGCATGGTTCATATGTTACACTATTTATAATCTTGTCATTTCAGTGTCTCATTTTGCACAAAGCCGGCCCAGTAAAGCCAAGCTTACAAGGACACGATTGAACAGCGTTTTATGGCCCGTCAACAGTGGAGGTCATGATGGGCACAAAGATGGGAAGTGAAACTGTGATAACAAAATTAGAAAAAAAAAAAAGAGACCTTTTGAATAAATTGTAATTTAGTTAAAACAGCGTAGGTTGTTTTAAATGATAACCATTTTAAAGCTAAACAGTATCAATGTAGTATATTGAAAAAAAAATCTTATTATTCACTCTTTACCATAAGACAAAAATGTAGACTTGTTAAAATTTAACCCTTTACCAAAGGACAAAATTTTAGACTGGTCCAAATTGAAAGCATTTGCAGAAGACAAAATAAAAGTGACTGAAAATTCGAAATAGGTTTTGGGAAGGAAAGAAAACATTGTGGGAAAAGGAGAAAATGTTGGTTACCAGCATTTTCTCCTTTTACCTCAATGTTTTCTACAGTTCTTCTTTCTCAGGGTCGTTAAAAGTCGGGATTGTGTGGTAAAGAGTTAAAGCATTTGCAGTTGATTTTTAAACAAGGATCAAATAATGGAATTTGTTTTTGATTGGGTAATCTGTTCTGAGACATGCATTCTTTATTAGTTTTTTTGGTGTTTAATTATATGATTTGAGTTACTAGTATATCCCACTGCCCATTGCACCCATCCCAGCTGTCAGAGCTTGTTTAATCAGTGTTTTATACACATTATTTTTAAGCCCAATAAATTAAAACCATGTTTGGAAAGGGAGAAAAATGAATTTCGTTGCAGTGGCTATCATCAATCTGCAGAAAGAATTTGTCTGGTTTATTGGCACACTTTATGGTGTTCAACAGCTTGAATCAGTTTGAAAAAGCATAAAGGATTAGAATATAGGAGGGTCATTGGTTTTATCCCCAGCTCGGCCCATTTCTGTCCGAGGATTGATGATAGTCATTGCGACAGGATTCATTTCTCTCTCACCGCTGACCATTGTTTCAATGATGAGCAGCCAGTGGCTGGTAAAAGGAACTCCAGGAAAGCATGGATAGGTGCATTGGTCACAGTGATGTGACTGATTGATTGAATGGTGTTTTACGCTGCTTTCAACATTTTTTCAGTCGTATCACAGCAACAGCCCACATATTCATGTTTTTCCTGGGTTTTACCAGTACTAGGCTCTGAAGTGTCATTCCCAATGACACTCTCACGAAAAACAATATATAACTGAAAAAAAATGTTGAAAATGGTGTTACAATACCATACAATCCAATCCTTAAGAAAAGGCCTTTTCACTCCAGCTGCTAACCCGTACCATATACATGTACCAACATTGAACTCTTTACCAGACTACAAAATTTTAGCCTTGTTCAAATTGGAAGCATTTGTAAATGATAATTTCAATGTGGCTCAAATGAAGCTATTTTTCTTAGATAGGATAGAAAACACTGTGGGAAAAGGAGAAAATATTTGTTACCAGCATATCCTCTTTTTCCCACAAGGTCTTCCAAGGGCTTCTTTCCCAGGATGTTAAAAGTCTGCATTGTGCAGTAAAGGGTTAACAACCCTAGGAGAGAGGGCTTATGAAGAAACTTAATATAAAAAAAGAAAATGATGATGATAACCAACATTTTCTCTTAGTCATCTTTAAGTGCTTTCAATTTGGACAAGTCTCAAGTAGTGTTGTCTGGTAAAGGGTAAATTAAATACAGGTGAAGGTTGTGAAACACATTGAAGGAGAAAAAGCAATTGCATAACATAAGCAATTGCACCTTGTATCATAATTTTTCCATACATTTGAAAAAAGAGAGTCTATTTCTTTCCATGGACTATTTTCCTCTTTTGTAAAGGGGTTTTGTAGGATTAAGGCTTTACCAAATATTCTCGAGTTGTCACGGCCCTAATGATAGAGACTTGCGAAAACATTGTGGAAAACAAAGCAAATGTTGGTTACCAGCATTTTTTTTTCGCCTTTTCCATAGTGTTTTCAACTTTCAAAAACAAATTTCCATACTTTAGTCACATATATTATTTTTCATCTGTAAATACTTTCAAGTCTAAAATTTTGTTGTATGTAAAGAGTTTATAAACCATATACAGAAATAGGTTAAATACCAGATGACAGATTTTGGACTAGTACAAATTGAAAGTGTTTGTAGACAACAGATTCACTGTGGTGGAAAGGGTTAGATTTGTCTTTGAAATGGTAGAAAGCATTCAGGGAAGAGAAAAAAATGCTGGTTACCGACATTTTCTACTCCTCCCACAAAGCTTCTAGAGCTTTCTTCCTCAGGGTCATTAAAACATAGGATTATTTGCTACAGGGCTATTGCATACATGATTTAAAAGCTTGAAAATGTGTAGATACTTAAAACAACTGCAGTTTGCTCAAACATGCTTTTTATTGGTCTTGAACTTTTTGTAAGATATGTTTTTGTTGCTAAATTCATGAACTTTAAACTGGGTGTAGAGTTCAGTATACTTGAATAATTATCACTTTTGTACCATACATAGATAGTCACAAAAATGTCCAACTTGATGATCATATCTTATCGGTATCCTTAAGTCAGTGTTCAGCCTTGTTGTCTATGGATTTTGAACGTTCCATCATAGAGTACCTAAGGTAGGAAGAGAAACAGAAACAAGTAAATATATTTAATTGATATGTGGTGCAATTAAATAACTCAACTGTATAGGAGGAGCAGAACACTTACTCATGTTTACTTGGTCAGTTACAGATATTACTGGCAAAAGAGCTAGGGGAGGTTACTTTTTTATTGGAACTACATGTACCTCTCTAGCTCCAGCTACAGTTGAATATTTGGAACAATATTTAACTCATTACCAAACAACAAAATTTTAGGTTTGTCCAAATGGAAAGCATTTGCAGACAACAAAATAAAAGTGACTAAAAATTTGAAATTTGTTTTGTGAAGGGTAGAAAACATTGTAGGTAAAGGAGAAAATGCCGGTTACCAGCATTTTCTCATTTTCCCACAATGTTTTCTACAGGCTTCTTTCTCAGGGTCGTCAAAAGTAGGGATGGTGGGTAATGGGTTAACAAATCATATCAACCAAAAGGCCATGGTGGACTTGCAAGCACCTTCACATCCTCGGTTATTTCAATTTACTGCCAATGTTTGTTAAGTGTCATTGCAACAGGAATCAACCCTCTATAACTCCTGAACATAATTTGGATTTTGCTTATGGGGGGGAAAACAGCCAGAGAATTTTAAAGACTTTGCTTAGGATACTAGTAAACGAATCGGAGGTAAAAGACACACTATTATTTTAACCCTTTCTAAACCAATATAAGTTTTGACAACCCTGAGGAAGACACTCTTTGCAAACATTGCGGGATAAAGAGAAAATGTGGGAAAAGGAGAAAATGCCAGCATTTTCATTTTATTCCCACACTGTTTTTTACCCTTTATAAAGAGACATTTATTATCTCTGGTTACTTTTTCATCTGCAAAAAGTTTCAATTTAGAAAAGACTAAATTGTTGTTCTCTAGTAAATATTTGATTTTTGTTTGTTGGAGCATTTTTTACAACTTGAAACATTATTAGTTGTACAGTCAGAACATGTTTCCAAGTCCCCTGCCACCTGACCATACAACAAATTTATTATACCGCAAAGTTTTACCATTCCAACGTTTGTCAAGCGAATTTTAACTGGTTTTTTTTTGTAGAAAATTGAGTACACTGACAAAGTAAATTTCCCTTCTGGGTACCACAATTCAATGAAAACTGACGTCACTGGGAACTGATGTCACTGAAACCTTGGTAATATGTGCTAAAACGTGCAGCTTGGCGCATAATCTTGATGTTAATCTTGATTGACGCCATCATTTTGGATGTTGTGTTGATAGTGTAGTCATGTATATGGGGTTCCAAAAAAGGGAAACTGCTTTTACATTGGTTTTGCCAGTGTTCATGATATACTAGTATGTTCGGTGCATATTATTCAATCAGATCATGAGAAATTTCTTTGCAGTATAATAATACTGTATTTCAAATTTTCATTCATGTCAATGTGACAACTCACTAAAGTCTTTTCTATATTTCATTAGCACAAAGCTGGGGCTCTGCAATGTCTTGCCCAAGGACATTCCTTTACAACTACTAAATCTATAGAAGATGTGAAAGTTAATTTTTATGTTAAAATTTCAATGCCTGCTCTACTGAGGTTTGACAACTCCATGCATGTATAAAATACGATAAAACAAGTTCTGTCAAAGCAAAAGCAGTTACCAGATTTTTACCCTTCCAAGCAGGATTAAAAATTACCAAAGTGCACAAACCTTTACCAGACGGTAAAATTTTGGAATTGTTCAAATTGAAAACATTTGCAGATGAAAAATTAGACATGACTGAAATGATATGATTTTTTTCTGAAAGAGTAGTTAATGTTTTGAAAAAAGGGAAAAAAAACACTGGATACCAGTAATTCTTCCATTTCCAAAAATGTCTTGAAAGCATTTTCATTGTTAAAATTATTAAATAGTGCTTTAAATGGAAACCTTGATGTTTGGGTTAAGAGTTGACAGCAGGCAACAGCTTCTAACATTGCTCTGTATGTATGAATGTATTTTAATTTTTGTCTACAAATTCTTATTGTGTTTATATATGTATTTGAAATAATAAACTAATATTTACACCTTATTGCCTTCCTTGTTGCATGAAACATATCTGTCTTTGTATGAGCAGTGATCTGAAGCAGCCAGTTTTATATCGTAACAAGCATACTGAAGACCAAATATTCCTATGCTTCATATTCTTCAGCAACACCACAGAATATGTCTTTGGAAATCTGATTATACCTTAAAAATGAAAAAAAAAAAAAAATCTTTTTCAATTTATCTCAATCTGAAATTGTGGGGAAGAAAAAAAAGGAATTATAGAAATGGGTGTAGTTTTACTCCAACTTCATTCCATTTGACGACAGAATAACCTCCAGCATATATCCAGCATATGATTGCTTTAGACCTAACCTGTCTCACTTGCTGCAAGAACTCATAAAAACATAACCTATCAAAATGGACTGTTGGCGCATCTCCAACCCTTTACTAATTTACTTCACATGTTGTTTGAAGTAGCATGGAATTGGGGTATGTCATAGTGCCCCAATAGCTGCAAAAGTACACGAAGTAGGTCTTAAAATGCATCTAAATTTAAATAATACCAGTCAGAAGTATGGAAATTATGGAAGGTGGCAATCTGTTATTTTGCAGCCCTTGCAAGTGTTAGTTAACCCTTTACCAAATGACAAAATTTTAGACTAGTCCAAATTGAAAGCACTTGCAGACGACAAACGTTACTCAAAAATTTAAATTTGTTTCCTGCAGGGTAGAAAACATTGTGGGAAAAGGAGAAAATGCTGGTTACCAGCATTTTCTCCTTTACCGACAATGTTTTCAAATGGCTTCTATCTCAGGGTTGTAAAAACCAGGGATTGTTTGGTAAAGAGTTAATGGCAGAAAATGGAGTTTTAAAAGTAGGTCAAAAGTTGCCATGTCGCTCTGTCCTTTGTTTTCTTTTACCGGATTTCAAAAATCCTTTTTTTTTTTTTGCCATCAAATTACACTTGCATTGACCATAAAACAACATATTGTCATCTTCCAAATATTTTCCATACTTTTCAATGGTAAGATTTAAATTCAAATGCATTTTAACACTGGCTTTGTTTAAAGCTGCTGGGCCTTTAAAATACAGCATGTACAATCATGGGTACAGGCTATACACCAAACAAATGAATATTGGTTTTAGCCTTTCAAATTCCTACGATCAATCATCCTGTTAACACATACATGTATGATACATGTAGATTAGTTCAAGAACAGCGTAATGTAGCATCGTTCACTAAAATAAACGACACTTTTGCAAATGAAGCCCAGCTTGACTGAATGAGTGATGCATTTGTGTAACTGTCAACATTATATCAGTCATACCAGTTTGATAAATTATTTATTCTTAATTTCTGGAGTTTTTACTTTTACCAATATCTGAAGTAACATGCACATGGACATCCATACAAAACCCAGAGAGAACTGAATCCGAGTCATGGATTACTTGTGTTGTGCATTAACCCTTTACCAAATGACAAAATTTTAGACTGGTCCAAATTGAAAGCACTTGCAGACAACAAAATAAACGTAACTCAAAAATTGAAATATGTTTCCAGCAGGGTAGAAAAAATTGTGGGAAAAGGAGAAAATGCTGGTTACCAGCATTTTGTCCTTTTCCCACAATGTTTTCAAAAGGCTTCTGTCTTAGGGTTGTAAAAACCAGGGATTGTTTGGTAAAGGGTTAAATTAACCACTGAGTCATGAAGTAATCCTTAAGCCCTTTATAGCTGTTCAGCTGAATAAAAATCAGGACATTACTAATGTCACAAGTGGTATAGAAGGACTATAAAGCCCTAAGTGACAATACCAACTCCACTCAACTGTCTATTTTGTCCTACAGAACATTTTCAAGAATTCTGCTCCATTTTTAACCCAGCCTATAATGATGGGTTCATTCAAGATCAAGATGAGACAGCAAAAACTTCTTACAACATACCACTAATCTTATATCTACAATGATTCTCTGGGTAGAAAGCCTGTCAGGTGGGGTTGGGGTGAACCACTGAAACAGTAATACATGCATTAAATTTTCACTACTTTAACCAATTGTGTAAATAAGAATATGGCTGTTGAAAATAAAATCTGTTTTACCTAATTCAGTTACCTGAAAGTGGATGGCCAAATTCTGTGTCTAATGGAATGGAATCATGAAAGAGTCAGAAACCAAGGCTGATCTGCATCTTCATAGTATGATTCTGTTTGTGTATCACCATGTCGGAGGATCCATTCGCATTGGCCAGAGTAGTGCAAAATAGTTCCCTCTATACTCTGAAATATCATTTACAAAACAAGTGAGAGCTCCAAATATTGATTTTACATTTTATGAAGGTTAAACCCTTCGGTTAAATGAAAATGACTGGGTAAATGGAAGCGACCTACACATCAGTTTTAGGGCTGTTTCTTTAGAGTTCTTCCACATTTGAAGAAGTATAGCGTTTACATTTCATGAAAATTAGATACATGTAGGTCTACAACCTCCTACACAATCCAACAGCGGCTTTATCTCTGGATCAGATGAAAAAAAATTCATAAGGGCCATACCGCATGTACCACAATAAGGAGTCCTTCAGTAGTCCACCTAACGTTATGTGTACAAATCGTTATGAAATTTACATACATGCATTAGTTCCGCAAGAAGGACAATAGTTGACAATTGTCCAAGAAGAGCCCTGAACAAATCTGAGAGTAACTATGGAGAGACCAGCAACCTGATTCTAATCTTTCCCCTTATCATTATCATGGGTATGCCTAGTGACTCGGTAACATACAGGGCTAGAAGCTTGGACGTACTTCTTTTCCCTCAAGCCGAGCCATGGTAGCTCAGTCAGTAGTGTGCAGGACTTGAGAACAGCGGGTCGTGGGTTCGATCCCTGGCTTGGAAAATTTCTCTCGGAGGATTGATGATGGTCATTGTGACAGGATTCATTCCTCTCCCACCTCTGACCATAGTTTCAACAATGGTTATGTGGGAAAGCAGCCAGTGGCTTGGAAAGAAAATTGTGCAGAGTACTGGTAAAAGAGACTCCAGGAAAGCATGGATAGGTACACTGGCTGCTGTAATATAACTGAAACAATGTTGAAAACAGTGTTAAACACTATACAATCAATCAATCAATCTTTTCCCTCAATTTTCATCTGACAAATTTTGCGTTGGTATGGAGCCCATGGCTTGCAAGAAGTAATGTGCATACAATTCAGTGCTGTAATGATCCAGAGGCATAAAACTTATTAAAAACATTGTGGAAAAGGAGAAGATGCTGTTGGTGACCAGAATTTTCCATTTTCTTTGGCACTATTTTCCCTTGTTTCAAGGACAAATTATGTAGATCTAATACAAGCTTTGTCGTCTGCAAACACCTTCAATATAGTTGACTCCAAAATTTTATCATCTGTTAAAAGAATCACCAGGACCACATTGATATACGGTATGTACTGACAAGGGTAAGGCAAATATAATTTGGTTCCAAGTTCAAATTTGTGGCACCCAAGAAATTAAGTCAAACATGGATAGATCTATGAGAAAAAAAAGTCTAGCGCAGATCAGAGACATAGATGTATTGTATGTTTCTGTGCAGATTATATTCAGCCCTCATGCAAGAGTATGTAGATCTACAGGGAAACTCTGCTTCACTTATTTTCACTGTTGGATTTTCAAACTTCTCTTGCTGCATTCAAGTTGTACAGTACATTGAGTCTCCATGCTTAAGACTAGTATGGACTAAAAAAAAACCCTAGTATGGACTAAAAAAAACCCCAAGTTTTTAGCCATGTCCAACATTCGCAGGAAAAAAATCTCAAGCAGTGAAATTTGTCTGTAATGCAGTAAAAAATATTGTGGAAATAGTGAGAAAATGCTTGTTACAAACATTTTCCCCTTTTTTCTCGAAGTTTTCCAAAGCCATTTCTCAATCTCGTTAGAACTAGGGATAAGACTAGATTTATAATTAAATCCTCAATAAATATGTTTTGCGTATTAGTCTATAACCGAGGATCAGACTACATTCATGCACATTTAATCTTTGCATTAGCCTACCTGTGCAGAAAATGATCGAGTGTTGAATTCTGCGTAAAAAAGTAAGATTGATCATTTTCATCTAACTATCCCATATTCATGGATCGAAGAGTTCTTCATGTCCTATAACAATAGTAAATGGAGAAATCAACAGGAGACGACTTACCAATCATGAACGAATGCGAACGGGTTTCCATGCGAACTGAAATCCGCATCTGTTTTCCGGCTTTTCGCTCATTCTGTTTATTTGCATGGGGCTTTTAGTTCGAAGCAATTTTTAAAATAGTCCCCGTTTGTTCTGTTGTATCGCTCTTCGGCGATTTCGGTTAATAAACTTGCTTTCCTGTCGAATTTGAACCTTCACCGTCCTCCATTTTGTTTTTTCGTTTACCTTAGTTTCAGGGTGTCACGTGATCATTACGTCATGGTCAATGATGTAAACAAAAATTAATTCGGCATGGTAGGAACTGTCCTGGATTTAAATTTAATTCTCCTGTCAGCGAATGGAGCTTTGACCAATCGCACATTTAAAGAGTGTCTTCATCATATTAATTTACATACTTTTATATGGTATGATATGAATTTACTGCGTTTTAACATCTCCCACTGTTTACATTTGGGCGCTATTGTTACTTTAAATCCGATCCTCTATTTGGTCGTCCCGCAACAGCAACACCTGGAAGTGGTGTTGCTGCAGTGATTTAAGCAGCTGTACTCATACAGGAAGATGTCCGATACATAACTGAGGAGATCAGTCAATTATTTATTTGTAGCATTAATTCGTCACCAGTTTTTCATATTCTGACTGATCCTTTTAACCTACATAAGGTTTGGGCCCGGTGGATACCCAGCCTCCTTCCTGATGACTAAAAGAGGGGTGCGTGTTAACTGCAACGCATCTGCTCTATAGATAGGTACGAGAATGCTGACCAAAAACGCATGAATGAACAGTTTACTAGATTTTCTTCACTTTTAATAGAGTTCAATCCCTTGATGAATCTTTGCAAGTTTCAAAAGAATTTAATCAACACTGTGAACTTCATTGCCTAAACAAGAAATGAAAATTTTCAACTTTGATTTGCTACTTTTCCCATACTGATTGTCAGATTTTTTTCAAAATCAATAGGATTCCAGCTGTTGATGAGATAAAGCAACTGTGCAAGTTTCATGAAAATCCGACCACAAATGCTGACTTCATCATGTAAATAAGAAATCGAAATTTTCAACTTGAAATGGCTACTTTTCCAATACTGTTTGTTGGATTTTTTTCAAAATCAATAGGGTTAAAGCTATTGATGAGATAAATAAACTGTGAAAAATTCACAAAAATCTGATCACAAATAAAGACATTATCATGTAAACAAGCAATGAAAATGTTCAACTTGAAATGGCTACTTTTCCCATACTGTTTGTTGGATTTTTTTTTAAAATCGATAGGCTTTAAGCTATTGATGATATAAACAAGCTAAGCAAGTTTCATGAAAATCTGACCACAAATGCAGACTTTATCTCGTAAACAAGAAATGAACGTTTTCAACTTGAAATGGCTACTTTTCCCATACTGTTTGTTGGATTTTTTTCAAAATCAATAGGGTTGAAGCTATTGATGAGATAAACAAACTCTGCAAGTTTCATGGAAATCTGACCACAAATACAGACTTTATTGCGTAAACAAGAAATGGAAATTTTCAACTTGAAATGGCTACTTTTCCCATCCTGTTTGTTAGATTTTTTTCAAAATCAATAGGGAGATAAACAAACTGTGCAAGTTTCACGAAAATCTGACCACAAATGCAGACTTTATCGCGTAAACAAGAAAAAGACTAACGGACGGACGGACGGACGACGGAAACCACGCCATGACATAAGCTCTGCTGGCTTTCAGCCAGTAGAGCTAAAAACTACATGAAAGGTCGCCACTTTGAATCTCGTCATGGCGTCGGCAGAGCGCTTTTCCAGTGCCTCAACACCGTACTCAAAGATGCCCTCTGCAATGCATTTTCTGAGCGGATATGGAATCTCAAAATGTGCACATTAGTAAAGGAGGTATACTTTCAAGGGTTGGACTAACCATTTACACAGAAATATGCCGCCAAGAACTACAGCGCCACACTGATTAATACTTTTTAAATGTCCCTCGTAGAGACACTGAAAGAATTCTGACCCTTTAATGAATAATTCCGAGTTCTAACGACCCTGGGAACGAAGGAGTCTTGAAAAATATTGAAAAAGGAGGAAACGCTCGTGACCCGCATTTTCTACTTTTCCCTAAATATTATCTACTTTTTAAAGACAATTTCAACCGTTTGATCCAAGTTTAATCTGTCGGCTTCAAATGCTTTGGATTTGGACAAGTGCTAAGTTTTACGTTTGGTAAAAGGTTTTAATAGAATAAGATTTCACTCACTTCTTTAACTCTTTACCAAACGACAAAATTTTAGACTCGTCCAAATTTAGAGTAGTTGCAGACGATAAAATAAAGATGACTCAAAAATTGAAACTTGACTTTAGAAGAGTAGAAAACATTGTGGGAAAAGGAGAAAATGCTGGTTACCAGCATTTTCTCCTTTCCCACAATGTTTTTAGAAGGCTTCTTCCTCTGGGTCGTAAAAACCAGGTATTGTTTGGTAAAGGGTTAAAAGATTCACTATCGTAAATCAGGGAAAAAAGGAGAGATGAAGAAAAGTACAGTAGAAGTGCCATAGTGTTTTTTTTCCCTGTTTTATCATGGGTCTGATTGTTCAGTTCATGTTTGCCGAACCCGGTAGCTAAGCTGGTAACGTACAGGGCCTGGGTTCACGAAAAAACTTAAGTCCCTTATTTTACTCAAATCCAATAAAGGTCCCGGGTTCTGACTTAAGTTGAGTTCATTATTTGAGATGTATGTCAGTAACATTAACAGACTGTGGTAAAGTTCTCAAATCCTAGGATGACAATGTTTCAGGCTCAACCTTAAGTAAAATTAACAGACTTAATTAAGTCCATTATTTCCCCGAGTTGAGTCTGAAACGTTGCGTCGACTTCGGATTTGAGATTGTTACATAAGTCTGTTAATGTTAGTCAAATGTGTCTGGAATGAAAAAACTCAACTTAAGTCAGAAAATAAGTCTGTTTGCTGATTTGAGTAAAATAAGAGACTCAATTTTCTTTCGTGAAACGGGGCCCAGGGCTTGAAACGCTAGAATCGTTTGTTCGATTTACATATTTATATAAAATTACTAAAGTGATAATATTTTGTAATCTAAAAAGAGAAATACATGTAGCTGGATGTTCCTTTGATCTCGGTGTTTCACGGCCAAAGTGGGTTACTTGCAAAAGCGCTGCACTATGTACATGCTACAGACGCAGATTAGTTAACACAGACGTGTCATAATAAAGTCTCCTTTTCCATCTTATGTTGATCATTTGTAAATATAGGATTTGGAATTATTAAAATCTGTCACAGAGGGTAAGTCCATTCTAAATTCAACGCCAAGTCATACATTTATTCTGTCTGCACACATTTTGTTTTTAAATGCAATATTATAGATCCCTGTTTTGAAAAACTGCATACTGGATTTCATTTTTTTAGGCAGCCTACGAGAAATGTATTATTTCTATCCCAGGGCTTCTTTTTGGTCAGTAAATAATTATAGTCTGCATGCGAAATCACATTTTTATTTTGTCCTTTCGAAAATGATAGTTAATGCAACTACATGTACTGGCACTGCAGCAGATATATTTGCATAATTATGGCGTTATTGATCATGATGTGGTTATTAAATTCATAACCGCAACAAGTTTGGGCATCTTTTTTGCAAATGCCTGAGAAATCCAACACAATGTTCACTGAACAAATCTAACGTTCGCTAACAGTGTCTGATAATACTCCCGTCACACCAAACTCGTTCTCACTCCGTTCCGAAAACTGTTGCCAAACGGATTTTAAACTGTTCGAACGGAGTGGACGTATTAATTAGCAATCTTGTACGATCTGGTTACGAACTTAATGGACGGGTTAGGACGGCAAGGGTGGCCCAGAACTTTGAGCTTGCTCAAATTTTTTTGCCGTCCATCCCGTCCTGTAATTAGACGGAATGACAACGTACTTGAAACGAGATGGACGTACTACAAACGGAACTGCCGTACTTGGATCCTACTAGAGACGCGGTGCAGTCAGACATCAACTGGCATTTTATCGACCGAAATTACACGTCCTATCCCCACCGGGGTATGACTTTTAAGAATAGGTTTGGTGAAACAGGGGCTTCAGGCATTATCAGGCCAAATTTCACGTTCTTCCCCGACCTCAACCCGTTTTCCGATTATGTCAGGACGGGGTAAGACGTTCTAAGAACTAGTTTGCTGTGACGGGGGCTTAAAGAGCAGGTCAGACTTGTTGGGGTTACCCTTGTTGACACCGAGAAATAATTTCTTTGAGCGAGATGTTGAATTATCTTGCGCTAGGTGGCATTTTTCAAATACAAACCTATCTGATTTGGGCATTCTGGGTACAGGACCGGGCTACCTTTCAAAACGGCAACCGTTATTTCGAATTTCAAAATAATAATAAACGATTTCTCAACAAAACGCTACCTGGTACGATTTATCTAGCATTGGTTAGCTAGCATGTAACCTATGCACCAGTCATTTATAAATACAACCTCTATAAGCTCGAGAAACAGCCCCGGTATGAGCCCAGCATATTCGGGACGTTATTTTTCTTGTCAAACCATGTAAGGGTAAATCGCAGTTTTTCTATGTCTACGTTTAGAACTGTACGCAAAGATTTGCGTTAAACAGTGACATTTTCTTAAATTAGTATTTTTATGTTTAAAAGTATCGTATTTCTAGGAAATTTGGGGCGATAACTAGGCTTGATTTTACCACATACTTATTGTTAAAAGCCATTTTTAGCCTGCTACTTTTTTAGTGTCAGAGTATTTTTGAATACGGACCGCGTATCCTGTTTAGGATAGTGATGCGTCATAGCAGACGGGTCAAATCTCCGAAGAATATGACATCCACAGACAACTCGAGATATAGCTGACTGCGGTTTTGAAAAGTTACCTGGATAACGAAAATCACGAATAAGAACGCTATTGTACAGCGCAAATCCTAACCTGAGCCAGAAATGTCAAGTTATTGTTTTTCTGTTAACTTTGGCCGCGACTTCACAGTAACTTAGCAAAGCCGAAACGGCATAAATATCGCAATACGTAGTTAACGCATTGATAACCGGGCCTAATTAAGGATAATGACGGCACGTGTTAAAAATTTATTTGACCGGCAACACATTGGACTATTTCAACCAGAGAACAATTTTAGATGCCATGCATTTTTAAAAGATAACCTCATCAGCGGATCCAGCGGGGAGCGGGGTCCAGATCCCCCCTTCCCTCTAGAATTTTCAAAGTAACCGTTGTCTGCCTGAAATTCTAACCAAGTATTATTCATAGATCCAAATATGAAAACTAGAGGCCCTTGAGGGCCTGAAATCGCTCTACTGGCAGTGATTCTGCTTTTTTGCTAGCATACATTATGAATTCATGATGCAAAAAGAAATCAAAGCGCTGAAAGCACTGATGGTTAGGGGCAAGTGGAAAGTGCATATGCATAGAGCAATAATAATGTATTCAACCGTGAGCTGTCCCTTTAAAAAGTAAAAAAAAAATATATATATATATTTTGTCTTCTGCAGTACTTTTTACATTTTTCATGCATATCCAAAGGCTTAGAAGTAGTGAGTGGATGAATCCACATGCTGCATCCTTATGTTGCGAAAATTCAAAGAAGAACTACACATACCATTCTTTCCAAGCACCAAGTGCATTTTACGTAGCCCAAGTCCATAGCAGTTCTAGTAATTGTAAATTGTGCACCGTACCGTCTCAAGTCCATCGTAAATTTTCCGGTAGCAAAGATAGAGCTCTACATTGACTTTCTGTTTCCTCGGTTTAATCTGTACTGCAGTGAAATGTAATTAACTGTCAGTAACAAACATGACAAACGACAATTTATTAAATCTTTCATTACCTAAAAAGAGCTTGTAGAAGTCGTCTATAACATGTAAATTTCGGAAAAGAACTGATATTCGTGTGTTGCGGCCATTTTGTATGTTTTCGGCAAGGTAAATTACTCTAGTAACAGATGAAATGAACTGTTTTTTTTTTTATGTTCAGCTTTTAAATTGAAAATATTTGTATTTCAAACGAAGGATTATTGAATACGCAAGCAACAGGTATGTTCAAACATGGACGAGTCTAAAACTCACAAATGACAACCCGGTCACATAAGTTTTGTGCTCTATTTGTGAAATTATGAGAGTTCAAACTTGCGCACAAAATCTGTGCGGAGATTTCAACTGTTTTTGTCTTGATCGTCTCTGTACCCAAAGGCGACCAGTCAAAAAGTAACATCGCCTTTGGGGACAGCTAGCTGTACTAGGTGTTAAAACAAGTGCATGATTATTGCAAAAGTATCTTATTACAGTGCATTACAGCGAAGCATTAAACCTCTATTTGCCACAGCTTAAGTCATATATCAAACAATCAACATAAAGTTGCCGTGTCCATATCAGAGTTTGCATTCACTTTATACGTCGAATACGTTGGCAGGGCTAATTTCTGTACAAGAACAGTCTCTGTTTCCTATTTCTATACGTTAATCAGGATGATTAACCCTTTACCACACAATCCCTGGTTTTAACGATCCCAAGGAAGAAGCCTTTTGAAAACACCGTGGGAAAAGGAGAAAATGCTTGTAAACAGCGTTTTCTCCTTTTCCCACAATGTTTTCTACCCTTCCAAATTCAATTTACATTTTTTGAGTCATGTTTATTTTGTCGTCTGCAAATGCTTTCAATTTGGACCAGTCTAAGATTATGTCATTTGGTAAAGAGTTAAACCAAGATTCTATCAAACCTTGTAATGACTGTATCTCTAGCCTGGCCTAATTAGAAATGCTAGAGATACGGATCCGTATCCCTAGCCTGGCAGGCTAGGGATACGGATCCGAATCTCTAGACTCAGAGGCTAGAGGTACGGATCCGTACCCCTAGACACTTCCTTTTGTAAATTATGTTGATTTACGTTAACGCTGCCCATTGTTATTTTAATCATCTCTGTACCATTTTCAATTGTAACATTGTTTCACATACCTGAAATTGATTAGTTTCCAGACAAAGACTTAGCCCAACTTGTTTCAAATGAAGTCTAGAGTCTAGACATAGCGTCTTAGAAGTTGCAGACGACTTTTTCTTCTTTCACTTCAGTAGACCACAAGTTTTGAATTGAACCCGACTAAAACAGTACGGAATAACGTTAGGGCCATTGCCTATAAATTTGTTGATTTTAAACGCGGTGCTCGATAGTACGATGGTGATAACGCGAAATCACGATGACGATAAAGCGGTAGTACGATGATGAAAACATGATATTATATCGCACTATCATCATCGTACTATCGTATTGTTGCGTTTTCGCCATCGTGGTATCGCGTTATCACCATCGTAGTATCGCGTTATCACCATTGTAGTATCTTGATTTAGCGTTATCACCATTGTACTATCGAGCATTGCGTTTAAAATCAACAAATTCATAGGTGATGGCCCTAATGGTATTCTGTAAAACAGGGGGTAACTGTCTTTTTCCCACTGCTCATAGCTGGCAAACTAATCAACTGTCACAGTGCTAAAGATCACAGTGTTCTAGATCTATTGGTTTTAAGTTAAACAAAAACTTACTATGTAGATCTAACGTTTGTACATCTAGATATGGTGTGGTGTGACGATAAAAAATTTCAAAATAGTGGGAGATAAATAATTATGTGGCCTGAGTTATCCCCCTTCCACTATTGTTTAGCTTTTGGTAGGTGGCCTAGTGGTTAACACTCTGGACTACCAGTCTGAAGGTTTGGGGTTCCATCCCTGGTCTGGTAGGATGTTTTTCCAGAGAAGATTTATGTTTCCCACCCAACAAGAGGTGAAATGGTTAGAAACCCAACGGTAATCTTGCATGTATCGGTGCTTTATTCCAAGCCAAGGGAATCTATTCAAAGAAGAGCTAGGGGCTTGTATGCCAATTTCCTTGTATCCAACTCTTTCTCCCTACTTCCATCTGTGCCTGTCAGATAAGTCTAGACCTTTATTCAATAAGAAGCTCCTGTACATATATGTAACAGCACAGTTTGACAGTTGAAACACTAATAATTAACTCTGTACAGAAATATCTCAAAATGAAACTCAATTGCAAAAAGTTCATCCCTGAAAGGAGTGCTACAGTGAAAGTGTTGGAAATTACCTGAAGACAACAACAACAGCAAATTATCTGTCCATTTTTTTCAGAGACAATAAGCCATGTCCCAGCTAACCCTGGTAGTGCTGAACCTTGATTTAATTTGTAACTGATTTAGATCTAATTGTAATTTATAATTTTTTTTCTAAATTCAAAGCATTTACAGACAATAAATGTGGCTTAATTCTTTACCACACAACACAATTTTAGACTGATCCAAATTGAAAGCATTTGCAGACGACAATGTGGCTCAAATGATTGGATTTATTTTTGAGAGGTTAGAAAATATTATGGGAATATTATGGGAAAAGGAGAAATGCGGGTTTGCCAGCATTTTCTATTTTTCCAAAAATTTTTTCAAAAGTTCAATTTCCCAGGGTTGTTAAAACTAAGGATTGTGAGATAAAGAGTTAAATGATGGTATAATTTTTTTCTTTGAGGTACAAAATATTGTCAGAAAATGTCAGCATTTTCTCCTCTTCCTACAATGCTTTCAAAGGTTTTTTGTCGGGGTCATTAAAACTCTGGATTTTTATGGTAAAGGGTTAAAAATAGCTGCACTACAGGTCTAAAAGTACACCTCTATTGTTCTAACAGATGACCAATACAATCAAGAAATCTGAAAGAAGTATATAGTATGATCATTCCTGTTTAATAGTGGTGTATTCTTATTTGAGTCTCAATTTTCTAACAAAATCTTTCTAACTATATTTCAGTTGACAAACAGTTCGTACATTCATTTTTTAACGTGGTTTATCAATTCCGATTTCACAGACTGACAGATAGATGTGAATAACTTCATTGAGGTTGTTTATGTCGTTGCTAAACGACTTACAGTGGCGCCGCAATATATAAGATCATGTGATTCGCAATTCAAATGGAAACGACCGTTAGATGTAGTTAGATGTAGGTACGGAATTGGCCGAGTTGTGACGAGTGCCGAATGTTGCCAAAGACTGTCCAACAGAAAATAGTTCTTTTTGTTAGAAATCGTAATTCGGTTAAATATGACAGTTTCCATGAACTGCAAAATCTTTTCCACTCCAATTTGAACAATGTATACTTACAAAGTCTTAGACTGAACAAGATATCATCGATATGGTAAAAAATGTTTGCTTTAAGTCAATGACCTATGCAAATCATGTGCATCTTGATCCCAATGCATCCTTTTTCATTCTGATGTTTTTTGCTAGTTGTGTAGGTTTTATCTAGCTACTAGTTTGTCTAGTCAATGAGAAAGTGAAATATCATGGAGTGTTCATCTAAAATTGAACTCTATCAAACACAGAAATGATTATTTGCACAACACTTGTTTTCTGCGAATGCTTTTAACTTGGTTGAATCCATAGTTTTGCTGTTTGGTGGAGAGTTTATAAAAAAGGAGGATGGGATACACAAGATAAAGTTCTTACCATACTGAGAAAGTTTTTAAGGTGGACGTTTCAGTCATCAATATTTTGGTTTCATCTGCTAAGCTGCAATGGATGCATTTTTGGACATTTTTTTAATCATTCATTGACTTAAAAATACTTTAGTACTATCTATGTTAATTGCTTTTATGATACAATTTAAGTGAAATACTATTGAAAATACTTTAAACTTATATCCACACTCCAGATTACACTTCAGACACTCTATAGCTGTGCCATGCAGTACCCCATACAACTGATTATCATTTTAAAAGTAACTAATGTGGGTAAAGAGTTTTGGACTGAAAATGTAGCCTCTAGAGCATACACAAGGTTTTTCTAAGATTTGACCTAGTGACCTATATTTTGACCCGACATGACCCATTTTCGAACTCGTCCAACATACCATCAAGACAAACATTCTGGTCAAGTTTCAAGAGTTTTGGACTGAAAATGTTGCCTCTAAAACATACACAAGTTAAAACACGTTACCGACGACAGACACAGAACAATCACAAAAGCTCACCTTTAGCACTTCGTGCTCAGGTGAGCTAAAAACTAAGTTACCAGGTCATATCTTTGAAAACCTTTGATTTACTCTACAGGACATATATCTGTCCAGTACTCGTGAAAGTCTGTCAGAACGTTTGTCTTGATAGCTTTAACTAGTTGCAAAATGTTTTACAATGGGTTAAAAACTAGGTCAGCAGGTCAAATCATAGAAAAACCTTGTGTACACTGCATGGGCTCTAGTGTGTACACAGGGTTTTTCAAAGATTTGACCTAGTGACCTAGTTTTTGACCCAACATGACCAATTTTCAAGTTCATCTTTATGTTATCAATACAAACATTCTTATTAACTTTCATAAGTATTGGATCGAAAGTATGGCCACCAGAGTGTACACAAGCTTTACAAAGATTTAGCTTAGTGACCTAGTCTTTGACCCAACATGACCCATTTTAAAACTCATCCAAGATATATCTATCATCAAAACAAATATTCTGACCAAGACTTTAAATGTAGCCTCTGGAGCATACACAATGTAAAAGTTGATGATGGACGCCTCTTGACGGACGACCCACGATCGCTAAACCTCACTTTGAGCACTTCATGCTCAGGTAAGCTAAAAATGATAACAGAATCTTTAACAGAACATTTGATTCCATCATGTATTGAAACTGAAAAATAATTATACAATTTATTTTTAGTTTTTTTATGTTGCACTTGCAGTAAAAATAGATTTTTATAGTCAAATTGACCAATCTGTTACTGTATTTATACTGCTTATATGTTTATTATACTCTTTTTGGAAAAAAGATTCTATAACCTGGTATCGCACCGCTGACCACTGTTTCAACAAAGGTTATGTGGGAAAGCAGACTGTGGCTTGGAAAGAAAATTGTGCGGAGTACTGGTAAAAGAGAATCTAGGAAAGCATGGATATGTGCACTGGCCGCCGTGATATAACTGGAATAATGTTGAAAACGGCATTAAACACTATACAATTCATAACCTGATAGGTTTTCTTATTACAGCAATAGAGCTCTTCAGTTAGACTCGGTAATGTCAAGTCTTATCCTGCTAAACAACTTAAATGTAACTTTCAAGCCTATGGTAATCAAAGCGTTGAGAACGCTGAAGTGGTATTTGTCAAGGAAGCCATGGTGTGGAATTAATAATTTGAAAGAAAAAGAGAAATATTATTCAAATATTGGGTTGAAAGTCAACCTACTAAGCAAATGAATACTTTTTTTGGTTGAAGGGAGAGTACTCATGACAAAGTTAGGATTTTTTGTGTAACCCTGGTCTCCCTTTGATCATTAGCAGGAGTCAGGAGTAACGTCCCTTGACAGTATGATGCATGATGGATATAGAGATAAACCATTTGAATTTATCGAATAAAATTAAGTTTGTACCTGAAAACTATGATTTTGAAATATCTTTGGCCGTTAACATTTAATTCTCAACATTACAATCAATTATTTTGATCTATAAATATTCATGCCCAATCAAATGGAGTAGCACGCAATCATGGGATAAACAACCCATGGGACGAACTGGTTTTGGAATGAAAAAGCCCAGGACCAAGCGATCGGTAGACAAATTTTGTATCATTGCACCAATAGAAGGCTATGAGCAAGTGAAGCTATTTTCAATCAAAAAATAGTATTTCCACGATTGATGGCCTCACCCAGTATATTTTAACATGCCATTTCCAATTACATATCTGAGTGCTGCCGAAAAACTCATTTGCCTGAGAAAAATTGAGTTTAATTGGGTTTATTTCCTTCGGCTTTGCACAAAATACGATACATGGTCTTCAAAATTCAATATTGAACTCATAGTGGTATTGTCTTCGACAAATACCACAAAAACCAAAATGTTGGTATGTCAAAGTTATAGGGGCTGGAAAAATATCTCCTTATCAGACAGTGTAGATCCAAGATTAGACTGCACGATCAATGCAGTCTGATAGTGATCTACACTGTCCGTAAAAGGTCTGAGTTGCACTTAGCAGCCTAAGGGTTAAAATGAAATGTTGGGTAAAAATAAGCATAACAGACATCTCCTGTTGGGACAAAGAACCCAGTTTTGCCGTTGGTATTTTGCTTCCCTAGTCAACTTGTTTTTCAAAAGATTGTACAGTTTAACCACTTGTAAGTGGAAAATGTTTTCAACTCATCGATTTTGAAAACAGTTGCAGACAAAAGCGCAAAAACAGCTCAAATAATGGGTGTTGTTTTTGAAACATTAGAAAATATTATGGGAAAGGGAAACAAGAGCACCACATGCAGATTCCAATGTACAATGAACAACAACATGGAGAATGAAACAAATGAAGTCAGGGCCATGACATTACCTCAATGTTTTCTTCGAAAGCAGCCAAGCTAAAAATGCTGGTTACCAGCATTTTATCTTTTCCCATTATGTTTTCAACAGGTTTTCTCATCGATGTTATTGTTTGGTAAAGGGTTAATCCAGGATCAAGCTGCAAACGCTGCAAAACTGATCCTAACTCTTTATCAGACAACAAAAATTTAGATTTGTCGGAAATGAAAACATTTGCAGGAGACTTCTGTGATGTGGCTCAAAATATGGGATTTGTCTGTGAAAGGGTAGAAACATCGAGGGAAAAGGAAAAGGGCTGATTACCAGGATTTTCTGAGAACTGTCCTAAAATGTTTTCGAATGCCTTCTCTGTCAGAGTCTTTAAAACTCAGGATGGTGTGGTAAGGGGTAAATCCTAATGTTAAGAGCTACTACAGTTCAGAATATTCAATTTTTCTGTCAAGGTCATTGCTTCCTGTAACAATGATTATTTCTGTATTTTGTACCGGAATTTCCATGGCCTGGTATAATACATCGGTACCCTTATTATCATTCATAGAAGGCACTGAATAAACACTCCCATCCAACTCTAGGTATATCATCTCTTTATCTATTAGATTGTTAGTGGCATCTGTGGCCTCACCTTGTATATCAACAATTATTTCACTTGGGTGAGCTATTTCAGTTTTCACCTTTGTGCTATCACTTGAATGAAATTTTTCATTATGTTTTCGAAAGTGTTCTTTACGTACAAAAGTCATACCACAGATTTCACACATGTGAGGCTTGCTTCCAGTGTGAACAAACCTATGTCTTGCTAAGGCGCTGTCTTGAGTAAATTTTTTGTGGCATATCTTACATTCATAGTTTTTCTCTCCAGTATGGCTTGGAATATGTTTCTTGACCTCAGTTGAAGAGTAAAACCCTTTCCCACATATATGACATGTAAATCGACTGGAATCTGGATTATGTCGACTACGATGGATTTTGAGAAGCCCTTTTTGCTTAAAGGCAAATCCACAGATATCACAGACATAAGGACGCTCATCACTATGTACCACCATGTGTCCTTTCAAGTTATTATTACTCTTGAAAGTTTTACCGCAGACCTCACATTCAAATGGCTTTTCGCCTGTGTGTGATCGTATATGATCACGCATATTTCCTCCAGACTGCATCTCAGCTCCACAGAAATTGCATTTAAATTTTCTTTTACCTACAATGGAAAATTAAGCATAAGTGATTATTGTCTGAGACAAATTGATTTCCTATAGTCATAACAGGATGCTAAAGGTTGCATGCATGACAAAATTTCCATTTCAACTTATAGACCTCCAGTGTGTTTACTCTTTCTTACAAGTGGTGAAGGTATTAAACTTCGAATGTATCTAAACTCTGAGTGTTAAGAAATTAGACTTATAATCAGATTGTGGCTTGGTCCTGGCTGGAACTTAAAAGCTCTAAAGTCATATGGGAGTGTCCTTTGGCAATGCACCGCATTCTTCCAATAATTTTTGTGTTTAACTGACTATTAAAGAAAAGCCTGTTTAGATCCAATATAAGCTGAATTTTGAAACTGTATATACCTTTTTCAAAGGTAAATTTCTCAGAAACGAGCACAGTGACCCACATCTTTTTTACTGTCATCTCCTAGAGACATGATGAGCTTTTAATGAGCAAAGTTTTAATAAAATCTGTCCTAAGCAAATGTTTGTGATATATTATTGTTAAAATTCTTACTATGTGATCCTGTGACCTAATTATCGAACAGGCAGGAACCATTTGAACAAATTTAGAAGAGAAACATACAAGGATGATTTTGTTGGAAGTTAAGTAGAAACTGACAACACAAAAATTTAGGAGAACATGCTAGCAGAAGTTACATGTTTTGATAAAACACGACAGATGATGCAGGTCACATGCTAGACCATGGCTAACCCTAAAAGCCTTCCATACTTAGGTAAGCTTCCAATGAGCATATCATACTCATTTGAGCTAAAAAAATGGTGTGGGGAAGAAATCACTTGTAAATTGTGTTGGTCTGGTAAAGAAACATCAGGACCACATTGACAGGTGCCCTGGACACTTTAATGTACCACAAAAACATGGCTAAAATGCATGTGCCTGTGAGAGAGATCATTGTCTTAGCTTTTGAAGACTTGTCCATATCACCTCTTTACCAAATGACAAAATTTTAGACTTGTCCAAATTTGAAAGCATTTGCAGATGACAAAAAGAATGTGACTTAAAAATTGAAACTTGACTTTGGAAGAGTATAAAACATTGTGGGAAAAGGAGAAAATGCTGGTTACCAGCATTTTCTCCTTTCCCCACAATGTTTTCAGAAGGATTCTTCCTCTGGGTCGTAAAAACCAGGGATTGTTTGCTAAAGAGTTAAAGGCAATGCAGACAACAAGATAAATGTAGCCAAGTTGAGAGAAATTTGCCTTGAAAATGTGCAAAAAAATTGTAAAAAAAAGAAAAAAGTGCTTTTCCAACAATGTTCTTTAAAGTACTCCTCTGGGTTATTTAACCCTTTACTACACAATCCCGACTTTTAATGACCCTAAGGAAAAAGTCTTTTGAACACATTGTGGGAAAAGGAGAAAATGATGGTAACCAGCATTTTCTCCTTTTTTCACAGTGTTTTCTACCCTTCCTAAAACAATTACAATCTTTCAGTCACATTTATTTTGTAGTCTACAAATGCTTCCGATTTAGAGTAGTTAAAATTTTGTTGTTTGGTTAAGAGTTAAAAAGTTTACTTTATAGTATTAAATAGATTAACTCTTACCAAATGACGAAATTCTGGCCTCAACCGAAATGAAAGCTTTATTTGCAGACGACAAATTGAAGTAGAAAATGCTGGTTACCAGTATTCTCTCCTTTTCCCACAATGTTTTTAAAACCCCTTCTTTTACAGGGTATATAAAACTCAGGATTGTGTGGTTATATGATTTGAGAATAACCAGAGGTTGACAGGTTGCCAAGCAACTGTTGTTATGTGCAAGACTTGTAAGCCATAAGTTTTGAGTCAAAATCTGAGCTGAGTCTTTCCCCGATAAAATCATAGCGACATGAGTCCTTCCTTTTTAATGACTTGATACTGTTTTATCTCAGTTTACTTTAGAAAGCAGCCAGAGGCCTTGACAGAGTGTGCTGGTTCTGGAACACAAGCTCTTGGCATGTCTAAAGTAGATACATGTGCATTAAAATGGCCACCCTGGTGTAACAAATACTGTTCAAAATGGCATTAAACAACAAATGAACAGGATTGACAGAACAAACACATTTAATCCAAAAGATTATAACCATTTACTAACACTTCAATAAGCTGCTCAAATTAAGTCCCATCTCTTTTCTTTCCAACATTACATATCATACAACAAACTCTTAATTGTTCGACCCTGAGAAAGAAGGCTTTGAAAATATTGTGGGAAAAGGAGAAAATGCTGGTAACCAGCATTTTCTCCTTTTCCCACAATGTTTTCTTCCCTGTCAATGACAAATTTCATCATTTCGGCCACCTTTAATTTGTTGTCTGCAAATGCTTTCAATTTAGAACAGTCTGAAATAATCTTGTTTGATAAAGGTGTAAAGACTGCTTCAACTGGTTCTATACTTTAAAATGAAAACCTACAGAAAACTATTAATCTTTTCAATGGAAAAAAAAGAACAGAGAATCAATGTTCAAGTCAAGAAAAAAGGATCTTAATGTCTAACCCTTAACACGAATTCCAGTTTTTAACTTCCCTGAAGACCATTTGTATTAGTCTGAAGCCCTAGTCACACTTTACATAGTTGACCGTACTGGGGAATGACCGTAGATGGCCGTGGTTGAACGTATTAAACGTAGTTACACGTAGTTAAACGTAGTAATGAACATAGTTTGAACTTACGATTTGCCCGTAGTAAGCGCATAATTTTTTAACATGTTCAAAAATTTGTTACAGTTAACTACGGTGTTGTGACCCTACTGTGACCATAGTTTGAACTTAGTTGACCATATTTAACTGTAATTGACCTTACTTAACCGTAGTGTATTTAATACGGTTGTTGACGCGAAAGTCCTTGCGTGAAACCATCGTAATGTACGAAAGGTATTGTTACGAATGGTTATTGCTGGGAACCAGCTAACCCGTTTCCTCTTTAAATTTTTCCATGTGAAACTGACACACAGTCAGTTTGAGAGGAAGTTTCTGTGCTGACAGTCTTAGTTATTGCCAGAAAGAATACTCAATTGGTAAGTTAAATGAAAGAACATTACACTGTATGTATGTATGTATATTGACTGGTAATGTTGAAACACTGATATTTATTGCATTTATCAAAGTTTTAAATTAGCACATGGTAATTCATCATGGCTGCGGCCATTGCCACGTTTCCAGAATGTTTTCTCTCTCTGTGCTTACTTGAATCAAGCTTTATGGAGCATAATTGAGCATTATCCAATGAGCAATGGTCTTGGTCAGTTGAAAGTAATTTAAATGGTCAATATTAGTGCAATATTGCAATTTTCTAATTAGGAAAGTAAGTCTTTACCTGTAGAAGCATACTGAATTCCCTTATTTTCAAGGTTCGTTTGTAAAAGTTATCCTTGCAAATAACAGGACTTCATTGTTTTGTTAAGGAAAGTCTGGCTGTTAGGTTAAAATAGCATTTGTCTTCTTTGCAGTTAAAACAGAGTGTTTTGCTAATTATTTCATTATTGCAAGTAAGCAGTATTTTGTCTAAAGGGATGTTAATGTAGCTAAGTGTTAATATGTTTGAAGCAATTATAAACTTGTTTCAGTAAGTCTTTTCAATGAATTTGGCTAGCCTATTAGTAATTATTTAGTCTGGAATGTGAATTTTGTAGTACCATGTATTTTATGTAGTCGTTTTGGGGAAAAGAGTTCATCTCTTTCTCCCAAAGTGATTATGCTAAAAAACATGATAAAAAGGGAAGCATGTTTAGTATTTCTTTCCATCAAAGGGGTTCATTGATATGAAAACATTGAATTTTCTGTTGGGAAAGTTAGAAAGAGTACCTTTTGTATGAATTATGGCTGCAAGTACATTTGTATTTTTACTTTTATGCTTGCAGTTAATCGTCATCTTCGTTTATGGTCAGCCGTTTATTGGTGTATCACAGAGATGTACAGTTGCAATTGTCAGCCATTTGTCATTGTATCACTGGAATGTCAATTGTCACAGGAAATTAAATTGCAAGAGAAAACGAAAGATTGTTGCATTAGCTGTATTCATAGCCATTCCGAGAAGACTGTCAGTACAACAGTCAACTACGGTAGTTCCCCAATACGGTCAACTACATAAGATGCGACCAGATATGGGTTCAATTATTTCAAAAAGTAATAAAGAAATGTTTCAATTAAATTATGATTATAATTACTTGCTTTCTATAAAAGTAATTAATTAAATACAATTATTTTCAGGAAAATAATTATTTTTTACTTATTTGGCATTATATTTTTAAATAGAGTATGAAACTTTAACCCGTTACCACACAATCCCAAGTTTTAATGATCCTGAAAGATGAAGCTTCAGAGAACATTGTGAGGTAAGGAGAAAATGCTGGTTACCAGCATTTTCTTCTTTTCCCGGATTGTTTTCTACCTTATCAATGACAGAAATTTTCATTCGAGCTACATTAGATCTATCATCTGCAAATACTTTCAGTTTGGTAAAGGATTAAAGAACAAAGTAGATCTATTTATTCAATGAAATGTAAAAAACACAGCTATGATGAAAGTACAACTGATTACTTCTTTACCATACAATCTTTTCCATACAATCCTGACTTTCAACGACCCTGAAACACACAGTTTTTGAAAACATTGGGGGGAAAAGGAGAAAATATTGGCTTTTCATCCTTTTTCCAAAATGTTTTCTACCCTTTTACAGACAAGTTCCAGCATTAGAGCTACATTTAATTTCTCCTCTGAAAGGTCTTACAATTTGGACAGTTTTGGTATAGGGTTTATCCAATTCAACAGTTTAACATTCATGGATGGTCTGGCAACACCTTTTTAGGTGATAACCAAGGGTGAATTTTATACTCCCAGGTAAAAATAATTACCAGTACTGCATACAAAACCTGTCTTTTGTCAAGGGTTTATATGTTGCATTGTTTGCTACATGTAATTGAAAAGTAATTGAATTTAATCATTAATTATTTACCTAATATAATTAATTAATTTCAATTAAAGTAATTTGTTTTTACATCAATTACCAATTGCTTTCAAATGATAGAAGAACTATAATTAATTACAATTAATTAAATTATAATTGTAACTGGACCCATGTCTGAATGTGATAGTTGTTAAAAGTACAATGACTGCAGGTCACCCATACTGAGCAGGCACAACCACAATGTAGCTTAATGCAGTTGATCTTAATTTACTGTAGTTGAGTGTACTTAGGACATAGTTAATGCATAGTTTAACGTAGTTAATTGTAGTTAGACATAGTAGTACCCTAGTTAACCCTAGCCACTTTGCACGCAGCTGAATGTAGTTAACCATACTTACACATAGTTCAACCTACTTAGACTTTCCATGTTTCCTCTTATTGCCAATTTTGAACCTAACGGTACTTTGAATGTACATGTACTTCAACCTAGTTGACTTTAGTGACACTATGGCAGACTATGTTTGAAATGAACTACAGACAAGTAAGTGCATGACCGTAAATGTGACCATGGCTCAATGCCCTTTCAACTGGTTAGGCCATATCACAGTGGTCAGTGCACCTACACATGTGTTTCCTAGCGTTCTCGCAACAGTACTGAGAAAACTTTCTTTCCAAGTCACTAACTCCTTTTCTCATATGCATCAGAGATGAGAGGCAAGAAACTGCCAAAAAGAAAGTTTGCCTTTCAGGGTATCCGACTGGCAAAGGGTTAACCCTTTACTATATGGCTTGCAACATCCGAAAAAGGGCATTCAGACATTTGTGTAAAGTGTCGTATCGGATCAGCCTGCGCAGTCCGCACAGGCTAATCCGAGATGGCACTTTACAACTACATAAGATTTTGTCCAACAATAGACTTGCATGAAACAGAAAATCACATGTGATTGGAAAGTTTCGTCTTGGATCAGACTGCGCGGACTGTGCAGGCTGATCCTAGACGACACTTTACGCAAATGTCCGAATGTCCCTTTTCGCGTGTTGCAGGCCATATCAGAAGTTATGACAACAAAACTTTAGACTCAATCATACTGAAAGTAATTGCAGTTGACAAATCAAATGTGGCTGAAATGATAAGAACTGTGAATGAAAGTGTAGAAAATACTGTGTAACGCTGATTACCTGCATTTTCTTCTTTTCACACAGTGTTTTCTATCCCATCACAAAACAAGAGGGCCATGATGGCCCTGTATCGCTCCACTGGCTATTAAGTAAAAACACTACAAGCCAAACATTACAATATTCAGCAAATTGATTTCAAACACGAGGTCATGCAAACATTTTTCTATCTAATCCTACGAGAAAGTTGTGATCCATGGGCAAAGCCAATTTTGATCGCAAAGCTATAATTATTTGAATCCTGGTGGAGGTCCACAATATAAAGCTCCATACCAAATAATTCAGTTCTTGAATGTTATAAACAAGAAGATTTTCAAATTTTTCTCAATGAAAAGCCCTGTAAAACATGAAACCCATGAGACAGGGCTAAATCTAATAGCCTTAGTCTTTATAATGGTTAGTAACATAATGACTTAAGATAGTTTTCATTACAAAAGCCCATGTAAAACTGGTGACCTTGTGTTCCGTGGTGTGGGGACAAACTTGGGTCAAGGACTATAATTTGGGCCCTCCTTGTAGAGGCCCACTAGATAAAGCTACATGCAAAATTTGGTAGACCCCATGGCTATTATTTGAAGGAACTTGGTAGAGGCCCACTAGATACAGCTACATGCCAAATTTGGTAGCCCTAGGCCTTACAGTTTCAGAGAAGAAGATTTTTGAAAATTTTCTATATTTTTCAGTTTTGTTGCCATGGCAACCAGAGTTTTTGAAGGAATAAAATTCTGTCATGGGATTCTGAAGAAGACCATGGCAGGACCATTTCTTTGAAGTTTCATCAAAATTGGATAAGTAGTTTCAGAGATGTTTGAAATAAAAGTTAATGCACGCACGGACAGATGGACGGACGGACCTTCAGTGCCAGTAAAAAACAAGTATATACATCAATCTCAGTTTGAAATATATCTTTTTAACCTATTACCAGACAATCCCTACTTTTGATGACCCTGAGAAAGAAGGCTTTAGAAAAGCATTTTCTCCTTTTCTTACAATGTTTTCTACTGTTCACAAAACAAATTTCAAATTTTCAATCACTTTTATTTTGTCGTCTGCAAGTGCTTTCGATTTAGACAAGCCTAAAATATTATCGTTTGGTAATGAGTTACATGTGTGCTAACAATTGTCATAATAAATCACTAAGATTTTTTTTCAAACTTATTTTATTAATACTTTTTCTAAGCTAGTCATCATCAAACAGTAGACATGGTGTATTAATATGAACACTTCATAGTTTGTAAACACAGTCAGATATGTGGAGGATAATTTTTTGTTTTGGTGTATGATTGAAAATTTTTTTATTGAGTTGAAACAAATGCTAAAAGCTCCCCTTGAGCATGTTGTGCTCAAATGAGCTAAAAAGTTAACATACGGATGGACGCACAACGGACAACGGGCCATAACATAAGCCTGCTGGCCTTCGGCCAGTGGAGCTAAAAAACTTGTCTACCACCAATCATGTATCACTGCAGCTTGATAATCAAGGGAGGTAAATAGTAACGAACTTTATCTTTCATAAAAAGAATTATTTCCCTTGATTAATGTTTAAATTGAAGTGACAATATTTTGAAGCCCATGTTAAACTTGCGATCCCTGGAATGAAGGCAATTTTGACCCCAGACCTACAATATGAAACTAGAATGTGTGGTTATAAACAAAAAGATTTTTTAATCTTGCCCAATAAAAAGTCATGTAAAACAAGTTTGCTGAATAAAAGGCCCTGTAAAATATGTGATCCATGACACAGGTTTATCAAGTTTTCACTATAAAAGCCAATGTAAAACTTGTGACCCCTGGTGTGGAGTCAAACTTGACCCCCAAAGTTAAAATTTGGGCCCTCTTGGTAGAGGCCCATTATATAAAGTTACATGCAAAATTTGGTAGCCCTAGGCCTAAATATGGCTATGTACAAGTAGATTATTAAAGTTTCCTTATATAAGACCATGTAGAACTTGTGACCCCCTGGGGTGGGGCTACATTTGACCCCCTGGGCTATAATTTGGGCACCCTTGATACAGACCCCCTAGATAAAGCTAAATGCAAAATTTGATAGCCCTAGCCCTTATAGCTAGATGCGAAAGATTTTTCTATATAAGCCCGCCCATGTAAAACATGTTACCCCCCGGAGCGAAGTCAAATTTGACCCTCGGCTATAATTTGGACACCCTTGGTACAGGTCCACTAGATAAAGCTACATGCCAAATTTGGTCGCCCTAGGCCCCATGGCTAGGTCAAAGAAGAATTTTAAAGTTCTCCCTATATAAGCCCATGTAAAACTTGTTATATAAGCCCATGTAAAACTTGTTACCCCCGGGCAGGGCCTAATTTGACCCCAGGGCTATAATTTGAACAATCTTGGCAGAGGTCCACTAGATAAAGCTACATGCCGAATTTGGTAGCTCTAGGCCCTATGGCTAGGTAGAAGAGGAATTTTAAAGTTCTCCCTAAATAAGCCCATGTATAACTTGTAACCCCTGGGGCGGGGCCAATTTTGACCCCAGGGCTATAAATTGAAGAAACTTGGTAGAGGTCCACTAGATAAAGCTACATGCCAAATTTGGTAGCCCTTGGCCTTACGGTTTCAGACAAGAAGATTTTCAAAGATTTTCAAAATTTTTCAGTTTTGTTGCCATGGCAACCAGAGTTTTTGAAGGAATTAAATTCTTTCAAGAAATTCTGAAGAGGACCATGGCAGGATCATTTCTGTGAAGTTTCATCAAAATTGGATGGGTAGTTTCAGAGAAGAAGACGTTTTAAAAAAAAGTTAACGCACGGACGGACGGACGGACGCACGGACGGACGGATGCACGGACGCACGACAGACAACAGGCCATGACATAAGTCGCTGGCCTTCGGCCAGTGGAGCTAAAAATCTCATTATTTGTGCAGTATTGAAAAAAAAAAAAATTCCATAAATGCTTGCTTTAGTCTAAAATTTTATGATCTAGATAAAATTTAATTTTAAGCCTATACCAAACAGTCTCAGGTTTATAAAACCTCGAGTTAGAGGCCTCTTAACTCATTACCAAACGACAAAATTTTAGGTTTATCCAATTCGAAAGCATTTACAGACGACAAAATAAAAGTGACTGAAAATTTGAAATTTGTTTTGTGAAGGGTAGAAAACATTGTGGGAAAAGGAGAAAATGCTGGTTACCAGCATTTTCTCCTTTTCTCACAATGTTTTCCAAAGGCTTCTTTCTCAGGGTCATCAAAAGTAGGGATTGTGTGGTAATGGGTTAAAAAGCACTTGGGGAAAAAGTGGTAACTAACAGTTTCTACCTTTCCAACAATGTTTTCTACCCTGTTAAAGAACTTCATTGTATTTGTACCGAGTCAAAGATTTGTCATTTGGTACAGGTCAATGCTGCTGTGGGAAACTTCATCCAATTCTGTACAAATATACCTCTTCATATCCCTGCTGATGAAAGCTTCAGAAAACATTTGCATGAAAGAAGCAAATTTGATTGTACAAGCCATTGCTCCTTTTCCTACAATGCTTAAAATAATTTTTTCCTTTATAACAAAGAGCAACATTTTCCTTTCTGTCAAACCTTAGTCCTCTTTAACTCTTAATCAACCAACAAAATTGAAAGCATTTGCAGATCACAATTTAAATGTAGCTTAAATGATGGTTTCGGTCTTTGATAGGGTAGGCCACATCGAGAGGAAAAAAGAAATTCCTGTTTATCAGCATGTCCTGCTTTACCACAATGTTTTCAAAAGCTATCTTTCTCAGGATTGTCAAGATTGTGTGGTGAACAGTTAACTCTACCAATATCAAACCATAAAATTTTAGACCTGCCCAAATAGAAACCATAAGCAAATGACACATCAAATACAGCCTATCAAAGTGTATCAAAGTGTATAAAACATGACGGGGGAAAATGAGAAAATGCTGGTTGCAAGCAATTTATTCTTTCCCCAAAATGTTTTAATGTGGCTTCTTTTTCTGGGTATTAAAGTATGTGATTATTTGCTTAACCCTATACCACACAATCCCAAACAGCATTAAACACTATACAATTTGTAACCCGATAGATTTTCTTTTTACAGCAATAGAGCTTTTCAGTTACACATGGTGGTGTCAACTCTTATCCTGCTAAATAACTGAGCCATGCTCTGGCAAAAGGGGGCTTAATGCGTCTTCGTAATCCGTCATGCCAAGCAAGCCATCACATACTTATGGATCCATAACAGCCACCTTTTTTTTTTTTAACAACTGACTTAAAGATAAAGTAGACTGATCCTTGGACATACAAAAAATTGACTAATGGCGAAAAGTTTCGGCCCAGGTCAAATCCCAAGATTTTACCTCCCTGAGCATAAAGGCTTACAAAAACTTTGTGGGTAAAGGAGAAAATGTTGGTAACAATCAATTCTTACTTTTCCCACAATCTTTTTTCTCTCCCTTTCAAATAAAAAATTGGGAGTCACATTTAACCCTTAGCCTGCTAAGCACGACTCACTAGCCTTTTGCGGACAGTGTAGATCAAGCTCAGACTGCACAGAATGAGCAGTCTGATCTTGGATCTACACTGCCCAATGAGGAGATATTATTCCCCAAAACATAAATTTGAAAAAGCAGTATTTGGGTTTTTACTATTGAATTTAAAACTTTATTTTAGTTATTTTGCAGGATAGGGGTTAATTATTGTCTGCAAATGGTTTAGATTTGGACAATTCCAAAATTTTGTTGTCTGCTAAGGAGCTAAGGGTGAAAATGCTACTGCTGTTTGTTCCAAGGCCTGTTTGCCAAGGTTAGGTATGACACTATTTTGGTACGATACTTAAAAGAAAAATAACATTTATGATTGCTAAATTTGAGTCTCTTATCAAACAAGTATGAGCACCCCATGCATCTTTAAGTCTCCAATCTTAACTCTTTACCAAATGACAAAATTTCAGACTTGTCCAAATTGAAAGCATATGCAGACGGAAAATGAAGGGGACTCAAAAAATGAAACTTGACTTTGGAAGAGTAGAAAACATTATGGGAAAAAGAAAAAATGCTGGTTACCAGCATTTTCTCCTTTTCCCACAGTGTTTTCAGAAGGCTTCTTTCTCGGGGTCGTTAAAACCAGGAATTGTTTGGTAAAGGGTTATTGTGGTTAACAACCAAATTTGCATTTATGGATAGTAAAGTTCAAGATCTGACAGCACAACACAGTCTGATCACTGATCTACACTGACCTCTTTCTGCCAAAATTTTAGACCTGTGTAAACTGAAATTATTTGCAGACGACACATTAGATGCAGCTGAAATAATAAAAATGTTTTGGAAAGGGTAGAAAACATCATGGGAAAAGGAGAAAAATACTGGTTACCAACATTTTTCCGTTTTCCTACAATGTTTTCAGAAAGTTTTTTCCTCATGGTATTTAAACAAGGGAGCATGAGGTAATGGCTTAAGTACACTGATCTTCAGAAGCCACATTTGAAACAATTGTAAAGGTGATTTCACCGACATCTGCACCATTTACAAAGTCATTTTCCATGTTGCTAAAACTCTCTTCACTAATAAATTGAACATTATCAGCCGTTTCAATTTCCGATCCTGGTTGTGATGCAATCACTGTGTCAGCAGCTTCACAATACACCACTTGTGCATCATCTGAGGTATTCAAATACTGTACAGCATAGTTTTTGTCGTCTATTCTAATATATAATGGTTCCCCTCCCACTCCACTTACAGGAACCAGCGAGACTTCTTCACTGGTTTCCAGATTTTCTTCTCTTTTTATAGTCAAATCAGACTTTCGGAGTTTGCGCCCTGGATGAAGGTTTGGAACAAGAGTATCAACAGCATCTTCTGATACCGAATGTTTCTTGACCAAATGAGAACGAAAATAATCTCTTCTATTAAATACAGCCCCACAATAATGACATTGATGCTGACCATCACCTGTGTGTACAAATTTATGTCGCTTTAAAGAGCTTGGTTGAGTGAAAGATCTGTCACAAATTTCACATTTAAACAGTTTTTCATCTGAATGTCTGAGTAAATGGTTACGTAGTTCTGTTGTACTGTAGAACCCTTGACCACAATGCTGGCATATCTTTGAACCTGAGGATGTATGTCGTTGTTTATGCAGCTTCAACTGTTTCTTGATTTTAAAAGCAAAGCCACATATGTCACAGACAAAAGGTCTATCCACAGAGTGACATTTCATATGGAGGCTATAATTGGTCTGACTACCAAACCTTTTCCCGCAGGTTTCACATTGGAACGGTTTTTCACCAGTATGGGTCCGGACATGATCCCTCATATTTCCCAGGAGACGTACTTCTAATCCACAGAATTTACACTTGTGTACTGTCTTTCCTAAAATGAGTAGAGAAAACAACATTGGCTTTATCCTGTTCATAGTTTTCACAACACCTGTAAAATTGTGTGTCTCGCCGGTAAGGCCTCTTTTCCTTCGACAACAACATTTCTTATGTGGCTCTAAAAACGCGTACTTAAATCGTACTGTTTCCCTAAAATGGTGAGAATAACTACAAATTACCATTCACCACACAATCCAGAACATTAACAACTCTGAGAAACGGCCTTTTAAAAATATTGTGAGAATAGGAGAAAATGCCAGTTCTTACGAACATGTAAGTTCGCAACAAATGCATAGCTCAAATACAAATCGCACCTGGCGGGATTCGAACCCGTGCTGAAAAATATCCTCGTTTTTCAAGGTTTAAAAGACCAATACCATAACCACTGAGCTAAAGAGATATCTCTCTAACACAGTCGTTAGGTATTGAGTTTATACGGGAAAGCTATGCAGTAAGGAAGGAGTGATCTCCTGTAACACACCCCCTCTTAAATGTCATCATTTTGATGACAGAAAGCCTTATTAGGCAGTAAGTCTATTAATTACACAACAAATGGCTCAATGGCCAATCCCAGACGAGCCCCCATATTACGAACATGAAAGTTCGCAACAAATGCATAGCTCAAATACAAACCGCACCTGGTGGGATTCAAACCTGTGCAGACAAATATCCTCGTTTTTCGAGGTTTAAAAGACCAATACCATAACCACTGAGCTAAAGAGATATCTCTCTAACACAGTCGTTAGGTATTGAGTTTATACGTAAAGGCTATGCAGTATGGAAGGAGTGATCTCCTGTAACACAGTATTTTCTCCTTTTCCCACAAAATTTTCTCTATTTTCAAAAGCAAACTCCATCATTTTAGGGCCATCTTAATTGTAGTCTGCAAATGCTTTGTAAATGGACAAGTATAATATTTTGTTGCCCGATATAGAGTTAAATATTGTTGACTGAAGACCAGACTGCAAAGAATATTGAGTTTGATCTTAGATTAATCCTTTCCCACACAGCAAGTTTTTAGATTCTTCCAAATTAAAAAGATCCTTAACTCTTTACCAAATGACAAAATTCTGAACTGGTTCAATTTGAAAGCATTTGCAGATGACAAATTAAGTGCTGCTAAAATTAGGATTTCTGTCTTAGATAGGGTACAAAACATTGTGGGAAAAGGAGAAAATGCTGGTTACCAGCATTTTCTCCTTATCCCACAATGCTTTTAAAAGCCTTCTCTGTCAGGGTTGTTAAAAGTCGAAATTGTGTGGTAAAGGGTTAAAGGATAAAATGGGTAAAAATGAGCTCAGGCTCTTTGACAAGTAAAAAAACATTGTGGGAAACGGATAAAATGCTCGTTACCACCATTTTCTCCTTTTCCCATGATGTTTTCAAAGAGCTTCTCTCTTAGAGAAGTTAAAACTCCAGATTGAATGGAAAAGGGTTAAACATATTTGATATCTTGGGAAATATTTAAGCCAAAATGTACTTGACAACTATCATAATTGCTTTTAAGTGGATCCATTCGGCTCACATACAATATTATGTAATGTTCTGACCTCTTCAAATGATATTATCTCTTGGCTCTTTACCAAATGACAAATTGAAAGCATGGTACAGACTACAATTAAAGTATGACTCAAATGATGGAACTTGCCTTTAACAGGGTAGAAAACGATGAGGGAAAAGGAGAATATGCAAGTTACCAGCATTTCCTCCTTTTCCTCCAACCTTTCAATAGGCCGTTTTTTCAGGGTCTTTAATACTTAGTAAAGAGTTAACCAAACAGTCCCATGTTTTCATGACCCTGATGTAAAAGGCCTTTGAAAAAATTGTAGGAAAAGTAGAAAATGCTGGCAAACAGTATTTCTCTTTTCTGCACAATATGTTCAGCCTTATTAGAGAACTTTAGTTCATTTGTACCCATGTAGATTTTGTCATCTGCAAACTTGTAATTTGCATTTTGTGGTTCAGAAAAGAGTTAAAAACAAAGCCTACTTTCACAAGTATTTTACCTAGACATTTGCGGCAATTCCTCACCTACTGTGTTTTCTGAATTTTATCAGTGTTTGACCGAGACTCAGCAATGCATTGCCCAAGGACAGTCCCACACAACAATTGGCACCAGTGGGGACAGAACCCAGAACACCTGGATAATACATCCATCACTGTTGCAACTTGGCCACAAAAACTCCCTGAAACTGTCTCTAATTTCTCTCTATGGTTATAACCCAATGATTAGAAATACAGGAAAAACGTAACCTCTATCACAAATTAATTATTTAAAGAGACATCTTTACAGCAAGATAGTAAACAAACGCTGTTAAAACTTGACAGTGTTATAATCTAGTCAGCTATGTTAACGTAGATCAAAAACCAACATAAGGTGTATTGGGTAAAGAAACTGGGGGATTTGTCTTCGATTTAAACCGGAAACTGTGGTTTTATGTCTATGGCTAGCCGCAATAGAGTAAAATGCATTTTCTATCTGCTGTAATCTGTGCAACCATCATGGGCAATATTTGGCATGAAGATACTGAGTGATTATAGTTTCATAAAATAAAGAAGAAAAACGGTTAAAAAAGCTGGATAAAAACGAGTAAAGATGTATATTTAATACTGAGAATACATGTATTCTATAAAGCATTATGTTCTATAAAAACATATTAAGATATTTCTTCTATATCCTAATTTCTCAAACCTTATATTACCTCTTTACCACAAGACAAAAATGTAGATGTCCGAATTAAAAGCATTTGCAGACTGCAATTTAATTGTGGCTCAAATGATGAAATTTGTCTTTCAAAAAGTAGAAAACATTGTGGTAAAAGGAGAATATGCTGTTGTCTCCTTTTCCAACAACATTTTCAAAAGGCTTCTTCCCCAAGGTTGTTAAAACTCAGGACTGTGTAGTACAGCCTCAAGGATAAATACAGCACTGAAAATGTGATACACATACGGCTTTACAACTGAAAGCAGGGCCTGCTCTGGCTTTTTTTTTTCTTTCGCCACTATTTTCGCCAATTTAAAAAACTTTTCGCCACTTTTTTTATTTATGAGCCATTTTTTTCGCCACTTTTCCTAATTTATTACCATTTCTTTCGCTACTTTTCTTAATTTATGAGCCATTTCTTTCTACTTTTTTGCTACTTTCCTTTTTACCACCATTTATCCCCCTTTATTCCGTTCAGGTATCAGACACAGAGAACAAGGTTTTTTTTTTTTCAATTTTAATTCATTTGTACAAACATGGAAACATGAATGATGAAAATTACATGATGGGGATTTAATCCTTTAGCACATGACACAATTTTAGACACATCCAAACCCAAAGCATATACAGACATCAATTTTAAATGTTGCCGAAATAGTGGAAGATTGTCTGTGATAGGACAGAAAACATTGTTTGAAAAGGAGAAATGCTGGTTACCAGCATTTTTTTCTTTTCTCACAATGTTTTCATAAGTCTCCTTTATTGAGGTTGTTAAAAAGTTGGCATTGTGTGGGTTGATAAAACAAACAAACAAAAAACGATGGTAAAAACGCAATGTAGTTAAATTCTGTTTGAATCTAGAAGCATACTTGTGCTGCAAGTAGACAGTATTTCTTCCATGAACTTTACAGGAGAAATTATAGTATGTGATGAAAGAATTTCTGTATGCCTGCGTTGAGTGAAAAACTGTTGAATCTTACTATCACTTTTGGATATGATTTGCTTATCAAAGAAAAAAATGAGAAGGATTTTTATCTACTTGTTGACTCAAAAGAACATTATCTGACCATTGTGTTTTGATTGCCTTGTAGTTTATGACCCCATTGATGCAGAGTCACACATTACTTCAAACCCTGATATTTCTCATCAGATTACAAATAATGTCCAGAGTGATGAGAAAAGAAAAAAAAAAAAACTTCTTCACGGCTGTAATGAGGACCAACCACAATCTTGATTCAAAAACATAACTAGGACTTGGTAAAATTTAAAAGAATTAAACTTAACAAGGTTTACAGAGATGTAACCTATATAGTCAATAAAACAGCTGATAGGAAGGAAAAGGTGTAGTGCATTCTAAAAATAGAATGCTATAAATAGAACACTGCACTGCAGATTTTGCTTGAGCTGCCGATGTGAGGAAGGCAAATGATTGTTTTCAAGATTTTTTAATCCTTTGGTTTACCATCCATCATTGTAATTTATTGAAAAATATTTGTAAAGAATATCTCCAGCAGTAAGAAGAGGTAATTCTGCTTTATTTTACGACTATTCATGTATTGAGAATCAGTACTGATCGTCTGACGTCATTTAAACAAATAAGCAGACGCTTTACCTGTGGGGAAAAAAGACAGGTTTTCGTGGGATAAAGGGGTGGATTTAGCGAGTCAGTAACAGATATGGATCATAACACTCTGCTGTCTTATATAAATTTGCAAAGTTGATAAGGATAACTGGCGTCACCCTTTGTCTTAGATAGCCAATATTTCATGAATATAGCAAGGTCGGGAATTTTTTAAGGCGAAGTTTTTTCGCCGTGCAAGCTTGACGAGGCAAAGTTGAGCCATTGAAGGTGACTTCTTCGCCCACGTCGCCCTGTAGCTTGTTCCCTGCTTCACCCTTTCTCCACTTGTCTCGTGAGTTGAGACAAAAACTGAAGAATTGCCTATAAAAAAAAAACTTTCGCCACTTATTTTCGCCAGTTAAAGAAAAAATTCGCCACTTGTTCAGAATTTTCGCATTTGGCGAAAATGGCGAACGGCAGCGCGGGCCCTGTGAAAGTATAACTGAGCCATGCTCTGGCAAAAGGGGGCTTAGTGCATCTCCCTTATACATGATACCAGCCCAAGTCATCACATAATTATGGATCCATAAACGTCACATTTTTAAATAACCGACTTAATCATTAGGTAGACTGGTCCTTTAACAAACAGAAAATTGACCTATAGCGAAAAGTTTCGGCCCAGGTCAGCCTGCACGGACTGCGCAGGCTGACCTGGGTCGATACTTTTTGCAGATGCATTAAGCCCCTTTTTCACAGAGCACAGCTCAAATGTCTCATTACACCTCACGATCCTGAGTATTAACAACTCTGTCAGCAAAAGCCTTTGAAAATTGTAAACTGCATTTTCTCCTTTTTCAATCATGTTTCCTACCCTCACAGACAGCTCCAACTGTTTGAGTCTGACTAAATTTGTGGTCTGCAAATTGCATTGAACTGGGACGGGTCTAAAATTTTGTCCTTTTTTTTGTCTTTTGAATTTGTCACTAAATTTTACCATTACCTCATTACAAGACGATAAAATTTTATACTTTATGCCGTAGACTTTTTACTTTTGATATAGATTAAACTCCTTACAAGAGGACATAATTTTTTACTTTATGGCATTTTCACCATTTTTTCAGTTATATTGTGGCAGCAAGAGCACCTATCCATGCTTTCCTGGACTTTTTTCATTTACCAGTACTTAGTACTTTTTTCTTCCCTAGGCTACTGACTGCTTTCCCATATAACCATCATCAGGACAATGATCAGGGATGAGAGAGGAATGAATCCTGTTGAAGAAATGAACATACCCATTCAAAATTAACCTTGCATGTATTAACAGCCCAGAAAACATTGTAACAAAATGAGGAATTTCTAGATATACCGGTAATCATTTTCTACATTTGTCATAATGTCCTTAACCTTTTCCAACACAACAAGTCTTAGACTCTTACAATTCAAATCAGCTGCAGACCATAACTTCAAAATTGGGACAAATAAGCTGAAGTTCTCTGACAAGGAAGAAGACATTGTGGCAAAAGAAGAAAATGCTGGTTGCCAGCATTTTCTCCTTTTCCCACAATGTTTTCAAAAGGCTTCTTTCTTACGCTTGCTAAAAAACGGAATTGCATGGTAAAGGGTTAAAAAAAAAAGTCCTCCTCCAGAAAAGCAAAAAGATGCCTACAGTTCCTACAAAAATTCTACAACATTGTTCTTATACTACAACTTAATTCTAAGTCTCGAAATCAGATTAGCTGAAACAGGAAACTCAGACTGTCTCAGCCAATCAGAATATAGACAAGCCTTGGAACTTAGAATTAGATTTTAACCCTTTTCCTCACAATCCCGACTTTTAACGACCCTGAGAAAGAAGCCTATAGAAAACATTGTGGGAAAAATAGAAAATGCTGGTAACCAGCATTTTCTCCTTTTCCCACAATATTTTCTACCGTATCAAAGTCAGAAATCATCATATTAACAAGATTTAATTCGTTGTCTGCAGATGCTTTGAATTTGGTCCAGTCCAAAAATTTGTCGTTTGGTAAAGAGTTAAATGGGTGTTGAATGTAGGCCAACAGCTTCTTTGCAAAATTAGATTTGAGCAGTGCTCTTGCAATCTGGGGTTTAATATATGTCTGTAATGCATGATACTTAGTAAGTACTTATAATAATTGGCCTGCAACACGTGAAAAGGGGCATTCAGACATTTGCCTAAAGTGTCGTGTCGGATTAGCCTGCGCGGAGTGCACTTTCCCTTTTTATGTAATTTTCTGTTTTGCGCAAGTCTACTGTCGCACAAAATCTAATGTAGTCGTAAAGTGCCGTCTCGGATTAGCCTGCGCAGACTGCGCAGGCTGATCCAAGACAACACTTTACGCAAATGTCCAAATGCCCATTTTCGTGTTTTGCAAGGCATACAATGATGAGTCCATAAAATCCAGCTTGTCTAACAAACCAACTAAATCTTGAGGTACACTGGTCTTTTGACATGCATAAAACTGACCAATAGCAAAAAATTTTAACCCAAGTCAGCATACGCAGACAGTCTGCGCAAGCTGATCTTGGTCTATACTTTTTGCAGATGTGTTAAACCCCTTGTCACACAGTTTTGTTCATTTCCATGTTACAAATATAACCTGTGCATATGCTACCCTACTCTGTATTGTCCCAATAATACTATGTACCTCTTTACCAACCAATCAATGTTTTAACAAACTTAAAGAAGAAAGTCTTTAGAAAACACTCAGGAAACAGGAGAAGAGGCCTTAAATAGCAATTATTTCTTATTCCATAAATATTTTCAACTCTATCAAAGACAATTCCCAATATCTCAACCACCATTTGTTGTCTGCAAAATGCTTTCCATGTGAAAAACCTATTATTTTGTCCTCTTGGAAAGGGTTAAGTGAAATGAAATTATCTGCATTCAATTTTACCCTTTACCAAACAACTAAATGTAGAACTTGTCCAAATTCAAAGCAGTTGCAGATGACAAATTCAGCTCAAACTATGAGACTTCTGGGTGAAAAGTTAGAAAACCTTGTGGGAAAAGGAGAAAATGCTTGTTACTAGCATTTTCTCCTTTTCCCACAATGTTTTCAAAATGTTTCTTCCTTAGGGTTGTTGAAAGCCTGAACTGTTTGGTAAAGGGTTAACTGACATAAGTCCTGTGAAGTTTGATGTACAGTTGTATGTCCAGAAAAATTGGGCACTAAATCAGAACTACTGGTAAAGTAATGGTTGGCACTAGCACCATTTCCAATCTGATATTCTTGCACTAGAGACACATCACTAACTCTCTCCTGAAAAATCGTGGTGGATAATGACATTTCCTCTGCAGAATTGGCATTGTGATCTGAAGACGGGCTTGTATGATTTTCAATCACTGAGAGACTTCCTTGGGACTCGGATGTGTTTCTTTTATTCCTAGTCTCTCTTTTTTCTGTGTGTGTTTTTTTTCTGACAGTGTCCTTAGTCTTGTCCCTAATGTTGTGTATATTTCGCATGTGACGTGTTACTCCATCTGTCCGTTGAAATGTTGTACCACAAACATGACACTGAAACTTACTACGATTTTGTCTGTGTACCTGTTGGTGTCGTGCTAACGTTGAGCTATGATTAAAACCTTTGCCACAGTCCTTGCAGATGTATTTCCGTTCATTTGTATGTGTACTAGCGTGACTTTTCAAATCAGATCTCGAATAAAACAAGGCACCACAAGTATCACAAATAATGGATTTTTCCTGATGACGGACTTCATGACGTTTAAGAGCCTTTATTGACTTAAAAGCCATATCACAGAACTGGCAGATGTTTGGACGCTGATTTGTGTGTCGATATAAATGATCTATCACATTTGTTGCTGACTTACATTCCTTCCCACAGATTTTACAAGCAAACACTTTCTGGCCTGGAAGGTTGAAAAGTAGGGAAACCTTAGTGAGGGCTTACACACTTACAATTTGTGAAGATTCTTTCCAGCAATCAATATTAAAAAGCCCAACTAAATGTTGGTATTCTCATTCTATAAACATCAGTTCTACATCAAAGCCTATTTGGTATGTATTCATAAGAATATTCATAGTAAAGCCAATTGATATGATTATGCACAACAAAAGTCTGGTTACCTTTCACAAAACTGCATAAATTTGTGTAAAGTTATGCATATCAATGCAACAAGAACAACGCATACCAGTGCTTATGCTTGGCTGCAGTTGCTTTTCCAGTGAAAATTTAAGGTCAATCTGTGTCAAAAATATTTCAAAGATAACATACCCCTAATGATAGTGTATGTAAATCTGGCCTGAGGTTCTAGAGACATTCATATCTTCATTTATAATAGAAATACATGTATAAACAAGAGAGCCATAGGCCCTAAAGCTTTCACCCGAGTAAGGTTATCTATGGTTGGTAAAGCTGAAGAAATCCAGGTTTTAATGATGTAGAACACATGAGTGTAAGTAACCTACTTTTTGACCGACTTGACCTATTTTTGAACTTGTTAGATATATTATCAAGACAAACATTCTGATAAAGTTTCATGAGTATCAGACTGAAAATATGGCCTCTAGACTGCATACAAGGTTTTTCAAAGATTTGTCCGAGACCTACTTACGTTTTGGTCTGTTGTGACCCAATTTCAATCTTGTCTGAGATATCATCAAGACTACTTTTTGACCAAGTTTTATGAGTATCAGGCTGAAAATGTGGCCTCTATGGTGCATACAGATTTGTCCACATGACCTACTTTTTGACCTTACATAAACAAATTTCCATCTTGTCAACAATATCATGAAGACAAACGTTCAGACACAATTTCATAATTATCAGGCTGAAATTGTTGCCTCTACAATGCACACATGGTTTTTTCTAAGATATACCGGTAGCCCAGTGTCCTACTTTTTGACCTGTCATGACATAATTTCCAACTTGTCTAAGATATCATCACGACAAACATTCTGACCAAGTTTCAGGAGTATGAGGCTGAAAATGTGGCCTCTAGATTGCACACAAGGTTTTTCTAAGATGTAGCCTAGCAGGGTTTTCCATGATGCACAATCCTGCGTCACTGACACAATTTTTAACTCAAATGACCCCCAAAATAAAATTTAATGACAGTGCATCATCAGTAACACAACTTTTCAGTATCTAAATCATCTACGAAACTGAATAAGGTGTCATAAATCCAAGACTGTTCTTGCTTCAATATCAGATGAACACCGTTCTTTTTTTAACTACAGGGTTTATTTTAGATAAAAGTGTTTTTCTGCTAATTTATTTATAGAATAAGACTGGTTTATGCATTATTGCCGCAAAGTACATCGGACATGTGCCGTAAATAGGGCCCAGTCAAAGTCTTGGGTTCTCTGTATTTCATAGCTTATTTTATGCGACTAAAAGTACACATTACCAGTCTGTGCTGTTCGCGGAAAATAATGTCACAACGAAGTAAACAGTAGCATTCTTTTTATCAGCTGCCAAACAATCCACTTCAAGCAGTGATTCGGACGAGCAAGTTTCATCTCTCAAAAAGTGAAATCGAGCTTTCCGTCACAAATGACTTACAGACTTTACTTTCTTGCAGTTTAAAGGTGAAATTCAACTGCATTGTAATCTGTGCTTGACGACGAAGAAACCCATTTATTTTGATCCCATAAGTTAAAGAAATGACCCTCAACTAAAGAGGCAAGGGGTCACAATGACCCCAAATTTTTAAAGCTGAGGGAAAACCCTGCCTAGTGACCTACTTTTTTACCTGAATTGACCCATTTTGAACTTGTTTAAGATATCATTAGGACAAATATCCAGACCAAATTTCAGGAGTACGAGGCTAAAAATATGGCCTCCAGAGAGCACACCAAGTTTTTCTTAGATTTAGCCCACCAACCTACTTTTTGATCTGACATGATCAAATTTTGAACTTGTTCTAGAAATCATCAAAACAAATTCTGACAAAGTTTTGGGAGCATCAGGTGGAAAATGTGGCCTCTGTGGTGCACAAAAGGTTTTTCTAAGATTTAGTCCAGTGACCTACTTTTTGACCTTATATCACCCCCATTTTGAACTTCTCAAAGATGTCATCAAGACAAATATCCTGACCAAGTTTCAAGAGTATCAAGCTAAAAATATGGCCCCTAGAGTGCACATAGGCCTTTTCTAAGATTTGGCTCAGTGACCTAATTTTTAATCCAACATGATCAAATTTCGAACTTGTCCGAGATATCATCAAGAAAAACATTCTGACCAAGCTTCAAGAGTTTCAAGCTGGATATGTGGCCTCTATGGTGAACACAAGGCTTTTCTAAGATTTAGCCCAGTGACTTACTTTTTGTCCCCATATGACCCAATTTCGAACTTGTCTGAGATATCATCAAGACAAACATTCTGACCAAGTTTCATGAGTATCTGACTGAAAATGTGGCCTCTAGGTACACATGGTAAATGTTGATGACTGCATGACAGACAATGCAGAACCGACACCACGATCACAAAAGCTCACCTTGAGCACTTTGTGCTCATGTGAGCTACAAAAACAGTATCAAAGATTTTGTAAAACCACGGCACAGATGTTGATAGGGCTATGACAATAATAAGCAGCCTTGGTGGTAGTATTTGGATTCAATTACAAACTACAATGTCTATCTTTACATATGAGTCATTCATTGTGAAAAGGTATTTTAATAAATATGCAAAAGGGAATACAGTGATACAATTCTGTCTTAAGTTTCCTAAACTCCAAAGAGAGGGTCATTGGCCCTTAAGCGTTCATCTGAGTAAACTCTTCTAAAATGATACAGTTTTAGAGATCCTGGTTCCAAATATGACATCTGAGTGTTAGTAACATACTCTCTGGCTGGACATGATCCAATTTTGAACTTGTACAAGACATCATCAAGGCAAACACTCTGACAAAGTTCATGAGTATCAGGCTCAGGATATGTTCTCTAAGATTGCTCATAATGTTTTTCTAACACTGACGCAATTTGTCACCTGACGTGATTAAATTTTGAACTTGCCAAAGATATCAACAAGACAAACATTTTGACCAGGTATGTAGCCACCAGAGTGCACATCAGCCTTTTGTAAGATTTGATCCAGTGATCTACCCTACATGACCCAATTTCAAACTTGTCCCAGATGTCATCAAGACAAACATTCTGACCAAGTTTCGTAAGTACCAGACAGAACATGTGGTCTCTAGAGTGCATACAATATTTTTATAAATTTTGACCCAGTGACCCACATTTTTTTAACTGACATGACCTAATTTCAAGTTTATCCGAGATATTATCAAGACAAATATTCCGACCTAGTCATGAGTTTTGGACTGCAGACATGGCCTTTGGAGTGCACACAAGGTAATTGCTGACCACTGGATGCCTGACAACACACGTGGGATGCAGGACACAGCAGTAACAAAAGCTATCCTTGAGCACAAGGTGAGCTAAAAACCTAAGCTCATTTTTTTGTAACTATTACAGTTACAATGACCATCATTTCAGGTGCATTAACAGACTTTGAAGAAGTACAGAACTGGAGAAGAAAGAGAACTAAATGCCTGATATAGCACTAAGAAATTCAGTATAGACACCTTTAAGCAAGTTGCTTTTTAGTCAATGTTTCCCAGAATATCCAAGATAAGTAAAATTAAGTCTACATGAAAATTTAAGCCTTTATCACAGATTCCAAGTTTTATCAACCCTCTGAAACAGACCTTGTCTTTTGAAAACATTGTGGGAAAAGGAAAAAAGCTCGAAACCAGCATTTACCCCACTTCCCATAGTGTTTTCTCCTTTTTCAAAAGCAAATTCAATAACTTTGGTGGCATTTAATTTGTTGTCTACAAATACTTTTGAATTGTAGAAGTCTTTAATTTTGTTGTGCAGTAAAGAATGAAAATGAACATCATTATCATTACATAAATGCTTGAGCAGATTTTTAGAGCCATGTGGTAGACCAGAAAGTGGCTGAGTTGTTTCCCATTTCATTGAGAAATAAGATTTTTTTTCTTTCAAATGCTTTCTGTTGTGTAGCACTATCAGATATTCTTTTCCTTCAAACATTCTCTGCTGTTTAGCTTTATTGGGTGATAGTAATGTAGAGCTAGAATTTCAGCAAAACACAAAAAGTCTTTACCATAGGATATTTCAGACTGGTCCAAATTGAGAGCACTTGCAGACAACAAATTAAATGTGGTTCGAATGACTGGATTTGCTTCTGAGAGGTTAGACAACATTGTGGGAAATGGAAAAGATGCTAATTACCATTTTTTCTCCTTTTCCTGCCAGAGTTGTTAAAACTCTGGACGGTAAGGTAATTGGTTAACCCTTTACCACACAATCCCAAGTTTTAACAACCCTAAAAGAAAATACTTTTGAAAACATTGTGGGAAAAGGAGAAAATGCTGGTAACCAGCATTTTCTCCTTTTCCCACAATGTTTTCTTACCTTTTACAAACAAATTCCATTACTGAGCCACACTGAATTTGTCATCTGCAAATCCTTTCAATTTGGACCAGTCTAAAATTTTGTCGTTTGGTGAAGGGATCAAGGTTCCAGATTCCCATTGCGTGACTGGGTGAGCCTTTCGAATTACGAACGTCATGAATACATGCCCAAGTTTCCCGGAAGAGTACATCAGGAGTAATAAATGTAAGTTACAAGAACTCCATTTACAACCCATGTAAAATAGATAGGTTTAAACTATTCAATCCTTTACCACACAATCACAAGGCTACTGTCTGACAACCCTGAAAAATCCTTAACAAGACAAATTCCTACATTTCAGCAACATTGAATCTGTCATTTACAAATGCTTTCTGAGATTTTGTTATTTGGTTTTATTAATGTGAAGCACTCCTTGCTGGTATTTCTAAAAACAAGAGGGCCATTGGCCATGAGGCACTCACCTGAGTAAAGTCATCTAGGATTGACAAAGCTAAAAGAGATCCTAGTTGCAATAATGTAAAACACAGGAGTGTCATTGATCTCCTTTTAGACAGGACTAAACTGGGGACAGAACTGGGGGTCGCTGGTTTGATTCCCTGTTCGGCCAATTTCTTTCCAAGGATTGATGAAAATCAGTGCGACAGGATTCATTCCTCTCTCACTACTGATCATTGTTTTGACGATGGTTGTGTGGGAAAACTGCCAATGGCTTGGAAAGAATATTGCGCGGAGTACTGGTAAAAGAAACTCCAGGAAAGCATGGATAGGCCCACTGGCCGCAGTGATATAACTGAAATAATGTTGGAAACGGTATTAAACACTTTACAATCAATCAATCAATCTTTCTACAATTCAAATCAAGGCCTGAAGCTCAAGTTATCTGAAGCATTCATGAGAAACCTTCATGAGTAACTGTTTACCAGATAACAAAACTTAAGACTTATCTATATTGACAGCATTTATGGACAACAAATTGAGTTAAACTTAACCTTTACCACATAATCCTGAGTTTAAACACCTTGAGAAAGATGACTATTGAAAACATTGTGGGAAAAGGAGAAAATGCTGGAAACCAGCACACACACACACACACACACACACACCCCCCCCCCGTTTGTTTGCTACTCTTCAAAATCAAGTTTTAGTTTCTGAGTCACATTTATTTTGTTGTCTGCAAACGCTTTAAATTTCGACAAGACTGAAGTTATGTCATTTGGTGAAGAGTTATATTATGATTTACTTTAAACCGTACAAAATGTTGTTGAAAAAGGGAAAATGCAAGATTTTCTCCTTTTCTGAGATAGATTAAAAGCCTTCTTCCTCAGAATGCTAAAACACAGGATTGTTCCATAAAGGGGTAAACGAGTTTAGCATCAATTCATAAACACCAGCCTTTGTACAGTAAGTGTTTTTTTTATCTCTGGGGGAGCAGTCATTTAATAACATTTTTGGAAAAGGTATAAAATGATGGTAACCAGCATTTTCTCCCCTCCCCCTCTTTGTTTTTCCCTACCCTTTCCACAACAAATCCTATCACAGGAGCCACATTATAATTGTTGTCAATAAATGTTTCAAATAGGGATAAATGTAAAATTTCTTTTTTTGTTAACTCTTTACAACACTAAAAATTGTAGACTTGTCCAAATTGAAATCATTTGCAGACAACAATTTAAATGTTGCTCAAATGATGGAATCTGTCCTTGATAGGGTAGAAAACATTGTGGGAAAAGGAGAAAATGCTGGTTACCAGCATTTTCTCCTTTTCCCACAATGTTTTAAAAAGCCTTCTTCCCCAAAGTCGGCATTGTGCAGTAAACGGTTAAAAGCATGAATGATCTCACCTTCTTCATTTGTAACAACTGTATAGTGAGTGTTGTCCTGATTGTAAGCTTTTCTTTTTGTGTATTTTCTCTTCGGTTTAGTTTCTTCTTTCAATCGCTTCTGCGGTTTTGCCTCTTCTACGTCTGCTTCCTGTGATGGATCATAGTCAGCATCCTCATTATCATCATCTTGCACTGTTTGTGTTTGTTCATCTGTCGTATCATTTATAGATTCTAGACATGGACTTTCATTTTCTTGTAACTCCGTCATGGTTTCATCAGTGTTGCTTATTGTCTCATTTGAAATACTGTTCGAATTGTCTATTTGTTGTACAGGAATGTCTTTTAAATCATCTACTTGTATTGCAGTCTTTTTCTTTTTCTTCCTCTTGGGCAGTTTTTCATTTTCTTCTGTGTACTTTTTCTGTTCATTTCCTCCCATGTCTGGTTTCTGCTCATTTTGTTCCATTATTGATTCTTCTACCGCATCCTCATCATCTTTCACAATATTCTTCTCTTTAGATAAACTAAGACCATACTTTAACCTACCATTTACTTCTTCAATAAATTCTACAGGACTTAATTGGAATTCAGGTTCAACTTCAATTTCAACATATAAATCACTCTTATTCAACTTGCAAATTGTGATATGAGGGAGTTCTAGAGTTTTGATGTCTGGTTCTGGATTTGTTTGTTTGATGTTCTTAGACATTTTAGATGATGGCTTGAGTTGGACAACAGCATCACTATCCAACAACCTTTTTGGTGTTTTTATCTGTCTTTTTGATCTAGTAAGACCTTGAGTATTCCGAGTGTCTGTGATCACTTTTTGGGCTTGCCCTGATGCATCTAAAATCTCAAACTGAAAAATAAAACATCAGCATTTCTTATTAGGCACTGCAATACAAACACAACCTTCTGCAATCCTGTTAATAGACATTTTTAAGTAGCATTATGGGAAAAGCAGGCACTGCTTTAAATGCATCTTTATTCCTTTTCATCCACTTTTGTAACTAATTTTATCTTTATTTTATCAAATTATCATCATTCTTGTACCTTCGTGCCAAATGTTGTCCCTGACGGTTGCAAGGTTGCACAGATTACGACGGATAGAAAATGCAAATCGTTCTATTGCTGCTAGCCACAGACATAACAACCACAGTTTCTGGTTTAAATCCCTGGCGTCTCTTTATCCCATACACCTTATATCAATTTTTTATCTACGTTTACATGGCTATCTAGATGCTACCCATTGTAAAGATTTAACAGCATTTGTTTACTCTCTGGCTGTAAGGGTGCATCTTTAAGCAAATTGCTCTTTTTCTAATTTTTTTTCCATTACATTTTACAAGCAAACTACACATGAGGGCCTGAATCACTTACTTGTAATTTAATGTAAAAGAAACAGTAAAAATTAATCATAAATATTCCTTTCAAACATCATCTCTCCAGTAATCCATGAATGAAAATTCCATTCTACTGGAGTTAAAAAAACTGTTTGGTCAACACTGTCTTCAACAGTATTTCAGCTATGTTATGCTGGCTGAAGTACCTATGTGTGGGTCCTTGAAGTTTCTTTTATAACAACTACACACAGCAGCTTCCCAAGCCAATTTCTACTTTCACACATAGAGGCTGACAATACGTTCAGCGGTGAGAGAGGAATTAATTTTTTTCCACTGTGACTTTCACCATGCCTCAAAACAATTTTGATTTAGCAAAGCAGGGATTTAGACCGACAACTCCTGGATTATCTGCCTAGTGTATTAGAACTGAGCCAACTGTGCCGTGTGGGGATGAATTCAAAAGAACATCATCATGAAAAGAACTAGAGGCCCTTGAGGTCCTGCAACTGCTCTAATGGCAGTTATTTTGCTTTTTCACTAGCATACATTATGAATTCATGATGCAAAAAGAAAAAAAGACAAAAACTCAAAAAAATGGGGGGTGGGGGGGGGGGGGGGTTTATTCTTGCAACTGGGCTTGAACCCATTAAGACAGCATAAGTAGGCATGGTGAATTGAAAAAACAGTGAAAAAAAATGAAGTGCAATTTCTCGAAAATAATTGTTTGGAATCCAGCCAAATCTGATAGGGTTTCAGTATGCCTTGTATTAAACAATCCTAGCAAATTTGAATAAATGTGACCAATAAAATGTGGACTTTCTTGAGTAAACAGTACTAAATCATCAAATGGCTGCTTTTCCTGAATGGATGACTAGATTTTCTTCACTTTTAATAGAGTTCAATCCCTAGATGAACCAAACGATCTTTGCAAGTTTCAAAAGAATTGGATCAAAACTGTGGATTTCATTGCCTGAACAAGGAATGGAAATTTTCAACTTTAAATGGCTACTTTTCCCATACTGATTGTCAGATTTTTTTCAAAATCAATAGGGATCAAGCTCTTGATGATACAAAGCAACTGTGCAAGTTTCATGAAAATCTGACCACAAATGCAGACTTCATTGGATAAACAGAAATGGAAATTTTCAACTTGAAATGGCTACTTTTCCTATACTGTTTGTCGGATTTTTTTCAAAATTAATAGGGTTCAAGCTATTAATAAGACAAACAAACTGTGCAAGTTTCATGAAAATCTGACCACAATTGCAGACTTTATTGCATAAACAAGAAAAAGACTAACAGTCGGATGGAAGGACAGATGGATGAAGGACAGATGGACGGAAGACGGAAACCATACCATGACATAAGCTATGCTGGCTTTCAGCCAGTAGAGCTAAAAATAGACTTCGGGGCTTACGGTAAGTGCCAAATAAACCAAATAGACATTCTCCATAAGTATTAAAGATGCAAATATAGCAGTTTCAACTCCGCTCTTTTTGACAAAATACCTTGCACAGAAGACTGCAGTCTGATCTTGATCTACACAAGTCTGTATAGGCAATTTACTGTAGGGTTGAGTTGAAATCATGCTACCTTGTTCACATTTTCATCTGTCTCGGCAAACTTAACAACGTAAGTTTTCCCTTTCTTCCCACCATTCTGACAAACCATTTGACCTTGCATTCTGATGGCAGACTTTAATGATTCCTTTCTTGCTGATTTGGCGTTTGCTCCATGAGGCACTTTCTGTGAACCATCTGTTGAAACATAATGAGGGCAAAATGCAAACAATACATAAAGAATATGCAAAAAAGGGGGACCTTTCACAGATTAAATCTTCAATATACATGTACATGTATGGAAGTCACTATAGATCTATATGGGCCATACTTTTTGAAAAGGGGACTTATGCATCTGCAAAAAGTATTGACCCAGGTAAGCCTGTACAGCTTGTGCAGGCTGACCTGGGCCAAAACTTTTTGCTATTGGTCAATTTTCTGCATGTCCAAGGACCTCCAGATTCAGTCTGGTATTAAACAAAATAGATTTTAGTGATCCTTAATTATGAGATGACATGCTTGGTATAATGGATCACAGAGATGCATTAAGCCCCCTTTTGTCAGAATATAGATATTTCAAAAAATATGAAGAGGATGCAGATATGATATATATTATGATAACTGTTCTTGCATAATACTGTGCAGTTGGCCACAGACAGTTTGGAACAGTAAAAAGCCCCAAGTTACCAGTACTAACCCCCTCTGAACCCTTAACCATACGACTTACTAGCATTTTGCGATTTATCCATATTGAAATGATTTGATAACAGTACCTTAAAAGCCAGTGAGATGATTGGGTTTATCTTTGAAAAGGAAGAAAACATTGTGGGTAACACAGAATTTGACTGTAACCACCATTTTCTCCTTATCCAACAATGTTTTCAAAAGTCACCACCTCTGGCTAAAAGTACAGAGATTGATTGGAAAAGCTTTAACCTTTACCTGACATCAAAGATTTGGAATCCTCCATACTTACTCTTTCAGATGAAAAATAAGACTCAAATTTTGGAATTTGACTTTGGAGGGCTAGGAACCATTGTGGAAAAAGAGAAAATGCTGGTTACCTTTGCTGGCTTTCCCATGGTTTCAAAAGCTTTCTTCTTCAGTGTAGTTAAATCTCAGAATTATTTGGTAAAAGGTCACAATAACACAAGGACAAAGACGAAATATTTCTATTACCTGTTTCATTTTCTGTTGCCACCATGGGATAGTCTATTACTGAAGAATTTGAGCCAGAGATGACATCCTTCTCACATTTCATGATTCTGAAGTAAAAGTGAAGACAAAATACTATTAAACTCTTTACCAAACAGTCCTGTATTTTAACGACACTGAGAAAGACACATTTAGAAAACATTGTGAGAAAGGGAGAAAATACAGGTTACCAGCATTTTCTCCTTTTCCCACAATGTTTTCTACTCTTTCAAAGGCAAATCTCTTCATTTGAGCCCCTGCATTTTCTCTTTTTCCCATAAAGTTTCCATAAATCTTCCTGCTCAGGGTTATAAAACATGGGTTTGTTATGTGTGGTAAAAAGTTTTACGAAGAATGAGGAGAACATTAATTGTTTGTTTTGTTTTTGTGGAGGTAAGGAAAAACATATCACACTGTATCAAGACCATACAGTGGTTTCATATAACAGTGTGACAAGAGTAATTTTTTTTCCTAAAACAGGGAAAGATGTTTAATGAAAACCTGCATTAAGTGTATTCAACAAATACTGTGGGTGACTCGATGTATAAAAAACTCCCAACAATCAAAAAGACATTAAACAATCCAAGTTTGTTTACAAATTTTATACATTCTGCTCTAATATGGCACATTTTTTCTTTACTATAAAAATCTACATAAAGATATAACATTGGTTTCAAAATTTATCACATATTATGAAAAACTCTGACTCTGTACATAGATATTTTTCTTCAGCCTTTGTCCATATTCACAAACCATTCTTAAAAAATACTCTTCATCTCATTCTCCAAGATTTTCAACATTTGAAAGTAGCACAACCTCTGATTTGCAAAACCGAATGGTTTGGCAATCAGACATTGTGTTACATTCAACTTCAGGAAATTCTGGAGAATAAGACTGAGATCTGAATGGTTGGTGAATACAGACCCTAGTCTTGTCCTAATGGTACGGTATCATGATAATGAATTATTAATGATAATGTTGAATGCATCATACTTTCTGATACACTTTCTGATAATCAAACAATAATTTGTTCCATTTTTGACCCATCAAGTAAAAGTGTGAAAGATTGTAATATGTGTGATACTGTGCGACCAACAGGAAGACACTATTTTTTTTAGCCATCCCATCTAGATTCAGACTAAAACCCAGTACAAAGTTGGGATTTTATTCTTAAAAAATCTAGAATGGTGTTACTGTAACACAAGCTTCACTTGTTACAGGCTTCGCCCAATCTAGACAACTCCTGTGTCCATAAACTAAGAGGCCCTAGAGAAGGAAAAATGAAATATAAATCATACAGCATCATTTAACCCTTTACCAGACGACAAAATTTTGGACTCCACCAAATCGAAAGCACTTGCAGACAACAAATTAAATGTAGCTCAAGGGATAACATTTGTCTTTGATTGAGTAGCAAACATTGTGGGAAAAGGAGAAAATGCTGGTTACCAGCATTTTCTTCTTTTCCCACAATGTTTTCAGAAGGCTTCTTTCTCGGGGTCGTTAAAAGTTGGGATTGTGTGGTAAAGAGTTAAGCAATATTCATTGTCTCCCTGGGATATTGATTGTCTATTATATTGATTATTTTATATGTTGTTGTTCCTCTACAAAGTCACAATGAAACAGATTCAGTTTTGAAATGCAGTAATTTCCTATTAATGACATATATCACAATGATCGTACACATCTTACTTCGCATGAGTTTTTGTCATGGGTAGGGAATAAAAAGTGCACCTATGTATTTTTTGCAAATATGATAATACTATTGGTGCACTGAAATGGGTACCACTTTCTTCGGGTAATATTAGTAAAGAGAAAAAAAAAACACTGTGAAACAATTAAAATACTGTTGACACATTGTTACACACCAAACAAGCAAATAAAGGCAAGAAATTCAAAGCTGTGGAAGTAATGCTGTTTCCACTTCGAAAATTACTGCTGGAAGAAGGGAAATCACTCCTAATGAGCAATTTCTCCTTTTCTCACTATGTCTACTGAGCTTTTATCCTATTTTTTTTCCTGGAAAAGATTAACTTCACAGTGACTTTCATCCTTGTTTTTTGACAAAATAAGCATGGTTAGGTGCTATTTTTATTTTTGCTTATTGTTTAGAATTATAAATACTATAAGTGTGGAAATTTCAAGAAAAAGCTGTCTGTTAGAAAGTATGTATTGATTAAAGATCAACCATTAATTGGGTCAAATTATCTCCCTTTTTAACTCAATGTTCTGTATATAATATGCATATTTGCGTATTTACCATACTCAAAACAAGGCTTTTATAAATTTTTTGTGTAACACTAAATGGATTTTCATAAAAGTGATGTATATTTGTATATTCTTCCGGTAATTTTCCTGTTTAACTGACTATTAAAGAAATGCGTGTTAAATCCAATATAAGCTGAATTTTGGAACTATATATACCCTTTTCAAAGGCAAATTTCTCAGGAACGAGCATGAAGACTCATATCTTTTTTTACTGTAATCTCCTAGAGACAAGGTGAGCTTTGTATGTGCTAAAAATCTGTCCGTTAGAAAAATTTGTGATATATGTCGTAAGTAAGTCCTGATTCTGATTGTATTTCAAAAACATTAATGCTTCAAAGTTTTTGTCTCAGGAAAACTTTACACCTCCTAAGTTGACAATCAAGAATGAAAATTACATCCCCAGGTAGATGTAATTAATAGCAAATGCATAAAAACCTGTTTTTTGTCCAGGATTTATTAGTTGCACTGTTTGCTACATGTAATTAAAAATTGTCAATTATATTCTTTTTATCAATTAATTACAACTAAAGAAAAAGAAGAGATGATGCAAGTCACCAGCATTTTCTCCTTTTCTCACAACTTTTTCTGCCCTATCAAGGAAAAACTTAGTCATTTGAGTCACCTTTGCAAATGCTTACAATTGGGACCATTGTAAAATTTTGTTGTTTGGTAAAGAGTTACAATTGTTATTTCAACTGGACCTAGGTCTGTTATAGGGGTACCCGTTTTGAATTAAAAACTGAATCCATGTTTTCTTGCTATCTATGAATTGAGTGTTATCAGTTTTGTGTGAACTGTTTATCTGAAACAGGGTTGTCACTGCTGTTAATTTACAATATGTGATCATAACAAGAAAGCATGCACATTTCTACAGGAAAGACATTTTTACAAATCTCTTATCATCTTTATCAAACTGAAACGAGCAAACTTGACAGTATTTTTCTACCGTTAAAATTTTAATCCTGAGAAATTCCTGACATGTGACATATTCAGTGCTTTTTTTCAAAAAATTGGGAAGGGGCCGTAGCCTTTCATTTTGGGAAATTCAAGCGCAATTTTGGCCAAAATGAGAAAAGCTGACCGACTTTCAAGGTACATCGATAAACAAATTAATGGTAGTGTAAATACATACAGTAAATAGAAAGTTGCAACAATCTCATAATTGAAACAAATTTGGCTTATAGCCCTTTTAAACACTACTGTGGTACACCCATGGGTGCCAGATTAATACTTCAGCATAACTGCTTTCCGACCATATTATACAAGGAAATCATTATCTGTGGAAGTTACAGGGCTTGGCTTGGATATTATGTCTGGGAATGTAGAGTTTGCATCATGTGCAGTGATAATAACTGTCTAGTCTTCGGACAACTGGAGATCGGCGATGTCCGACAACCGGCACTTCAGACTGGGATTCAGTATGCGGAGATTTGATTATCTGTAGAGCGATCTGCAAGGAATTTGATGCTGAAAGTAAAAAGGCTGCACTGGCCTTTATCGTCTACAGCCTTTTTAACAAATCTTTTGTAATGTTTCCTGGTTCTTGACATGTTTTATTTGGATACAGCGTGTTTGTTTGTTTTTTCAAATATGTTGACTGCAACCGAGCAAGAACATGTTCTACTGTGTTAAACGAAGAAAAACTTTTGTCAGCTTTAAGTTTTTATAAAGACAAACACTTATATAACATGTCAAAGGATTTAATACTGAATGATAGGGAAATAACAACCACGTCAGGTCTATGTGCGGTGTTATAATGCGTAAAAAATAACTCATTTTGGTTAAAGCTTGCCTCCACTAAACAAACCGAAAGGTGCCAAGAAATCTCAACGTTTCAGCCGTACTGCAGCACAGTCAGCCGAGTCATTTGGGTACAAAAGCCTGCTTTCCATTTCAATCGCTGCTAAATGACGAAAGTTTTATGTCTGATCATGTGAAATAGATTTCTAGATATTGGTATTTTAATATATTGGGGATTTCAGCATCGTATTATGGGAAAAATTCTTTCACCAAAATTGGGAAATTCTTTCACGAATATTGGGAAAAAAAAGATGCTTTTTCCCCAATTGTGAAGTCACAGAATATTGACCTCTCTTACAGAAGGAAAAAAAAAAAGCCCCGATACAAAGTTATGAAAAATCAAGGGAGAAAAAATGTGGTACTCAAACCCATGATCCCCTGGAACACTAGTACTGCAGCTCAAGCAATTGAGCTTGACAATTGGTTGTGAGTCTACCGAAAGCCAATTATAACACTCTTCCCCCCTCCTAAATTTCTAAAAGTCATCAATTCTATCAGGTCACCATGGAGTGTGCTTTCAGTCTGAAGGGTTGCTCTGATGTTATTTTTGTGATTGAGTCTCCGCACCCCTTCATGGCAGCCATTCTTTAATACCATCTGGAAATTTCAAAAGCTGACTGGTGCCCTACAATTGAGCTTGTCACCATTATAGTAAATCAACCAAGAAAAGCCTGCCTGATGTGGGACACAACTCAACGACCTCTTGAACACTAGAACCTTAGCTCTACCAACTGAGCTAGCTAGGCAACTGCTCATAAGTGTAACCAATGACGATTACAACAGTGCAACCATACTGCAACATGATTTCGAGTCTTTTTAGAATGAACTAGAGCTGTCACTGAATGTGACTTAATACCCCCGCCAGGGCTTTGACAGAAACAGGCAATTTAACAAAAAATTTTCTAAGTTCAAGGGGAGATTACCGTTGAATCATAGGGAGTAGATGATTAAAAACTGCGTCTTGCACAACTTCAGTATATGATCAATGTATCAACAAACTTTCAATACAATAGCAGCAAAACAGTAGGGGGTAGTTCGCGAAAATCAGGTCAATATCTGCCAGCGTTTAGAAAAAAAGTCCGGAAAACTGTTTTTTCCTTGAAAATTTCTAAGTCCAAGGCCCGTAATTTCGTCAAAAATCAGTGGACCAGAATGAAACTCGAACTTGATCTGTAACTCATGGTGGTTGACTTACACACCAAAAATCAGCTCAATATCTGCTGCCAGCGCTTTGACAGAAACAGGCAATTATTTGTACACAGACAGACACATGGACGGACACATGGACAGACAGGGTGATTCCATTATACCCCCGAAAACATTCCTTTTGCGGGGGTATAATGACCATTTTCAAACAATAACAACGGAGCCAATATCAAGCGAACGATTCATTTACAAAAGGTTAACCTACATTTGACGAATATGAGTTAGATCAACCAGTGACAACCCTATGGCGAAAGTGGGTTTGGGCGAACAGACCCGGGGCGAACGGAAAAAAAATAATGGGGCGAACGGTCCAGGTGACCGAGTTTGAATGACTGTCGTAGTGATCATACCTAGATTATGTTAGATTTCACTTTTCATAGATCTAATTAATGACAATCATGACGATATACTGCAATTTCCGTATCGGTCAGTGGACTCATGAGAATGGCCCCCGAAAGAGAAGCTCAATCGCCTGAAATTCCCAACATGGACGCTAATGATTTAATGTTGCTCGTTTTGCACTTAGCAATTCCTGAACTCGGAGGCCCACGCCGAGAACCATTTTTCATGGCTTACAATACGGGCTAATATTGGCCCATGCGGTCTTAAGTATTTTTAAATGATCATTTTGACTGTGGAAAAGGTGTAAAGCAGTATATAATGTTCACTCAACCTATCCCTTTTCAACTCAGTATTATTATTCTTAACCGAAAATACCAGTAGATATAGATGCTACATCTAATCACACTATGAAAAAAAAAAACATGCAACAGATGACGTAACACTTTGCGGGAATCCCCTGGATATTTACAATCAAAGGAAAAGCGGAAGAAACGGAGATTTGAAATTACGTCTATACATAGTGTTTTTACGTCGAGGTAAGACTTTTTCCAAGAAAAGGGGGGGGGGGGTTAGATTGTCGTGCAGAAGGCTAGCCGATTTGAAAACATCAAAAGAAGGTTGATATGATTGTTTAGAATTTTTCAAGTTTGTCTCAAAAGTTAATTTCCTGTAGATCATTTGAAAGTTTCCGGACAGGTTCTGATAAGACCTATATACATTCTACATATTAAATAATGTTGTTATGTAGAAGCGCATGACTCACTTTTGTCTATTAGTGTTTCAGGAAAAGAAAAAAACATCTAGTATCATCATGTAAATCAGGGATCTTATATACATGTGTATATACGATCCCTGTGTAAATCTACAATATAGATCTACTTTTTTTTCTCTGCAAGCGTTCAAGTCAATTTAAGTGAATTTCATTTACAAAAGTTGACTACATATGCTACATATAACAAGAAAGACAAGCTCTGCAGAGCTTATCACACTGACTTGACGAAACATTAATTATGACGTAAAAAGACACAAAGATGAAAAGAAGCGCATATGTGCAAGGGAGGAAACTCCTAGGAATGGTCGACACTCTAGTCATTGTTATCTTTCTTGGTAGGTAAAAAGTTTGGCCGTCACATAACCAGAAGGGTATTTGCTATTTTGAAATTTAACAAGCATAGTCACGGATTAAAATACACACAAGAAAGCAATGTAAAATTAGATAAAAAAGACTGATTACAGAGGATGAAACTTTAAAAAGTATTAAGACTAGTGTTGTGAACACATTATACATCGCACAGTCAGTTGTACCAGGGATCGTATATACACATATATGTATATATAGGATCCCAGGTTGTACCATGGTAGAACTAGAAGGCTCCAGCTGCACCGATCAACGATATGTACAACATTTGCCCTTTGCCCTGGTGAGATTTTCTTGTGAAATGAGTGAAATACTAGAAATACAAGAAAGCTTTTGAAAACATTGTGGGAATAACCAGCATTTTCTCCTTTTCCAACAATGTTTTCTACACCACTAACGAGTTTCACGGATGTTTGCCATTAAGTAAAGAGTTATTTATCTCATTACCAAACTAGATCTACAAAATTGTTGACTCCTCAAAATAGAAAGCATTTGCAGACAAAAGTTGACTCAAACAATGGGTTTTGTCTTGAAAGGGATGAAACCATTGTGGGAAAAGGAGAAAATGCTGGTTACCAGAATTTTCTCCTTTCCCTCAATGTTTTCAAAAGGCTATGTCGTAAGGATTGTTAAAACATGCGACCATTTTGTAAAGGGTTAAATATCTCTTAACCAAACAACCCAGTGTTTTAACCATTAACTCTTTACCATACGACAAAATTTTAGACTGATCCAAATTCAAAGTGTTTGCAGATGACAAATTATATGTGGCTCAAATGATAGGACTGGTTTTCGAACGGTTAGAAAACAATGTGGAAAAAGGAGAAAATGCTGGTACCAACAATGCTTTTCCAACAATGTTTTCAAAGGTCTAAATTCCCAAAGGGCGTGAAAACTTGGCATTTTGTGGTAATGGGTTAAAATGCAAAATAAATGAAACAAGGGTTTCCACTCACTAGTACAAACCCAAAAAATTGTGATTTCAAAGTTGATTTCACTGAAGAGAAAAAAAACCATATCAGATAATGTAGATCAATGATAAGATTGCAGCTTTTGTGCCGTCTGATCTTGATCTACACTGTCCGCAATAGGTAAATTAGCCAAACTAAGCAGCCTAAGGGTTAACCCAGACAGAGAAGGCTTTTGATAAAATTGTGGGTAATGGAGAAAATCCTGGTAATTAGCATTTTCTCCTTTTCAACAATGCTATCTAGATCTACCATAGATCTGTCCAAGACAAATTCCACTACTTGAGGCTGAGCCACATACACTTTTTCATCTGCAAATGGTTTGAATTTCAACCAGTCTAAAATTTTGTTTTAAATTTTGTTGTTGTTTGGTAAAGGGTTAAAAGGCAACTTAAAGTTTGTGTGCCAAACATTGGTCTTTCCTATGTAACTCAGAATGATGGCCCTTATCCAACCTATCTCGTGCTTTAAAGACCAGTAGGAAGAAAGCTTTGTAAATTATTATAGGAAAAGGAGAAATTGGTGGAAACTGAAATTTTCTGCTTTTCCCACAAAAGAAAGATAATATTCACTTTTTATCAGCAAATGCTTGCAGTATGCATGAGCCAGATCATGAAGCATTAAATTTGCAATCCAGATCAAAAACGTTGTTTGTACTATCAAAGCTAGTCACATGCAAGTGCCTTTGGGCATTGCACTACAGAGACCTAGCCTACTGCTTACAAAAGGTGATGTTGGAAAAGGAGCTATGCTTGATACAGTGTATTTAAAAGCATTCTACACCACAGATCAACTCCTCTAGGAAGGTTGACAGGGATGGAAAACTTCTTAGTAACCTTTTCCCACAATGCTATCATGAGCCTTCTTCCTAAGGACTGTTGAAATAAGGGTTTGAGTTGTTAAAGGTTAACACTTTACCACACAATCCCTTGTTTTATCGACCCTGGTACCCAGCATTTTCTTCTTTTCCCACAATGTTTTCTAACCTTTGAAAGATTATATGCCAACATTAAAGCAACATTTATAAAAATGTTGTCTGCAAATGCTATTAATTTGGACAATTCTGAAATTTGTCATTTGGAAATATACATGTATTACCTTCAGACAATGACAATATCTTCTTACGGTTAGCGAATTTCGTAATAATTTGGGAAACCAGTATTCTTTTGTTCTATAATGCATGTTATACTGTTTACTTAATGAAGCAATGTGTATAACCTTTTATGTGATTGTTAGCTCCACTGGCCGAAGGCCAGCGGGCTTATGTCATGGCCTGTTGTCCGTCGTGCGTCCGTCCGTCCGTGCGTTAACTTTTTTTTAAAACGTCTTCTTCTCTGAAACTACCCATCCAATTTTGATGAAACTTCACAGAAATGATCCTGCCATGGTCCTCTTCAGAATTTCTTGAAAGAATTCAATTCCTTCAAAAACTCTGGTTGCCATGGCAACAAAACTGAAAAATTTTGAAAATCTTTGAAAATCTTCTTGTCTGAAACCGTAAGGCCAAGGGCTACCAAATTTGGCATGTAGCTTTATCTAGTGGACCTCTACCAAGTTTCTTCAATTTATAGCCCTGGGGTCAAAATTGGCCCCGCCCCGGGGGTTACAAGTTATACATGGGCTTATTTAGGGAGAACTTTAAAATTCCTCTTCTACCTAGCCATAGGGCCTAGAGCTACCAAATTTGGCATGTAGCTTTATCTAGTGGACCTCTGCCAAGATTGTTCAAATTATAGCCCTGGGGTCAAATTAGGCCCTGCCCGGGGGTAACAAGTTTTACATGGGCTTATATAACAAGTTTTACATGGGCTTATATAGGGAGAACTTTAAAATTCTTCTTTGACCTAGCCATGGGGCCTAGGGCGACCAAATTTGGCATGTAGCTTTATCTAGTGGACCTGTACCAAGGGTGTCCAAATTATAGCCGAGGGTCAAATTTGACTTTGCTCCGGGGGGGTAACATGTTTTACATGGGCGGGCTTATATAGGAAAATCTTTCGCATCTAGCTATAAGGGCTAGGGCTATCAAATTTTGCATTTAGCTTTATCTAGGGGGTCTCTATCAAGGGTGCCCAAATTAAGAAAAATTTGAAAAACTTCTTGTTTATAACATTCAAGAACTGAATTATTTGGTATGGAGCTTTATATTGTGGACCTCCACCAGGATTCAAATAATTATAGCTTTGCGATCAAAATTGGCTTTGCCCATGGATCACAACTTTCTCGTAGGATTAGATAGAAAAATGTTTGCATGTCCTCGTGTTTGAAATCAATTTGCTGAATATTGTAATGTTTGGCTTGTAGTGTTTTTACTTAATAGCCAGTGGAGCGATACAGGGCCATCATGGCCCTCTTGTTTTTTTGTATGTAATCAACAAAGGCTGAAATAATCATTTGAGGGTATTTAGCCCATACTTGATAAACCTTTCATTGTCAGCTTATCAGCTCTACTGGCTGAAAGCCAGCAGAGCTTATGTCATAGTATGGTTTCCGTCGTCCGTCTGTCTGTCCGTCCGTCAATCTGTTAGTCTTTTTCTTGTTTACGCGATAAAGTCTGCATTTGTAGTCAGATTTTCATGAAACTTGCACAGTTTGTTTATCTGATCAATAGCTTCAACCCTATTGATTTTGAAAAAAATCCAACATACAGTAAGGGAAAAGTAGCCATTTGAAATTGAAAATTTCTGTTTCTTGTTTATGCGATAAAGTCTGCATTTGTTGTCAGATTTTCATGAAAATTGCACAGTTTGTTTATCTTATCAATAGCTTCAACCCTATTGATTTTGAAAAAAAATCCAACAAACAGTAAGGGAAAAGTAGCCATTTCAAGTTGAAAATTTCAATTTCTTGTTTACGCAATAAAGTCTGCATTTGTTGTCAGATTTTCGTGAAACTTGCACAGTTTGTTTATCTCATCAATAGCTTCAACCATATTGATATTGAAAAAAATCCAACAAATAATATGGGAAAAGTAGCCATTTCAAGTTGAAAATTTCCATTTCTTGTTTACACGATAAAGTCCAAATTCGTGGTCAGATTTTTATGAAACTTGCACAGTTTGTTTATCTTAACAATAGCTTCAACCCTATTGATTTTGAAAAATATCCAACAAACAGTATTGGAAAAGTAGCCATTTCAAGTTAAAAATTTCCATTTATTGTTTGCATGATAGAGTCTCCATTTGTGGTCAGATTTTCGTGAAACTTGCAAAGTTTGTTTATCTCATCAATAGCTTGAATCCTATGGATTTTGAAAAAAATTCAACAAACAATATGGGAAAAGTAGCCATTTCAAGTTGAAAATTTCCATTTCTTGTTTAGGCAATGAAGTCCACAGTTTTGATCCAATTCTTTTGAAACTTTCAAAGATTGTTCAATCAAGGGATTGAACTCTATTAAAAGTGAAGAAAATCTAGTAATCTGTTCAGGAAAAGCAGCCATTTGATAACTTAGTATTGTTTACTCAACAAAGTCCACATTATTTGTCAAATTTCTTTGAAATTTGCTGGGATTGTTTAACCTTTATCCTGCTAAATAAATCAAATGAAACTTTCAAGCCGATAGTAAAAACCCAAATAATCCTATATCAAACTTACCTTTTTGGAGAAAAATATCTTCCTATCAGACAGTTTAGATCCAAAATCAGACTGCACATTCTCTGCGGTCTGATCTTGATCTACACTGTCCGCAAAAGGTCAGTAAGTCACACTTAGCAGCCTAAGGGTTAATACAAGGGTGTACTGAAACCCTATCAAATTTGGCTGGATTCCAAACAATTATTTTTCAGAAATTGCACTTCATTTTTTTTCACTGTTTGTTCAATTCACCATGCCTACTTATGCTGTCTTATTGGGTTCAAGTCCGGTTGTAAGAACAGCCCCCCCCTTTTTTGTGTGTGTGTGTGTGTGTGTGTGTGTGTGTGTGTGTGTGTTTTTAGCTCAACTGAGCACAAAGTGCTCAGGATGAGCTATTGTGATCACTCACCGTCCGTCGGCTTCCAGCGTCCGTCAGTCGTCCGTCCGTTCACATTTCTTTGTTTACACTCTAGCATCTACAAATATTAACCAATCAGCACCAAACTTGGTCAAAATATATATGACCATAAGATCTCGGATGAGTTCGATTATGGGTCTAATCGGACCAGAACAACTGGAGTTATTTGCCCTTGAATTAGAAAAATTGCTATATTTGACTTTGTTTACACTCTAGCATCTACAATTTTTAACCAGTCAGCACTAAACTTGGTCAAAATACATATGACCATAAGATCTTGGATGAGTTTGATTATGGGTTCAATCGGACCAGAACGACTGGAGTAATTTGCCCTTGGATTAGAAAAATTGCAATATTTGACTTTGTTTACACTCTACATCTACAAATATCAACCAATCAGCACCAAACTTGGTCAAAATATATATGACTATAAGATCTCGGATGAGTTCGATTACGGGTCTAATCGGACCAGAACAACTGGAGTCATTTGCCCTTGAATTAGAAAGTTCTTTAGAATAGTTCTTTGTCCGGAGCATAACTTTGTCATCTCCAGTCCGATTGACTTGATTGGCATTTGTGTTTGTTGCAATAATACGGAGTGCAGTGTGAAAGAACCATAACTCTACCTCGTACTGTCTATGAGTTATTTCCCTTTGATCGTCATTTTTACAGCATTTTCTGCTTGTCCGGAATATAACTTTGTCATCCCCAGCCTGAACATCTTCAAATTTGGTATGCATGAATTTTGAAAAATTACGGAATGCAGTGCACAAGAACCATAACTCTTCCTAGCACCAATTTAGAGTTATTCCCCCTTTGACCTTCATTTTTAGCTCATCTGAGCACAAAGTGCTCAGGATGAGCTATTGTGATCACTCACCGTCCGTCAACATCGGTCGTCCGTCCGTCCTCCGTCTGTTGTCCGTCCGTCTGTCATCTGTCTGTTCACATTTTTTTGTTTACACTCTAGCATCTACAATTTTTAACCAATCAGCACCAAACTTGGTCAAAATATATTTGACTATAAGATCTCGGATGAGTTCGATTATGGGTCTAATTGGACCAGAGCAACTGGGTTGATTTGCCCTTGAATTAGAAAAATTGCTATATTTGACTTTGTTTACACTCAAGCATCTATAAATATCAACCAATCAGCACCAAACTTGGTCAAAATATATATGACCCTAAGATCTCGAATGAGTTCGATTTTGGGTCTAATCGGACCAGAACAACTGGAGTTATTTGCCCTTGAAGTAGAGAAATTGCTATATTTGACTTTGTTTACACTCTAGCATCTACAATTTTTAACCAATCAGCATCAAACTTGGTAAAATACTTATGACCATAAGATATCGGATGAGTTCGATTATGGGTCTAATCAGACCAGAACAACTGGAGTCATTTGCCCTTGAATTAGAAAGTTCTTTAGAATAGTTCTTTGTCCGGAGCAAAACTTTGTCATCTCCAGTCCGATTGACTTGAAACTTGGCATTTGTGTTTGTTGCAATAATGCGGAGTGCAGTGTGAAAGAACCATAACTCTACCTCATACTGTCTATGAGTTATTTCCCTTTGATCGTCATTTTTACAGCATTTTCTGCTTGTCTGGAATATAACTTTGTCATCTCTAGCCTGAACGTCTTCAAATTTGGTATGCATGATTGGTGAAAAATTACAGAGTGCAGTGCACAAGAACCATAACTCTTCCTAGCGCGAATTTTGAGTTATTCCCCCTTTGACCTTCATTTTTATAGCATTTCTTGCTTGTCTGGAACAAAACTTTGTCATCTTAAGTAGGAATGACTTGAAATATGGTATGCTTATTTGTTGCAATATTTGGAAGTGAAGTGCACAAGAATTGTAACTCTACCTCGTGCTGTCTCTGAATTATTTCCCTTTGATCATCATTTTTACAGCATTTAGTGCTTGTCAGGATTATAACTTTGTCATCTCAAGTCAGAACGACTTCAAACATGGTATGCATGTTTGTTGCAATATTACCGAGTACAGTGCGCAAGAACAATAACTCTACCTGGCGCGGATTTTGAGTAATTCCACTTTTATCTTCATTTTTACAGTATTTCTTGCTTGTCTGGAATGGAACTTTGAAGTCTCAAGTCAAATTGACTTGAGATTTGGTAACCATGTTTGTTGCATTACCTGCCCTTTGCGATTATTATACCTCCTTGACAACTGGCGGTGGGACAGGCATATTTTGCGACAATTTGCCGCTCTTGTTTCATTATCATTTGGCCTTGAACCTCAATATTTGGTATTTATCTTCATTGTAGACCTTTACTGCTTAGTACTCAGGTGAGCGATATAGGACCATCATAGTCCTCTTGTTTTGTCTTTTAGCATCATGAATTCATAATGAATGCTAGCAAAAAAGCAAAATCACTGCCAGTAGAGCGATTTCAGGCCCTCAAGGGCCTCTAGTATTATTGTTTGTCTTTGGGTAACATGTAAAAAATCATGTATAGGTCTTACTCGATAAATGTTTCATTATCTGTTTATATTTTTGTTTGCGTTTGGGATAACAGGTCTAAAATCACGGACCGTGAAGAGATAATTTATCAGCCCCACTCGATTATGTTTATGTTACCTCGTCACGGTTCGTGATTTTAAATCTGTATTCCAAAAAACAAAAAATAATGTAAACTTTTAATGAAAGGTTTATAGAGTTAGAGTAATACAGTGATCAGATGATTTATAAACCCAACTGGATAGTGTTTATATCATCTTGTCATGGTTTGTGGTTTTAAATCTGTTTTTTCAAAAACAATAATAAAAACTGTTAATGAAAGGTTTATCAGGTTGGAGCTATAGCTGTCAATCGGTAAACCTTTCATTATCAGTTTTTGTTAATGTTCGTGTTTCAGATAACAGGTTTAAAATCAAGTACCGCGATGAGATAGTTTATAAACCCAACTCAATTAATGTTTATATTATCTTTACCACAGTTCATGGTTTTAAATCTGTATTCACAAAAAGAAACAATTATATGAGCCGTGCTCTGTGAAAAGGGGGCTTAATGCATCTGCGAAAAGTATCGACTCAGGTCAGCCTGCGCAGTCCGCGCAGGCTGACCTGGGCCGAAACTTTTCGCTATGGGTCAATTTTCTGTATGTCCAAGGACCAGTCTACCTCAAGAATAAGTCAGTTGTTAAAAAAAGTGGCTATTATGGATCCGTAAGTATGTGATGGCTTGCTTGGTATGATGGATTACGGAGATGCATTAAGCCCCCTTTTGCCAGAGCATGGCTCATATAAATTGTTAATGAAAGGTTTATCAAGTGAGACTTATAATACAAGCACACAATATTGTGTGTTTGACCACCATAAATTCTTGGAGCGGTGAGCACATTTTTTGGTGGTATTGAAATCTGTTTTGATAAAAATTAGGCTGCACAGAATATGCAGTGACTCATAGAATCTGATGTGTTCAAAGCTTGTATTTTGTGAGATATTCTATGGTAACGAGGCTTGAAGATGCAACATTTGGATTAGTTTTTAGCTCTACTGGCTGAAAGCCAGCGGAGCTTATGTCATAGCGGGGTTTCCATCGTCCGTCCGTCTGTCTGTCTGTCTATCCGTCTGTCCGTTAGTCTTTTTCTTGTTTACGTGATAAAGTCTGCATTTGTTGTCAGATTTTTGTGAAACTTGCACAGTTTGTTTATCTCATAAATAGCTTCAACCCTATTAATTTTGAAAAAAAATCCAACAAACAGTATGGGAAAAGTAGCCATTTCAATTTGAAAAATTCAATTTCTTGTTTATGCAATAAAGTCTGCAGATGTGGTCAGATTTTTGTGAAACTTGCACAGTTTGTTTATCTCATCAATAGCTTCAACCCTATTGATTTTGAAAATAATCCAACAAACAGTATGGGAAAAGTAGCCATTTCAAGTTGAAAATTTCCATTTCTTGTTTACGCAATAAAGTCTGCAGATGTGGTCAGATTTTCGTGAAACTTGCACAGTTTGTTGATCTTATCAATAGCTTCAACCTTATTGATTTTGAAAAAAATCCAACCAACAGTATAGGAAAAGTAGCCATTTCAAGTTGAAAATTTCCATTTCTTGTTTACGCAATAAAGTCTGCATTTGTGGTCAGATTTTCGTGAAACTTGCACAGTTTGTTTATCTCATCAATAGCTTCAACCCTATTGATTTTGAAAATAATCCAACAAACAGTATGGGAAAAGTAGCCATTTGAAGTTGAAAATTTCCATTTCTTGTTTACGCAATGAAGTCCACAGTTTTGATCCAGTTCTTTTGAAACTTTCAAAGATTGTTTGGTTCATCAAGGGATTGAACTCTTTTAAAAGTGAAGAAAATCTACTGATCTGTTCAGGAAAAGCAGCCATTTGATAACTTAGTATCGTTTACTCAACAAAGTCCACATTATTTGTCAAATTTCTTTGAAATTTGCTGGGATTGTTTAATACAAGGCATACTCACATCCTATCAAATTTGGCTGGATTCCAAACAATTATTTTTCAGAAATTGCACTTCATTTTCTTTCACTGTTTGTTCAATTCACCATGCTGTCTTAGTGGGTTCAAGCCCGGTTGTAAGAACACCCCCCCTTTTTTTTGTGTGTGTGTGTTTCTTGTCTTTTTTCATTTTGTATCATGAATTTATAATGTATGCTAGCAAAAAAGCAAAATCACTGCCAGTAGAGTGATTTCAGGCTCTCAAAGGCCTCTAGTTTTTTTGTTTTTTACTGAAAGTAATACCTCAGTATTGTTCAACGCTTCTTTATGCATGATCCAGTGTTTATCAGACCCTAAATTTCTTGTCTGAGAGTCTCCTAATGATTTCAGTTTTGACAAGTCTAAAACTCTGTCATCTTGTTCAGCGAGTTGCTCGTTAAGCAATTCTTATTCTTGTTTGCTTAATCAAGTCTTATTCATAACTTGTACTTTTTTATGCTAGGAATTACCAAAGAAGAAAAACTTTAAGATGAAGGAATATTTGATTGCTATTGGAATTGGGGCAGGGCTGGCCACCAGTGTGATTTATATATTTCAAAATAGAAATAGAAAACCGAGCCGTAAGTATCTGAACATTTCACCCTTAGTGCACTAAATAAACCAAACAGACATTTTCAGCTTTGAAATAAGACCCAAATGATTGCAATTTCAAGGTTGCTTTTGTCCAGAATTTCACAGCAAAGCAGCCAGTGTAGATCAAAGATCAGACTGCATGTTTTGTGCAGTCTGATCTTGATCTACACTGACCGCAAAGACAACTGTAGGTGTGAAAGGCGCTTTAAGGGTTAACCATTGTCTCTTTGCAACAGCCTTCTTCACTCAATTGGTAATGTACAGGACTTAAAACCCAGAAAAGATAATATTCATTGTGACAGGATTCACTCCTGTTGCACCACTAAACATTGCTTTGACAATGTTTTAGCTTAAACATATTTATTTTACATTGATTGGGAAACAAGTTCTTTCAACTTATACTAATTAATCTCTCTCGATTTGCCTTGACAATGGTTATGTGACAAGCAAGTGGCTCGAAAAAAATATTGTGTGAAGTACCGGTATAAGAAACCCCTAGAAAGCATGGATAGGTGCTCTGGCTGCCATGATAATACATGAGTAACCAAAATATTATTGAAAAAGCAATAAATGGTATTCTTAGCAATTTTATCTTGAGAACAAAAGTCACTATTGTGCCAATACTCACAAAATTGTTTAATCAAATCTTTACTACTGGGCATTACCCAGAAGCATTGCCACACAATATTATTTGTCCAATAGGCCTACATAAATCTGGATCTACAAATGATGTAAACAACTACAGAGGAATCTCATTTTCTAATGTAACTTATAAGATTTTTGCAACTATTCTCAATCGTTTGTGTAAATGGAGTGAAATGAATGCAATTATAAACGAAGCGCAGGCTGGATTTAGAAATGGATATTGTACTACTGATATGTTCACTCTTCATGCCCTAATACAGAAATATCTTTCAAAGAAAAGGGGTAATTTATATGTACTGTTTGTTGATTTTGAAAAGGCCTTTGATAACATTTCTCATAAAACATTATTTGAATCTCTGTCCTCAATTGGAATAAAGTGTTCCCAGATTTCTGGCAAGGTTAATGAATATTTACAAGAACAATAAATCTTGTGTACAAGTTTGCGGGTCATATACAAGTTGTTTCCCCTGCCTTAAAGTTACACAGCAAGGTGATAAGTGCAGTCCTCAAATTTTTAATTTATTCATTATGATATATGCTCACATTTAAACAATGATAAGAACTGTGGAATATTCATCATATACTCTCATTTTCAAAAATGGTGGCCCAATATGAAAAGCAGAGAGTGGAAATTATACCAATACTTCAAAAATTTCACAAAGTAGTCTAGACAGAGTAGATATCGTCCGCATTCCCCTAAAACCATATGATTGTTAGTATATTTACCTACTCCAAAAAACTGTTTACATGCTAGGATTTGGACTTTTTCTACAGGTTCTTTATATGTATACCCCGACAGTTAACCCCCATTATAGAAGTGTTGGCTTAAGCATTGTGTCAAATATTTCAAAAAAACTCATAGTGATTTAAGGACCCAAACCTCTGACTGAAAGATCTAAAAGCACTTAAAGACTTTTTTGCTTGAGCTGCAAGCATAAAAAGGGCCTTTTTCCATTTAAGTTTTGGTGTGAAGAGTAGACCCATATAGTTATAAAAAGTTACAACTGATATGTCATTTTCATCTAAAATAATCAATATTGAATGTTATCTATCATATAACTTTCTTTTTCATCTTAGGAAAGCTTTTGCAAAGTTCAGGTGTTCGACCATAGATTAAATATTGGACCTGGTTGACACGATGATATTGTAAAAGAAGAACATACATGTATTTTCTGCTATGAACAATCGTCCATAGAAGTAATAGATGATGAACATCACATATTTTTTTAATGTAAACAATTCAAACATTACAGGAGTATCTTTATTGGAAAACACAATTTTGAAAACATTGAATCATTCTATAGATTTATTTCGGTGCAAAATGAGGCCAAATTATTAAATATTTGCAAATATGTGCATAAGATTCTCCAAATCCGGAACTAATTGCACCCATACTACTGATTTATTATGTATTTATTTCATTTTTCTCTTGTACATAATCACAATATGTTTAACCCTTTGGTTGCTAAGGGCGACTCAAGGATCTTTTGCAGACGGTGTACATCAAGATCAGACGGCACAAAACATGCAGTCTGATCTTGTATCAACCATGTCTGATAAGGTATTTTTCCAGATGAAATCAACTTTGAAATTGCAATTATTGGGGTTTTACTGTTTATTGGAAATCTTTGTTTCATTTATGTTGTAGCTTGGTGGTCAATATTTACTGGATATTCAGCCTTTGTGTTTGTCACATTTTTCAATTTAATTGTCTAATTTGTTAATATATCTGGCATATACTTAAATTTATGTCGGTGGGTGTTGATCAGGATCAACATGTGCAAGTAATCTTCGAATACCACTGACCTGTTCTATATGGTTAATTTTTTTCAAAAGTCTGTTCAACTTCTTATCAGAAATTATCAGTTTAACTTCAATCAGTCATATATGTATATTAATTAATTTCTATGTTTTCCATGTTGCCATAACAACGTATGCTATTGGATGTTTTGTAAACTGGGCTACTGGTCTATATTACCACAATAAATATATATGAATGAATGAATGAATGAATAAACACCAAACAATCTCATACTTACTGACTCTAACAATGTTACCACAGTTGTATTTGTGGACAGATCAAGATAAGACAGCTGAGAATCTTTGATCCCGGATGTATGACTCTTAACTTGATAAACCTTTCACTAACATTTTACATTATTGCTTATTTTTTGGAATACAGGCTTAAAAACACGAACTGTGACGAGATAATATAAACATTATCCATTGGGGCTTATGAATTATCTCGTCACAGTATGTGATTTCAAACCTGTTACCCCAAACACAAACAACAATATAAACAGATAATGAAAGGTTTAGCGAGTGAGGGCCATACAAGATTCATTATTAAATATTTTGTGACATTTTCCGGTCAACAACAGCCGTGAAATTGTAGTATTAAGTTCCATTGACTTCCTTGTGTCACAATAACTCTTTTCCACACAATCACAATTTAAATAGACCCTAGAGAAAAAGGCTTTTCAAAACATTGTGGGTAACCAGCATTTTCTCCTTTTCCACAATGTTTTCTACCCTTCCAAAGACAGAAATCATCCTTTGAGCTACATCTTACTTGTCGTCTGCACATGCTTTCAATTTGTTCGAGACCAAAATTTTGTCATTGGTTATAGAGTTAAGGCCTCCCATAGCACTCTTTATCGAGCCTATCTCACATGTATTGCATAGATTTTTGTTTGAAAAATTTAATAATTACAATCTTTCTGTCTGACTCCACAGACCTTGGGCACTTGTATAAAGTATGTAACAACCTCCTTGTATTTCTTGGTATGTCCCTTTAACTGAAAAATGGTCTTGTCCTTAACCCTGTACCCAACAATCCTGACTTTTAATGACCTAGATGAAAAGGGCTTTTGGAGACATTGTGGGAAAAGGAGAAAATGCTGTTAATCAGCATATTCTCCTTTTCCCTCAATGTTTTCTAACTTTTCAGAGACAAATTCAATTATTTGATCCTCATGTACATGTACTTCAAGGCCGACTTTCAATTTGTGCAAGTCAGAAAATGTTGCCGTGTTGTAAAGGGTTAAGGTTATTTGTTAAGGATACAGCTTTACTCGTTTTCATCCAGTTTTTTAACCAATTTTATCTTTATTTTATGATAATATAATCATTCTTGTATCTTCGTGCCAAATGTTGCCCCTGAAAGTTGCAAGGTTGCACAGATTACAATGGATAGAAAATGCATTTCATTCTCTAGGGACTATCTCTAGACATTAAAACCAGAGTTTCTGGTTTAAATCGAAGACAAATCCCTTGCGTATCTTTATCCCATACACCTTATATCGATTTTTTATCTGCGTTTACATGGCTAACTAGATTCCACACACTGTAAAGTTTTAACAGCGTTTGTTTACTCTCTGGCTGTAAAGATGTATCTTTAACAGAGACTTATTTTTGGAAAAAGTTCAAAGATCTTCTTGCCCGAAAGTACAAGGCCTTTTTTGTTTTGAATTTTGGTACCAATCATTTATCACATAGGTATTTTTCAAAGTTATTTGTATCCCAAGGATCGAAGATGGCTGTGTACATTGTGGCTACATGTTTTGCACCAATGGCTTGGTTTTAACCCTTATCCTGCTAAATAACTAAAATGAAATTTTCAATTCGATCGTAAAAACCCAAATATTGCTGTTTTCAAAGTTATGTTTTGGGGAATAATATCTCCTTATTGGACAGTGTAGATCCAAGATCAGACTGCACATTCTGTGCAATCTGATCTTGATCTACACTGTCCGCAAGAGGTCAGTGAGTCACGCTCAGCAGCCTGAGGGTTAAGAGGGGGATAGGTTTAGCTTGAGCTTTGAAAATAAAATATGATTATGTAGCATTACCCTTGGGATGCTTAGTAAAGTTCTTCAAATTTTCCCATAGTCAGCAAAAATGGCAGTACAACTTATTTTCAAATTTGTTCCTATTAACTTGGGTGATGGTCTACTTGTTGTGTATAAACATGTATATTATGCCCAGAATGAGAAGCACCGTGTCAGTATGGAATGTTTGTTAGTAAAGTACTATCTACCAGTAATTGCCTAATTTTTATCTCTGTTTGTCTAATAATTCAAAGTTATACACAACAAGAAGCAAGAACAGTCCTTTTTAAGCTTAGCTTCTAATTTAGGACGATTAGGACCATGAAGGAATTTCGTTGATATCCAACCCTCCCCCCCCCCCCCCCCCCCCCCCCCCCAAAAAAAAGACCTTTTCAAAAATTTACGCAACCGCGTAACTCAAAATCGCTCAGAATCAAATCAAAAAAGGAAACATGAGGGCCGAGATGGCCCTGGATCGCTCACCTGAATTTTTGAGAGGACCATAACCAACTTTTTTTAAAGTATTGAAATTTTGGAAACAAAATCAGTATTTTGCCAAGCAATTATAAAAAGGTCACCTGTAAAAATCATTTAAAAATCAATCATCACCACAGCCATGTTTTTGACGAATCAGAATTCTGCAAATAAATTTTAGGATAGATCACCCAAAGACCTTATCTTGAACAAGAGCACATGCCCGATAGTAGCTAAAAATATTAAGTTGAACAAGAGCACCTCATGAGAGTGCCAATGATTGGCTGTTGGAACCTTGCTGGATAGTAAAATAAAATTCCAAGTCGCAAAAGGGGCATAATTTGGACAAAACAATTTTGGAGTTAACTGCCCTTGTTGTATGGGTTGCTTTTTACTAGTGAACAATTATTCCGAGTTTAAAGTACATGTGTTGAGTGGAAGCTGAGATATAACAAAATGTCAAAGTTTTTGCACAACAACAACAACGCAGATGACACCAACAGGGCTATGTCAATACCTCGATGTTTTTTTTGAAAACAGCTAAGCTAAATAAGGGGTATAATGTAAGGATCATTTCTGTGAAATAACTTCAAAATCTGAACAGTGGTTTCAGAGGAGAAGATTTTCAAAGAATTTCTTGGAAAATTCCATTTGGTTGCCATGGCAACCAGAGTTTTTGATGAAATCAAATTCTGTGAACAATTTTTAAAGAGGACCTCCCAAGGAACATTCCAGACAAGTTTGGTCCAAATCGGCCAAGTGGTGTACGAGGAGAAGATGTTTAAAGAACTGTTGACACCGCTGGACGCCAAGAGCTCCCCCCCTCCACCACGGCCATGTTTTTCGATGGATCAAAATTTCGCGAACTGTTTTTGAAAAGGATCACTCAAGGAACATATCTGTGAAATTATTTCAAAATCTGACCAGCGGTTTCAGAGGAGAAGATTTTTATAGAATTGTTGACACTGCTGGACGCCAAGAGCCCCCCCTCCACCACGGCCATGTTTTTCGACGGATCAAAATTTCACGAACAATTTTTGAAAAGGGTCACCCAAGGAACATATCTGTTAAATTATTTCAAAATCTGACCAGCAGTTTCAGAGGGGAAGATTTTTTAAAGAATTTCTTGGAAAATTCCATTTAGTTGCCATGGCAACCAGTTTTTGATGAAATCAAATTCTGTGAACAATTTTCAAAGAGGACCTCCCAAGGAACATTCAAGCCAAGTTTGGTCCAAATCGGCCAAGCGGTTTAGGAGGAGAAGATGTTTAAAGAATTGTTGACACTGGACGACGGACGACGCACGACGGACACAGTGTGACTCTAAAAGCTCCCCTTGAGCACGTTGTGCTCAGGTGAGCTAAAAACGTATATTGGTGGAATAGGTTATTGTACACATGTATAAAGTTTCACAAAATTCTGTCCAATGCTATTGGAGATATTGCCCTGGACGGACACACGGACGGACGGATGGACAACGCTATAACTATATCCCTCTGCCTTCAGTGGGGGATAATAACAAATAAGTTTACTTGTTTTCTTTTATCAATAACAGCCTTTTATGGGAGTGTCCTTGGGCAAGATACTTTAGAGCCCTTGCCTAGTACTGATAAAACCCAGGAAATACATCAGTACGTGAGCTGTCGCCGTGATATGACTGAAATAATGTTGGAAGCGGCATAAAACACCATACAATCAATCAGTCAATCAATCAATCAATAAATAACAGCATAATTTAAACCATCATATTAAAATATTTTTTTCAGCTGGTATTGTATATACCAGTGCCTGCTCTAGCTTGTACTGTTCATATAGTGTGATATCTCTCATTCGTTTGTTTATACAATTACATGTATCTTTTGTGGAATAAAGATTATGTAGTGCTTTATCAGTTCTAAATATAGCTATTTATATACACAGACTTTCATATAAGTATTATTCTGTCAGTTAGAATTAGTACCTTACTAGTGACTTAAATGTGATGAAAGACATCCTCAACAACTTTTCATCAATCTTCTTCAATTCAATTTTAAAATTTGATAACATGGACATGTATTCCTTTTTCCATATTTTGCCTGAAAGTTCTCTTGATTTTTGAGTGCTGTTTTTTTGTTTATCCCCCACCGAAGGCGGAGGGATATAGTTTTAGCTTTGTCTGTCCTTCCGTCTGTCCGTCCTTCTGTCCATCCGTGTGTCTGTCCGGAAGAATATCTCCAATACCATTGGATAGAATTTTGTAAAACTTTACATGGGAGTACATAACCCATTCCGCCGATATACTTTTTTCTTTGGATTCGATGGAGCGATTTTCGAGTAAATTTTTGATGTTTTGAGTCTTATCTTGAAAGCTATACAGAGTTTTTACATCGAACTTGTCACATCTATCAACCACCATTTGGAAATGCAGGAGAAAAGTTACACCCAGATTGACCATGCAACACCACAGTTATATACCCTTGTTTTTTTTTAATGCCGTGTCATGGAAAAAGGGGGCTTGATGTATATTTTCATTAAGGACCAATACCTCTTTAACTACAGGACAAAATGTCATGATACTTTATTGTGGTATTTGTCGAAGACAATACCACTATGAGTTCAATATTGAATTTTGAAGACCATGTATCGTATTTTGTGCAAAGCCAAAGGAAATAAACCCAATAAAACTCAATTTTTCTCAGGCAAATGAGTTTTTCGGTAGCACTCAGATATGGAATTGGAAATGGCATGTTAAAATACACTTGGTGATGCCATCGATCGTGGAAATACTAATTTTTGATTTAAAATAGCTTCACTCGCTCATAGTCTGCTATTGGCGCAATGATTCAAAATTTGTCTACCGATCACTTGGTCCTGGGCTTTTTCGTTCCAAAACCGGTTCGTCCCATGGCTTGTTTATCCCATGATTGCGCGCTACTCCATTTGATTAGGCATGAATATTTATAGATCGAAACAATTAATTGTAGTGTTGGGAATTAAATGTTAACGGCCAAAGATATTTCAAAATCATAGTTTTCAAGTACAAACTTAATTTTATTCCATATATTCACATGGTTTCTCTCTCTATCCATTATGCATCCTACTGTAAAGGGATGTTACTCCTGACTCCTTCTCATGATCAAAGGGAGACCACCAATACACAAATAATCCTAACTTTATCATGAGTACTCTCCCTTCAACCAAAAAGGTATTCATTTTCTTAGTAGGTTGACTTTCAAGCCAATATTTGAATAATATTTCTCTTTTTCTTTCAAATTATTAATTCCACACAATGGCTTCCTTGACAAATACCACTTCAGCATTCTCAACGCTTTGATTTTTATATTGTTTACCACAAGCCACAGACAATAGTTATTTGTTTTTATTTCATGAAATGCCATGTCATGAAAAAAGGGGGCTAAATTTATCATTTCATCATGGACCAATGACCATCTGTTCGTCCGTCTTTTCAGACAGATATCTTCTAAAATCCTTGACAAAAACTAATGGAAATTCATACACCTGTTCCTTATGATGTCCGCGGATATTCATTTATTTTTTTTTGCTTTTTTGATATTCAATATGGTGTCATAGAAAAAGGGGGCTTCATGTATATTTCCATTAGGGATCACTATCTCTTTAAATCAAAATCTTTGATGAAAATTTATGTGTTCTATATGATAGTCCTCCAATATCATTATTAATTTTAGCTTTTTTTATTGAATGTCCTGTCATGGAAAAAGGGTGCTTGACATATATTTTCATTATGGACCAATATCTCTTTAACTACAGGACAAAATGTCATGATACTTATGTTTTATATTGTTTATCACAAGCCACAGACAACAGTTATTTGTCTTTATTTCATGAAACGCCATGTCATGAAAAAAGGAGGCTAAATGTATAATTTCATCATGGACCAATGACCGTCTGTGCGTCCGTCTTTCCAGACAGATATCTTCTAAAATCCTAGACAAAAACTAATAGAAATTCATACATGTGTTCCTTATGATGTCCGCCGACATTTATTTATTTTTTTGCTTTTTTTGTATTAATACAGTGTCATAGAAAAAGGGGGCTTCATGTATATTTCCAATATTCTCTTTAACTCAAAATCCTTGACGAAAATTTATGAAACTTCATATGTGTCTTCCTTATGATTGTCCGCCAAAATCATTAGCTCACAGCACTACGCGCTCAGGATGAGCTATTGTGATCGATCACCATCCGGTGTCCTTCCGTCTGTATGTCTGTCCGTCCGTCCGTGAACAATTACTTAAAAAATCTTCTCTGATGAAACCGGCAAACAGATTTCAATGAAACTTCACAGAAATGATCCTTTCGTGATGCACTTTCAGAATACTTCAAAGATTTGAATTCCATGAAGAACTCTGGTTGCCATGGCAACCGAAAGAAAAAACTTTAAAAATCTTCTTGTCCCAAACCGTAAGGGCTAGAGCTTTCATATATGGCATGTAGCATCATCTAGTGACCCTCTACCAAAATACTTCAAATTATGGCCCTGGTGTGGAAATTGGCCCTATGTTGTGGGGTCTCAGATTTCACGTAGAGATAAAGAAGGAAATCTTCCAAAATTTTCTTGTTTAGCTCAAGTTGCGCTTTTGTGATTGTCCAATGTCCATCGTGCGTTGTGCGTCATCTGTCGCCTGTCGTCCACAATTTCTTTGAACATCTTCTCCTCCTAAACCACTGGGCCAATCTTGATGAACTTGGCAGGGATGTTCCTTGGGTGAAGCTCTACCAAAGTTGTTCAAAGAATTGAATTCCACCCATAACTCTAGTTGCCATGGCAACAAAAAGGAAGAAAAATGCAAAATCTTTGAAAATCTTCTCCTCTGAAACTAGAAGGCTTAGAGCTTTGATATTTGGTATGTAGCATCTCCTAGTGGACCTCTCAAGTTTGTTCATATGATGCCCCTGGGGTCAAAACTGGCCCCGCCCCGGGGGTCACAAGTTTGAACATAGGAACAAAGAAGGAAAACTTTAAAATTCTTCTTCTTTGAAACTGGAAGGCGCAGAGCTTTGATATTTGGTATGTAGCATCTCCTAGTGGGCCTCTAGCAAATTTGTTGATATGATGTCCTGGGGTCAAAACTGGCCCTGCCCCAGGGGTCACAAGTTTGAACATAGGAACAAAAAAGGAAAAACTTTAAAATTCTTCTTCTCTGAAACTGGAAGGCGTAGAGCTTTGATATTTGGTATGTAGCATCTCCTAGTGGACCTCTACCAAGTTTGTTCATATGATGCCCCTGAGGTCAAAACTGGCTTCACCCCGAGGGTCACAAGTTTGAACATAGGAACAAAAAAGGGAAAACTTTAAAATTCTTCTTCTCTGAAACTGGAAGTCGTTGAGCTTTGATATTTGGTATGTAGCATCTCCTAGTGGACCTCTACCAAGTTTGTTCATATGATGCCCCTGGGGTCAAAACTGGCTCTGCCCCAAGGGTCACAAGTTTGAACATAGGAACAAAAAAGGGAAAACTTTAAAATTCTTCTTCTCTGAAACTGGAAGTCGTAGAGCTTTGATATTTAGTATGTAGCATCTCCTAGTGGACCTCTACCAAGTTTGTTCATATGATGCCCCTGGGGTCAAAACTGGCTCCGCCCCGAGGGTCACAAGTTTGAACATAGGAACAAAAAAAGGGAAAACTTTAAAATTCTTCTTCTCTGAAACTGGAAGGCGCAGAGCTTTGATATTTGGTATGTAGCATCTCCTAGTGGACCTCTATTAAGTTTGTTCATATGATGCCCCTGGGGTCAAAACTGGCTCCGCCCCGAGGGTCACAAGTTTGAACATAGGAACAAAAAAGGAAAAACTTTAAAATTCTTCTTCTCTGAAACTGGAAGGCGTAGAGCTTTGATATTTGGTATGTAGCATCTCCTAGTGGACCTCTACCAAGTTTGTTCATATGATGCCCCTGGGGTCAAAACTGGCCCTGCCCAGGGGGTCACAAGTTCGAACATAGGAACAAAGATGGAAAACTTTAAAATTCTTCTTCTTTGAAACTGGAAGGCGCAGAGCTTTGATATTTGGTATGTAGCATCTCCTAGTGGGCCTCTAGCAAATTTGTTGATATGATGTCCTGGGGGTCAAAACTGGCCCTGCCCCAGGGGTCACAAGTTTGAACATAGGAACAAAAAAGGAAAGACTTTAAAATTCTTCTTCTCTGAAACTGGAAGGCGTAGAGCTTTGATATTTGGTATGTAGCATCTCCTAGTGGACCTCTACCAAGTTTGTTCATATGATGCCCCTGGGGTCAAAACTGGCTCCGCCCCGAGGGTCACAAGTTTGAACATAGGAACAAAAAAGGGAAAACTTTAAAATTCTTCTTCTCTGAAACTGGAAGGAGTAGAGCTTTGATATTTGGTTTGTAGCATTTCCTAGTGGACCTCTACCAAGTTTGTTCATATGATGCCCTAGGTCAAAACTGGCCCTGCCCCAGGGGTCACAAGTTTGAACATAGGAACAAAAAGGGAAAACTTTAAAATTCTTCTTTTCTGAAACTGGAAGGCGTAGAGCTTTGATATTTGGTATGTAGCATCTCCTAGTGGACCTCTACCAAGTTTGTTCATATGATGCCCCAAGGGTCACAAGTTTGAACATTGGAACAAAAAAGGGAAAATTTAAAATTATTCTTCTCTGAAAATGGAAGGTGTAGAGCTTTGATATTTGGTATGTAGCATCTCCTAGTGGACCTCTACCAAGTTTGTTCATATGATGCTCCTGGTGTCAAAACTGGCTCTGCCCCGGGGGTCACAAGTTTGAAACATAGGAACAAAGAGGGAAAATTTTAAAATTCTTCTTCTCTGAAACTGGAAGGAGTAGAGCTTTGATATTTGGTATGTAGCATTTCCTAGTGGACCTCTACCACAATTTGTTTTTCAAGTAGAGCATTGATATTTGGTATGTAGCATCTCCTAGTGGACCTCTACCATAATTTGTTCATATGATGGCCTTGGGGTGAAAACTGGCCCCGCCCCGGGGATTACAAGTTTGAACATAGGAACAAAGAAGGAAAACTTTAAAATTCTTCTTCTCTGAAACTGGAAGGCGTAGAGCTTTGATATTTGGTTTGTAGCATCTCCTAGTGGACCTGTACCAAGGTTGTTCATATGATGGCCCTGGTGTCAAAACTGGCCCCACACTCCAGGGGTCACAAGTTTGAACATGGAAAAAAAAGAAGGAAAACTTTAAAATTCTTCTTCTCTAAAACTGGGAGGCGTAGAACTTCGATATTTGTTATGTAGGCGTAGAACTTTGATATTTGTTATGTGGTAATCCTGTTCTAAATTTCTTAGCCCACCTGACCACAACATGTTCATTGAGTTCAAAATTGGGTCACCTGGGGTCATAAACTAGGTCACAATATCAAAGAAATACCTTGTGGGCACTCTAGAGGCCACATTTATGGCTCAAATGACTTGAAATTTAGTCAGAATATTCGTCTTGCTAAAGTATTGGATGAGTTTGAAATTAGTTCACCTGGGATCATAAACTAGGTCACTAGGTCAAATTAAAGAAATACCTTGTGGGCACTTTAGAGGCCACATTTATTGGTCAATTGACTTGAAAATTGGTCAGAGTATTTGTCTTTATAAAATCTCACATGAGTCTGAATTTGGGTCAACTGGGGTCATAAGCTAGGTCACTACGTCAAATTAAGAAATACCTTGTGGGCACTCTAGAGGCCACATTTTTTGCTCAATTGACTTGAAAATTGGTAAGAATGTTTGTCTTGATAAAATCTAAGTTGAGTTTGAAATTGGCTCACCTGGTGTTATAATCTAGGTCACTAGGTCAAATTAAAGAAATACCTTTGGCAGGGTTTTCCATGACACACAAATCCTGCGTCATTGACGGGATTTCAACTCAAATGACCCCCAACATGAATGACAGTGCGTCATTAGTGACGCAACTTTCCAAAATCTAAAACATCTAGGAAACTGAATAAAGCGTCATAAATCCAAGTCTGTTCTTGCTTCAATATCAGACGAACACCATTCTTTTTTTTAACTACATGGTTTATTTTAGATAAAAGTGGTTTACCAGTAATTCATTTATAGAATATGACTGGTTCGCACATTATTGTCATAAAGTACATCAGATATGTGTTGTAAATACGGGCCCAGTCAAAGTCTTGGTTGGGTTCTCTGTATTTCAAAGCTTATTTCACCAAACTTCGGTAGAAAACAGTATACACATTTCCAGTCTGTTCAGTTCGCGGAAAATAATGTCACGATGAAGTAAACTAGCATTCTTTTTTATCATCTGCTTCCTACAGCTGCCGATCAAACCACGCCAAGCAGCGATTCAGACAAGAATGTTTCTTCTGTCTAAAATTGAAATCGAGCATTCCATCAGAAATGGCTCACAGACTTTTACCCTCTTGGAGTTTGAAGGTGAAAAGCATTGTAATCCGTGCTTGATGACAAAGAGAACAATTTATTTTGACCCCCTAAGTTTACGAAATGACCCTCAACTAATGAGGCAAGGGGTCACAATGACCCCCATTTTTTAAAGCGGAGGGAAAACCCTGCCTTTGGGCACTCTAGAGGCCACATTTCATGCTCAATTGACTTGAAAATTGGTCAGAATGTTTTTCTTGATTAAATATTGGATGAGTTCAAAATTGGGTCACCTGGGGTCATATTGTAGGTCACTAGGTTTAATTACAGAAATACCTTGTGGGCACTGTAGAGGCCACATTTCTTGATCAATTGACTTCAAAATTGGTCAGACTGTTTGTCTTGATAAAATATTGGATGAGTTTGAAATTGGGTCACCTTGGATCATAATCTAGGTCACTAGGTCAAATTAAACAAAAAACTTGTGGGCACTCTAGAAGCCACATTTATTGCTCAAATGACCTTTAATTTTGTCAGAATATTTGTCTTGATGAAATCTCGGATGAGTTTGGATTGGGGTCTCCTGGGATCATAAACTAGGTCACTAGGTCAAATTAAAGAAATACCTTGTGGGCACTCTAGAGGCCACATTTTTAGATCAATTGACTTGAAAATTGGTCAGAATGTTTGTCTTGATGAAATGTCACATGAGTCTGAATTTGGGTCAACTGGGGTTATAAACCAGGTCACTAGGTCAAATTAAAGAAATACCTTGTGGGCACTCTAGAGCCCACATTTATTGGTCAATTGATTTGAAAGTTGGTCACAATGTTTGTCTTGATAAAATCTAAGATGAGTTCAAAATTGGGTCACCTGGGGTCATAATCTAGGACACTAGGTCAAATTAAAGAAATACCCTGTCGACACTCTAGAGGCCACATTTCTTGCTCAGTTGACTTTAAAATTGGTCAGAATGTTTGTCTTGATGAAATATCGGATGAGTTTGAAATTGGGTCACCTGGGGTCATAAACTAGGTCACCAGATCAAATTAGTGAAATACCTTGTGGGCACTCTTGAGGCCAAATTTATTGCTCAATGTACTTGAAAACTGTTCAGAATGATTGTCTTGACAAATTTTTGATGAGTTCAAAATTGGGACACCTTTGTGATAAAGTAGGTCACTAGGTCAACTTAACAAAATTCCTTGTGGACACTCTAGAGGCCACATTTTTAGTTCAAATGACTTGGCAAATGGTCAGAAATTGAATTATTCACATGGAGTGAAATTTTGCCTATTGACTCAGGTGAGCAATCCAGGGCCATCATGGCCCTCTTGTTTGATTAAATGTTGTGTCATGGAAAAAGGGGAATTGGTGTATTTTTCCATTATGGACAATATCTATAACTACTAGACAAAATGTTTTGAAACTTCATAATTATATTGTTTGTCACAAGCAACGGACAACAGTTATTTGTTTTTATTTCATGAAATGCCATGTCATGAAAAAAGGGGCCTAAATGTATAATTTCATTACTGACCAATAACAGTCTGTTCGCCCTCCCTTCGCCTGGACAGATATCTTCTAAAGTCCTTGATGAAAATTGATGAAACTTAATGCATGTCTTCCTTTGGATAGTCTGTTGATACAGTTTTCTTCTATATATATATATAATGATGTGTCATGGAAAAAGGGGGCTTGATGTATATTTTCATAATTCGTTTTCATTTAATGAAAAGCCATGTTATGGAAAAAGGGGCTTAATGTATAATTTCATCATGGACCAATAACAAAAAGGCCACAGTCATGTACCTGCAAAACACAATACCTCTAATATGTTTGTATCAAAAAAGGTCTTTTTCGGCAGGGGATATCATTTCTATGAAATTGCTTGTTATAATACCAGTAATTGCTTTGAATTTTCTGCCATCTCTGAGTAACAGTCTGTCTTTTAGTAGATGAAGGGTTGAAAAGTTTCATGGATGTGTTTTGCTTGATCCAACATTAATTTTATAAGCTTTCCCCTAACTTTTCATGTATTTAAAATAGTACCGGAGTATTTTTTTTTAAAATTATACTAAAGTCTTAAAGTAAAATTTTGTGTGATGGCCATTGTAAAACTGGCTTAAAAATTCTTTTAATTATGGGAAATTATCCTTTTTCCACAATGTTTACAAAAGCCTTTTTCCTCAGGGTCGTTAATAGTCAGAGCTGTGTGGTAAAGAGTTAAATATTAACCCAAAAAATCCTTGGTTTTAAGAACTTTAAGGCTTGGTCACACTGAGCTAACGGACGAGTAACGGTTAAAAAATCATTTTATCCGTTCGTGTCCGTTCGTATCCATTTTATGGCCGTTTCTTATCCGGTGAATCCGCTACTTGTTCAGCAACGTCCAGTGATGTCCGTTCCGTCCGGTGGGAAGTTTTGAGCATGTTCGAAATTTCCACCGGACAAAACGGACAGAGATGTGCAAATGACAGACTTTGTATGCATCTGACTATCTATACCCTCGGCATGTCACGAGACCGGTACGTTCCTCGTATGTTGGTGTTTGGTACATTTCCGTTCACTGTACGTTGGAAGAACGTTTTGTCTGGTTCTCATGCGTTGCACTTCCGTTTTATCCGGTACAAGTCCATTACTCGTACGGTGATATCCGTTATAGGCCATTTAATATCCGGTACATATCCGGTAAACGTGCGTTTTTTCCATTACATGTGCGGTCCTGGTGCAGTCATTGTGTGGGTTCTTCGCTCCACACACCGATCATGTGAGTCTCGAGCGGCAGAGGAGATGAATTTTGTCACCGGATAACCAAATGCTGCATGTTTTTGTCCGTTTTCCCTCCGTTACATATCCGTTAGCCGGTCTGACCAAGCCTTTTGCAAGAAGGCTTATCAAAACATTGTTTGAAAAGACAATCCTGGTGACCATCAGTTTTTAGCTCACCTGAGCACAAAGTGCACAAGGTGAGCTTTTTTGATAGTGCTTTGTTCATCGTCCAGACGTCAACATTTACCTTGTGTGCACTCTTGAGGCCACATTTTCAGTCAGCTACTCATGAAACTTGGTCGGAATTTTTGTTTTGATGATATCTCAAGACAAGTTCGAAATTGGGTCACGCAGGGTCAAAAAGTAGGTCACAGGGCTAAATCATAGAAAAGTAGTGGCCATATTTTCAGCCCAATACTATTGAAACTTGGATACTTACGAAACTAGGTCAGATAGGTTTTCCTTTTGAAATCTCAGGTTAATTTGAAAGTGGACCACAACAGATCAAAAGGTAGGTCACTTGGCCAAATCTTAGAAAAAAATTGTGTGCAGTCTATAGACCAAATTATCGGTCTGATACTCATGAAACATTATCAGAATATTTGTCTTGATGATATATCTGACAAGTTCAAAACTAGGTCATGATGGTCAAAAAGTAGGCCACTTACCGGTACATGTATGTGTGTTAGATCATTAAAACCAGGATCTCTTCAGCTTTATCAACCATATATTACTTTACTCAGATGAGTGCTGTAGGGCCAATGGCCCTATTGTCTTCTTTTGCCACAATGTTTTTAGCCCTTTCAGAGACAAATCTTACCATTTTAGCTCTATTAACACTTCTATACAAAACAACAAAATTTAATACTTATCCAGGTAAATAGCATTTGCAGCCTACAAATTAAATTTTGGACAAATAATGGAATTTGTCTGTGAAAGGTAAAAAAGCATTGTGAGAAAAGGAGAAAATGCTGATTACCTTTTCCTTTTCCAACAATGTTTTCTTAAGCTCTGTTGCTCAGGGTCGTAAAAACACGGGATTGTGTGGTGAAGGGGGGGGGGTCAAACAAATTTGTACACTTTACTACTTACTAATTTATTTTACAGGAACAGGGGGAGATGACATCCATTGCAGACAGAGGTGCGAACAGGTAAATATGGTAACTAAATAATATTTTGATTGGGCGTGCTAAATGTAGACTATTCTTAAAAAAAATGCATGCAATTGAAAAAAAAGATAATCTGTAAAACATCAACAAAATAGGCATGTTGATTTCAGTCCAGAAAATTTCAATCTTTGAATCTACCATTTATACATAATTATATCATTGGGGACCATATGGCCTACAACACGCGAAAAGGGGCTTTTGGACATTTGCGTAAAGTTTCATCTCGGATCAGCTTGCGCAGTCCGCGCAGGCTAATCCGAGACGGCACTTTACGACTACATTAGATTTTGTCCTACAGTAGAGTTGTGTGAAACAGAAAATCACACACAGTCGGAAAGTGTCATCTCGGATCAGCCTATGCGGACTGAAAATTTTACTTCTTTTGTAAACCTGTGTTTATTATTGGTCTATCCGACATCTTTCGTTTAAATCCGACCCCCTCTCGGAGATTTTAAAAATTGAGCTGCTTCATTACAAGGCGTATTTAACTTATTGAAAGGATTAAACTGTAACCACTATCCTAAAGTAATTCAATTGATAGACTATGCGCCTTTCCCGTGGAAAAATGTTCAACTGATAGACTGTTTTACAACCATGCCATAGGTTGGTTCTACAGATATAGAATCTACTGTAACCTCTATCTCGCACTAGCACTGATCTAAGCTTAATCAATTGGGATTTAACCCTTTACCACACAATGACGCCTTTTAACACCCCTGAAGAAAAGGCCTTTTGAAAACATTGTGGAAAAAGGAGAAAATGCTGGTAACCAGCATTTTCTCCTTTTCCCACAAAGTTTTCTACCCTATCAAAGAAAAGTTGCGTCATTTGAGCCACTATGAAATTGTCTTCTGCAAATGCTTTCAATTTGGACTGGTCTTAAATTTTGCCGTGTGGTAAAGGGTTAAGAGACACCTGATGAAAATAATGCGCGCAATACATACACGATAAGATTTCATGTATTTGAAGTCTGATCTGGGTGTGTTTTGTCCGCAGTTGACACTGAAAATCAATTTGTTATGAGACATGAATCAGGTGATAGAATTGGACTCTCGGGGGAAAAATGTTGGTCAAATCCCGACAACACAGTTTGTTGTGCAGAGTCCTCTCTGATTAACCTGTTTGACAAAACAATGATCATGTTACCTTTTTATAACTAAATACGCTTCGGAAAATGAATTGTTTCAGATTTTATACTTACCGGTATTGGGTGCATGCGCCTCCTATGGACTTTCATAAGACGATGATTTGTGAGAATCGGCAAACCAGTGGTGTTTCTTAAACCCTAATAGTTCAAGAAAGAAAGTTCCTCGGTGTCAGTGATCTATACATGACATCACAAATACATAATTATGACATCATATTTCTTGGAAAAAACTACTGATTCTATGAATAAATATTGGAATACGAAAGACTTGTTCTGAAAGGCGTTGATTCTACCGAAAATGTATATTTTTGAGCACCAAATGTTCTAGTTTTGATACATTTCCAATGAAAAAAAAATACATTTTTTACACATGTTAATGCCTTAACGCGCTATATACAATGCGTGCAGCGCGGGTTTTCCATTATGTAAGCTCACAGAGGCTCAAAAGGAACACAGGTTCAGAATATTGTTCCACTCTGTCACAATATTCAAAGTACTTTTAAAAGGGGACTATTTTTTAAAAGTTTACTTACTGTGGCAAATTATGATATGTTTAAGTACAAATTATGCAACCTTGGTGAAAAAAGTCGGCAGTTAGGAACTGAATTCTGAAATCCACACTCAAAATTAAAGTGTCCCTGGTTTTTGACAAATTTTGAAGACTTCTAAATAATTAAACATTACCGTTGAGTACGACAGCCATTTTGTACTAACATGACTGTAATTATAATACAGTAACCGTAGTAAATACAGAGCATTGTGAGTGCTAGGTCTTTTGTTTGTATTTAAAAGGTGACATAATTATGAGTGCGCTACGGTACAGACGGTAGTGTTATGGAAGTGACAAATTGTTACGAAATTGACTTGAAAGCACTGTACAGAACTTTAAAACACTTCATTTTTTATCAAAAGTACAATATTACAAACCCTGTGAAAGAAAAAGAACAACGCACACAAATTCTAAACACCATGACTACCCCTTAATTACAAGATTTGTGTATATCTACTCCATGAATGTTTTGTCTGACTGATTCAATGAATCATGTAGTGGCTACTCATGGCATAAACAAAAATGTTCACGGAATCCTCTTGCCAAACACAACCCATGTCCATCTTGAATTTTAAGAAATTTTCAAAACCCTTTACCACTCAGGGTCCTGCTTGGCTCAGTGGTAAAGTGTAGGACTCATGACCTGGAGACCCCAAGCTCGAGCCTCACCGGAAGCATGGTTTTTTTAGCTCCACTGGCCAAAGGCCAGTGAGCTATTGTCATGGCGTTGTGTCTGTCGTGCGTCCGTCCGTCCGTTCGTCCGTGCGTGCGTCCGTAAACTTTTTCTTTAAAAAACTTCTCCTCAGAAACTATTGACTGGATTTTTACCAAATTTCACAGGAATGTTCCTTTGGTGGTCCTCTTTCAAATTCCTTCAAATAATTGTGTTCCATGAAGAATTCTGGTTGCCATGGCAACCAAAGTAAAAAACCTTTAAAAATCTTCTCCTCCCAAACCGCTATTTGGATAGCATTATTATTTTGCAGGAATGTTCCTTAGATACAGCTTTACAGAATTCCTTAAAAAAAAAAAAGATCTGTCAAAAAACATGGCTTTTATGGGAGACTCATTTTCCTTTTATGGTATAAAGTAAAATCTTTGAAAAATTTCTTCTCTAAAACTATTCATAGGATTTCATTGTTGTTTTGCAGGTAAGTTCCTATGGTGGTTGTCTACCAAATTGTTTCTTCAGTGAGCTAAAATGCAGGATTGAATGATAATTGTTAAAAACTTCCTTTCGCCATTATAGAAATATCAGGCCTGTGGAGCGATACAGGCGCTCAAGCGCCTCTAGTTTACGGGAGTGTCCTCAGGTAAGACACTTAAGAACCCTAGCACAGTACTGGTGAAATCCAGGACATCCATAAATATATGTGCTATTGGCTTGATATTACTGAGATAATGTTGAAAGCGGCGTAAAACACAATTCACTCATTCATATCTTTTCCACCATGTTCTCTCTTTCCCACAGTGCTATCCTTTCAAAGACAATTTCCACCTTTTTGAACCCCATTTAATTTGTTGATACAAATGCTTTGCTTTGAATTTCGACAACTCTAAAATTTTGTTGTTTGGTAATAAGTTATGTATTTTTCTTTCTCATTTTTCCCCCGGATTCCTTTTTTGCTCTGGTAATGCCTGCAAGTCTCTTTTTGAGATGAATCAATGAGCGCTACAAAATGCCAGAGATCATCAGAACACCTTGACCGGAAATACTGTGTCAACCGACTGATTGCATCACCTGCTCTTGGATCTCTCCATCATCTGCATCTAGAATGACTCCCAGATATGGCTTGCCTTCGTAAGACACAACAGAGACCAAACCTTTCAGTAATTCCTCTTCTTCGGTTCTCCTGAAATAGATTTTGAATACATAATGAATTAATGCCTGTTTCGTGTGACACCATTATGGCAGGTAGAAAAACACACACACACACACACACACACACACACACACACAAAGAAAAGGAATGATCCGGACCCTTTTCTCCAAGTTCATTTATTAAAAAGAAACAAAAAAAAAATATAGTTCATTTTAGGCAATGTTTCAACCTGCAGACATATTCTGAGATGATATAGAAAATACCGTAGAAAAAAACCTGCCAGCTCTGTTGTATAGTTTCACTTCGCCGGAGATATGTGAAACGTACTTTTGAACGGTAATGGATGAATACTAGTACTTTCTAGGTCAGTAAATTTACTAATACAGATTGTTGTTTGATGCTGGTAGATGGAAAATGTTGGCCCAAATCTGCTTTTGCAAATTGCACAGGCTGATGTGTATCGATACATTTGTGGTTTAGATAACATATTTTTTATAAACATGACAGACGTATGCTTATATGTCATTGTCGAATAAAAACTGAGTACAATGTACTTTTAATGAAGCTTACCTGAGAAACAATGGAATGTTCATTATGTTATGCCACATCTGAATGTTCAGAAAAGTCCTCAGGTTCTGATCTGAACCAACTCCATGTATATCTGTCTGATGCTTCAGGGAAACAGCTCACTATTTGATACAACATCACACCAGCTTATGAAGTAAAAATCTACAGTGTAATATTACAGAAGGTTTATTTGTCATCTTTAGCAAAAATCTGGAGAAAATAAGTTAGTTGATGTCGAGTCCTAGCCTATTTCATAACCTTTTTTTTTTTAATATGATATCCGCTTCAGTTTGTCTGTGGCAGGTAATAGTTCACACACAAAAAAAAGCAAGTTTCTCTTGCTCAGTTTCTTCTCTCTTTGTCTCATGGACAATGTCTTAGATATTCAAAGAATATTTTTGTCATGTATTCCAACTGTCCTCAAGAAAATTTGATTGCTTTATTAGGTCTCTTCTGATTTTGACAAGGTATTTGTGAAAACTGATAATAACATGATTCAGTAATTTCAAAAAGGGCCCTCTGTTGACAAGGCATTGGATTTGTAGTTTTGGAGTCTTTGGTTCAGATCCTGCGGGCAGCGATCATCATGTTGAGGTGTCCTAGTAATGGTGAAACTCATTAAATACATGAATAAGTGCACTGTGCCGTGATATAACTGAAAATTAGTTGCAAGTAGCATTAAGCACTGATGAATCAATGGGTCTATTGATCATTTAGATAGGTCTGGTTTAACCCTTTACAACTTGTGGAATTCTGATGCGGCTGTCACTTCATTTCAAAACATACTTTCTTGGGATAAAATGTACTTAAATTGTACTGCGCTGCAGTATTCTCTGACAGCCAGAAAAAACATTGTAAAAACAGGAGAAACTACTTGTTTCAAAACAGTTGTTACAGCTGATTCATAAAAACATGTGTCCACTTTGTAAAACTTTAACATAATCAAAACTTCGGAAAATTGTCACCACCGTAACAAATTTGTCCATACCACGATGGAGTATTTTGTTGCGGTTGTGACTGTGACGGAGGACACATTTTTTATTTGAAACATGGCATAGGTGACATAAACCATACAGCTGATGAAAAAATGTTCACATCTAATTTCAGACCTCGCACTTATATTGACTAAGAAAATTGCCTTGTTCTTAGATGGAATATATACTGTAAAAGTAACGTATGGATGGGACATATCATAAACATGCGGATAAGATCTTACCAGTCATCTGTTGTGTTTTTCAATCCCCAAATTCTTTCATGACATAAACTGGGCGCCATTGACTTCCCAAAGGATGCTACGATGACGTCATATCCAACATTAGCAAAATTGACTCTTGTACTTCCAGAACTGTAAGAGTGTGTATGTGGTTTTGCATACTCCAACTTATAATTTGTGATCATCATGTTGTCAAAAGAATCTGAAATTTGGTGGCTTTTAGATAATTTTATGGTGTAGACTGGGAAAGGTTTAAGCAAGTTGTTCTCTTTCAGACTGCAAATGGAACTCTCCTCAGAGAAAGACAAGACCAGATTGGATACTTAGAAAATCAATTTTTTCTTGGCATGGACAAGAAAATGAATTTATCTTCACAACAAATCAATAGACTGAAGGGCCATCTAAAAACCTGTGTCAACAATCAAGAATTGTTTGACAATGCCCTGCAACTCTGTGATATTTTGAAAGGAATGGCACAAATCAAGCTGATAGGACCAAGAACGTATGTAACTGTATGCACCTAGATTAAAAGGGGCTATTCTGATGTTTATAATCAAGTAAAACTCCAAAATGTTTTTCACTGTATTCAGTAAGAGAAAAATACCACTCAAACCATACCAAACATAAGTTGCACTTGCTGGTAGCCAGTAAATAAGATGTACTGATAAGAAATGGTAGCTCTATATATTTATCATTATAAAGGAGGTAAATGCTCTTAGATGTATGAAATGTACCAGAAATACGATAAGCACTGTGAGAGAGGGAGCAGCTTCCCATTACAGGCAGTGCGTCTTTTCTTACAATACTTTTCAAAAATAGGATCATCTTGGGAGTTAAGAAAATTGTATATTCCAGAAAAATACCAAACAAACATAACCAAACATAAGTTGTGCTTACTGTCAACCAGTAAGTAAGATGTATTGGTAAGAAATGTAGCTAGATTATGCATTGAACAGAAGGAAAATTCTCTTAGAAGTATGAAAGTATCATGTGTTGTAATAGAAATTTGTACTATAGACTGAATTTACGTTTATTTATTGTCGCAACCGGTTTCCCATATGGGCGACGCCCCCTGAAGGCTGTTAGTATTGTTACAGGGGAGAGTGCAGATACAGGACGAAACCCATCCTAAGTTACGCCTGGTTCTTTAACGTGCTCAGTGTATAGTACCATCACACAGGACCTTGGTTTAACGTCTCATCCGAAAGACCATTAGTAATTTTAGATGGCCAGCCGTGGGAATCAAACCCACACCCTCATGATCATGAGTCTTACGCTCTACCAACTGAGCTTTGCGGGCTGGTCTTTGTACTATAGGCTGGAGGCCTGAAAATATTAATGAACATTGTATTGCACTGTATTATGCGTAAGGCATGAGCATATCAACATAAGTTTTAGTGAATGTTGGGGAAAAAAAAAAAATTATGGTATTTCCTTAGTGGTATAGCAGACTCCTAGGGTATTTTTAGACTTCTTGTCAGAATTTAGAAAAGACTTTTTTCTTCAGAAGCTTTTTTTGAGAAAACATGGTCAAGCCTGGTGATGGGTAATACTTGGTAAAAATAGCTTTAGGTCTGAAAATTGTGAAACCGTATCATCTATCCATAGTCCTGATTTGCTTTTAATCTTTTTACCAGACAACAAAATGTAAGACTTGTTCAAGTTCAAAGCATTTGCAGAAGACAAATTGATATGTACCTCAGCAAAAAGGGTAAAAACATACTGGTCACCACAATTTTCTCCTTTTGCTTCAATTATTTCAAAGCCTTCATCCTCAGGGCTGTTAAAGGAACCTTTGCAGTATTTTTACAATCACTGATCAGAAACCACAAAATATACTTTTCTTTGCAAGCCTAACGATACTAGATGTTACTTTCAGTAAAAAGTAAGGACTTTTAAATAGCATGTTGGTTTGTTTCCAATTGGTAATTCTGTCTAATTTTATATTCTTGTACCTATGCTGTCTCTATTTTGTTAACCCTTTACCACACAACAAAATATTAGACATAGGGCCTATCCAATTTGAAATCATTTGCAGACGAAAATATAAGTATGGCTCAATTTTGGAAATTTTCTTGGAAAGGTTAGAAATTATTGTTGGAAAAGGTCTTCTTCTTTGGGGTTATTAGAACAAGGGATTTGTTGGTAAAGGGTTAAAGAGATCTTTGTCATTACAGTTATAGTCGCATATCTACTGCATTGCGAAATGTCGATGTAGATCCAGCTCCTATTGCTGTGAATATTGCAAGACTAAGTGATGCTGTGGCAGATGTGAGAGGTGGAGTCCAACAACGAGGTAACATCAGAAAATGCTTTTTAGCTCACCTGAGCACAACGTGCTCAAGGGGAGCTTTTAGGATCACCTGGTGTCCGTCGTGCGCCGTAAGTCAGTGCGTCGTGTGTCATCAACAATTCTTTAAACATCAACTCCTCCTAGACCGCTGGGCCAATTTGGACCAAACTTGGCTGGAATGTTCCTTTGGAGGTCCTCTTTAAAATCTGTTCACAGAATTTGATTCCATCTAAAACTCTGGTTGCCATGGCAACCAAATGGAATTTTCTAAGTAATTCTTTAAAATTATTCTTCTCTGAAACCGCTGGTCAGATTTTGAAATAATTTCACATAGATGTTCCTTGGGTGACTCTTTTCAAAAAGTGTTCGCGAAATTTTGATCCGTCAAGAAACATGGCTCTGGTGAATGGGGGCTACTTGCATTATACAGAAATGAAGAAATTCTTAAAAATTCTTCTTCTCTGAAACCGCTGGTCAGATTTTGAAATAATTTCACAGAGATGTTCCTTGGGTGACTCTTTTCAAAAACTGTTTGCGAAATTTTGATCTGTCAAGAAACATGGCTCTGGTGAATGGGGGCTACTTGCACTATACAGAAATGAAGAAATTCTTAAACATTCTTCTTCTCTGAAACCGCTGGTCAGATTTTGAAATAATTGCACAGCAATGTTCCTTGGGTGACTCTTTTCATAAATTGTTGGCAAAATGCTGATTTGTCAAGAAACATGGCGCCTATTGGGGGGGGCCCCACTTGCACTATATGGACATGAAGAAATTCTTAAAAATTCTTCTTTTCTGAAATGGCTGGTCAAATTTTGAAATAATTTCACAGAAATGTTTCTTGGGTGACTCTTTTCATAAATTGTTGGCAAAATGCTGATTTGTCAAGAAACATGACCCCACTTGCACTATATGGACATGAAGAAATTCTTAAAAATTCTTCTTCTCTGAAATGGCTGGTCAGATTTTGAAATAATTTCACAGAAATGTTTCTTGGGTGACCCTTTTCAAAAATTGTTCGAGAAATTTTGATCCATCAAGAAACATGGCTCTGATGGCTGTGGGCTATTTACACCATACAGACATGAAGAAATTCTTAAAAATTCTTCTTCTCTGAAACTGCTGGTCAGATTTTGAAATAATTTCACAGCAATGTTCCTTGGGTGACTCTTTTCAAAAATTGTTCACAAAATTGTGATCTGTCAAGAAACATGGCTCTGATGGTGGGGGCTATTTGCACTACAGGGACGTGAAGAGGAATTTCTTAATTCTTCTTCTCTGAAATGGCTGGTCAGATTTTGAAATAATTTCACAGAAATGTTCCTAGGGTGACCCTTTTCAAAAATTGTTAGGGAAATTTTTCATGAAAATCATTGCTGTGGTGATGATTGTAGGGGTGGTGACAGATTTTGAAATGACTTTTACATGTGACCTTTTCAAAATTGCTTGGCAAAATAATGATTTTGTTTCCAAAGTTTCAATACCTCAAAAACAAATTGGCTATGGTCCTCTCAAAAATTCAGGTGAGCGATCCAGGGCCATCTTGGCCCTCTTGTTTGCTATTGATGACATGTATAAAATATGACTTTTAAAAGCATTTCTCAAAACAAGCAGAATTTAGAACAGATAGAAACTTGCTTGCTAACTTTCTCATCCAGACTTCTGCAGTATCAGACATTTGAAAACATTTTTCACTCTCCAAAAAAGCAGAGTCAAGGTTGCACAGTTGATAGCAAACAGGACTAGAGAACAGGGGGTTTCTGGTTCAAATCCCCAGCTCTGCCAATTTCTTTACACGGATAAGTAATAGTCATTGCAACAGGATTCATGCCTTTCTCACCACTGATCATTGTTTGGATGATGAATATGTGGGACAGCAGACAGTTGCTTGGAAAGAATACTTTGTGAAGTACTGGGAGCAGGAACTACAGGAAAGCATGGATAGGTGCACTGGCAGCTGCGATATAACTGAAATGATTTTGAAAATGGCGTCAAACACCATACAGTTAATCAATTGTAAAGTTGGTCCAAGTGTTAGTCGCTGGCAGAGAAATTGATTTCAAAACTAGGTTAAAAGTCATCGGGTTATTCTATCTTGTGTTTACTTTTTGACTGATTTTGAAATTCATTTTTAGCTCCACTGGCCGAAGGCCAGCGAGCTTATGTCATGGCCTGTTGTCCGTCGTCCGTCCGTCCGTGCGTCCGTCCGTCCGTCCCTGCGTTAACTTTTTTTTAAAACGTCTTCTTCTCTGAAACTACCCATCCAATTTTGATGAAACTTCACAGAAATGATCCTGCCATGGTCCTCTTCAGAATTTCTTGAAAGAATTTAATTCCTTCAAAAACTCTGGTTGCCATGGCAACAAAACTGAAAAATTTTTAAAATCTTTGAAAATCTTCTTCTCTGAAACCGTAAGGCCAAGGGCTACCAAATTTGGCATGTAGCTTTATCTAGTGGACCTCTACCAAGTTTCTTCAATTTATAGCCCTGGGGTCAAAATTGGCCCCGCCCCGGGGGTTACAAGTTATACATGGGCTTATTTAGGGAGAACTTTAAAATTCCTCTTCTACCTAGCCATAGGGCCTAGAGCTACCAAATTTGGCATGTAGCTTTATCTAGTGGACCTCTGCCAAGATTGTTCAAATTATAGCCCTGGGGTCAAATTAGGCCCTGCCCGGGGGTAACAAGTTTTACATGGGCTTATATAACAAGTTTTACATGGGCTTATATAGGGAGAACTTTAAAATTCTTCTTTGACCTAGCCATGGGGCCTAGGGCGACCAAATTTGGCATGTAGCTTTATCTAGTGGACCTGTACCAAGGGTGTCCAAATTATAGCCGAGGGTCAAATTTGACTTCGCTGCGGGGGGTAACATGTTTTACATGGGCGGGCTTATATAGGAAAATCTTTCGCATCTAGCTATAAGGGCTAGGGCTATCAAATTTTGCATTTAGCTTTATCTAGGGGGTCTCTATCAAGGGTGCCCAAATTATAGCCCAGGGGGTCAAATGTAGCCCCACCCCAGGGGGTCACAAGTTCTACATGGTCTTATATAAGGAAACTTTAATAATCTACTTGTACATAGCCATATTTAGGCCTAGGGCTACCAAATTTTGCATGTAACTTTATATAATGGGCCTCTACCAAGAGGGCCCAAATTTTAACTTTGGGGGTCAAGTTTGACTCCACACCAGGGGTCACAAGTTTTACATTGGCTTTTATAGTGAAAACTTGATAAACCTGTGTCATGGATCACATATTTTACAGGGCCTTTTATTCAGCAAACTTGTTTTACATGACTTTTTATTGGGCAAGATTAAAAAATCTTTTTGTTTATAACCACACATTCTAGTTTCATATTGTAGGTCTGGGGTCAAAATTGCCTTCATTCCAGGGATCGCAAGTTTAACATGGGCTTCAAAATATTGTCACTTCAATTTAAACATTAATCAAGGGAAATAACTCTTTTTATGAAAGATAAAGTTCGTTACTATTTACCTCCCTTGATTATCAAGCTGCAGTGATACATGATTGGTGCTAGACAAGTTTTTTAGCTCCACTGGCCGAAGGCCAGCAGGCTTATGTTATGGCCCTTTGTCCGTTGTGCGTCCATCCGTATGTTAACTTTTTAGCTCACTTGAGCACAACGTGCTCAAGGGGAGCTTTTAGCATTTGTTTCAACTCAATAAAAGAATTTTCAATCATACACCAAAACAAAAAATTATCCTCCACATATCTGACTGTGTTTACAAACTATGAAGTGTTCATATTAATACACCATGTCTACTGTTTGATGATGACTAGCTTAGAAAAAGTATTAATAAAATAAGTTTGAAAAAAAATCTTAGTGATTTATTATGGCAATTGTTAGCACACATGTAACTCATTACCAAACGATAATATTTTAGGCTTGTCTAAATCGAAAGCACTTGCAGACAACAAAATAAAAGTGATTGAAAATTTGAAATTTGTTTTGAGAACAGTAGAAAACATTGTAAGAAAAGGAGAAAATGCTTTTCTAAAGCCTTCTTTCTCAGGGTCATCAAAAGTAGGGATTGTCTGGTAATAGGTTAAAAAGATATATTTCAAACTGAGATTGATGTATATACTTGTTTTTTACTGGCACTGAAGGTCCGTCCGTCCATCTGTCCGTGCGTGCATTAACTTTTATTTCAAACATCTCTGAAACTACTTATCCAATTTTGATGAAACTTCAAAGAAATGATCCTGCCATGGTCTTCTTCAGAATCCCATGACAGAATTTTATTCCTTCAAAAACTCTGGTTGCCATGGCAACAAAACTGAAAAATATAGAAAATTTTCAAAAATCTTCTTCTCTGAAACTGTAAGGCCTAGGGCTACCAAATTTGGCATGTAGCTGTATCTAGTGGGCTTCTACCAAGTTCCTTCAAATAATAGCCATGGGGTCTACCAAATTTTGCATGTAGCTTTATCTAGTGGGCCTCTACAAGGAGGTCCCAAATTATAGTCCTTGACCCAAGTTTGTCCCCACACCACGGAACACAAGGTCACCAGTTTTACATGGGCTTTTGTAATGAAAACTATCTTAAGTCATCATGTTACTAACCATTATAAAGACTAAGGCTATTAGATTTAGCCCTGTCTCATGGGTTTCATGTTTTACAGGGCTTTTCATTGAGAAAAATTTGAAAATCTTCTTGTTCATAACATTCAAGAACTGAATTATTTGGTATGGAGCTTTATATTGTGGACCTCCACCAGGATTCAAATAATTATAGCTTTGCGATCAAAATTGGCTTTGCCCATGGATCACAACTTTCTCGTAGGATTAGATAGAAAAATGTTTGCATGTCCTCGTGTTTGAAATCAATTTGCTGAGTATTGTAATGTTTGGCTTGTAGTGTTTTTACTTAATAGCCAGTGGAGCGATACAGGGCCATCATGGCCCTCTTGTTTTTTTTGCCAGCGACTTGCCTTTGGGCCAATCACACAATAGCAGATTGTCATCTTCACAATATTTTCCATACATTTAAATGGTATGATTTAAATTCAAATACATTTTATCACCTGCATTATTATTTTTGGCAACTATTGGGCCTTTAACCTATGGCTACCAAAATACAATTTACACCTGCCTCTTGAAAACATGTTGAGAAAAAAAATGGCAAAGTATACGTAGTATGTTCTGTTTTTCCTAAATTTTGTTGGATATGGTTCACAAAGAGACTTTTCTTAGCTTCATTTTCTTTTCCACTGTCTTTTTTATATGCCTACATAATGATTCTGTGGAAAAGAAGAATGACTGATAACTCACAACCATGTCTACCTACAGACACACCTATAGTCATGACCACATGAATTATAAACATCTAGACATCTGGTTATATTGAAGACATTTTATTTGGGCAATTAGGTTGTAGAATACATAGAGGATATTTGTTTTTTAGGTGAAAGATTGAAATTTATTTCATCAAGTGAACATCATCTGTAACATTTTCATGAGTAAATTTCGATCTTTCACTAAAAAAAACGGAAATATTCTATTTATTTCATGCTTCTAACTCCTTTTTTGGCGGTACTTACATCGAAATCCAGTGCAGGTTATTTCCCATAGCATACCCCTCCGCATTACAACATTACGTAAAGCGTGAGAAAATGTAGGGTAAATTACGTCATATTTCCATCTTGTTGAATGACACATGCTGTTTACCTGGGTAGTGCACAGGAACTACTGTTTCCACCTTCAGCTGAAGAGTTAGAAAATAAAAAAAGTACTTTTCACTGGCTGTAGCCATGAAATAGCAAACAATATTTTAAGGTTATTTCTAGATAGACTACTGAAGAGCATGAAATAAATGTATGTTGTTTTCTTTCCATTTTTTAGATTATGGTGCAGATGTGTTTGAATACGATGGCGTCATTATACATTGTGAAGATGATCGTGATGAGGTATTGGATTTCATAAACCATATTACTGCTCTGGTAGATGTAGCAGATCTGTTGTTGTGCTCATTAGATGAATACCAGACATCCAAACCCCAACTACAAAGGCTTTCAAATATTTATGCTGAAACAAGGTACATCTATGTCTTTGTCACGGAAAACCTGAATCCGGACAGTTTCAACAGATACATAGCAGAAATGGCTCTAACTGACAGCTTATTAGACCCACTCAAGAACTTCAGAATTATTCCAATTTGGGCCCGCAAAGAACGTATACGCATTTTAGAATTGCTGCCCTTGCCTGGTTTTAAATATTGGTGGTATTTTAATAGTGACAAAGACAGAGAGAAGCTGCGTGTAAGCTTTCGTAAGCATGTTATTGACGGCAGGTATGAAATTCAGCAAGCAGCTGATACTTCGTAGTTGTAATGAGAAATTTAAAAAAAATGTAAATATCTGACCAAAAATGTGAATGTTTTTGTCTTAGAAAATCATTCAACAGTACTTTTGATTACTTATGGTACGAGAAAAAGCACACAAACAAATTAACTCTTTATCAAACGACAAACACTCGACTCTTCCAAATTGGAAGCATCAGCAGATGACAATTTTTGAAAGCAATACCAATGAACCGAATCTTTTTGATAGGGTAAAAAACATTGTTGGAAAAGGAGAAAATGCTGGTTACCAGCATTTCCTCCTTTTCCAACAATGTTTTCAAAAGCCTTCTCCTTCAGGGTTGTTGAGGCTCAGGTTTGTGTGGTAAAGAGTTGAAATGTTGCAATTGAAAGTGCTTTACATTTAAGGAGTAAAGATAATTTTTATACGCCCGAAGGGTCGTATTATGTTATGGCCCCGGTCTTCCGTCCGTCTGTTTGTCCATCCGTCTGTCCGTTAGCAATTTCTTGTGTGCATAACTCCTGCAGTTTCGATGGCAATAAACTCAAACTTACCCCAATGAATCTCTGTGATGTGTAGTTGTGCATGTGACTCTTAAAATTTGGATCTCTTTAGGTGTTCTCTATTTTAAGCCATTTCACTGACAAGCCCCTTCGGGCGTATATGCGCCGCTTTGAGAAGCTCTTGTTTAGTTTTTATAGAGGTTTGAAAAAAACGTTATTGCACTGTAGTACACTGCATGGGCAGCAGTATCATACAAAAGTGTAATTAGGTTGTGTTTTTTTTCATACCTCCTTTATTCTTTATAATTCAATATCACAGACAACAAATGATGTTACCACCTGCTTTTTTTTGTAAATCCAATATTCTTCTTTCTAATGTGCATTTCATTGGTATTTCATAGTGCAGAACAATGGCTTGTCCATGGCATAAAAAATGTGTAATTCATGACGTCATCATAGCATTGAACATTGCAGAGTTAGTAGATCTATTATTAGAAGGTTAATACGCTAGAAGTATGTTGAAAATTAGATAATTTGAAACCAGTAAACTTATAATGAGTTTAAGTTCTCTCACAGATTTTATTTGTTTAATATTTTTTTCAGTTGATGATATTCAGAGAAAATAAATTTAGCTAAATTTAACTTCGGACCGTATATTTTCAAAAGCCATCTATCTCAGTGTTGTTAAAATATATGATTGGTTGACTGTGGTTGATATAAATCTGAAGTTAATTGAAAATGTTAAAAACCTAGTACCGGTAATTTATATTTTGACAAGAAAGTCTGAATGTCTCACATTTATGAATATTCATGAATACATGTATGTGTCACTTTTACGAATTTGCATTAATAAATGTATTTCTCACTTTTATGAATACGAATGAATACATGTATGTCTCATTTTTATGCATAATTAAAAAAAAAAAAAAAAAGAATTACAGGCATCTAGTGCAGGGCTACTGTCTTCCAAAACATATTGATAATACTAAATTGTAATACTTATATCTGAATTATGATCACAAGGACACTTTGAATTCCTCAGGGAATAATTAAAACACTATAAACATTAGAGTGTTATTTTTCATAGTGAATTATTATCCTCAGACGATTGCAATGTCTTAATTTTTATGGTCGACGGATTTCATAATAATAGGGGAAACCAATATTCTTTTCTTCTAAAATGCTCGTTGTACTGTTGTAGATGTATGTAATGATCGATGCAATGTGTTTTACCTGTTTTACCTTTTATGTGATTGTTTTGTTATATTGTGTATGTCAACAAAGGCTAAAATTATCATCTGGGGGTATTGAGAAGTATCCTTGTAGTGCCTGACCCCTTAACCAAACAAACGTGTGTTTTAACGACCCTGGGGAAGATGCTTTTTGAAAACATTATGGGAAAAAGAGAAAATGCTGGAAACCAGCATTTTCTCTTTTACCCACAATGTTTTCTACCCTTTTAGAGGCAGATTTCATCAGTTGAGCAACATTTTATATGTGGTCTGCAACAGCATTGAAGTTGGAGGTTTGTAAAATTTTGTTGTTTGGTAAAGAGTCAGTAAATGAATTGGGCATTATATAACAGTACTAAGGATGTTGTTCACTATATGTTGCAATTGTATAGGTGTTTTTGTCAGAATACCTAGCCATGAAGTAGGCAGTATAGACTTAGAACAGACTGCATGTTCTGTGCAGTCTAATCTTAGATCTACAGTGTCTGCTTAACCCTTTACTATACAATGCTGAGTTTAAACAACCTGCAGGAAAATGGCTTTTGAAAATATTGAGGGAAAAGGAGAAAATGCTGGTTACTAGTATTTTTTCTTTCTCCAACAAAAACAATTTCCATGGTCTGAGTCATATTCAAACCTTTACCAAACAACTAGTCCAAAGGGGTAGGCAACTTAAGTCTGCCTTAGAGCTACAAGTGTAGGGTATTTTCATTGTTTAGCTTAGAGTCGGTTGTCATTTCAGAAACGCTCTTGTGGGGTAAACTTTTCATTATCAGTTTATTGTTTTTGTTTTAGAACACAGCTTTAAAATCATGTATTGTGAGGAGATAATGTATTGTAAGCAGAATCAAGATGTATGTGATTTGTATGCTTGCCCGCTTATCCATATGGCTATTGTGAATTTCACTATAATAGATCTAGTATGTAAAGTTAATGTATATCAATTAAACTAATTACTAAAATAACCATATGCATGTCTTTATTACGATAATGAGATTTTTTGATAGAGCAAACATAAGTGAGTGGCGTTAATCTCTTGAAAGCTAAAATTCTGTACTAGTATATATGTATTTTTTTTTTTTAATATTTTGTTTGTGTTAACTGGGTTAGACACTAGATTGATTTTGGGGCAGATGACCTGAAGCCATTATGTAGCAAGTATCTGAATCCATATTCCACAACCATTTTAACCCCGTACCAAACAAAAAAATTTAGACTGGTCGAACTTCAAAGCATTTGCAGATGACAAATGTTGCACAAATATAGATTTTTTTTTTTTTTGAAAAGGTAAAAAAGATTGTGGGAGATTGAATTTTTCTTTTCCGACAATGCTTTCAAAAGACCTTTTACTTGGAATCATTAAAACTTGGGATTGTATGGTTAGGGTTAACTCTTTACCAAACGACAAAATGTTAGACTGATCCAAATTGAAAGCAGTTGCAGACGAAAATTTCAACTGAGCTCAAATTTAGAAAATTATATCAGAAAGGGTAGAAAAAATTGTGGGAAAAGGAGAAAATGCTGGTTACCAGCATTTTCTCTTTTTTCCACAATATTTTCAAAAGGCTTTCTTCTTTAGAGTGGTTAAAACTCGGGACTGTGCGGTAAAGAGTTAAGAGCAATCTTAGCCTTATTCTCAAGAATATTCTGCATTAGAAAATAACACAACTTCTGATTGGTTAGAACCAATCAGAAAAGTGTTACTTTCTAAATCTAGACCTAGAGTTTCAAACATTGTGTCAACTCAGGACATGAGACATTTACTAGGGTCTGTTGATGTTAGTGAAATGTGTCTCAAATAACAAACTTAAGTTGCCAGCCTGTGGCTCAGTGGTAAGCATATTGGACTTGTCACCGTGTGGTTGTCAATTCCATACCTGGTTGAGGCAAGCTTTTTTACCAGTGATTTTTCACTTCACATTTCTGATGCATGTGAAAAAGAAGTCAGTGACTTGGAAAGAAAGCTGTGTCAGTACTGGTGTGAGAAAGCTAGGAAACACATGCATAGATGCACTGACCGCCTGGTATGACCTAAGCTTTATAAACAGCCTTAAAGTCCAATTCAATCAATCAACAAATTTAAGTTGCAAAATGAGTCTGTTAGTGGACTTGAGCAAAATAAGCGACTGAAGTTTTTTTTTTTGAGAAACTGGGCCTAGGTGTCCCTCTGAAAATTTTCATGTCCTCTGAACTGTTGGGCCCTGTCAGAGTGGATCCCTGTTCTGTCTCTTTAAATCTTTACCGAACGATGCTGATCAGGTGATTTCAAAACTTTTTGAAAGAGTGGAAAACAATATTAAAAAAGGAGAGAATGCTGGTACCAGCATTCTCTCCTTTTTCTCATATTGTTTTCAAAAAAGTCTTCCTCTTCATTGTTGTAGAAACATAGGAATATTTGGTAAAGGGTTGAATACTAAATACATAGTGTTTATTCATGTTTTGTAAAATTAGTTTTATCATAAATATTTCATCTCATTTGTTTTAACATTTTTGTTTATTTCTTTTCTTTGCTTCACTCAAAGTATAACATTAGTTTGATCATAAATATTTTATCTCTTTTGTTTTAACATTTATTTATTTCTTTTCTTTGATTCATTCAAAATATAATATTAGTTTGATTGTGAATATTTCATCTCATTAATTTTGTTTTAACATTCTTGTTTATTTCTTTCTTTGCCTCTTTCAAAATTTAACTGTAAGGGTTAAATCATATTATACATGTTTATATGCCTTTTGCTTCGTCCATAAGCAGCTACACACTACTTATCTCTTTACCAAACAACCTCAAGTTTTAATGACCATAGGGAAGAAGCCTTTGGAAAATATTGTGGGAAAAGGGGGAAATGCTGGCAACCATTTAATTTGTCATCTACAAATGAGCCATGCTCTTGCAAAAGGGGGCGTAATAAATCTCTGTGATGCATTATGCCAAGCAAGTCATTACACAACTATGAATCAAAAAAATCCATTTTTACTTACAATCGACTGGATCTGGAGATAGAATGGTCCTTTGACATGCAGAAAATTGACCAATGTTAAAATTTTTCGAGCCATGTCAGCCTGCACACATTGCACAGGCTGACACGGGTAGATACCATTTGCAGTTGCATTAAGCCCCCTTTTCACAGAGCATGGCTCAAATGTTTTCAATTTGAACAAGTCTAAAATATTGTTGTATGGTAAAGAATTAACAGGTTGTGATTTTGTTTTATGTGTTGTTTTTGTATTTTTCGCTCAAAATGTTACTGGAAGGTTTAATTCTTTTTTAACATGACATATTTTATTATCATAATAAACTCTTCTCCAATCGACAAAATTTTGGATTGGACCAATTTGAAAGCTTTTGCAGCCAAAAAAATATATGTAGCTCAAATTATTATTTCTGTCTTTAATAGGGTAGAAAACATTGTGGGAAAAGGAGAAAATACTGGCAGAATATTTTTGCGGATATTTGTTTTATTTTCATTCCTACAGTTGCGGATAAAATGTCTAATTCGATTGGGGATCAACTGTAGGTGTTAATTACGCTGATGGCCTCACATAAATTCAGGTAGATTATTCAGGTAAATGTACCATTTTATTAAACTCTTTTGTCCATCTGGAAACCCCAACCGAAAAGAAATTGATAAAAAATAGAAAGACTGAAGAAACTGTTGGAGGAACTAGGTTAACATTATCAATAAACCACAATAGTTATCAAAATTAAAGTCTGCAATTGATACCAAAAACTGTCTGCATTCGTATCTAAAAAAAAAATCTGCAATTGATATACCTATATCCACAATTGTAATTCACCAGAAAGTACTAATAGGCAGCATTTTCTCCTTTTTTTACTTTGTTTTCTACTGTTTTGAAGTTATTTTGTGGTATGATTCTGAGCAGCTTGATCTCTAAAACGAAGAATGTCAGATGTTTATACTAAAATTTTGGATTGTTGTGCACTGTTAGTGCTGATCCCTGTTGTGTCTTTCTCAATATGAAATCTAAAGTGTTTGGTCATAGTTTATAGTGACTGTAAAATGCAGTTACAGCAGCTTTTAAATGAGCCGTGCTCTGTGAAAAGGGGGTTTATTGCATCTGCAAAATGTATCGACCCAGGTCAGCCTCTGCAGTCCACGCAGGCTGACTTGTGACAAAAGATTTTGCTATCAGTCAATTTTCTGCATGTCAAAGGACTCATTGTGTAGTTATACAAAATGAATTTTATGGATCCATAATAATATCACGTGCATGGTTTAAATCATTACAGAGACTAATTAAGCCCCCTTGACTCAAATCTGTATCACAGAATTGTTCTACTTATTTTTTGCTTTAAATACTCCAATTTTGACAAAGATTTGAACTATATTGTACATTCGATATGATCATAATTATTTATGTGGATTTCATTTAATTCTTAAGCCACTAAAAGCTATTGAATAAACCTTTGCAGACAATGTTGATTCAGATGAGATTGCACTGATCATGCAGTCAGCAGACTGAGGTAGATTTTTTAGACAAATAGAAATTTATACATGCATATAATATTTATATTATTGTTGTTTGATTGGTCTGGTTTTATGCGGTGTTAGATGATAAATTGTCAGACATGACTATCCTGATGCAATAGTGTACAATGTAGCAAGATTTTTGACACACCTGTCGATGAAATGTCACATCTATGGTGTCCCATCTAAAATTTTGTTGTTTTTCTGATTGATGGATGATATCGGTGCAGACCCCTGTTTGAACAGGAGCGTGTTGATTTTAAAATATTAACTCATTCATGTAACATATGGCCTGCAACACGCGAAAAGGGACTTTCGGACATTAGCATAAAGTGTCGTCTCAGATCAGCCTGCGCAGTCCGCACAGGCTAATCCAAGACGTCACTTTACGTCAACATTAGATTTTGTCCTACAGTAGACTTGCGTGAAACAGAAAATCTCACATGATTGGAAAGTGTTGTCTCGGATCAGACTGCGCGGACTGCGCAGGCTGATCTGCGACGGCACTTTACGCAAATGTCCGAATGTCCCTTTTCGCGTGTTGCAGGCCGTATATGCATGTGCAGATACAAATCGGATGTGTCTGAACTGATAGCATTTGTCTTTGAAAAGTTAGAAAGTATTGTGAAATGAAGAAATGATGGATTTCAATGCCTTCTGTTTTTTCCGTTGATGTTTTCTGACCATTCTTCACTTTGGTTTTAAAGAAAAGACTTAATCTTTTTATGAGACAACAAAATTTTAGATTTAAATAGGTAGAGCGCTCAAGAACACATTATGGGAAAAGGAAAAAATGCTTTTAACCTGCATTTTGTCCTTTTTCCTCTATGTTTCTAAAAGCCTTGTACCTCAGAGTCAAACCTGACATAGGGGCTATTTAAAACCAGTGATTGCTTGGTAAAAAAAAAAGCTTTGTAAGACAAAAACATTTCAAGGTCAAGCTGGTATTGTCAGAATCTCTCAGACAACAGCAAACATGGTAGATTTAAGATCAGAATGCACTTAATATACAGTCTAATCTTTATATGCTTTCATGACAAAATTAGCCATAGTTGCTTCTTTGGGCTGTAAGAGGTTAGCCTTATAAAACAAAATATTAATGTTATAATGTAGAAAATAAGATTTATTTTGAAATAATTTTAGCAACTCTTAGTTTTGCCAAAATACAAATAGATCTACATGTATTCGTGTACACCTGTATTTAATCTGAATTCCATGACAAGAATCAATATTTTACAATTGCTTCAGTTTGTAATGGGTTATCCTTTACATGTACCATGCAATCCAAAGTTTTATCAACCCTGGGGAATAAAGTTTTTGAAAACATTGTGGGAAAAGGAGTAAAATGCTGTTGACCAGCATTTTCTCCTTTTTCAGGAATGTTTCTACCCTATTAAAGACAAATTCTATCATTTTTGCCACCTTTATTTTGTCGTCACAAGTCCTTTCAATTTGGACTCATCTATAATTTTGTCATTTGGTGAAGGATTAACCCTATACAAAACAACAAAATCTTTGACATGTCAAATTGAAAGCACTTGCAGACGGCAAATTAAATGTTTTGCTGAAATGATCATGATGATAGGGTTTGTCATTAACTGTGGCAAAAACATTGTGAGGTAAAATACTGATTACCAGCATTTATCCTTTTTCCCCATAATGTTTCCAAAAGCCTACTTTCTCAGGGTCATTAAAAAACAGAATTGTTAGTTTTAGGGTAAACATGAATTCTATACAGTATTTTGTTGGTAAAAGTTTTTAGTTTTCTATGAACCCTTATCCTGCTTAATAACTTAAAACTTTCAAACTGACAGTAAAAACCAGAGTTTTGTTATTTCAAGGGTATTTTTGGTATAAAGATATCTCCTTATTGGACAGTGTAGATCCAAGATCAGACTGCACGTTCTGTGCAGTCTGATCTTGATCTACACTGTCTGCTAAAGGTCAATGAGTCACGCTTAGCAGCCTAAGGGTTAACAGAGAATAGATATTTGTTGTTCTGTTTAATTTTTCACTAAGTGTAAAATTTTAAGATTCAACTGAAAGCATTTGCAGACAACAAAATTTAATATAGCAGAAAATATGATTTCTATATTTTAAATGGAAGGAACATTGTGGGAAAAGGAGAAAAAGCTCGATATCAGTATTTATTTCCTTTTCCAGCAATATTTCAAAGGTGTTCTGTCTCAGGGTCATTAAAATTCTATGCTGTTTGGTAAAGGTTAATAAAAGACTAAACTGTATCCCACAAACTAACACTATTTTTGTACAGCTTTTTTATTGAAATATTTTTCTCAATAAAGACAGCATTATTGACTATTTCTATTTCAGCTGTTTTTGTTTTTATCAACCCTTAGGCCGCTTTAGTGCTTTAGCTTTTACACGTAGCGTGAGTGAAGGACCTTTTGCGTACGGTGTAGATCAAGATCAAGCTTTTTCATCTCTAGGCTTGTTCCCTGGGGTAGTTCCTACAGGCTTGTTAGTCTGGGCATGTTCATCCTTTTGAGTTATCTCATTTCATTTCAAATTCAATCTGGAAGACTAAAAAGGCATAATTAGTATAAAGGACGATATTTGACTCTTCAAGAACAAAATAGTTCTGTACTCAGATATTTTCACCGTATGGCATGAAATCATAAACAGCATAAACATGTTTTGCTTTAAAGGCTATTTTGTGAGAAAATCTAACTTATACCCTATTTCAAAAGTTTAGTGTGCATTTCCTAAAAATGGTACTACAAGGAATATCGACTGTATACAACTAGCAGAAGAAACAAAGGTAACTTCAGTTCCCCACCCACATCTTCTAATGCAGAGTGTACAGAACCACACAATTGCAATGAGAAATCAACATCATCGAAAGTGCTGTGGAAAAGTGGTCATCGAATTAGTAGCCTACATTGAATTACTAACATACAGACTAGATTAAACAAGCAGTTGGTATACGCCCAAGATCAGACTGCACATTCTCTGCAGTCTGATCTTGATCTATGCCATCCGTTAAAGCCTGTTTTTGCCTATGGCGCTGAAAGGGTGAAGTTGTGTTTCTTATCCAGGGTGATACCAGTACTTACCTGATGTTAAGTAATGTATATTAGAGCTATAATCAGCTTACATGCTTCAAACATTTTAACAAGCCCCATTTAAAATGAATTTGAAAATTTACTATGTTTATCCAAATTGATCTTCAGTTATGGGTGGCTTTTGATAAAAGGTGATCTGTCACTTAAACTTGACTTATCAAATGTTTTATTGTGTTTATTAACCCTTTACCACACAATGACGCCTTTTAACGCCCCTGAAGAAGAGGCCTTTTGAAAACATTGTGGGAAAAGGAGAAAATGCTGGTAACCAGCATTTTCTCCTTTTCCCACAAAGTTTTCTACCCTATCAAAGAAAAGTTGCGTCATTTGAGCCACTATGAAATTGTCGTCTGCAAATGCTTTCAATTTGGATAGGTCTTAAATTTTGCCGTGTGGTAAAGGGTTAATACATGACTATGCTTGTGTGTTTTCAAAATAATTTCGCATGGTCAGGTTTTGGTAAAGCTATGAATTTTTGTGCAAAAATGTGTTATGGTCGCCATGGAAACTGTAATTTTGTAAAAATCTAAACACATCAACCTTTTCTTTTTCTGTTAGATTTGAATAGAAGATACTTCAAGGATTCTATACAGATAAAATGGACAAAATCTATGAAAGAGTATTTTCAATATCTCAGTTTTACTTGCAGAACTCTTAACTTTTTCAGCCATTTGTGAATACAAAATTGCGATAAAATGACCCTTTTTACAAAAATGTAAATGAAAACCAAATTTCCTGAATGTTAGATAAAGAGAAATAAATATTTAACTCTGATTTTATATAAATTATAAACCAAAGCTATCTGACAACTTTATAATTTTCAAGCAAAAGTCACATTTTTTTTTGTAACTTGGAGGTATAGATCTACTGTTGTGATGGAAACAGGCAGTAAAACGAATATATCACATTTTTTTTTAAATTTTTGTATTCAGCATAAAATTTTACATACTTATATATGAAAACCAAAATTTTATTGAAGAATTAAAACTATAGAAAATGTCCTTAACCTAACTCTTTACCTTGTCTCCTTTTTCCACAATGTTGTCCACCCTTTTAAAGACAAATCCAATACGTAGTTTTAGCCACTTTCGACTTTTCATCTGCTAGTGCTTTCAATAAGGAAGAGTATAAAATTTGCCGTGTTGTAAAGTGTTAACTCTTTACCACACTATCCCGACTTTTAACGACCCTGAGAAAGAAGCCTATTGAAAACATTGTGGGAAAAGGAGAAAATGCTGGTAACCAGCATTTTCTCCTTTTCCCACAATGTTTTCTATCCTTCCCAAAATGAATTTCAACTGTTCAGTCACATTCATTTTGACGTCTGCAAATGCTTTCAATTTGGACAAGTCAATAATTTTGTCGTTTGGTAAAGTGCATGTACAGTTGAAACAAATGACAAACATTGAACTCCTTATCAGACAGATATTGTAGTCCGAACCATATTGAAAGGACTTGCCAATGATAGTTTAAACTTGATTCAAATTATGGATGGAATTTGTCTCAAAAAGGGTAGGAAACAATGAGGGATGAGGGAACAATGGTAGTTACCAGCTTTATCACTTTTTTCCAACTAGATCTAGATGTATGATTTTCAAAGCCTTCCTGTGGGCAGTAATCAAAACATATGATTGTATGGTATGGGTTTGAAGGAAAGAATTTTTTTTTCCTTTCATGGAAAAACATGGGGGGGATGGAGAACAGCTGCTTTCTACCAAGTAGGATTGAGAAACTACATTTTTAGCTTAGCTGATTATAAAGAAAATATCTAGGTAATTATCATAGACCTGTCATCTTCTGTGTTGTTGTCTTCATGCAAAAATATTGACATTTTCTGATACCTTCAGACTTTGGCTAGTTAACTTCTAACTATCCAGAGGGATACTACAAGGGCAGGTAACCATCGAGACATTTTGTACACACTTATGCCCCTTTTTTCTCCATGAAATTTTTGCTAAAAAAAATCGTCATCCTGACACTGGCTTATGCAAGCTTATCTGGCTGTGTAGTGTAGCAAGACACAAGTTTGAAACTTGCACAGGTGTTTTCTGTAAGATGGTGTTGCACCACTGCTTCCTGGTTGTAGTAATCAAAAGTAATCCCATGAGATAAGAAGCCCGGCCATGTAGCTCAGTGGTTAGCGTATCTGACTCCTGACCTAAAGATGGCAGGTTTTATATCCGGTTGCAGCGAACTTTCTTTCTGGCGATTTTTTTATGCCTCTCACCTCTGATGCATGTGAAAAAAGAAGTCAGTGGCTTTGGAAAGAAAGTTGTGTCAGTACTGGTGTGAGAAAGCCAGGAAACATATGGGTGCATCACTGACCGCCATGATATGACCTAAGCTGTTAAAACCAAGCCAATCATGGAGCGATGAGGGCTTAGTGGTATATGATTTAGACCTGCTTCAAATTTCAAATTCAGTGGGAGACCACTTAGACGTGTTTTTATTGTATAATGAGTGGACTATTTGTGTCACTGGAGGAACAAAAAATTGGGGTCATGGCGGTGAACAGGTGTTTTTGAGAGGGAAAATTCTAGGGTGCCTATGTTTGTTGGGATTTAGCGAAAAATGCAATGGGTTGACATGTTATTTTTAATGCATTTTTGAAGACTAAGGACGTGCATTAGACAGGAAGAGGCGGAAAAGCAAAAATTTTGCCATTAAGCAATCTGTGAAGCTTCAAAAACTGTCGATTTCATTCTATTTTCAATATGACAAAAAAGCAGTGATGTGACACCAGATGAAAAGAAACGGTTCGGTGAAAATCTTACGACGTAATATTTCAAACGCAAACACCGGTCTTCAAAAAACGATAAAAACAGAAAAATTCAACCACGTGGGATCCAATACAGATATCGCAAGCCAATTCGAACTGAAAAGGACCTGAAAACCTTAAGTGGATAATCATGGGAAAACCTGGTGAGTAAACGGAAAAAGAAAACTTTTAGTTGATTTCTTCCGGTATTCCTACGACACTGAATTATGAATGTCGTGCAATTTTCTCTGTAGGCATACAGGAGACATTGCCTTTTTGCATAATTCACACTTGGGCAGGAACGAGTTCAACTTTTGTACCTGGATAACCCTCTGAAACTGAACCTAAGGGTACCATCATCAGTATCTAGAGTTTGTACAGGTTTTCAAAGTTTAGATGCCCCATTTCCTACTCCTAAGTACAGATAACTGTCCCCAAAGGGGATGTTACTTTTTGACTGGTCGCCTCTGGGTACAGAGACGATCAAGACAAAAACAGTTGAAATCTCCGCACAGATTTTGTGCGCAAGTTTGAACTCTCATAATTTCACAAAGAGAGCACAAAGCTAGGATTTAAGATACCTGTTGCTTGTGTGTTCAATAATTCTTCGTCAGCAATACAAATATTTTCAATTTAAACGCTGACCAAAAGAAAAAACATCATTTCATCCGTTACTTGAGTAACTTATTCCGAAAACACACTAAATGGCAGCCACGCAAGATAGATTTCATAATTTCTTTTTTTCTGAGGTTTACATGTTAGTCTATAAACGACTACAAGCTCTTTAAGGTAATGAAAGGTTTAATAATTTGTCATTGGTCATGTTTGTAACTAAAGGTTAATTGTATGTCGCTGCCATACAGAGTAAACTGACGAAGCACAAAGTCAGTATAGCGCTCTATCTTTGCTACCGTAAAATTTATGATGGACTTGAGATGGTACGGTGCATAATAAATGTCCAAATATTACAAAAACCACCATAGCGTCTCATTGTTGAGTCTACCCCATTTCCTCCCTCTACCCCCCCACTTGTTTGAACAAAATTGAAGCAGAATCAAGGACAACATAGAACAATTTTGGTGGTAGTTCAGTCTATTCCTAACAAACAAGACAAAATGCAACAAATGTGCAATAGAACTGAAGTTTCAGAGGAGGCGGAACATTGTCAATGAAGAAGCATACATATTTCAAGCATGCTGTAGAGTAATTCAAATATTTGGACATATACTGTAAAACCGGAAATACTCGCGTCATGGAAATCTTCATGGATTTCATGTATTGATAAAAACTGTGAACATATCCGCTAGCATAAATTTGAGCAAGACTAAGGTATATTTTACTTAGACACCAGGTCATGTGGCAGTGAGCGACAGGGACCCTTGTTGACATCAATGAGTCAGGGTTTTCCTTGACGCACGATTTTGTGCATTTTGACGCATTTCTAAGGAAAATGACCGGCATTTTTTTCAGTAATGCGTCATGGTTGACGCACAAATACGATAAGAGGTAATAATGATCGTATATACTTCCGACACTGTTACATTGCGAGTAGATGAAAAATCTGGATTACGAAGAGAAAACGGGACGAAACACTGGATTGTGTATCGATTTTACTAAAATATCGTCGGTCTTTAAACGGGTCTAAACTAAACCAGTCGATCTCTAATGAAAACAATATGGCTCTGTCAAAATCGACGTCATTCTTGCTGTCTGCAAGGAAGAAGAGCCCTTAAACAAAGATCAGACGATACAACGCCTGGTAAGAGCACCCAGAATCACATTTCAAGGTCTCGAGGGTTTACTGTGAATTAGCTAAAGAGATACACTTTGTTATTTGTTGAAAACAGCGGCATGAACGCGATCCGCATGTCGAAACACAGGAATCGGCCATTTAATTGGTGAAAATAGTTTATTTTCGGCCGAAATGGATAATCTCTATCAAGAAAAATAACAGAGACTTCCCCATCCGGCCAACAACAAGCTTTCTTCACCAACTAAACGGTCGGTTCCTGTAATAAAAACAAAATAACCCTTAACCATAGAGAGAGGCTACACATACTTCAAAAATCAACCCTTGTGCATCATCAAAACACTAGCGGTCATGACGATACCCTTGAAACATTAAAATTACATAGAGATATGACAGCTTGTCTGCAGGTAGAGCATATTTGCTCGTTAAGAACAGGCTTAATAAAGCATACTCCAGATAGTCTTTATGAAAAAGGTGCCACCTAGGCTGTAAGCTCCCTCTATATAGAGAATCTCTGGTGTTATTATGTATCTATCACCATGAAATAATTCATATATAGGGTAAATGAAGATTTACAGTGAATGGAAAACATGAAAAAAACACATACTTTCACAAATAGTAGCTTTTGTTTAAGCGAATTACATTTTGTTGTGACCCCCACAAATTCCAAAATGACCCCCATTATTTTTGACTAGGGGGTCACAATGACCCCCTATTTTTGTGGCCGAGGGAAAACCCTGATAAGTGCTTTTTTTTTTTTATCAAAGTCAACCAGAATACCAGTCTAGTGGCGGTTAATACTGCCAGTTTAGGACATTTAAATACGTTTCAGTGAAAATGGGGATTTGTTGAATGATAATGACAATAGTTTTTGCAGAAATATAAACACGTGTTAAGTCTGTATTTTGTTATTCACGAAATTTTAGATCCGCAATAATATCCTTTTTTACAGTACATGCTTATCTACCTTTCAACATTTATCTATCGGACATTTTATATTTTATTTTTCTTCTTGTATGTTAGGTCTAAACCAGTATTATTATGAAAGAGTACTTTATTTACTTTTAGGATGATCTTCATTTGAAAATATTTAGGTACTGTCCTAATATATAATGGGCAGATTCTTTCTGAATTCTATCATATCACTGATATATTTGATTGCATACAGAGTCGCCACCATGTTTTTCAGTCATGCAGATTGTTGCATAACAAACCAGAATTGACTTTAAGTTTATAAACGAAATCTGTTTTAATATTAAATTAAACAAGGCCCTAGAGAACACAATTTCGTTTTAAAAAAGAGATATAATAAGATACTGTAAGTTGCATAAGCCCATTTATGGTGGTTCATTTGTGACCATCGTATCTCTTCCACGGCAATTCATACCAAAACAGAGTGGTGTTGAATCTGAATGGGTTTAGCTCATAAGTAGACAAGTTTTGTACAAATATCCTTTTTTCAAAGACAACTGAGAATTATTTATCGATCTTACTTTGAAATTTCCTTTTAAATTTTTTTTCGGCACTTGATTTGTAAGATTTATTGGTCTAAAATAAACCTGTAAAATATGGTTAACACATAACCAGGGTTTTCCCACAGCTTTAAAAATTGGGGGTCATTGTGACCCCCTTGCCTCATTAGTGGAGTGTCATTTCTTTAACTTAGTGGGGTCAAAATAAATGGGTCTCTTCGTCGTCAAGCATGGATTACACTGCATTTCACCTATAAATTCCAAGAAAGTAAAGTCTGTAAGTCATTTCTGATGGAAAGCTTGATTTCAATCTTTGACAGACAAAACATTCTTGTCGGAATCGCTGCTTGATGTGGTTTGATCTGCAGCTGTAGGAAGCAGATGATAAAAAAGAATGCTACAGGTTACCGTACTTCACCATGACATTATTTTCCGCTAACAGAACAGACCGGTAATATGTACTTTTATCTGCTGGAAGTCATGTAAACTAATATGTAAAATGCAGAGAATCCTACCAAGACTTTGACTGGGCCAGTATTTTCGACACATGCCAAATGTACTTTACAGCAATAATGCGTAAACCAGATTTATTCTATAAATAAATTACCAGAAAACCACTTTTATCTAAAATAAACTCTGTACTTATAAAAAGAATGGTGTTTGTCTGATGTTGAAGCAAGAACAGACTGGGATTTTATCATTTATGACGATTTATTCAATTTCCCAGATGTAGTAGATTTCGGAAAGTTGTGTCACTGATGACGCACTGTTATTTATTTTGGGGGTCGTTTGAGTTAAAATCGCATCATTGATGCAGGATTTGTGCGTCATGGAAAACCCTGCATTACTAAATAAGTCCAAGTTTTAACTACTCTGAGGAAAAAATAAAAACATCAGGGAAAAGGGACAAATTGCTGCTTACCAACATTTACTCTTTATCCCACATTTTTCTACCTTTTCAAAGATAATTCCTGTCTTTTGAACAAAATATAATTTGTTGTTTGCCAATGCTTTCAATATGTACAAGTCTTAAGTTTTTTTTGTCTGGTAAGGCTATAACCCTTTACCACACAACCCCAACTTTTAATGACCTTGAGAAAGAAGACTTTTGAAAACATTGTAGGAAAAGGAGAAAATGCTGTTAACCAGCATTTTCTCCTTTTCCCGCAATGTTTTCTATCGTATCAAGGACAACTTACACAATTTTAGCCACATCTAGTATTGTTTCTACATAGTGCATAATTATGTTTTTGGTTTGGATAAGTCTAAAATTTTGTTGTGTTGTCAAGACTTAAGACCACTTTTACTTTTGATGGTACACATGTATATTTAAAATACAGTATTAATTTTCATTATTGAAATATTTCAGACTTTTCACCGAGAGCAGGAGGTGGTGATCGCGGAGGAGGTCGTAATAGCTTTGGACGAGGAGGAAGGGGCGGAGGCAGAGATAGTTTTGGAGAAAGAGGGGGTCGTGGCAGAGGAGGGTTTGGAGACAGAGGGGGTCGTGGTAGAGGTGGATTTGGAGATCGTGGAGGTGGTAGAGGTGGATTTGGAGGTGGCAGGGGAGGTTTTGGAGATCGCGGAAGAGGAGGTGGTCGCGGTGGATTTGGTGATAGAGGGGGCCGTGGCGGAGACAGAGGAGGACGTGGAAGAGGTTTGTTTTTAGTCTGAACTAAATTTATATTTTTAGCTCTGCTGTATTGGAAGAAAACCCTGAGATGTGTAATTAGTACTGTCTTCTGTGTTATTACCATGAAAGAAATTTGACAGTTACTGGTCATTATCTCTGTCATTACTGCAGATATTTACTTCACTTTGGTCTAGTTGTTTACTCTCAAAATGGAAATCGTACCAAACATGCAGGTAACCTTCTAAAAATTGTTGACACAGTTATGCCCCCTTTTTGGCCACTCTCTTGTTAAATGCATTGGCAGACAAAAAGACATTCTGTGTCCCTGGAATAGACAGCTTTTGAAGACACTGAAGGTTAAAGAGCAATTGATTGTACTACAGGTAAGTATTTCTTTTCCCTCATATTATTTATTCATGCAATTCTTAGAAAGTGATCTCCGATTCTCTAACATGTTCTCCCTGGAGACAATTCTAATGAGTACCCACAACATAGGGTTTCAAAGAGAAATAATGGCTTTAGAATACCTTCACTCCCTCTTATCTGGAGCTCTGTGTTATAGATAGACTTTTTACCAGACAACAACATTTTTAGATTTGTCCATAGTGACAGGATTTGCAGGCAACAAATGTAGCTCAAATAGTAGGATTTGTTTATGCAAGGATGGAAAACATTGTAGGGAAAGGATTGATTTAACTCAGGATTGGTAGATAGTCAATTTCCCAATTTCCCTGACTTACTGTCTTGCAAATATTTCTTACTAATCTAAGGTGAACGCTGAAAAGAAGTTACCTGAAAGTACATCCCTAATAGATAACTCTGTGCATATCATAATCATCTTCCTCAGTTCATTAGAAGTACTAACAGAATGAAGTATTATATATACGCCATATGATCTATATGTCTTTAAAGAGTGGGAAACAGAAAAAATGCTGGTTTCCAGCTACATCTTTGCCCATGGTGTTTTCAGAAAACTTTCTTCCTCAGTCTCATTGAACTTTGGGATTGTTTGATGGAGGAATGATTTAGTTGCATTTTACACGTTAGCCAGTCACCTGTCTATCTGTTGTTTTTACAATCCTGATGAAAAAGGGTTTTGAAAACATGGTTGGTAAAGGAAAAAAATGCTGGTAACCTGCATTTTTCCTTTTCTCACAATGTTTTCTACCTTTTTAGAGACATATTCCAACATTTATGCTTGAATTAAAAGGCTTTTTTATGGACAAGTCCAAAAATTTGTTATCAGGTAAAGAGTCAAGAGTTTAGAAATAATATTTTAGACCCAACTGTATTTTTTCCTGTACATTTCAGGTGGTCGTGGTGGTAGAGGTGGAAGAGGTAAAGATTTCTTCTAGTTATTTTCTTATCCTACCTGCTAGCAGGCAGAATATAAATACCAGTTTTCTGTCTCTTTAACCCTTTACCAAACAATCCCTGAGATAGAAGCCTTTGGAAAACATTGTGGGAAAAGGAGAAAATGCTGGTAACCAGCATTTTCTCCTTTTCCCACAATGTTTTCTACCCTGCTGGAAACAAATTTCAGTTTTTGAGTTATGTTTATTTTGTCGTCTGCAAGTGCTTTCAATTTTGACCAGTCTAACATTTTGTCGTTTGGTAAATTTTCCAGGTTACCTTGCCTTACAGCTTTTATCAACTATGCGGTAATCATTGCCTTGTAGCCTCTAATTCTATTTTCCAATATTTATTCTATTCTAGGCCAAAGAAACTTCACAGGTAGATCTGGTAGGACCTAATAGTACAATGAATATTACTTTCCTTTTGGTTAAGCCTAAAGAGATAAGTTACGTTATGGCCCAGGTTGTCTGGTTGTCTGTTGGCAATTTCTTGTTTGCTATAGATATCTCTAAAGCACCTTGTTTGATTTTGAAACTATGTCACACACGTGTTCACCTTTGTAAGAAGACATGCATAGTAGAGGCCTTGACGCCTTGCTTTAAGGTGAAGGTCACAGCGTGCATGTGTAAGGGGGATGGTTTGGCAAAGATCACATGATTATAGATGGTGTCATTCCATATCTCGTGAAACACTAATCTGACCTCGAAAATTTTTTACACATGAGTGCACCTTGATGAAGTCATACAGGGCCAGAGTGTCAGACCCCATCTTAAACATTTGCAACATGAGGTCAAAGATGGAATACTCTTTGGGATTACCTTGCGCATTGCAGAGCTCTTGTTTAATGATCTGTTTGTCTCCCCATATGGCTTGCAACAAGCGAAAAGGGGCATTCGGACATTTGCGTAAAGTGTCGTCTCGGATCAGCCTGCGCAGTCCGCGCAGGCTGATCCGAGCCGGCACTTTACGACTACATTAGATTTTATGCCACAGTAGACTTGCGCAAAACAGAAAATTACATAGAAACGGAAAGTGTCGTTTCAGATTAGCCAGCGCGAACTGCGCAGGCTGATCCGAGACGACACTTTACGCAAATGTCTGAATGCCCCTTTTCAGGTCTTGCAGGCCATATGTGTGTGTGTGTGTGTGTGTGTGTGTGTGTGTGTGTGTGTGTGTGTGTGTGTGTGTGTGTGTGAGTCATGCTCTGGCAAAAGGGGGTTTGATGCATATCTTAGATGTATTATACCAGGCAAGCCATCATAAAATCATGTATCCGTAATTTCCATTTTTGTCTAACAAATGACTGAATCATGAGGTAGTATTGTCCTCTAGCAGAAAATGGACCAATATCAAAAAGCTTTGGCCAAGGTCAGCCTGTGCAGAATGCACAGACTGACCGTGGTCAGTACTTTTTGTATAGCATTAAACTCCTTTTCACAGAGCAATGGTCATTATTTAGCTAACTCTTAACAACTCCAGATCGCAAAAGCTGAGCCCCGGTAGCTCAGTCGGTAGCGTGCAGGACTTGAGAACACGGGTCCAGGGTTTGATCCCTGGCTACGACCCCTGGCTGGGCCAATTTCTTTCCGAGGATTGATGATAGTCAGTGCGACAGGATTCATTCCTCTCCTACCGCTGACAATTATATCGACGATGGTTATGTGGGAAAGCAGCCAGTGGCTTGAAAAGAAAATTGTGCGAAGTACTGGTAAAAGAGACTCCGGGAACACATGGATAGGTCCACTATCCGCTGGGATATAACTGAAATAATGTTAAAAACAGCGTTAAACAACATACAATCAATCAATCAACCAGATCGTAGAATTTTAGACTAGTCCACCATTAAAACCTTTGCAGATGACAATTAGATAGCTGGTCTAGAATTAATTCAGAATGGCGGAACTTGTTTGTTATGAATCACTTTATTTTACTTTTTACAGGGGGAGGTATGGCTGGCGGTAAAAAGGTGTTTGTTGAACCACACAGACATGCAGGTAATGTATTGTACCATTTATTGTGTCTTTGTTTATTAACATTATCTTAGTGTATGTATTACCATGTAAGTGTTTTTTTTTTTTTTTTGTCTGTGGGTATATAATTTCTGCTTTATCTGCAAACTAACTCAAGGCGGCAAAAATTAAGCACGCAGATTGTAATGTCCGAATTTGTCTGCTGACAATAGAGCATCAGAAAACATGGATGACTTCCTGTTACAGGGTTATATATAAAACATCAGTGCTGTTAATCTACTAGTAGCTAAGATTTGGCTATATCTATTGAATTACATTGATCTTCATTGTACCCCATCAGTTTACCCTGATACTCTGTTTCTTTGAATATGGATCCCCTACTTTTCTAAATGACCCCCAAAATTATAAGCATGTCTTCTTTATTTCATTTGAAGGGAATCAAATGATCCCCATATCAGAAAGTCCTGGGAAAACCTTCACCCATTGTCTAAAATTGCCAATCATAATTTGAGTACTCTACCTGCCATTGTTTTTTTGCACCAAAGTGTTGAAAACACCAAGAGTCGAATTCTTACATTTCAAATATGATGACAGGTCAATACTTACCTGTTTACCTACAGTAAATTAAGATACTGCTGTCTGCCATAGAATAACAACTTTGGGAAACTCGTATTTTGTTTTTATACCTGTATAGATTACAAACTATTTCAAAATCATATGATTGACTTTCTCAGATATTCTTTAACAAAATAAATATAGTTTATTTAAATACTATTGATCTTCAATACTGTAGTATTTTAAGACCAGATGGGGATACCTATCCGATATTTACACATAGCAGGAAGTCTTCAGAAACAATTACAGTAGAATGTTGTCTATTGTAATTCTCGTTACTCATCAGCTGCAGATATTAAATACTAAAAATGCTCAGACTGCACATGGCAGACACTAGGTTTGCAAAATTTTAAATACCTCTCTGTTTGGAAAAAACACAGAATTTGTAACCCACAGAAAAAACACTTAAAAAGTATCCTTTTTAGCACCAAGTATCCTTGTACCTTTGCTTATATAAATTTCAGTTATGAAGCAGAAAACATCTTGGGAAAAAAGAAAAAAATACTTGTAATCTTTTCCCTTCATGTTTTTCAACCTTTCAAAGATACATACTATCACTTAAGCCCTATTTGATCAGTGGCCTGTTGGTGATGTTAATATAGATATGCTCATTTGTAAAATTTTGTTATCAAAGACAAAGACATTTGCCAATGCTGCATGCTGCAGGGGTCATTTTTCGTTTCATGATCAGTAAAGCCTGTTTAAAAAAATCCCAGCTTTTAACGACACAAAAAAAAAGGCTTTTGAACACATGGTGGGAAAAGGCTTGTTAGCAGCATTTTCTCCTTTTCCCACAGTGTTTCTACTGGTTCATATTTGAGTTGCATTTGTCATCTGAAAATGCTTTTATAGTAGACAAGTCTTTAATCTTGTTGTCTGGTAAAGAGATAAGCTACATTATCAAGATCACATTGTAAGAATCACTGAAGTATGATTCGTGAGTATGGGTAAGGACTTTGTGAGAAATTTAATAATTAAAGCCTCAAAATTGCAATATTTGAATTTTATTTTTAATTAACACAAAATATCCATTTAACTGTAAAAAGGAAAAAACCAATTTGTGCATTTAGTATACAGCAAACAAACTTCATATTTACTCTTAATGAACACAGGAGTATTTGTTGCACGAGGTAAAGAAGATGCGCTTGTCACCTTGAACAGTGTACCTGGGGAGTCTGTGTACGGAGAAAAAAGGATATCTATAGAGGTAAGTCAGTTTTCCGGTTGATTTAACTTTCTACTTCTTCTGCAGATTAATTTTTTCTCGATTTTGCAACAGACAAGTTTTGAAAACATTGTCGCGTGAAGAGAAAAATGCTTTTAAATCTGTACGAAAACAACAAAAGTTTAAACTCATAATAAGTTGAAAGTATTTGCAGACAACAAGTTAAACATTTCTCAAACCATGAAATTCATTTTCCGAAGGGTAGAAAACGTGTGGGAAAAAGAGAAAATGCTGGTTACTAGCATTTTCTCCTTTTTGCACATTGTTTTTGAAGGCCTTCAACTTCAGGGTTGTTGAAAGTTGGGATTGTTTGGTAGAGGGTTAAAAGTAATCTTGCCTTTTTTCACAGTGTTTTCACTTTGATTATCCATATCTCACAAGGATGTTTTCAAGCCTCCTGCAAATTTTTGTTTCATGGTCTAGTATATCAAGATGTTCTTACCCCCGTATCGTTAAAAATTACATGTTGTTAACTCACAAAAATGTGTTCCTAGCATCTCAAGATTAAGTCATAACTTGCAGGCATGAAGTAGCTCTTAAGATATCTGTATCAATTTAGGATAATCAACCTGAATTAAGATTTGATACTTTACTCTTAGAGTGCTGAAGAAAGGTAGCTTTGGCAAAAATAGGAAACGGAGAAGCAAATAGTGTAGATCCAAGATCAGACTGCATGTTCTGTGCAGTCTTATTTTAATCTACACTGTTTGCAAAAACTTTTTAAGTCTACTCCAGCAGTATATGGGTTACGTATTTTTTTTAACATGGTGGTAAAATAGAGATATCTTTTACAAGCAATTTCTCCACTTGTAACTATGTTTCCAAGGCAGTCTGCTGCAAAATGAAAAGGAAAAAAAAGCTATCATCATGGTACTTGTGCCGGTTTACGTACCTATACATATTTTTTCTGTTTCACTTTCACTTTATTCTGTTTGAAAGACGTAAAAGAACTTGCTAAGTACATGCAAATTAATCAGAGACAACAACCCTTTAAGTTACTACTTATTGCCTACTTCATTTAACCTGATCTTGACCTTTATGCTGAATTTATAAGTAGGCATATAAATAGAACTCCAACTATTATTGGGGAAGTTATATATTCATGGAAAAGTACTGGTAAGCAATTAAATTGACGCGTACTGTACAAGAAATATCCGTGACCAATTTGTACAAATGCCTGAGGAAGCCCCGTGCGATACCGAGGGAAAAAATCAAATTTTAATTTATGTAAATGATGTTGATCTGGGTCGGGTTAAATGAAGAAGGTAATACTTCTTTACCATATGACATAATTATAGACATTTGCAAATCGATAGGATTTGCAGACGACAAATGAAGTATAATTCAAAACATGAAATTTGTCTTTCATAGATTAGAAAATGTTGTAGAAAAAACAAAAAAAAAAATGTTGTAGAAAAGAAAAAAAATGCTGGTTACTGGGAATTTCTCCTTTTCCCACAATGTTTTCTAAAGGCTTTTTCCTCAGGGTTGTTAAAAGTTTGGATTGTGTGATAAAGAGTTTACCAAATGACAAAATTTTAGCCTTACTCAAACTTAAAAACATTAACACTTGAAAAATTAAACATGACCCAAATTACAGGAATGGTGTTACTGCAGAAAATTAGAAACATTGTAGGAAATAGAGAAAATGTTGGTTGTCAGCATTTCTCCTTTACTAACAATGTATTGAAAAATCTCATCCTTGAAAACAGAGAATTGTGTGGTAAAAATTAGAAGTCAAAACTTCTGATTCTGTTCAGTATTTTTTGTTTATAGGAGGGGGAACAGAAGACAGAGTACAGAGCGTGGAATCCATTCAGATCAAAGCTAGCTGCAGCAATTTTGGGTGGTATTGATAAAATACACATGGGACCTGGTAAGAAAGTTTTGTATCTGGGAGCAGCCTCGGGGACAACAGTCAGTCATGTCTCAGATATTGTTGGACCAGTAAGTTTTAGCTTTATGTTTAGTAATTAGATAATGGTCTGTGCTTGTAAACTTGATTTATGCTCATTCAAGTTGGTGCTGGAGTTTCATTTGTGCTTCAGATTTTTGGCAAATTTGATACGGAGACTTATATTCGATACAAATGGAAAAAGAAAATCTATATGAGTTAAGAATAAGCTCGATGAAGTTTATCAGATTATATTTGTATAAATTTGGTATTACATGTTCAATAGAATAAATTATTGAGTTCAGTATGAAAAAGTTTTATATGTGCTGACCTAAGAACCTTTTACAAATCAATCTAATCTGATGTTTTAACAACCCGGAGGCAGAATGGTTTTCGAAACATAGTTGGAAGTAGGGGAAATGTTGGAAATCAGCCTTTCCTCCTTCTCCAACAGTGTTTTCTATACTTTTGAAGCCAAATCTCATTATTTGACCCTCATTGACTTCATTGTCTGCAAACATTATGAAAATGGACAAATTCAAAATGTTGTCCTCTGGTAAATAGTTAAGTGTGGGCTAAGCTTATTCAACCACTTGTATACAATAGCTGCCTTTACTTACATGTAGTAGTCACAGTTAGGTGTCAACTTTTTAAGTTTCTTTGTTAACCATTTACCACACTACTCTTTTTTTTTAACAGCCTTGACAGAGAAGGCTCTTGAAAGCAATGTGGGAAAAGGAGAAAATGCTGGTTACCAGCATTTTCGCCGTTTCCCACATTGTTTTGTACCGTATGAAAAGCTAATTCCTGTTTTGAGTAACATTTGTCTTCTGTAAATGTTCAATTTGGTGAAGTGGAAAATTTTGATGTTTGGTAAGGAGTGAAACATCCACCCTCCATGACACCTTAAAAGGCAAGTAAGTCATTATATTTGTTCCTATGGGTGTTGTTTTACTCATTGCCTTCTAAAACAGATTTGAACAGGGCAATTTTGTGAAGAAAGCAATCCCTCCATTGAAAACAGTCAGAGCAACTGGTTGTTTTCTCCCACAGTTCTTTAACTGCAGCCCTCTGCAGAAAAGTAATTTGTTAAGGAAGGGAACTGTCCAATAACTTACTATTGTGTTCATCATATTACCATGATACTGTTTTGATTTTCTCCAGGAAGGTTTGGTGTATGCAGTAGAATTCTCACATAGAAGTGGCAGAGATCTGCTGAATGTGGCTAAAAAGAGAACAAATATCATTCCCATTATAGAAGATGCTCGTCATCCACATAAATACAGAATGTTAGTTGGTGTGTACTTTTAGGTTATATTCTCTAAAGTCCCTAAAGCTGCCAAAAGTAAACAATGAGGGTGTTTTAATGCATCTAAATTTAAATCATACAATTTAAAAGTATGGAAATTATAGTAAAAATGACAATTTGTTATTGTGCTGTCGGTCCTTGTGTAAGTCACTGGCAGAAAAATTAATTTTCAAATCAGATAAAAAGTAAACAAAAGATAGAGTCACCAGCCAGCTTTTAACCTAGTTTTAACATGCATTTTTTCTGCCAGTGACTAACACCTGGATGGACCACACAGTGTCGGGTTGTCATCTTCACAATATTTTCCATACTTTAAAATGGTATGATTTAAATCTAAATACATTTTAACACCATTGTTTACTTTTGGCAGCTATAGGGCCTTTAACCCTTTACCACATGATATGAATTTTAACAACCTTGACAGAAAAGACTTTTGAAATGTTGTGGAAAAAGGAACATTTTTACCTATTTCCACAAGGTTTTTTTCCAATTTCTAAGACAGGTATATTGAGCAACAGTTAAGTTGTCATCTGTAAATGTGTTTAATTTGCAGATAAATGTTTTTGTCCTACATCGGACTATTTAAGAAGTAACGACTTTGTGGTGTTTATAATAGTTAATGGCATTTGAAAGCTAATGTTAGCTTTTCAATAGGTTTATTTGTAGCAGTCAGTATGTGCCCCAAAAAAACTTTATTCCAAGGATAAAAATATTTTGCAAGAAGTCCTCCACATTAAGCAGTTTATTCACTTGTATTATTTCCTTTTCTGTCCTAGCAGGTATGGTAGATGTCATTTTTGCTGATGTTGCACAGCCTGATCAGGCTAGAATTGTTGCTATTAATGCTCACAACTTTTTGAAAAATGGCGGACATGTGGTCATCTCAATAAAGGTAGGTTATCTATGAATTAATTAACTCTATTCCTACTAAATAAATAAAATGAAACTTCCAAGCTCTTATGAAAAACCGAAATGTTGCTATATCTGACAGTGTGGATCAGCAGTCAGACTGCACGTTCTGGTTGCCGGGTGTTATCAACAAGCCATGATTACATATTTTGTTATTATTTCAGGCCAACTGTATTGATTCAACAGCAGCCCCAGAAGCAATATTTGCCGGTGAAGTGAGCAAATTAAAGCAGGAGAAAATTAAACCTCAAGAACAGTTGACATTAGAACCTTACGAAAGAGATCATGCAGTTGTTGTAGGATGTTACAGGTATGAACTGTTTCTAAGAGCTACTGATACATAGAGATAAGCTAGCCATTGTTGCATAGATGGGTATGTAGGAAAACAGCCAGAGGCTTTGGAAGAATATTCTGCAAAGTACTGGTAAATGAAACTGTAGGAAAGCATGGATAGGTGCACTGACTACCCACATGTAACTGAAATTATGTTAGAATTAACTTTAAACACTATGCATCCAACCTGACGTAGAGATGAAGTATTATGTGTCTGTGAGAGGTTTGAGAACAAAGGCAGTACAGTAGATGGAGTTTTTTTCTGGACTCATCAGATTGTTTGGTGCGTGGAACATACAGATTGTTTGACATTTTCTCCACATTTTAAACCTCAAACTGCTAAGTATATGAAACAGCAAAGTTGATTTCACCAGAAAGAAAATACCATATCAGACAGTGTAGATAAAAGATCAGACTGCACGTTTTGTGCAGTATGATCTTGATCTACACTATCTGCTCAAAGGTCTGGGAGTCATGCTTGGCAGCGGAAGAGTTAATTCTTTACCAAACCTCAAAATGTTAGACTTGTCCATATTGAAAGGATTAAAACCAGACAACAAATCACGGGTGTCTGAAATAATATAACGTCTTTGATAGGGTAGAAAACATTGTAGGAAAATCAGGAACAAATTGCATGTATCTGAAATAATAGAACTTGTCTTTGATAGGGTAGAAAACATTTTTGGAAAAGTAGAAAATGCTGGTTTTCAAAAGCTTTCTTTCTCAGGGTTTTTCAAACTTGGGATTGTGTGGTAAAGGGTTAACAATGCATCTTTATGAATATACCCTGTCTGTTAATTTCAGCAGAAAATCAAATGTAGTTAGCTTGACTGTTTTTGGTGAAAAACAAGGTATTGTTGTAGCGGTGGTGTCGTATGTGTCGTCGTGGACAAAAATTGCCATTTGTAACATCTAAGTTAGTACTATAAATATTTACTTCAAACTTGAACAAGTTATTAACTATCAAAAGGGGGTACCTATTCAACAAGGACAGGTAACTATCAGGGTATTTTTGACATGATTATGCCCTTTTTTTGACTATGTGCAGTGCTTTTGCTTTTGATGGCGTAAACTGATGATTTTTTTTTTGCAGACCACCACCAAAGGAGAAGTCGGGCTAGAAGTAAAAGCAAAGGACAAAAAGAGGAAATGACATACTGTTGATGTTGTGTCATAATCATGGTTCCATTTGTACAGATGTTCATTATGCAGTCACATTTCATTGACTCAGACTCCCCACTGAGCGAAAAGTCAAATAAACTTATTAGAATGAATGGATTTTGGAAAAGTCACTCAGTGTTTATGTGACAAAAAAAAAGTTTTACTTGGTTGGTTAGCACAATCTCTTTTGAAGGCTGAGTATTGAATCCGCTGAAACTCAGAAAGATTTCTTTCCTAAAGGTTTGACTCCACAAGTGGATGGAATAGATCCAAGATCATCAGACTGCATGTTTTGATCTTGATCTCCATGGACTACGAAAGGAACTATAGCTGTTAAAGGTGCTCTATTTTTTACCGTTTGATATTGGATCCTGTTTTTTAATCATGCTGACATCTTAAAAAACATAGTTGAAAAAGAGAAAAATGCTTGTTAACAGAGTATTCTCATTTCCCACAATGTTTTTTTTTCCTTTTCAAAGACAAACCCCTTCATGTGAGACATATTTAGTTTGTTGTCTGCAAGTGCTTTGAGCTTTGACCAGTCAGAAACTTTATCATATGGTACAGCATTAACCCATTACCACAAATTAGAGTTTTAAGGACCATGGTATGGATGAGTTTTAAAAACACTGGGGGGGAAAAGAGAAAATGCTGGTAACCAGCATTTCTCCTTTTTCCACAATGTTTTCTAGCCTTTCAAAAACATTCAATCATTTGAGCCACATATAGTTTGTCGACTGCAAATGCTCTCAATTTGTACCAGTCTAACTTTGTCGTGTGGTAAAGCATTAATTGGATGAGAGGAGTGATTTGACATTTGTTAAATTTGAGATCTTTACAATGTTTATTTGACTTATGTACATGTACATTGTTTATTTCTGGTATACATAGAAAAATAATAAACAATTTCCACTTTTCCTTTTTCCAACAAGTCTTTCAAAAGACCTGTTCCTCAGGAACCACATGAACAGTCGTAAAATCACGGGAAGAGAGGGGTCCTGTGTGCCTCAGTAGTAAAGTGTGGGACTCTCCCCCGGGTTCAACCTTTACTCGAAGCATTGGGTTTTTTTGTGGGTCTATCCTTGGGCAAGACACTTCGGAGCCTTACCCTGGTACTAGTGGAACCCAGAACATACATGTGGGCTGTTTCAGTGATATGACTGAAATGGTGTTGAAAGCGGCTTATATCACCACTCAGTAAATCACCAGAGGAGGGGAGAGGCCATTGGAGAATACTTCGCAAAATATTGAACAGTGTGGGTTTTAGATTTGACTGCTCATGCTGTGCAGTTTGAACTTGATTTACACTGTCTGCTAAAAGCATTCTTATGTTGGTTGACATGTGCAGAACATGCCTATGTAAGGGTTACCCCGTAAAGTGCCTTTCACAGTTATAGTTGCCATTATGGCCAATGTTGATCAAGATTAGACGGAACAAAACATCTCGTGTGTAATCTTTGATCTGCACTCTCTGATTTGCAGAAACACAATAGACAAGAACTACCAAAAACCCACTATAATTTGGGTCTTATTTGTAAACTGAAAACGTCTTGTGGATTTTTTTCAGTGCTTGAAGGGTTAATATCGATATTTGATCATGCTCTGTGAAAAGGGCATTTGATACATTTGCAAATAAATTGGACCCAGGTCACCCTGCGGAGTCCCCGCAGCCTGACCTCGGTCAAAACTTTTTGCTACTGGTCGATTTTCTGAACATTAAAGGACCAATCTGCCTCATGATTCAGTCGGTTTTTTAGGCAAAATTATGGGACAACTTACTAGATTAAATGCATCACGGAGACGCATTAACTTTTTACCACGCAATCTGGAGTCATAACAACCCTGAGACGTTTTGAAAACATTGTGGGAAAAGGAGAAAATGTTGGTTACCAGCATTTTCTTCTTAAGCCACAATGTTTTCTATCTCAAAGACAGATTCCATCATTTTGCTACATTTAAATTGTCATCTGCAAATGCTTTCAATTTGGAAAAGTCTAAGACTGCAGTCTGGGAAAGTGTTAAACCCCCTTCTCCCAGAACACTTCGCAATTGTTTCCAACCAAAACCAGTATAATTATCCATGTTTTCTTTCAACACAACTAGATGCATACTTCATAATATTTCTAGTGCCATCAGGCATGATAATGTTTGTTGTCTTCTGTACATCTGTTGAGACTTGGCTTAAATGTAGTATTGGTGGCAAAATTATCTTTAGTGCTTCCTGTCTGTCATGATCAGTTTTGTTTGGTGAATCAGGCAGAGTTTTCGAAAGCCTGCGATGTTTTATTCTGTCCAATGTTCGTTTGTAACTTTGAACTCGGCCATTACATTCGCTTAATACTTGTACCTCACTAGAACTACAGTCACTTTGTTTCCAGAAATTAGTTAATTTTTGTCCAAGTCGGAATTCTGATGCCGCGTCTGTTCTACAACTGTTAGACTGACATTTTTGTTCTAGAATCTTTTTGAACAGTTCAGTTGTTCTAGAGTCAGAAATTTCTTTCGTCCTCTCACTGTATTTCAACATTGAGTTTTCCATTTGCTTTCGCCGGTGATTCAAAGATACCATTGTTGCTTTATGCGCTGTCGATAGTTTGTTTTTAGTTCTGTCGAGCTCGTGTTCAAGGCGCGTAGCATTGGCCGAGCTGCAAGTGTCTAGCTCAGCAGGTGAGTGATTTTTTGCAACGTTGGAGTAGCTGGTTCGAGTGGACCAATGTGTTTTTGTCGCTATCTTCTGCATCTTTCTGCCTGCAAACCACGTGAAAAAATGTAGTATAGAATTGAAATCTAATTGGCATGTGTTAATTTACACGTAAAGACTAATATGACATGCTGTTTTTTCCCTGCTGTTTTTTTAATGTTGTAAACTTACAAATGAGTCATGCTCTGTGAAAAGGGGGTTCAATGCATTTCCAAATAGTATCGACCCAGGGCAGTCCGCGCAGGCTGACCTGGGTCGAAACTTTGCTGTTTGTAAATTTTCTGCATGTCCCATAAAATACGTGGTCGTAAGACAAAATGTATTTTATAGATCCATAATTTTGTGATAACTTGTTTTGGTAAAATGGATCACGGAGATGCACTAAACGCCCTTTTCACAGAGTATGACTCCAGTCCATTTGCAGTTTACATGACGTTCGACGAATTTGTTGGTTTTGCCTTGTTTATACACAGAATAATTCTGTGCGTGAAAGAGTTACTTTTCTTGTATGAGCAACTTCAGTGTTTAGCTTGGCTGTTTTCGAAGAAAACGATAAGTGATTGTCATAGCCCCGGCGTCGTCGTCGTGCAAAAACGCATTTTGTAATATCTCTGTTATTACTGAAGGTGTTTACTTCAAACCTGGACACGTTGTTCACCATCAAAATGGGAACTCAAATAACAGGAGCAGGTAACCATAGAAATATTTTTGACTCAATTATGCGCCTTTCGACTTAGAATTTTCACTGAAAATCAAGCACTTGAAGCCAATCATTGGCACCCACATGCGGTGCTCTTGTTCATAAATTAATGATGTATGCTAGAAAATAACCAAAGTCACTGCCAGTGGAATAATTCAGGCCTTCGTGGGCCTCTAGTTTCTGCTGGGGTTCAAATCCTACCGAGGGCGTTGGGTCACAAGGTCTACGAATGTCATAAAACAAGGCACTGCGAGACCCAGCCTACTACGGGTAAAACCTAGGCTAACCTAACTAAGATCTGTTGCTGTTTTTTAAAGAATTGAAATTTTTGCCATCAGGGTATGATCCATTATGATACACTGCCCTCCAAAAGTTCCTTCACACAACCTTTTTTCACCATTTTTTCTTAGTATTTTTTATTTCAGAAGTCGATTAAGATGTTTTAATTGTTGAAATACTAATTGACATGATCGTGATACCTCTTTTAGTTATAATACCTCCCTTTTTCAAGTAATTTGACTTTTATAATCAGTCAAACAGCAAGACGGTCAGAATGAATCGGCATTTTGTTTTGGTGATCAAACCACTGCAAGGTGTTGTCTCACTTGTCTGTTCAATAAAACATTTGACATTTTTTGAAACTTAAATGAAATCAAATAGTTATTTGGACATAAAGGAAAGATCAACAAGAGTCTTAACCACGTCATCATGTTAGCATTAACTGAAGAACAGCAAGTCACCATCAAGATTCTTTGTGATCAAGGCGTCAACCTCAAAGACATTGCCATTCATCTTGGTTGTTCAAGTTTAGTGTTCTTTTGTTCTACCTAATGCATTTTCTTTGATGTGAAGTCTGCGATGTGATTTGCCAAGTTGTTTTTTCTTGGTTTTGCTCAGCAATTTGTTCTCTGTCTTGCAGGCATTCTTACAACAACCAGGGTAGCCATGATGATCTGCCCAGATCTGGTAGACCCAGAGTGTTCAGCACTCGTGATGACTGTCTTTTTGTATGAGAGTCATTACACAATAGGCGGTTGTTCCAAATCTTACAGCATCATGGAACCAAGCTGGTGTAGTTGCCTCTACTTCAACTGTTCATACGCGACTTAAGGATGATGAACATTGTGAACCACCACTCATCAGTCCACAGAACTTTTGACCAATCAGCCCATGTCCAAGCCGAGTGTTGTCTGGCAAATGTCAGTCTTAGATTTCTGTACCTTTAGGTCAGCACAGGCTTTTTCTTGCCCAGGCAAACCAACATCCTTAAGTCGCGTATGAACAGTTGAAGTAGAGGCAACTACACCAGCTTGGTTCCATGATGTTGTAAGATTTGGAACAACCGCCTATTGTGCAATGACTCTCGTACAAGAAGACGGTTATCACGAGTGCTGAACACTCTGGGTCTACCAGATCTGGGCAGATCATCATGGCTACCCTGGTTGTTATAAGAATGCCTGCAAGACAGAGAACAAATTGCTAAGCAAAACCAAGAAAAAACAACTTGGCAAATCACATCGCAGACTTCACATCAAAGAAAATGCATTAGGTAGAACAAAAGAACACTAAACTTGAACAAACAAGATGAATGGCAATGTCTTTGAGGTTGACGCCTTGATCACAAAGAATCTTCATGGTGACTTGCTGTTCTTCAGTTAATGCTAACATGATGACGTGGTTAAGACTCTTGTTGATCTTTCCTTTATGTCCAAATAACTACATGTATTTGATTTAAGTTTCAAAAAATGTCAAATGTTTTACTGAACAGACAACACATTGCAGTGGTTTGATCACCAAAACAAAATGCCGATTCATTCTGACCGTCTTGCTGTTTGACTGATTATAAAAGTCAAATTACTTTAAAAAGGGAGGTATTATAACTAAAAGAGGTATCAAGATCATGTCAATTAGTATTTCAACCATTAAAACATCTTTATCGACTTCCAAAATAAAAATACTAAGAAAAAATGATGAAAAATGGTTGTGTGAAGGAACTTTCGGAGGGCAGTGTAGTCCACAACATAATTTTAGCGGCGCTCTCGCAAAAGAGAGTTTTATGCATAGACCTTCCTGGTGCATTATGATTATACCAAGTAAGCCATCACATAATTATTGTTTCATAAATTTCACCAAGGGTAACAACAGACTTACTGGAGGTACGTACAACTGTCCTTGGATATACAGAACATTTACAAATAGCAAGGAGTTTCGCACCAGTAGGCTGACTCGGGTCGATACTTTTTGCGGATGTATTTAACCCCCTTTTCACAGAGCATGACTCATTTATAAGGTAAATGTACAAACAAACAAAAAACTTACTATTAACAATGCTGCTTTTACTTCTTTCCTATAGACAATAGTAATTCTCAGACTTCTTCTCTTGGGTATCAAGTTTTCCAGTCAGGTGAACCTCGTAACATACGAGCCACCGTATCGTCTCACAATGTCGTATAGCCACACTAACCGACAAAAGATCTATATATATACAGGCCTACAGCTGTTCGGGTCTGCCACAAACCACATTTGACGTAAATGGTCCGCACTCATAAAGAATAGAAATGGACTTAATTATCGTACAATGTTTTTGTAAAACCCTTCTCGTCAAACTACCGGTCTATTTCAAAGAAGAAAGACGTTTTAGCACATAACCCTGTACCAAAAGATCCCGAATTTTAACGACCCAAAGGAGGAAGACTTTTGGAAACATTGTGGGAAAAGGAGAAAAAGCTGGTAACCAGCATTTTCTCCTTTTTCCACAATGTTTTCTACTTTTGAGTTTCCCTTATATAGATAGGCCTACAAATCATGCAAAGTTTCCGAAGTTAAGTAAGAATATCCTGGAAAAAAGAGTTGAGACATTTTAACTCCCTGATCAGACTGTTCGCCGTGAGCAGTCTGATCATTTATTTATGATGTCCACAAAAGCATGACGAACACACTTTTGCAGGCTTGTTATTGTCTATTAGCTGCATAAACCCTAAGGGTCTCAAGTAGAGGAAATGGGCATTTTCGGCATTGTCTGTGAAAGAACCGAAATACCTGCGATTGGTACAAAACATTGCACTTTTTAGACTGCTTTGACCAATATTACAAATAGTAGCTGACCTTGTAAATCGAAATTCCGACTGTACCTTCTCAGTAGTCTGATCTTGATCTGCATGGTCCCCAAATGTAACTAAAATATGTGTGTCACTCCAATTTCGATAAAAAAAAAACACCGGAAAAGGGTGACAGTTGACAACTACTTGACACGTTTCCGACTATTTACAGAACCGTAGTACAAGTTACTTTGATAATTCCGCTTAATGACTCACAATGACTTTTTAATAGCAGCTCTTACACTGGTTTTGAAAACATTGTGGAAAATAGAAGAATTGCTTCTGACGACAGTCCTCTGTTTGCTACAATGTTTTCTTTTCTGTCTCGCGTTTTTTTACAAAAAAAAAAAAAAAAAAACTACCTTGTTTTTCCGTACTTAAATTGTCTGTGATAAGGAGAATCGCAAATCTTTTATTGAGAGGAGCAAAGAGTTAAGTCAACATTGAATTGTAATAGTAAGTTAATGATTATGTCTCAAAAGGAGAACTCCCTTCCTATTAGCCTTAATCCTGCCATATGTAACCATAGATATATTTAGAGGAGTGTATTGACCGAAATCAGCCTGCATATACTTGTAGTCCGATCTCAGTCTACATTTTACACTTTTCTTTTAATTCTTTCAGAAATGAAACCTCAATAAAATGCGTATAAATACAAATAAAGTTAAAGAAATCTATGTTTGTGATAGTCAACTTTGAAATTTTCAGCTGGGATTGGATTATGTAATAACTAGCTTTTACTTATTTTACTGAATGACCCCCCCTCAAGGTCATAATCAAGGACACAAATGACAATCCCGGTAGCTGGAGGAACCGTATTTCAAAATTATATGAGCAAAGCTCTATGAAAAGGGGTCTTAAAACATCTGCAAAAAGTGTCGACCAAGGTCAGCCTGCGCAGTCCGCGCAGGCTGACCTGGGTCGAAACTTTCTGCTTTTTTTGTAAATTTTCTGCATGTCAAAGGATCAATTTATCCTATGAATCAGCTGGTTGTTAGATCTGGATAAAACGGATTTTATGGATCCATATTGACTTGCTTGGTACAATGCGTCACGGAGATGCAATAGGCCCCCTTTTCACAGAGTACGGCTCATTAAAAAAAAAGACAAATAAAATGAAGCGTGGGTGAATGTAGTATTGTAACAAGGTATGCCTATTAGAGGAATAAATCAATGAACGAAAGAATAAATTATAAATGCCAATGTACAATTCAAAGAATATACGAAAGCACGAACTTGAAAGAAATCGGCGAATGATTGATGAGAGAAGTTGGTAATGTAACCTCGAATGAAAAGAAAGAAAGAAAGAAAGAAAGGAAGAAAGAAGACAGAAAGGAAAGAAAAAAAACAGAAAGAAAGAAAGAAATAAATAAAGAAAGAAAGAAAGAAAGAAAGAAAGAAAGAAAGAAAAGAAGGAAAGAAAAAAGACGGAAAGAAAAGAGAAAACAAGAAAAAACGAAAAAAGAAAGAAAGAAAGAAAAAAAAAAAAAGAAAGCAGGGAAGGATGGAAGAAAGGGGAGGGAGGGAGGGAAGGATGGAATGAATGGAACGAAAGAAAGAAAGAGAGAAAGAACGACATGTCGCCTCAAAATTCCTGAAATAATATTGACAAATCGGTAGACCACAAATTATCCTCCCACAACAAGGTCAGTAAACCTAGTCTTAGTGATCTCAATCGAGACCTATGTTCTAATTATCTAATCGCTGCTGCACCCATGAATATCGGGGTACGAATAAATGAGCGCACTACAACTGTACTTCCAGTTTTAACCCTTAACCTGAAAAAAAAAAAAAAGCTACATGAAGCTTTGAAGCCGATTGTAAAAAAAAAAAAAACAGAATAATGTAATTTCAAATTTATGAAGAAAAATATCTCCTTATCGGACAGTGTAGATCCAAGATCAGACTGCACGTTCTGTGCAGTCTGATCTTGATCTACACTGTTCGCAAGAGGTCAGTGAGTCGCCCTGAGCAGCCTAGGGGGGAAAATTAATATGTCTGACAGCGACAAGAACTTTAACAAACTGTGCTGTAACACATTTTATTATGTACCTATAAATTTTCCGGCTCATGAACATGCATGGCACGCGGATACGTCCGATATTACAAACAAGAAATCTTTGAAAAAAAAAAGAAAGATAGACTGCGTATGACGAATTTGAATATTAATATTGAAACTCTTGTGGTTTATTATTCATGAGGAGAAATAATGTTCCCAGCAAAAGTTTACTGTGTCTTTTTCCTCGACTTTTGTGAGGAGTCATAAATGTGCCCGCAAATAGCCACAACGGGGTCCGCCGAATATACATTTGGTCATTTTTGACTAATCAGAAATTACTATTTATTCGTTTGAGTACATAAACATTTGCCCGCAAATAGCCCCAACGGGGTCCGCCGATTATACATTTCGTCATTTTTGACCAATCAGAAATTACTATTTATTCATTTGAGTATATCAACATTTGCCCGCAAATAGCCCCAACGGAGTCCGCCGAATATACATTTGGTCATTTTTGACCAGTCAGAAATTACTATTTATTCATTTGAGTATATCAAAATCAAAGAGTACACTTGTCTAAATTAAAAGCATTTATAGACAAAGAAAACTGGTTGTGGTTCTGAAATTGTGTCTGTGAAAGGTAAGAAAACATTGTGGTGAAAGGAGAAAACGCTGGTTGCCAGCATTTACTCCTTTTTCCACGATGTTTTCAAAAGCAAAACTCCGTTTTTTTCGGTAAAGAGTTAATTGGTATATGTTGTTAATTTCGTACTATTTTCTAATAAAATTGTCCAAAATATTTTATTGTTAGAGTTTAAAGGTATGTGTTAAAATGTTTTGACATCTTGCTTGCGAGGAACGAAATATTTCCACGCTGAACAAAACAAATACATGTACAAACCACCATGAAAGTTCCTACAACAAATTATTCCGTATTTCCGACTTCGTAATTCATATTCATATCTGTAGATATTGTATGAATTGAATTTTTCTGCATTTTGATTGCCGAATTTGGCAACTTGGAACTTTGGTTTAAGGAATAAATTTGAACAAAAAAGTATTGTGAATAAAATATATATTGTGTTATAAAGTGAAAATGTAAAATCGTGTGGTGGGAAAAAAAAACTTGCCCAGCAGTGCCGAGACAGCGATGATCACAGACCTGCCGTGACCAGGATTCGAACCTGGGTTGTCGCGGCCACAACGCGAAGTACTAACCACTATACGATCACGGCTATCACGACTGAGCTGCCTAACAGCTTTTTAATAGTGTTTATAAAATTGCGTGTATAAATAGAACTCAATCTATTCTATTTTTAGAATACAAGGGAATTCCAACTGTCAACGACGTCAAATGGAAGTAGAGCTCTTTGACTACGGATTTCAACTTGTTTCGGAAACTAAATCCATCGAAAAGGCATGTGATCGCCAAAAATGCACTAGCAGCATAAAACCCCTGCGGACTGCACTGGGATTGTAGGATTTTTAAGGATATGGTCCAAGTTTTTGAATAATTTTTACCCTCGATCTTTCGTATATTGCATTCGACTAGATCTACATATACTTTTGAAAGCAGTTTGTTTTTAAAGCCGGATCGTAGCAAATACTTTTATCACAATGTTTTCTAATATATGAAAAAATTAATTCATATCAATTCAGATTATTCATACTTTGTATGGATGCTAAGCAATCTGCCACAAAGTAGAAATAAAGTGTTGAACACTAACGCTACATAAATTCAAGTTGATTGAAGCACGAGCATTTGGTGTGCGGAAAGACTGACAAATTTTAATCTTGTTCTATCCCGCTAAATAAGTTCAGTGAAACTTTCAAGCAGATAGTAAAAACCCGAATAATGCTATTTCAAACTTATTTTTGGAGAAATTATCTCCTTATCGGATAGTGTAGATCCAAGATCAGACTGCACGTTCTGTGCAGTCTGATCTTAATCTACTCTGTCCACAAAAAGTCAGTGATTCGCGCTTAGCAGCGTAAGGGTTTATGGATCTTTCTCAAGGTTAAACGATTGTTTGTGGGTAAAAACGTCGTAAAATCGTCAGTTTACAAAAACTGAGTGACTTCGCTTACTCCATCAATACTGAACTCACTATATATTGGATCGCGGTCACACTATTGTCACGGAGAGAGGTGAGATATATAAGCGCTTCGAAGCTGCCTTGCTGGAAGTTAAGCAACGTGCATTAGGTTAATGCCTGGAAGGGTGATCAGGCCGTTGCACGTTACACTATTTTGAAATAGCTAGGCTACCTTACACCTGTAATTTACTCGTAGTGGAACCATAAGAGCCGATGACAAAATTTGGATTACGTGATTCCATTTACTGCATTTCTTTTGCACTTTTCTTTCTTAACTCTTTACCTAGCGACAATGCACATTTCGGACTCGTCAAAATACAAAAAAATACAAATCATTTGCAGACGACAATTTCAGCGTGGCTCAAATGATGGGATTTGTCTATGAGAGGGTGTAAAACATTGTGGGAAAAGGAGAAAATGCTGGTTACTAGCATTTTCTCCTTTTCCCACAATGTTTTCAAAAGGCTTTTTCATCAGGGTCGATGAAAACTAGGGATAATGTAGTAAAGGGTTAAACGGTTAAAATGGCACGTGTTGATGCCAGGCTTCCACCTGGCCGAAGCTTGTACATGTATTAATTTTTGCGGAAACACGTTTTTGCCAAGATGTTTCACAAAATAGTGGACAATGTTGATCAAGATGTTCTGTGCTATCAGATCTAGATCTACACTATAAAGAAAAGGCTGTCTAATCTTTATCTACATTGTCTGCAAAAATCAAAACATTTGCTTTGTGGCGACGATAAATAATCGAAAATCAACCGAACACAAGCTCCTCTAAATTTCTTAAAATGTATGATGCTTTCGTACCTTGCCTATTGCCCTAGCTCTAGCTTGGCGATTTCATCGAGTTTTGCACATTGCATACTAGAGCTATGTCCTGTTGCGTTCCTTGGTAGTGTGACGACCATTGTATACGCTTTCCACATAAAGGGAAATGTATGCTCACTAAAACCAGATTAAATCTAGGCAAGTGTAGATGTACTGATTTGTAATAGGGCTAACTGTTCAAACGTTTTTGTAGAGCGTTTGCTTCCTGACCTTGCTGTCAGAACATAATTATTTTAGACATTCTGAAGAGTTAAATAATATTTTGCAAAATATTCCGAATTGTTGTCACTTTCTTCTTCCATTTTTTTCTGTGGTTATTTTCTGTTTAACAAAAAATGAATGCAATATGTAAAAGAAAATATTAGTAACGAATAATTCAAACAAAATGTAACAACGTTTGTAGAAGGCATTTTTCAACAGCACTTAATCAATCTGTGCCCTGAAGCAAAATTTTAAGACAATTTTCAAACAGGTAATCAATAATTTATGGCATGTCAATTTTCCACTGCTTTCTTGACAAATTTCAATTATCGCATAAGTTTCCAAGAATATAGGATCTCCAGATTTAACTCTTTACCTCACAATCCCTACTTTTAATTAGGCTGAGGAAGAAATTTTTGAAAAAAAAAAGTGTTGGAAAAGGAGAAAATGGTGGTAACTAGCATTTTCTCCTTTTCCCACTACGTTTTCTACCCCTTTTCAAACAAATTTCAATGTTTCGGTCACTTTTATTTTGTCGTCTGGAAATGCTTTCAATTTTGACAACTCTAAAATTTTGTCGTTTGGTAAAGACTTTACGTGTTAGACGCGAGCTGCTTCATCAGCATTACAGGCCACAAGCTAATAATACAACAGGCACAAACATCATGAATGTATTTGTTCTTTGAGCTAAATGCTGTAGTTTTTTTCCCAAACGATTAATTAGGTTCAACGTGTCAATATTTCGATTTCACAATGGATGCTAATACACCTCTTTGTTTTTACGCCGACCTTTTTTTTTCTGTCAAATTATTGGCTGCTTAAAAATTTAGACATGTTCGATAAACTTAATGTTTCGTTTAAGTGTGACGCAGAAAATTATGTAAATTCATGCGTCTTTCAATCCCTTTGAGACTAAGAAATCCCAGGATGAATCTTTTATGGACCGTGATAGATCTAGGCAAGTTGTGATCGGCTCTTGCACTGCCTTGCTATTGAGCCACCGTTTATAACGACATTGTAATGTGTGTGTGTGGTCCGACTTGGAATTTGGGTCCGATTATCGCCCTTGGCAGCTTTGGGCTCTAGTGACAGGGCTGCAATGGAATGCCTCAACAACGTTTTTAAACCATTTTTGTCTCTAAAAAATTAGATGACGTGCAAATTTGGTGTAGTGTAATTATAGGTAATTTGATGTAGTGCAAGCTAATGCTGTGACACCTGTATGTTCATCCATCTGTGATAGTGACATGGTTCAATGTTTTCCTACTGACCTGTAACCCTTTGCCTGCTAAATAAGTTTAATGAAACCTTCAAACCGACAGTAAAAACCCAAATGTTTCTATTTCAATGTTATTTTTTTGGGGGGAAGGAGGCTATCTTATCGGAAAGTGTAGATCCAAGATCAGACTGCACGTTCTGTGCAGTCTGATCTTGATCTGCACTGTCCGCAAAAGGTCTAAAAGTCGCGCTTATCAGCCTAGGGGTTAACATACAGGCTTGACAAGTGCCCCGAACAAGATACAAATAGGCCTGTTATGTTTTATGCCTAATGTGGGCTTGTTTGAGACAATTATGCTTTGAATTGCCTTGCTTCCCTTTCAAAACGATCTTTGTCTCTGAAAAGTTCGAGGAAAACTACTCCGGAGAGGGGTCAAATGTGCGATTTGGGTTCGAGCCCAACCGCTGGCCATCTGAAATTGCTTTTAGTATTCCTGATGAGTCGTTAAGCCAAGGTCCCGTGTGACGGTGAGTACGTTTAAGAACTAAACGTAACATAACTAACAGCGTTCTAACGGCGTTGCCCCAATCGGCAACCGGTGGCAACGATAATCAAACGGAAATTCAATCAATCAGACGTGCACTTATACTACTTTGCTAGAGAACAGCTTTTGTGGCGATCTGAGGCTGAGGCTTAACAGTTACCTACACAAGGCAACCACCCCTATTGAACAACCATCACCAGGTTGGAAGTTCCCAAAACATCATGGGCAAAGGAGGCAAAGCTGGTAACAAGCATGTTTTTCTTCTCTAATGTTTTCTATCCCTTTCAAAGATAAATCTAATCATTTGAAAACAAATTTGACAACAAATGAAATGTGAAATGAGGCTCACATAATGAAACCTGACTCCAAAAGTGTGGAAAACATAGTGGGAAAGGGAGAAAATGCTGGTTACCAGCATTTTCTCCTTTTCTCACAATGTTTTCAAAAGGCTTCTTCCCCAGGGTCATTAAAACTTCAAGATTGTGTGGTAAAGGGTTAATCCTTTACCAAACGACAAAATTTTAGCCCGTTCCAAATTGAAAGCCTATGTAGACGACAAAATAAATGTGACCATAAAATTAATATTTCCTTTGGGCATGGTAGAAAACAGTGGGAAAAATAGAAAATGCTGGTTACCAGCATTTTCTCCTTTTTCCACAATGTTTTCAAAGGTTTTCTTTCTCAATGTTGTTTAAAGGTGGGATTGTGTGGTAAAGGGTTAAAAAAGTTTGAACAAAAACTCTCTGTAGAGACAAATGCTTCATTTAAGATTTCTGACCTCTTTACAAAAAGTCAAAACGTTAGTTTGCTGAAAATTGGAAGTATTTGCAGACGACATATCAAATGTAGCTGAGACAAAAATCACTGTATTTGAATGGTTGGAAAACCTTATAGGAAAGAAAACTAGAGCTGTCACTGAATGTGACTTAATACCCCCGCCAGCGCTTTGACAGAAACAGGCAATTTAACAAAAAATTTTCTAAGTTCAAGGGGAGATTACCCTTGAATCATAGGGAGTAGATGATTGAAAAGTGCGTCTTGCACAACTTCAGTGTACAATCAATGTATCAACAAACTTTCAATACAATAGCAGCAAAACTGTAGGAGGAGTTCGCGACACAAAATTACTAGTATTTTATACGCAGATGGACGCACGGACGGACACACGGACAGACAGGCTGTTTCCAGTATACCCCCGAAAACATTTGTTTTGCAGGGGTATAAAAATGCAATTTCTCCTTTTCCTACAAGGGTTTTTTCCTCAGGATTGTTAAAACATGAGATTGTATGGCAAAGAGTTAATTTTCTTTCATATCAAGATGGGCATGTTTGATAAAAAATAAAATCCAACAATTTAATGATTGCTTTTGAGAGGTTTAATACAAATATCAGGGAAGAACAGTATCAGAGAAATACAGCATCTATTTCAGTGAGAGAAAATGATTTACCCATTCAATATGTTTAGAACTACAGACATTGTAAAATTTATAATCGTTAACTCTTCACCACACAATTCCAAGTTGAATTCTGAAGGACAACCCATTTGAAAACATTGTGGAAAAAGGAGAAAATGCTGGTAACCAGCATTTTCTCCATTTCCTACAATTTTTTCTGCCCTTTCCAAAGACAAATTTTATTATTTGAGCCACAATTATTTTGTCATGTGCAAAATTAATGCTTTCAGTTTGGAAAAAAACTACATTTTTCTCCTGTGGTAAAGAATTATGCAAACACAGAAATGAAATATAGGAGGAATATTATCACAGACAAAAGCAGGTCTACAAGCAGAAGTAAAATATCACAGAACAAAGTTATCACAGGCATGCCACACCAATAGTGCTTTGACCAAGAAGTTCCTATAGGTCGTTTTTTTCTAAGAATTTTACTGATATTCCTTTCATGATTCTTTGCAGACTTCATTTTATCACCAAATAATCTGATGGTTATACTTCCTTGAATGAGATGGCTTTTGAAAATACTATGGTAAATAGAGGTAATGCTGGTGACCAGCATTTTCTCCTTTTCCAAGAAATCCAGTAACTTGAGCCACAGTTAAATCTTCATCAAATGACAACATTTTGGGCTTGTCTACATTAACAGCACATGCAGACAACAGATATTTTTATTTGAAACAGTAGAAAACATTGTTGGAAAAGGAGAAAATGCTGGTCACCAGCATTTTCTCCTTTTCCAACAATGTTTTAAAAAAAGCCTTTTTTCTTAAGGTTATTAAGACTAAGGGTTGTGTTACAAAGGATGAATTTGATGTCTTCAAATGCTTTCGATCTAAACATGTCCACGTCTTAAAATTCTCCTGTATGGTAAAAATTCAACCAATTCTATCAAAAGATGTACCTAATCTTCATTACTGAAATCATGCTTTATCACAAATGCTTAATGACAAGCCAAAATATAACATAAACATCAAAGACAAAATTATTGGTATAAATTATAAAAACAATATGAGCCATGCTCTGTGAAAAGGGGGCTTAATGCATCTGAGAAAAGTATCGACCCATTTCAGCCTGTGTAGTTTGCAGACCGAGTTGGGCCAAAACTTTTCGCTATTGGTCAATTCTTAGTAAAATGTTCGTCTACGGACCAGTCTATCTCATGATTAAGTTGTTTGTAAAAAGAGTGGATGTTAAGGATGCATAAGTATATGATGGCTTGCTTGGTACCATGAGTCAAGGAGATGCATTAAGCCCCCTTTTGTCAGAGCGTGGATCATTTATATATGAGCCAGGCTCCGGCAAAAGGGGCCTTAATGCATATCCATGACACATGATACCAGCCCAAGTCATCACATAATTATGGATCCGTAAGAGCCACATTTTTAAATAATCGACTTAATCATGAGGTAAACTGGTCCTTTGACAAACAGAAAATTGACCAATAGCGAAAAGTTTCGGCCCAGGTCAGCCTGCGCGGACTGCGCAGGCTGACCTGGGTCGATACTTTTCGCAGATGCATTAAGCCCCCTTTTTACAAAGCACAGCTCATATATATACCATAATGCACTGTACAAAAGGGGCTTAATGCATCAGCAAACAGTATCGACCTAGATCATCTAGTGCAGTCCACACAGGTTGACTTGGGTCAAATCTTTTAGCTGTTGGTCAATATTCTATATGTCAAAGGACAAGCCTACCTCATGATTGAGTAGGTAATTAGACAAAATGGGTTTTGAAGATCTCTAATTATACAATGACTTGTTTGGTATAAATCATCACAGAGATGCATTATACTCGCTTTTGCCAGAGCATGGCTCATACATATATGTATGAAAATCTCTGTTTCCTGTCCAAGTAAAATTACAGTCAAACTTGTCAGTGGTCAAGCAACCATTATTCAATGGACAAAAAGTATGAGTTTTGAATGTAATTGTAACTGTATCAAACAACCACTTTCCAAAAGAGGTCAGTGCTGTTTGTTCCATTGGCTGGCTGCTTGGGTTTAGACAAGTTTGACTTGATTTAGAAATCTTGGGTATGCTTGTTGCCCACCGGAGGTAGAGGGCTCTCACATTCCCTAAATGGGGTGTGGGCTCTCTGAACCATGGGTGTGGTAGATCCCCTACTCAGGTACCCACTACTAGCACTGCCTACCCGAACCTGTTCAGTATATGGAGGGGGTGGGCATTGTGTGTTGGGCGACTCCAGCAGCTGTGTTACGTTGATGTTTGTTGGATTTGGGTTTCTGGCCGAGACAAGGATTGGGGGTCCTCCACGCTTCAAGTTGCGGAAGCCAGATAGGTACTCATCTTGCTGTACTTTGTTGAAGTTGAGTCCAATGCTGGTAGAGACAGGGGCTGCACCTGTGGCTTCTGGCCTGAATTTCAAACTGGTGAAAGTGTCCTCACGGAACAGAATGTCTTCCACCTTCTTGTTACCATAGTAATGAGTTCCTTGTTGTGCAGCTACAATGACAAAAGAAAATATAGATCATGGAGAGAATTTTCAAAGTATGAAGGTCCTGCAAAAACTTCTGCCATTTGGCTTGGATTTCCTAACTCTACCAATTAACACAATTTTAGACTTGTCCAAATTGAAAGCATTTGCTGACGACAAAACAAATGTGACTGAAAAATTGAAATTTGTTTTTGGAAGGGTAGGAAACATTGTGGGAAAAGGAGAATATGCTGGTTACTAGCATTTTCTAGTTTTCCAAAAATGTTTTTAGAAGTGTTCTTTCTTTTGGTCATTAAAAGTTGGGACTGAGTGGTAATGGGTTAAATGCTATGTTGTATCAAAATCATTTCCATTACAATTAAATATCTAAAGTGTTTACCCTTTAACAAACACAAAGTCATTGAAATCTCTTTACCTGATCCCAAAAAGCAGATATATAGGATCTGATATGAGCTGGTATTTGAGATAAAATTGTATTAAACGAGTCAAGGGAAAATGTTATTAAGCAAGCCTTTGGCAAGCTTAATAACATTTTTTCTGGACAAGTTTAATAAAATTTTATCTCAAATGCCAACGAATGTCAGATTCTTTTTATCACATAACAATATTTCACAAATTATAGATCAGAAGATTCAGAACCATCTATAGATGCACCTGCGGTAATATCCATAAATTCCCATTCACTTCTATGAAAAACTTACAAAATGACATCAAAAATGATGTCACACAATTGTGATATCAAACATGTATAAGTAAGAAAATTCGTGATGGGTATATTACACTGAAAACAAGGGAGGTTATGTGATAAAAGTAATTCAAAGTCTTTGAACAGTAATGTTTTATGTGTATAAATAACCAGATGAAGCATCCCATTTAGTAAAAGAACCATGCTGGGTATGAATTATCTTCTAAGTATAAGTGTTAGGTGCACAAACATTGTAGTTTGAGTATTTGTTAGTTACAAAATCAAAATTGACAATTTCTTCAAGGAAAACAATAAAAATATTTTCTTTTTCCACACAGTTTGGGCAAAAGTATGGCACAAAATAGTGAAAAAGTGAAGATCGAGGATCAGGCTACAAGATCTCTACAGTCTGATCTCTATGTAGACCACCAGAACAGCAACTACGGCATTTGATCTGTTTACTCTTTATCAAACAAGCCGAGTTTTAATGACTCTAATGAAGAATAATTCTGAAACCATATTGGGAAAAAGAGAAAATGCTGGTAACCAGCATTTTCTCCTTTTCCCACTATGTTTTCTATCCAATCAAAAACAAATTACATCATTTGAACCACATTTGAATTGTTGTCTGCGAGTGCTTTGAATTTGGACAAACATTTGGTCCAACAATTTGTCGTATTGTAAAGAGTTACCTCTTTTAATCTGACAACAGAATTTTTGACTGTGGCTCAGAAGACGACTTCTGTCTTTGAAATGTAGAAAACCTTGTGGGAAAAGGAGAAAATTCTGGTTACTCCAAATGTTTCAAAGTTTGCGAAAGCTTTCACTGCCAGGGTTGTTAATTTGGCGTCTAAATACAGACAAAAGGAAATGGACTCTATTTTTTTTGGTTGTATGTATACAAATTACTGAGGTTGCTTGGGCTGATTATAATGGATCAATTTGATTGGATAACTAAATCCATATTAAAAATGAATAACTATATACACTCTTGGTGACCAACATAAAGATTAGCCCGAGATTAAAATTTAGCCTTTGCCAGTATGACAACTTGCTGCAGGGCTCATAGAGCCTATAATGTCAAGACACGATACACATTTTCAATCTATAAATTAGACACAATAATCTTGTGGTTACTTTTGTTTCAAGAGTTTCAGAAAGGACAGTGTAGATCAACGATCAGACTGTAAAATTTGTGCAGTCTGATCTTGATCTACATTATCACCATAACCAACTATATTTGTGACAGGTGCTGGCCACAAAGGCAACTTTTGTTGTGAAAGGAGCTTTAAATTTAGAATATCTCACTATAGCACACAGTGCAGGTAGAAGACAAGACTAAACAGAATGCAAAGTCTAATCTTGATCTTAAAGGTCTTCAAAAATACTATATACATGTAGTTGTAAAAGGTAGATATATAGAAGATAAAACTGCACATTGTGGCAATCTGATCTTGAACTTCAGTTGCCACATTGGCAACTTTGGTTGTGAAGACCATTCAAAGGGATAACAGAATTTCCAAATAACAATCACAGTTATAAAGTGCATGCTAATGCTTTACAAACGTGCTTTGGTGAAAGAAAACATTTGTGAAAGTGAGAATCTTGCAAGTCTTGAATTGGGAATAAACTTACAGTGTATGAATAACATTCCTGAAAGATTGATTAATAAAAGATAAAGAATTATTTTCTTTAAAACAAGCATCCCTGAACTCTGCTTTACTTGCTTACCTGGTCACTATAGATCAAGATCAGACTGCTCAGAACATGCAGTAAGATTTTGAACCTACAGTGGTTTTTTTCTTTGTTAGATATTTTGACAAAAACAGCTTCAAAACAGCAAAGTCTACATCTTAAGTTTTTACTAAGAATATTCATTTCATTTGTGTATTTCATTTATTTTACGCTTTAACCCTTAGAGTACTGAGTTAATGAAATGGGCCTATTCCAATCGGAAAAAAATCCAAAATATTGTCGTTTCAAGGGTATATTGGCTAGAATAATTATGTAACAAAATATTGGATAGTATAGATCCGATCTGATCCTTGATCTGCACTGACTACAAAAAGTAACATTAGTCAGTTGGAGCGTTTCACGGGTTAACCCTTTACCACACATTCCCAAGTTTTCTACTATTCATAAATAAATTTCATATTTTGAGTAAATTTTAATTTATCGTCTGCAAATGGTTTCGATTTGGACAAGTCTAAATTTCTATCATGTGGTAAAGCATTAAAGAATAATGATAGATTTCATTCTACTCTACTCTTATTATAGTTTCCCATTTTACGCCAAACACCAAACAAAAGGAAAAAACTTAGACTTCTCAAAATTAACTCTTTACCAAACGAAAAAATTTTAGACTGGTCCAAACTGAAAGCATTTGCAGACGACATATTTAACGCGACACAAAAATTGAAACTTGTTCTGTAAGGGTAGAAAACATTGTGGGAAAGGGAGAAAATGCTTGTTTGGTAAAGAGTTAAAACATTTGCAGGTAACAAATCAATAGTGACTAAAATCTTAATAGTTGTCTTGGAAAGGGTTGAAAGCATTGTGGAAAAAGGAGGAAATGCTACAAGTATTATCTCCTTTTCCCACAAGGTTTTCAAAAGCCGTCTTTTTGAAGGTCATTCAGATATGGGATTAACCCTTTACCAAACAATCCCTTGTTTTTACGACCCTTGGAAAGAAGGCTTTTGAAAACATCGTGGGAAAAGGAGAAAATGCTGGTAACCAGCATTTTCTCCTTTTCCCACGATGTTTTCTACTCTTCCAAAGTCAAGTTTCAATTTTTGAGTCACATTTATTTTGTCGTCTGCAAATGCTTTCAATTTGGACCAGTCTAAGATTTTGTCATTTGGTAAAGAGTTTACTCATCATCTGACGCAAACTTTGTAGCAGATAACTTTGAAAATATCCTTGTAAAGCACAAAAAAGAGCACCTAAGGTGGGTGCCAATACTTTGTGGCTGTTGCTTCTCCACTGAAACTTGTACGTTTAAACATGCCAACGCTTGGCTGCAGTTGCTTGATTTTCAGTAACTGTGTCAAAACACTTTTAGTGTTACCTCCCCATCTAGAATGAATTCCTCTTATGACAGTTAACATCTAGCCTGAGCTGGAACTAAACACAAGTATCTTTAGTAACAAAATAAATGTCCGAATCTGTTGAAGTTTGGACATGATGAGGATAACATAGACCATAACAATACCATGGCAATACAGTGGTGTAGACTAATCCTGTGCACTTAAGTATTAATTCAGAAGTTTTGCATAAACACAACGCATATAAACAAACATGTAACACTCAAGTATAATAACCAAGACTCACCTTTTTATTTGTGACATTCAAGTTAGATTCCCATTTTAGCGTAATTGCATAAAACTGTCTCAATCACAAAGCCCTGCGTGCAGAAGCAACTCTATTTTTGTCTGCTTATTCTGCGCAGTAATCAAAAAAAAGTTGTTGCATCGAAATTCTAACAGGCTTCCCAATTTAGTTGTACCATGATGAAACAGATGACTGTTTGCAACATGTGTCTTGTGGGAAATGACATTAAAAAACGTGCGGAGGTTTGGCCGACGCGCAGAATTAGCCGACACAACTGTACCTCAACATTTTCTTTGAAAACCACCAAGGTTAAAATATTAAATAATTACCATGCGTCTTAGCCTTGTTAGCCACATTTAACCTCCACATGATAACCACAATGACAGCCACTATCAGAAGTACAGCCAATATAACAATTACAGCTATAAGATAGGGGGCCAGTGCTTCATCATCATTGTCCTCACCTGTCTGAAAGTAAAAAATAGAAAAGTTACTTCAGTAACTTTACAAACAGCATTATCTAGAATTGAGTGATGTCATTAAATAAAGAAAAATTTTCATAAATAAGTATTTTACCGATCTTTGACATTCTCAGAAAACAATAGGGGAAATGGAGCAATAGCTTATAAAAAGAAATTGCTCTTTTTCCCTAAACGTTTTCCAAACATGCTCACTGTGCTATCAAAATTTCTGTTTTTCTTTCAGGGTGGGATGAGTTGTTTTCAAGTTAGACGAGTTTACATTTTTTTCAGTCTGTAAATAGTTAATGCACTTGGCAAATTATGAAGTATTTTAATATTCATTACCAGATAGCAAAATTTTAGAGTTGTCCATATTAAAAGCATTTGTAGATAAACAATTAAGTGTTGCTCAAATATCATGTTTTGTCTTTCAACGACTTGAAGACACTGTTAGATTATTAGAAAATGATGGTTCCCAGCATTTTCTCCTTTTTCCAATAATTATTTTAAAAAAGCATTTTCAACCAATGTAAAATTATTAAGTGTGCTGAAATTTGTTTAAGAAAGTAACAATTTTAGTTATTTTGGAACAGAATAGTTACATTGATGGCACAAGTTACTCCATAGTAAGTCTGGTTGTTGATTGTCATGTAGGGTGACAGACTCAGTGTATAGCCATTATACTGGTACGAGGTTCCATTTACAATACTGTCACACAAACTGTATGCTGTAGAGTTTACACTGGACAGGGTACCAGCTATCACAAACGTTACCACAATACTTCCTGAAAACAAAGTAAAAAAACAAATTTAATAAAAGGATAGACTTTACCTAGTACCAGAACTCTAGGCTCTTTCATACTGAAACTATTTCCAGTCGACTAATCAAAATTCATATGGCTTAACTCTTTACCACACAATCCTGAGTTTTAACGACCGTGAGGAAAAAAACCTTTTGAAAACATTGTGGCAAAAGGAGAAAATGCTGGTAACTGGCATTTTCTCCTTTTCTGACAATGTTTTCTACCCATTCAAAGACAAATTCCATCATCTGAGTCATGTTTAATTTGTCGTCTGCAAATGCTTTCAATTTGGACAAGTCCAAGATTTTGTTGTTGGGAGTTAAATGATGGGATTTTTCTTTGTTTAGAAGAGAGGCAAACATTTTGGAAAAGAAGAAAATGCTGGTAACCATTCATGGCTTCTTTTCCCTAGTGCTATCAAAAGCCTTTTGCCTCAGGGTCATTAAATCTAGGATTGTTGGGTAAAAGGGTTATTTCATTCCCTTCTGAAACACAAAATTATGCTGCAAAAGACATATCAAACAGACGAATGAAAATATCAATATCAACAAGATTCAAATTTAGATCTGTGAACATTAGGGGAAACACAATGGCAAAAAGCAAAAACTTGTAATTATAAACAACTTCTCCTTTTTTATGTTTTGTTATCATTTATCAAAGTTTTCAACTACAATTTTGTAAAAGATATGCATGAATGTGCAATCTGCTGTTGGATATACATGATGTTATTGTGTTGTCAAGGATATTTGACAAAAATCTCTTTGAGTTTAGTGGATTGTATTTGAAGCAATTAAAAGAGCTCAAATTTATATACTTGGCACTTAACCCTTTACCACACAATGACGACTTTTGCCAACCCTTGGAAAGAAGCCTTTTGAAAACATTGTGGGAAAAGGAGAAAATGCTGGTAACCAGCATTTTCTCCTTTTCCCACAATGTTTTCTACCCTGTCAATAAACAATTGCACCATTTGAGCCACACTGAAATTGTTGTCTGCAAATGCTTTCAATTTGGACAGGGCTAAAATTTTGTCGTCTGGTAAAGGGTTAAGTAGTTAAACTCTTTACCAAACAACAAATGCTAGACTTGTCCATATTGAAATCATTTGCAGATGACAATTAAATGTGGCTCAAATGATGCAATTTGTCCTTGATAGCGTAGAAAACATTGTGGAAAAAGAAGAAAATGCCGGTTACCAGCATTTTCTCTTTTTCACATAATGTTTTCAAAAGCACTTTTCATCAGGGATGTTAAAACTCAAGATTGTGTGATATACAAAACAAGACTTAAATTCTTACCTTCTTCAATGGAACCAACAGAGAGCTTGACATCTGGCCAAGTGTTGGCAAATTCAGATAGAATCATTTGTTCAAACTCATTCTGACTGTCAGTAGAGCTGAGCACAGTGTTGAAGTCCACCTCAAACTTTACCTGTGATGAAAATTGATTATTTTTTGTTTGTCAACATAAATTCAGTTATATCACATTGTCCAGTGCATCTATCCATGACGTTCAGGAGTTTCTTTAACCACTACCTGGCGTGATATTCTTCCCAAGCCACTTGCTGCTTTCCCACATAACCATTGTCAAAGCAGTTTTCTCCTTTTCCAACAATGCTTTCATAAGCCTCTTTCTTCAGAGTTATAGAAATACAGAATTGTTTGGCAAAAGGCTTAACCCACAACCAAACAATCCAGAGTTTTAAAGACCCTGATGGAGAACACTTTGGAAAACACTGTGGGAAAAGGAGAAAATGCTTGTTTAGGAAAGGGTTCATAAGCTACATATTTCAATCTATACTGATTGATCTCTAAAGTGCCTTTCACAAATACTGTTGCCTTTGTGGCCATTGTAAATCAAGATCAGACTTTCCAAAACATGCCTTCTGATCTTGGATCTGCAGTTTCCACTTTGCTGAGACATTTTGGACAATAACAACCTTGGTGTTACAATTACAAGGGTCTTAATCGGAGATAGAAAGTTTTCCTTGGGTTTATTCCATGCTCTTAGGGTTGAATAGAAATATAACGTTCCTGGGCAAGTGTTTCTTAGAGAATATCGGACAGATCAGCAGAAACTTCTTTACTGCCATAATTTAAACAGATTTAACAATCATCCTCAAAATTGAGACATGGGTTGTAATAACAACTTGCTTCTTTTCCAAACAGAGTTTCTAAAACATTGAAAGGAAAGACAGAAAGCAAAAAATCTCCTTTTGCTTCAAGTATATTTCCTTAGTAACACTAATACTTGTTAGCCTGGTGGGCCATAGATTCATTATAATAAACATTTTGAAAGAGTCAAGAAAACAGTCAGACAATGGGTCCATTGCTTGTTTTGAGCAATTAGTCCATTTGTTACATTGTCTTCAAAATCCATCTAAGGTAGATAACTTCAACAGATAATATTCCTTACCTTTATTTCTGAGGTTTCCTCAATGGTCATTCCAATATGAGATGGATTGATCACATTCACTTTGTAATTAGTGGTCAGGCTGTAGTCAGGAGGGGTTGATGTGACTGTGAACTTGAGATAGTACATGCCCAACCCTGTCAGTGTGAGGTCAGGAAACAGGGCTTGACCCGTAGAAACATCAAATGAGGCAGACAGGGTACCTGACAGATTGCCATATTTGGAACTTCCCAGCATGGCAACATCTGCACTCCATACATGATTCTGTAAATATGCACTCACAAATGATAGATTTCATCATAAGATAGTTATGTGTACCAGCAATCAAAATTGCATCTATTCCATAATTCAAATGTAAGTAAGATACAACCAACACTTTAAGCTAACTAATCATCTCTTTTAGCAAGTTTTCAGCTAACAACTTTGAAAACATCCTTGTAAGACATAAAAAATAACATGATTTATGGTTCAATGCATGAAACAGATGTAAACATTGTGGCAAAAGGAAACATTGCTCGTTTCTTGTCCTACAACTACATTTATGTTTATTACAGCAGTCTGACACCAAAATGAGTGAATCTCCCACAGCAAGAAATAATGGAGATTCACTCCTGAGGCAGTAAAAAACATGACCATTGTATACGGGTGCCAACACTTGACTGCGGCTGCTTGATTTTCAGTGAAAATTGTAAGTTGAAAAAGGGGTGTAACTGTGTCAAAATACTTTTATGGTTACCTGCCCTTGATGTATAGGTTTCCTTTTGATAGTTGTCCAAACTTATCCAAGTTTGATGTAAGTATCTTCAGTGATAAAAGATATATAACAAAATGTCAAGATTTTTGCTGAACAATGCAGACACAGATGACGACAATGCTACAATACCTCGCTGCTTTCTTTGAAAACAGCTGAGCCAAACACCAAAGAATGATTGCAATTAAGTAGGCAATTTGGCCAAAGAATCTTACAAAAATTAATGAACAGTGTACATCTAGGATCAGACTGCATATTTTGATCAGTGTGATTTTGATTTCAAAACCAAATTCAACCATTTTTGGTATTTTTAGGGTTAAATTTCAGTTTGCATATTTTCCTAATCAGATTTGGTAGGATGCCACTGCAGAGAACAAATATGTCCCAAATCAATAAAATGCTTGTATAGGTCATTCTATCTATCTTAGCTTCATGACTTACAATATTTTAGCCATGATCTGGAACAAGAGCGGCAAATTGTCGCCAGATACGCCCGTCCTACCTCCAGTTGTCGAGGGGTTATAATAATCGTAAAGGGCAGGTAATGCAACAAACATGTTTACCAAGTCTCAAGTCAATTTGACTTGAGGTGACAAAGTTCCGTTCCGGACAAGCAAGAAATACTGTAAAAATGAAGATCAAAGTAGAATTACTCAAAATCTGTGCTAGGTAGAGCTATTGTTCTTGCGCACTGTACTCCGTAATATTGCAACAAACATGCATCCCATGTTTGAAGTCGTTCTGACTTGAGATGACAAAGTTATATTCCGGACAAGCACTAAATGCTGTAAAAATGACGATCGAAGGGAAATAACTCAAAGACACCACGAGGTAGAGTTACAGTTCTTGCGCACTGCACTTCCAAATATTGCAACAAATAAGCATACCATATTTCAAGTAATTCCTACTTAAAGATGACAAAGTTTTGCTCCGGACAAGCAAGAAATGCTACAGAAATGAAGATCAAAAGGGGAATAACTCAAAATTCGTGCTAGGAAGAGTTATGGTTCTTGTGCACTGCACATCCGTAATTTTTCAACAATCATGCATGCCAAATTTGAAGATGTTCAGACTAGAGATGACAAAGTTATATTCCGGACAAGCAGAAAATGCTGTAAAAATGATGATCAAAGGGAAATAACTCAGACAGCACAAGGTAGAGTTATGGTTCTTTCGCAATGCACTCCGTATTACTGCAACAAATACAAATGTCAAGTTTCAAGTCAATCGGACTGGAGATGACAAAGTTATGCTCCGGACAAGCAGAAAATGCTGTAAAAATGATAATCAAAGGGAAATAACTCAAAGACAGCATGAGGTAGAGTTATGGTTCTTTCACACTGCACTCCATATTATTGCAACAAACATAAATGCCAAGTTTCAAGTCAATCGGACTGGAGATGACAAAGTTATGCTCCGGATAAAGAACTGGACGCCGCCCACCCACCTGCCCGCCCGTACGCCATGGGTGATCCCGTAATACGTCCCGTCTTCGACGGGCATATAAAAAGGGGGCTTAATGCATCTGCGAAAAGTATCAATCCAGGTTAGCCTGTACAGTCCACGCAGGCTGACCTGAGCAGAAACTTTTCTTTATTGGTCAATTTTTTGTATGTCCAAGGACCAGTCTAGCTCATGATTAAGTAAAAAAAGTGGCTGTTATGGATCCATAAGTATGTAATGTCTTGCTTGTTATGATGGATTACCAAGATGCATTAAGCCCCTTGTTGCCAGACCATGGTTCATTTTAAGTTTCATAGTATTATTTCCTTTTTGCCAAAGTGTATGCCTGTACTCTCAAACAGTCTTTCAGTGAAATATTATGCACAGTTTACAGAGTAAAGAAATCAATTTAGAATGTAAATCTAAGACAAGAGAAAGTACTGATAATAAATTCAAAAATTATAAGAAAATATAAGATCAGTCAATAAAATGTATTACAGTATTTCACTAACGTCCAGTGAAATCGCTTTAATACTACCACATGAGTACAGAATATCTTATTCCATATTGAACACTGTAGAGTACAATATGGATTTTTCAGAACGAGGCAAGAGTCCAATATGGATTTTTCAAGACGAGGCTAGAGTCCCAAATATTGATAGTTGACCGGAAGAGCAGTCTACCGTAGTCCGTAGTCAAAAAAGCAATTTCAAAACCCTCTTTTGATATGTTTTGATTTTTTTTTCATTAATTATTTAAATTGAAATTGCCCTGTACTTGTTGTTTACTTTAAAGTCAATACGGAAGTGTGAAATAAAGAGGTCATTTAACATGCTTGGGTACAATACTATGAGGTTATTTAACATGCTTGGGTACAAGACTGAATTCTATTGGATGAGTACACTACAGAACCAGTCTATATTTTGGACGAGCAACAGCCGAGTCCAAAATATAGACTGGTTCTGCAGTGTACTCCTCCAATAGAATTCAATACTGTACCCAAGCATGTTAAATAATCTCAAAGACCTACCCTCCATGAAATGTTTGACACAGCCTGGTTGGTAACAGAATCACGGAGGTCTATTGTCATCTGGAATCTGACATCCTTCACGATATCACCCGAGGTGATGGATGCAATCCCCACAGATAAGGACCGGCCTGCCACATTGAATGCCGAAGATGAAATGGAGAAATTTGTGGCTTGACTTGGCGAGGTCATGTTGAAGTCTATGATGTAGTCATTGCCCATATGTGAGATTGATAAGTCTGTAAAGTTGAACCATCCATTTGAGGAGTTGACTTGTGTGGTTCCTTCCAACACAGCATTAGGATGGCCGGTTCCTGCTCTAACACTTGCTGTCAATACCCAGGGGGCTTCAGCAGTACCAAGATCAGTTATGACAATATTCTGAAATTAGAAGGTTATTTATCATTTTCTACTTAAAAGCATATTACCCAATTCAAGAAAAATAAACCAATAAAATTGTAAATCTAATCTTGGGTCTACATTGCTTAATGTAGAGCAAGATATTCAAATCCATGAAAACACAGAACAGATGGCTACAAATACATAACTAAATAGAAAACATAGTGGGAAAATTAGAAAATGCTGTGACCAGCATTTTCTGTATTTCCCACAATGTTTTCAAAAGCTTTTTCTCTTAGGGTTGTTAAAAGTTGGGATTGTGTGCTAAAGGGTTAATACATTTTAGACTTCCAACTTGAAAAATTCACAGCAGACAAATTTGAAATTTGTACAGAAATGCTGAAGTTCACTGATTGGGTAAACATCATTACAGGGGAAAGAGAAACCCTGGTAACCAACATTTTCTCTTTTACCCACAATGTATTCAATGACCTTCTTCCACAGGGCCGTATAAATCTTTTGAAAAATGGTATAAGCTGATACTCTACAATCCCCAGATTTAATCGCCTTCAGGGAGCTGGCATTTGGAAACATTGTAAGAAAAAAGAAAATTTCAAAAGACAGATTTCATCACACCATATGTACCATATTGAAACTGTTTTCTGTAAATACTTTTAATTTAGAAAAGGCTGAAATATTGTGGTATCCTAGGAAGTAGATTCTCTTACAGAAACATCTGCAATCCTCAGTTTTGGTTGAGTTGGGAAAGCGGACCCCTCTGAGCCTGACACGAGTGACGTCTGGAAAAAGAGATGATCTGGAGAAGGCGTGTTGTACTTGACAGACGTTACAGACGTGTCGGTGGATGAGATCTCTACAGATTCACAAGATCCCGACATGTTGAATGTGGTTGATACATCTCCTGCTTGACACTCATTGACAACGCTGGAGGCAAGTCCTACGAGGGCTGTATAGTCCAGGGTGTTATTCGCTGTTTCATTTATATCTGAAATACAAGATTGGATTAACTCAGTACCATACAATCCCAAGTTTTAATGACCCTGGGAAAGAAGGCTTTTGAAAACATTGTCGGAAAAGGAGAAAATGCTGGTAACCAGCATTTTCTCCTTTTCCAAAAATGTTTTCAACTCAATGACAACTTCAGTCATTTGAGCCACAATTGAATTGTCATCTGCAAATGCTTTCAATCTGGATAAGTCCACATTTTCATCATGTGGTAAACGGTCAAGATTTGAATTCAAGAACATAATTCTTATGACTTGTTGATATTAACATTTGACAAAATTTTTTATCTGTTGCAGACAACGAATTAAATGTGGCTAAAGTGATGAGAATTATCTACTAACTCATTACTATAAGACAAATGCAAAGTATTTGCAAACGACATAAATAAATTTGGCTCAAATAATGAGATCTGTCCTTGAAAGGGTACAAATATGAGGGAAAAGCAGAAAATGCTGGTACATGTACCCTCATTTTCTCCTTTTCCAACAATGTAGCGAAATCTTTATTCCTTTGGGTTATTAAAACATGGGATTGTTTGTTAAAGGTCAGAAAACAATGTGGGAAAAGAGGAAAAATGCTGGTTATCAGTCATCTTCGGATCATAATAAATATGTTAACTCTTTACCACACGACAAAATTTTGGACGGAGCCAAATTGAAAGCATTTGCAGATAACAAAATAAATGTAGCTCTACAGATGATTTCTGTCCTTGATAGGGTAGAAAACATTGTGGGAAAAGGAGAAAATGCTGGTCACCAGCATTTCCTACTTTTCCCACAATGTTTTCAAAAGCCTTCTCTTTGTTGGTCGTTAAAACTCGGGACTGTGTGGTAAAGACTTAATTGTGATAACACGCTACTATTGTGAAACAGTCATAGTTACAATAATTTAATGCCATTGCTTTCAATTTGGACAGAATTATTCAAAATTTTGTTGTCAAGCAAAGAGTTAAAGGGGCACTCAACCACAAGTTGAAGAGGAGATAGTTGATATTTTGCAAGGAAAAATCATAAAGAAACTATGGTGGCATATTTCTGCCGCGAGATACGAGATAGCTTTTGCGATAATTTAAGAGAACTATCGTGATAAAACAAAGTTTCCTGGAAATATTATCTAGATAATAAAAAATTTCACGATAAAAATATCGCAATAATTCTAATTGTTATCATGATTTTTTTTTTCTTTTGTGCCCATAACTGACATTCACGGTATCTATAATTAGATACGGTTTCGGAACATCTTCGTCTTCAACCTTATGAATTCTCTTTTTCCCTGAATGGTGTTAAAGTTGTTCGTAGGAAGCATATCGAGTCGTCTTTGTGATTATACAGACTTCTGTTCATTTCAAGTCTTGTCAAAATTTACCAATTAAGCTACAATTGTTAATGATTCGAATTTTTACTTACTGCAATCTTGTTAAGTCAAAAACTACCGGATTCATCTAAATGATAAATTTTCTATTTATAGATATCGAAAAACAGATAGAACTATCACGATAATTTTATCTCGAATGTCAACTTCGTGCATTATTAAGCAATTTTGCGTTAAAATATAAAGTTTATTGTGATATTTTTTTCAGGAAACGTTTCACTATCTCGATAAAATTTCCAGGAAACTTTAATTTATCGCGATAGTTTTCTAAAATTATCATGATAGTTATCTCGTATCTCGTGGCAGAAATGTGCATAAGAAACAACTGTTTACACTCAGGTGGGAAAAGAAATGGGAAAAAAAAGTTGCCTCTAGTGGGACTTGAAGCTACAACCCTTAACTCTTTACCAAACGACAAAATTTTAGGTTGGTCCAAATTGAAATCATTTGCAGACGACAAAATTAATTTTACTCAAAAATTGAAATTTGTTCTGGGAGGGTAGAAAACATTGTGGGAAAAGGAGAAAATGCTGGTTACCAGCATTTTCTCCTTTTCCCACCATGTTTTCAAAAGGCCTCTTTTTCAGGGTCGTGAAAACCGTGGATTGTTTGGGAAAGGGTTAAAACAATAATCCCCAACTCTGCCAACTGTGAACTATTGAGGCAAGTATAACTTTGTGTGAGTAAAATACATTTGAGCTATGCTCTGGCAAAAGGGAGCTTAATGCATCTCTGCATTATACCTGGCAAGTCATTACTTAATCATGGATCCACAAAATCTAATTTGTACTACAATCAACTGAATTGTGAGGTAGCCTTGTCCTTTGACATGCAGGAAATTGACCAACAGCAAAAGATGGCTCATAAATCCCTTGTTATGCGGTAACAGCTATACTGCTATGTTTACAGAATAGGAAATTTTACAGTAAAATTACAAAAAAAAACTGTAATTTCTTGTGTTTACTACATGTTTTTCCACCTGTGTTTTAATCTAAAAGCCATCTTTGCATGCAAATGAAAATAAACAGTCTCTGTAAAGGTTTTCTGAAAAACTTGTAAAACAAAACCTTGTTTAATACCCTTTTAAAAAACAAACAAAAAAAAATAAAACTTACAGCTAGTTGGCTCATCTCCAATCTCAAACTGTACCACAATACCAGTGCTTCTTTTCTTCCTTCTACCGGTACCCTGTGCACTGACTACATTAACAACGCGTACTTTGGTCAGAGGAATGTTCAGGAAACCAGCAATATTTTCCACCATGTTGTCCCCAAAGAACTGATCCACAGTGAGACTGGGAATTCCAAAGGACACAATGATGGTCTCCTTGGAAACAATATCAATTTTATGTTGACCTCTGATAATGAAGGAGAGCTCTCCTCTATCCTTGTCAAAGTAGTTGGTGCCAGTTGCATTTGTAACACGTGGGACATACTCATCACCTGTCAATAAAAATAAAGTTATTGGTCATGTGATCAAATATGCTTGTTTTTTACTTTTTTTTAAGCAACAGACAAAATGTTACATTTGCCCAAATCAAAAGCATTTAATTGCCACGTACTGACTCCTTTTCCACATAAACATTGCTGAAACGATGTTTAGCAGCAATAGTTAGCGAAATATAATTTGATTGTGTATTTTGATATAATAGTAACAGAAGAGGATGGCAAATGTGAAGCCTATTTTACACGCAACAAAGTCTGGTGAAGCATGAAAATTATTTACAGCTAAACAAAGTTTCTATTTTGCTTAACCCCTACCATACGATAATAAGTTTTAACGACCCAGAGGAATAAGCCTTTGGAAAACACTGTGGGGAAAAAGGAGAAACCAGCATTTTCTCCTTTTCCCACATTGTTTTCTAACCATTTAAAAACAAATTCCATCATCTGAGACACATTTAAATTGTTGTCTGAAAATGTTCTCAATTTAAAAAAAGTATAGATTTTGTCGTTTGGCAAAAAGTTAAAACAAAACTAACATTACACTCATTTAACTGTAAATAAAATAACAAAAATAGCAGACAGCAGATACTGTTTTATCTCACCTTTTGGCATTGACAGAATGTATCGTCCGTTGCTGTCAGTGCGCCCATTAGCTGCCATAACATAGCTGTCATCAACAAACAGATCAAGTCTGTTGGGCTGGGAGTACCATACTGTCAGTTTGACTGTCACATCTGGTTGGACATTCAGCAGTCTGAACCGCAGATGTTTTGGTGTTACACTCGTAAAATGTATCAAAAAGTCTTTCCCTGTACAAGAAAAATAACAGATATCAGTATATGAGATATCTGTGCAATATTGACTTGAAACTCAGTCAGATCTTGGATCTACCTTGTTCAGTGTTTACTGTTTACCAGATGACAAAATTTTAGACCTGCCTAGAACATTTACAGATGACAAATTAAATGCTTCTCAAATAATGAGGTTTGTCTTTGAAAAGGTAGAAAACATTGCTGGAAAAGGATAAAATGCTGGTTTCCACATTTTGCCCTTATGCACAATGTTTTCAAAAGCTTTCTTTTATAAGTTTGATAAAACTGGGGATTGTGTGATACCTTACTATTCTGTGTATTAACTTCACTTTGGAAGAGTCATTTGTATGCATGTGTAGTTACCAGCATTTTCTCCTTTTCCCATACGACATGTTTGGTACAGAATTACTTTACCATATTTAAGCCTTAAAAAAACAACACTTAGTCCAAATTTCAAGGATCCGGAAAAGAAGGCTTTCAAAAACATTGTGGGAAAAGGAGAAAAGCTGGCAAGTGCTAGTTTTTCCTCATCCCTCAATGTTCCTACCCTAAAAGATAGAAATTGTCTCTTGAGCAACATTTATAAGTCATCTGCAAATGCTTTCACTTTGGTTGAGATCAAAATTTTGTTACTTTTGGTTAAGAGTAAAGTGTTAAAATAGATAACAAGCCAAATGGGCCTGAAACTGTTATACCTGCTGATACAATGGCCATAAATGTTGATACACGTTTCCTACAGGTGTATCCACTACACCAGCCATGGTCCTGTGGGCCATTGATCAAATCAACATAACCATCACCCAGAACAGCCACAGGCGAGAGTCGACGGGTCTCTGTATCAGCGTCCATACTCTCAATGATCAACATCTCATGACTAATATCTGCCATACATTCGTAGGCTTGCCAGCTGGAGTGCAAAGTACAGTTGGTGTTTCTAATGATGCCTGGAAGAAAAAATGATTGTCTTAGTTAAAGACACAAAGTCAAGCTATATAGTTCAATTTAACGTTAGTGCCACATATACAAAACTTAAAAATTTTCTGTCTACAAAAAATGCAAAGAGTTTTTGTTAAAACTTATACGTGGCCAAACAATCTCGAGTTTTAACGATCCTGAGAAAGAAGCCTTCGAAAACAACTTAGGAAATAGCAAAAATGCTGTAACCAGCATCTTCTCCCTTTCCCACAATTTTTTCTGCCCTTTTGAAGACAAAGCGCATCCTCTGACCCACATTTAACTCTTTACCAAACGACAAAATGTAGGACTTGACCAAACTGAAAGCATTTGCAGACGACAAATCAAATGTAGCTCAAATAATGATATCTGTCTATGATAGGGTAGAAAACATTGTGGGAAAAGGAGAAAATGCTGCTTACCAGCATTTTCTACTTTTCCCTCAATGTTTTCAAAAGCCTTATTCTTCAGGGTCATTAAAAGTAGGGATTGTGTGGTAAAGAGATAAACTGTTATCTGTTAAACTGATTTTAATTTGGACACATCTACATTTTGTTGTGTGGAAAAAAGTTAACCAGATGACAAAATGTTTGACTTGTCCATATTGAAAGCATTTTTTGACTTCAAAATTAAATGTGGCTTGAACGATGGGATTTGTATCAGGGAGGGTTGAAAACATTTTGGTAAAAGGAGAAAATGCTCTTTACCAGCATTTTCTTCTTTTCCCACAAATTTTTCAAAAGGCTCAAACTGCTAGGGTCATAAAAAGTCTGTATTGTGCAATAAAGGATTAAAAGTTGTTTTTGGCTGCAGTAAAATTATTTATAAAAAGTTCAAATTATATTTTTCAGTTCTTGCATTTACTATCAATTGTCACAACAAATTGCCAAGCAAAAAAGCTTGACCTGAGGAAAATGACTACTGAAAACAATGTTGGAAAAGGAAAGGAAGGAATGCTAGTGTCTGGGATTTTCTCTTTTTCTCAAAACATTTTCTATCCTTTTAAAGAAAAATACCAACATTTGAACCACATTTAATATGTTGTTTCAAGGTGATTTGAATTTGATCAAGTTCAAAATTTTGTTGTCTGGTATAGAGTAAAACCTTGTAGTGTCAAGATTTTATTGCTTATATGGACAGTGTAGTTCTAGATCAGACTGCACAGAACTCAAGGTGTGATCTTGGATTTACACCGTCCACTTATTTGAAAGATATCCAGAGAAAAACAGCTTTAAATTACAAAATATGCATCTTTAGTACTGACTGGGGATCAATATTTTATTTAGTTAGCATTACATGGGTTAAAATTCAACCTAAAGAAGAAGAAATAACAAGGAAGAATTCTTAATATTTACCTTTTCGTGGTACTACTGTGTTCACATCAAGTCTATTCCCATTCATATCTGTGAGCATTTCTTTAGGAATTCTATAATCTCCCAGTCCACGCTGTGGGTTCGTGTCCCATTCAAATTCAGACTCTGGAATGACTGAGCCAACATGCCCTAGGAACGTGCCATCTAAATCTTTGAAAAGAGCTTTCTTCAGTGCATCACAATCCATGTCTACACAGTCTGCTGAATTGATTTTCCTGTACATAATGAAGGTGATACTTGTACTAACCTTATACCAAACAATCCCAAGATAAAATCCTTAAACCTTTTGCCAACAATCCAGAGTTTTAACAACCCCAGGAACAAAGGCTGTTGAAAAAAAACAACATAGGAAAAGGAGGAAATACTGGTAACTAGCATTTCATCCTCTTCACACAATGTATTCTTCTATTTTAAAGACAAATCCTATCATTAGACCGCCATTCAATTTGTCGTTTGCAAATGCTTTCAATAAAAACAAGCAATCTCGTTGAAATGATATCCCCTGCCGAAAAATTTACTTGACCGTGTAACTTAAAATCGCTCCCAGTTGGCCATTTTTCATCGAATCAAAAAAAAAAGTAAAAAGTGTTTCGGCGGAATGGGTTATTGTACACATGTATAAAGTTTCATGAAATTCTGTCCAATGCTGTTGGAGATATTCTCCCGGACGGACACACGGACGCTAAAACTATATCCCTCTGCCTTTGGCGGGGGATAAAAAGTCTCGTATTCTGTAATGTGGTAAACTGTTAAGAAAAATGCTTCTAAAATATTGTAATTTATTCCCTTTTTTAGACAAATATAATCTTTGAGATACATTTATTTTGTCCTCTGCAAATGCATCCAGTTTGGTCAAGTCTAGGATTTTGTTGTTTGGTAAAGATATAATCTATTACCAAACAAATCCATATTCTTAAAAACCATGTGAAAGGATGTTTTTGAAAATAATTGGGAAAGGAGAGAATGATGATTACCAGAAAGTATAAACTTACCCAATATTAGGTCTGTGATAAACAATCTTATTATTTGTATTCACATCAATTAGTGTAACTCGACTGGATTCTACTGGATGTTGGCCATCATCATTTGCAATGTTAGTTGAAACGGCAAAGTCCCCTTTACATGTTCCTCCATATTTAGCAAAGGTTACATCTGTAAACAGAAATGGCAAACTAAATGAAATATTTACAATAGCACTGCATGCGGGTGCCAACACTTGACTGTGGGTCAAAAAATGTGCATCACTGTGTAAAAAATGTGTTGAGAGTTACCAGCCCAAATGGTAGAGGTTCCCCTGTTGATAATAAACAACTAGCCCAAGTTTGACCTAAAGATTTTCAGAAATAAATGAGATATGAGAAAATTTCAAAGAATTTTCACACAGAAACTAACAACAGGATGTTGACAATATCTGGTTGCTTTCTTTGAAAACAGCCGAGCCAAAAAGATCACATGTTTTTACCACCACTTTGGATAAAGCTCCAAAAAATTGATTGAAAATGATATGGCAGTATGGTAGTTTCTCTTTTCCCCTCAATGTTTCCTGCCCTATAGTCCTTTATCACAAGGCAAAAGTTTGGACCTGTGAGTACTGAAGGAATTTACAGAAGTCAATTCCATTGCTTTTAAAATGACAGTAATGGGTCCTTGAAAAGGTAGAAAAAATTGAAGGAAAAGAAGAAAATGCTAGCATTTTCTCCTTTTCATACAATGTTTTCAAAATCCTTCTTTCCCCAGGTCAAAAATCTCAGGATTGTGTGGTGAAGGGTTAAAAAATTTCAGCCAAATCTGATTTCCAACATGTGGATGCTTTCAACATAGATGAAACTAAAATTTTCTTGCCTGGTATAGAGTTGCAAACAATGTAAATCAAGCAACAGACTCCACAGTCTACATATAAATTTGCATAGTTTGTTATCATAGACTCTCCCACCGCTGACCATTGTTACGACAATGATTATGTGGGAAAGCAGCCAGTGGCTTGGAAAGAAAATTGTGGGGAGTACTGGTAAAAGAGACTCCAGGAAAGCATGGATAGGTGCACTGGCCGCCGCGATATAACTGAAATAATGTTGAAAACGGCGTTAAACACCAAACAATCAATCAATCAATTGTTATCATAAAAATATTCCTAGTTATAGTTTAACCATATTTTTTCTACATTGATTATGGAACAAGTTCTTGCAACTTATACTAATCTCTCTCAATTCTCCTTCCTGGAAACTACACCAGTACTCGCGCCAAATGTGTGGGGCAATGAGCAGTCCCAAAGTTGACACCTGCTCCCAGGTGTCTAACTTCGGACCTTTTGGTTATGAAGCTGGCACTCTACTTTAAAACCACAGAAACAAAAATATTCTTGAAAATCTTTTCAAAACTGGTCTGCCTCAAGACGAAAGTAAAGGACTCAAAGTCCTGGAAATTGAGAATAAATGGTTGGTGTCTTGGATGGGTTGAGTTTATCAGGCAAGGCGGAGGAATTTATCTGGTGAGCCGAAGGCGAACCGGATAAATTTCGGAGCCGAGCCCGATAAACTTAACCCATCCAAGACACCAACCATCTATTCTATTTATCCTGTCACTCACTGTAACTGGAACAAAACAAAACAAACAAACGAAAAAAAAAAAAACATTGATAAAGACCATACCTTTAATAAATTTCCGGAGCTGAGCCTGATCGACTTTCCCAATCCAAGACACCAAACGTCTATTTTATTTATCCCTTTTCTCAATTATAATCCCAAATCCGACTAAATTGAACATTTCACTCGAAATAAGGCACATATTGACATCTTTCTCACTAGATCTATGAGAAACTTTAAAAAATGAAGAACCGTATTTACAAAACCCTCTGGATATGCAGCTGCAATAATGACGTCATGAATGATATTGGCTATGTCATAATTATTAAACGTGACATATATCTGCAGAAAAATATTGTGGCGAAGAACACAATATGTTTTAACATAACAGACTATTAATTAAACGAGCAAAAGTATTCGCTAGTGATTGATTCATTCATTACGGCAGTAAGACACTTTGTTAAAATAGTCCCAGTTAGCAGGTGCGCACTTAGCGGTCACGTGACCAACTGACGGATAACAAAAAAAATATACGGCACCCTGTTATCGGGTCGAAATTGTAGAAGGTGACAGGATAAAGTATAATATGTCATGGATTATAAATGGGACAGGATTTCAACTCTTTACCAGACAACAAAACTTTGGACTTGTCAAAACTGAAATTATAAGAGAAATTCGTTTTTGAAAAGGGTAGAAACATTGTGGTTAAAAGGGACAAACGCTGGTTTCCAGCATTTTCTCCTTCTCCAACAATGTTTTTTCATCTATCAAGAGCAAAGTTCTCCATTTGGGCCACCTTTCATTTGTAGACGGCAAATGCTCTGAATTTGGAACAGTTCAAAATTTTATCTTTTGGTACAGAGTTAAAATATTCTCACCTAGTAGAGAGATAAAGCGTTGATATGTAAGTTTTATCTTACCTGTAACTCTCATGAGTCCACCAATAGCATTGTAAGCCATGCAACCTTTCCATGGTTTGCCTGGGGCATTGTTGGATTTTTGATAAAAATTTGGGAATATCAGCCCTACCATTCCACCCGAAGGTGCAAGACTGGGTCTGGAGTTTACTGACAACTCAAAATTCTGATCTAAAGCTGGTGCTTTGTCCCCAGTACAATCAAATGAAGATGTGGCTCCAACAAATGTTGTGTTAATTACATCTACAGTTTTATTGGCAAAAGCGTGGGCAACAGCACTGGGTTTTAGGACAAATGATATCAAACCATTTGCATTTTCAATTAGCATGTTGTCTGAGAGAATTGCACTTTGTTCATTTTGATAATACAGTCCGTAATCGTGACTCTTCCATACAATAAAGTTGGATAACTTGGCACAATCTGACTGAGTAAGTTGATCTTCCGGTAGTACAACAACTCCTCCAACCACATTAGCAAAAGCTCTGTTGTTTTTATAGTTGTCAGTAGTATCATCACAGTTTTGAGTAGCCACATGGTAGCCTATTCTTTCTGAGCCACTAACTAAGTTGTCTTGAAGGACAAGTTCAGTGGCTTTCATGGCCTCAATGCCAGCCTCCCAGCGTGGGTTGAAAGTTTCAAACCTATCCTGGTAGGTGTTGGTGGCAACCATGAGCGTCACAAAGTTATGCTTGAGTCGTGTATCATTCGAACTGGTTCTGAGACCTGGAAAATAAAGGAACGCATAGGTTGGTAAGGTCAAGAAATGTCACCAAGTTCCAAACAAAGATGATTATTTTCAGTTCTTAGATATGTTCAAACACTTTCAAGGGAACTTCAAACACACAGACAGATCAAGAAGCAACTGCTTCTTTCACCAGGGCCAAGCTCCTGTAGCACAGCAGGTAGCATACAGGTCTCAAAAAAAGGGGATTCTGGTTCAAATCCCCAGCTTGGCAATTTTTCCTGATGATTGATAATTGTCAATGTGACAGGATTCATTCCTCTCTCAATGTTGATCATTGTTTTGATGATAGGTATGTGAAAGCAGCCTGTGAGCTGGGAAGGATACTGTGTGAAGTATTGGTAAGACAAACTACAGGAAGGCATGCATAGTTGCACTGGCCACTGTGATATAACTTAAATGATGTAGAAAATGGCATACAATCAATCAATCAATCTTTCACCAGAGCTATGCATCATACATCATAAAACCTTATCCCAAACAATAAACTTTAGACCCTTCCAAATTGACAGCATCTGAACATGATAAATTTGACAGTGGTACAAATGTACTCAAGTTCTTGACGTGGTAGTAAACATAGTGGGAAAAGGAGAAAAAGCTGATAACCAGCATTTCCACCATGTTCTTAGCAGCCTTCCTCCCTGAAAAGTTAAAACTTGGATTTGTTTGAGAATGGGTTAAAATAGAAATGGCAAAAACTTACCATTGCCTACGGTGCCAAACACAACATTATCTGTTATATTCAGACTGCCTATACCAAATGCCCCAACAGCTGTGTTGAAACCATTGTGGAAGGAACATTTTATAACACTTGACGGTTTCACATTGCTAACGGTGCCCGTGGCAACATAGGCCAGTGAGAACCTGGGATCATATTCCTCCGTAAATCCTTCCTGACCAGTGTGGTAAAACTCCACATTAGACAACCTGGCATATCCTGTGATGCATAAAATTGTGATTAGTACAACCAAAAATAACCAGATGGCTCTGCAGTTAATGGTTTTTGCAAACATTGTTGAAAAAAGTGTATGGCTTTTTACAAACATTTTCTTGTTTTCTAACAAGATTTCCCACCTCTGCTTTTAACTGACATTATAGTTTGATGATGATGATGATGACGATGATGATGATGATCATTCTTATTTCTCATATTCTGATGTAAACAAGTGTACGAATTTGATGTTGATTTGAACAAATTATTATGAGTATGATGGTAAGGATATGGAAATGATGATGATGATGATGATGATGATGATGACAACGACGATGAACGATAATTGTTATTTTTATTTACATTTTCATTTCTACTGCTGTGCTCTAAACCTACATTATTGTTATTTGATAATGATGATGATTTCTTATGTTCTAATATATACAGGTGCATGCTCTGTTTGTGATGATGATGATGATTTTTATTTTCACTTACTCTTTAGAGTTTTTGCTACAGTTACATATAGTTGATGATGATGGTGACTGATGATAGTAATTTCATATACTCTAAATATACAATTTTAATTTTGGATTTCATTGTTGTCGTTGATGCTGCTGCTGCTGATGATGATGATGATGAGATAGCCTCGAAATGCGATGATTCTATGTTACACGACTCTTGCATGTTTGTATTCTTTTGTTAATTCTTATATGTGTACTATGGGCCAGTAGCCTTTATTTACATTAACTCTTTACCAAACGACAAAATTTTAGACTGGTCCAAACTGAAAGCGTTTGCAGATGACAAAATAAATGTGACTGAAAAATTGCAATTTGTTTTTTGGGAAGGGCAGAAAACATTGTGGTAAAAGAAGAAAATGCTGGTTACCAGCATTTTCTTCTTTTCCCACAATGTTTTCAAAAGGCTTCCTTCCCAGGGTCGTTAAAAGTGGGGATTGTGTGGTAAAGAGTTAAATAATTTGATTTGATTTGATTTTCAATACTATAATAAATAGATTAATATTTGTAAAAGTCAAATATTCCCATGGTAGCAAGGCTTCCATTAAAATTTCAGCAAAATTGGATGAAAACTGTAGCAGTAGAGGACATAAGATTGTATTGAAGAACAGCCAATGGACAAACAGATTCCAGTATACTCCAACTACACTGTGTGGGGTATGAATAAGCAGTCTGGGGCTCTAGACTGCTTATTCATACCCAACACAATGTAGGGCCAACTTTAGGGCCTACTTTAATTATTAGTCTATAATCCAAGACTTGTCATCTACTCGGCTGAGGCAGAACATTTTAGCCAATGAGATGGTTAGTCTTGGAATTTTAGAACTAGAACAAAATTTACACTGAATGGTCAACAACGTCCCCTGTCAGACAGCCCATGGTATACATACCTGTGTAAGTCTGGCCCCTGGATACAATAAGACCCACCAAGACTCGGGCACCAAAAGATTCAGTGTAGAGATTTGCATAATCCTCCCCAATGATCTTGATGTTTCTTGTGAGAAGCCCAACACCAGCCCCAACGTCTATTATATCACCATTGGATAATGTTTCCCTGTGAGCTGGAGAGATGAAAATGTAATGCAATCAACCAATCATGTGTGAACCAAACATTTGACTATAAATGGTCTGTGCTGAAATAAGTTTAGGTACTTCCTATCCAATTACTGTACATAACTACATGTATATTACTTTCAAAAACATCCCAAAGGAAGGTAAGATTAACTCTTTCCCAGATAAGCCCTGGTTTTGAAGGCTCTGAGGTTGAAGGCGTTTGAAAACACTGTGGAAAAAGGAGAAAATGCTCATAACGAGTATTTTCTCCTTTTTCCACAGTGTTTTCTTCCCTTACAAATAAAAATACCACCTTTTTAGCCACTCTAAATTTGTCATCTGCATATCCTTTCAATTTCAGCAGACCAAAATTACCTCATCTGGTAAAGAGTTAAAAAGCATGGTGGGGCTGGAAGCATTTCCTGTTAAACCCCTTACCAAACAATCATGACTTTTAACAACGTGGAGGAAGAAAGCATATGAAAAAATTGCAGGAAAAGGAGAAAATGCTGGCAACTAGCATTTTATCCTTTTCCATCAATGTTTTCTAACCTATCAAGAACTACTTTCGTTATTTGAGCCATCTCTAATATGTCGTCAGCAAATGCTTTCAATTTGGACATGTCCAAAACTTTGTCGCTTTGTAAAGAATTTATGAAATAACTCCTTTCTAGGACGTCTTCCATATATTTAAAAGACTGTATTTTTTTTTCCTTTTTATGGTTTTCCTTCATGTCATTCGTAACTTGTTTTTCAAAGGTTTGAACTTAGCTTGGATGATAAAGGGATCCTTTGACTCTCACTAAAAATGATGATCAGAGTTGGATTAACCCTTTACCATACAATCTAAGATTTAAATGACCATGTGGAAAAAGGCTACTGAAAACACCATAGGAAAAGGAGAAAATGCTGGTAAAAAGCATTAACTCCTTTCCCCACAAGGTTTTCTACCTTTTCAAAAATAAATTCCACTTTTTGCACTGCATTTAATATGTTGTCTGCACATGCTATCATTTTGGCCAAGTCTAAAATGTTGCGATGTAAAATGTAGAGAGATAGGCAAACACACAGACAAAAAATTCTTATGACTTTTGAAAACAATTTGGAAAACGGAACAATTGATTGTTACAAGTGCTTGCATTTGTTTTTTACAGAGGTCTCAATAAAGTAGTACATGTATTTTCCATTCTGGGACAAGTGCATGCTATTGTTTTTTGTTTGTATTTTGCATTTTTCCTACAAAATGTAAGATATCAACGGTTTGAGATAAAATTGTGTATCAACGGGAAAAATGCAAAGCTGCTGATACTGTTAAACATCTATGAAGATACCAGTACATACTGAATGTGATAATTTTTCATTCAATTCACAACAGATTTGAACATTTAGAGGAAAAATTTAATGTACATGGAAACTCTGAAACAGTGAAGCAAAGCTCACACTTTTGATATTTGTGACCCATCACGCAAAAAGGGACCATCTCGGAATTCTGTACATCAATTAGATGAAAACAGATCAACGACAGTGCAGGTCAGTTTAAGTTGATAATTCAAAAATGATTGTATAACAAGGTACAATGACCACTTTTCATACAGAAAATGTCATTAATGCGAAAAGTGTCAACACTGGTCAGTCTGCGCAATTCGCGCAGTCTGACCAGGGTTGACACTTTTCGCAGTTCCCAGAAGGTCCCTTTTTGCGTGATGGGTCACATTTCTCTTATGGAAAAAAAAAAAACACAATAAATGAGCCATACTCTAGCAAAAGGGGATTTAATGCATCTTCATGATGTAAGTCATCACATGATTATGGGTCCACAAAATTCTTTGTGCCTAACAACCGACTGAATCCTGAGGTGGACTGGTTCTTTGACATGCAGAAATTTGACCAATAGCTAAAAAAGTTTCGACCCATGTCAGCCTGCACAGATTGCACAGGCTGACACTGATCGATACTTTTTGTAGATGCATTCAACCCACTTTCCATAAAGCACGGCTCACATACCTTAAGACATAAAGTATCTTACCAATATGTCTGTACTTTAGAGTCTCATTTAAGGTCAAGGTCACATTATCAGAAGCAACAGCAGTGATTCTGAATGACTCAGTTTCCCATGGATTAAAACTGGTTGGACTTATCACAATATCATCTCCTACTGACCAGGTGACTTGTTCAGATAACACAATTTGATTGGATCCTGCATTTACAGTAGTGGCAAGCTGTGTCCATGTCAACCCCACATCTTTACCATGAAGGTCAAGGCCACCAAACACACCTACAAAATGAGAGAAAGACAGATTACCACTAAGAATATTTATCCTTCATCACAAAATCTCCTGTTTTAACAGCCAGTAGGAAGAATGTCAGTCGAAAAAATTGTGGGAAATGGAAGAAATGACGGTAACCAGCTTTTTCTCCATTTCCCACAATATTTTCTGCCCTTTTCATGGCATATCAATCATTTATTCACATATTACATGTTGTCTGCAAATGCTGTCAGTTTAGAGTCGTCTGATAAAGGTTTATGTGTGCATCTTAAAAAGACACATTTTCATGGGTGAAAATAATTTATTGCAAAAAAATCTTGAAATCATACAAATGTACCAATTTTAAAAGGCAAATTGAAACAAATAGGCTGTTGGCACATTGTCTAAAAATCCTGTACCAAGCCCTGAAAACTTTAATCCATGCATTTTTAATTCAAAATAATTTCTTCAAGTCATTGGATTTCATACAATTTATTGGCAGTCTGTTCTTTATAGCTATTTATAGTGCCTATTTCTTTGCTCTCATTGCATTCTTCTCAGTAGAATTTCATTTTGAGTTTGTGTGCTGAAATTTGATAGTGGCATTTTTTAATCAATATAAATAATTGGTATGAATGTTGTTGTTTTTTTGTATTAAATAATCAAGAGGAACACCTTAATCTTCACAGAGTAAATTTCAGTTGTTTAACCAACACTACACAGCACATTAACACTGAATTATGATGCCAATACCCAAAGCCTTTGATCCCAGAGTAGGACCATCTCCAGGGTTATAATAGGCAGAAGAATGGCTTCCACGTAGTATAATACTGGCTAAACCATCAAATGGATCTTCTGGCCATCCAATTATAAGTCGTCCACCCTTTATGATGATGAAATCTGCATCTATAGTGTAAACAGCTGTAGGAGAGTCAGCAAACTCCAGCACACCTTCTAGTAACAGAATACCAAGTTTGTTTATAGAACCATTCACTACAATCCAATCTCCTGTAACATAAAAAATACACATTCTGTAGCTCATTACTATACAGGACAGTGTTTAACCTAAAGCCAAACTCAACAAACTTTTGAGAAAAGAGAAGCTATTTTTTGTGTCAACCAAGAGTAAAAAACTGTCAAGAGCAATCACTCCTTTTCCCATCAAGTACATGGAAAAACCAGCTTTAGCCATGATATGGCAATTTAAATAACAATATCAATGACAATAATAAACAATATTGATGTCATGCAAAAGACTATTCTATACTTAAAGGCCCAATAGCGGCCAAAAACAATTAAGGTGGTAAAATACATTAAATCTAAATTATATCATTAAGAAGTTTGCAAAATATTGTGAAAAAGATGATCTGTGTTCCAAGTGTTAGTCCCTGGCAGAAAAATTAATTTAAATTCAGGCGAAATGTAAACGAAAGATAGAGTGACCTGGCAACTTTTAACCTCGTTTTGAAATTAATTTCACTGCCAGTGAATAACAATCAAACCGACCGTACAATAACAGATCGTCATCTTTGCAATTATTTTCATACTTTAACTACAGTACCAAACTTTGTTTAGAAAAATGGCCATTCATCCAGAGGGGCTTTATGCATTATTGTAATGTGTTCTTATGTGGGGGGGTGTACCCCCACATAAGAACACATTATAATAATAATTATGTAAAGCACAAGAAACGTAGGGTAAATGCATGTAAATTATGTCATATTTCCCTCTGGTTGAATGGGACAATTTACTAAAGAAGGTTCCATACTCTAGTTTCATACTGCATGCTATGAAATCTGTTAATTTCACTGGTCGTAACCATCAATTTTGAAACCTTACAATCCACCATTTATTTTCCCTTAAATTACCTAAAAGCATGTAATAAATACTAGCAAACAAACCTGATAAATATCCAATAACAAATAGAAAAATATGAAGCCTTAGAGTGCCGAATTAAAATCCAACAAACCTTTTCAAATAATTTTTAGTTGTGAAAGGCGCTTGCAAATTAAGGGTCATGTACCTGATTTCACTCTCACATTATCCATATCCTGGGGTACACCATAACTACCACCTTCATTTGTAACAAATATATCTGTGCTACTGTTGGAATCCCCGGTCTTGTTCCACAATGTGGAGTCATGCCAGTACTGAAAATCTACTGGTCGTTGAGTTGCTGGAGGTATGGTATCTGGGTCCGGTGGAGGAATACAGTCCTGGTAGAAACATTTGTAGCTTGTAAAACCATACGGTCGATCCATTGAGTAAGTTGACATGCCTCTTCTAGACCTCTTTGTACCATGAACTATATGTAATAAAAGTTGATTAAATGTTTCACTGATTGGTAATTACTGCAAACATTCATGTAAAAGGGGGAAAAGAATATAAATCATTACTTTTAATACCAGAATATATATGAAAATATTGTGGCAAAATGGGAAACTGTTTGTTATAAGCAGGTTCTTCTTTGCTGCAATGTTTTCAACTAGTGTGTAGAAAGACAAGAACTGTGTACAGAATGACAAGTTTATATCAAGATCAGACTGTACAAAATATGTAGTTTAATCATGGATCAATAGTGTCAACCTCAAAACAGTTTTTGTGTTTGTATGGTGTTTAACACTATCTCAGTTATATTGTGGTGGCCGGAGCACCTATTCATGCTTTACTGAAGCTTCTTTAACCAATACTTTGCACAATATTGTTTCCAAGCCACTGGCTGGTTTCCCATTTAACCATAGTCAAAACCAAGATCAGAGGTGAGAGAAGATTGAACTCTGTCGCAATGACTAAATCCGTTATCAAATCTCAGAAATAAAGAGCTGAGCTGGAGATTCAAACAGTAATTCCCTGGTCTAAAGCATTGTATGTTAATTATTGAGCTACTGGGTTTGGCAACCTCAGAACAGAAAATACTATTAAATTGGGCACTCTTCCCTAAATAAATTGCATTGTTGCTTTTTTGGCCCTGACGATTAATTTTCATAAATTTACACACCTATGAACTTGATGACTTTATTCACATTATCCCATTCCCAGTCACCATTTTTAGCTGTGGAAGGATCAATAGTCCCTACAGTGGCATTGATAAAAGTATTTCCTCCATCTATAGACAGCCTGTCTGGAAACTCCTGAACATTATACTTCAAGTATAGGTAGTCATTGGCCTGTCAGGATAGAAACAAATGGTGTATCACATACAGTGATAACAACTTTATACAATGATTTGTATTACCTTTTTCCAGACCACAAAATTTGAGACTTGTCCAAACCGAAAGCATTTGCAGACGACCCTGAGAAAATAAGCTTTTGAAAACTTTGGAAATAATGATTTCTCCTATTTCAAAGACCAATAGCATCACTTAGTACAACACATGGGAGGAAAATGTCACAATACCTCACCGAAAAGTTACTTTTTCATGGTAAATATTTGACCTTCAATCAAACATTATTTTCATACCACAAACATACCTGTATCTTAATCTCTGCCATGGACAGCTTTTGAAACATTGAGTGACTTGTTACAAGTGATAATGTCTTCACCCATGGTATTTCCTGTTCAATTCAAATATTTCCCTATTCCTTTTCTTACAAGAATTTCTCACTTGTGTCACTTAGTTTGACCCTTTACCAGACAATCCCAACTTTTAATGACCATGAGCAAGATACTTTTGAA